>JAZKJV010003555.1:0-600000 GCA_037367405.1 Ottelia alismoides | reverse complement strand
AATAATATTTCGTAAAATTTATGTACATGCATATATGTGATGTAATTTTAAAACTAATGACAAGTGTTGTTAATTTGTTGCTTCTCATAGTATGGCTATGACAACGTCTTCTTCGTTCGTTATTTTTATAAGTGAACAACTTCATACATAATGTTCGGAAGAGATAGGCAATGTTCATATGGAATGAATGGGCAAGTGATGATGAGTCATTGGTACATGTGAAGGAGAAGAGGTAAATGGGTACTATTGTGGGTTAGAATGAGGCTAGATTAAGAACATTTCTGAAAAAGTTTGTATAGTTTATTGGAAATTATTTTTTTGTCAAAAAAATGGATGGTTGAACCGATGGTTTAATTCAATTGGTTCAACCGGGTTTGAGCAGTCGAACCGAGTTTTGACCGGTTTTGACTGGTTTTTATTTTTCAAATAAAAACCAGGTGGTTGGACTGTTTTTCCTCCGGTTCTTGGTTTAGCCGGTTCAACCGGTCGGTTCGGTTTGGTTTTTAAAACCTTGTAGCCAAGTTAGCTATCTCCGGAGACAACCACATTTTATCCTCTCTCTCTCTCTATATATATATATATATATATATATATGTACATAACGACGATGTTACTCGTTACCCTGATTACGATGAGCAGTGACTCCCCCAATCTAAAGATCAAAGTTCGAATGCTCCAAACCCCCATTATATCAGAAAAAAGGTACCGTGGAGAGGAGTAGGAGACTGACCCTGAATCTTTAAAAAATGATAATGATGAACTTAAATGGGTGGGTGGAATATTGGAAATAAAATCTTGGAGAAAAAAATATCGCGTGTGCGGACGCCATGCAGCAACAAAATTTTCTGACGATTAATGCAAGAAGAAGAAAATACGATACCATCGTTTAGGTAATTCACATCTTATTATTATTAGTATGAAAAAACTAGTTCTTGTAACGACGTAATTTCTTCATCACATGAGATAATAGATTGCAGGAGCAATTTTATCCTTCGGGATTTACTGTTTAGGTGCATGCTCAATATTTTAGGAATGGAAGGACATATCAATATCGGTATCGATATCGGTACAATATCGATACGATATATCGTCGATATATCGACGTCATATCGCCGACATCGAACCGAGATTGTGAATAAAATGACCTGTCGATACCGATATGGACCATATCGGCGATATATCGGTAACCTGTCGATATCGATATATCGTGATACGGCCTTCCATGGTTTTAGGTGATGTTTAGACTATGATAGAGTAAAAGAAACTTGAAATGTAGTCGGATTTTTCTCACCAAGATGTTAATCCAATTTAAGATAAAATTGGTCAGCTTGAGATCATGACTCATTTGATCAGTAAGTACTGTTTAATGTATTTTAATTCTTGTGCTTTACGCGTGGTCTAACAGCAGATGATTATTTTTTTCAAAATGAATGAAAATAAAGGTCCCACCGAGATTTGAACTCGGGTTACTGGATTCAGAGTCCAATGTCCTCACCACTAGACCATGGGACCGGTTGTTTCTCCAAAAATGTTTTATATAAACATGATAATATTCCAACAACCCTGCTCTAATAAAACTGATACATTCGACTTTAATCATTAACAATCGAAAGTGATGAGACAAACAAGTTGGCGGGATTTATATATAAATTTCATTATTGTCTTTTCTTTTACATCCTTTCTCATTAAAATTTAAAAGGTAATATATTTTGAAAAAAAATTACTTTAAGTAAAATCAACTTTATAAGTTGAATTGCTACAATGCAAGTAATAATTAGTTTCAAATTTATATAATGCATTGTACGTTTTTGTGGCAATGACTTTCACCAACAAGTAAATATAGATCTTCAAAATCTACTTAAAAATATTAAATAAATGTAATGATGATGAATAAAGCTAATATAAAATAAGGAACATGATGTGAGAGATATAAAATTGCCTACACTCATCTTATCTTAGGCCATGGGTCACTCCTATCTATGCCAGCATGGTGATTTGTGTGTATGCATGAAGGTGAATGAGATTAAGTGTAAGATGATGCATGTGTAGTGATACGTATTGCGTGAATGGAAAAAAAATAGCAGAAATACCTGTATTTTTCTGGATGCAGACATTGTGACCATTAATTGTGCCTTATTAGTCGTAATATCTGAACGATAACAACTTTAACGCTCCAACCCTAAATATAGTGTCATACCTAAAATTCACGAAGTATGGGTGCGGTTTATAAGTGGTGGGGACTACTACTTGATAACTTAGGCTTAAGCATTTTGGGTGGTTGTCAACGGGTTCATTTGAGGCCGAACCCAATAAGTTGTCAACGAAAGTTTTCCTCGATAACGGATTGGGAACCTAAGCCCGGGACGTTACAAATGACATCGGAGCCATGTTCCCTCTGATAGTGGATAGGGTTACCCGAGAGGTGGAGCTACCCGTACAAAGAGGTTGGAGGAAAAGGCTACCCGAAGCGTGCAACCGTCACTGTCACTGGGAATAAGTGATGTGCCATGTCGCAACGAGGACGTTGCGAATATAAGTGGGGGAGGTTGTAACATCCCAACCCCAAACATGGTGCCATACGTAAAACTCTCGAAGTGTGGGCATGGTTTATAAGTGGTGGGGATTACTATTTGCCAACTTGGCTTAAGCATTTTGGGTGGTTGCCAACGGGTCTATTTGGGCCCAAATCCAACAAGTTGTCAGAGCCAGTTTCCCTCAATAACGGACTGAAGACCTAAATCCGGGACATTACAACAACCCCATTGGTACAAGGCGAGCAACATGTGATCACCATTGTCACATTGAGGGATCGCATTACGACGCAAGCTAGGTCGCGTATTGTACTGCAACCCCTCAAATACTAGCACACCTCTTGCATTTAACAATAGACATAGAGATGAAAAGGGACTACATGAAGACCATATCGGGACCACAATGAGGCTAAATATGTACTCGCATATTGCTCTGATTCTTATAGTGATTTTCTTAACAAACGATTTCATTTTTGAAGAAGTTTTGACCATTATAAAAAAAAATTATTATTGGTGAAGTTTTTTACGTACAATATATTTTTCTACAAACTATTTATTGTTATAATTTATATTCATTTGTTATATTGTTGTTATCCAATATTAATCTCATGCAAAACCCATGCATATCTTGCATGTTGTTTACAATATTTTCTATGGATATTCTCTGGCGACACATTATTTCATGGAGTAAGCTTCATTGATATGTATTATTTTATCCTTAGATTATGATCATCCATTATACATTATCCTTGCAATAGAGGAGTGATCCTATGAGAACAAAAAGTTGTGAGAGCATGAGAGGGATGATTCTCGACCACATGATTCACCCAGGAGAGAGAAAACTAGGAGAAAGAAAACAGAATCATGTGATCCAGAATCATTCCTCTCATGCTATCACAATTTTTTGCTCTCATAGGATCACTCCTCCCTTGCAATAACATCATATAAGGTTATGTTATATTAAATTAAAGTGATCGAGTATGTAAATAAGAAAATGTTGCGTGGAATTATTCTATAATATGAATTACACAAATAGATCTAAATATTATTAACTACTAAAAGTAATGAAAAAATATTAAATATTTAAATAAAATAATAACAAGTTAACTATCTTGGATTATTAAAGTTATAAGGAATCGACTCATATGGTTAGATATAAGAAATTGAATCAACCAAGCGAAATAGTGTTTACGATTTATGAGATAAGCAATGAACTATTCTTATTTACTCTCATATCAATATCAAAGAAATTTATAATATTTTTCGCGGATATATTTTGATTAAATGGATCTTGAAATAAATGTTATCCAAATAGAAATGAATCGATCCATGATGTTGTATTTTTATAACAAGCACTACAACAGAAAAGCTTTTTGCTTGAAACGTCGGCTATAGTTGTTTTTAACGTCGGCAAATATGTATACCAACGTAAAAAGCGTCCAAAATTTTTGTCGGGCTAGCCTCGTCGGTATAGGTCGTTGTGGACATTTATAAAGAACGTCGAAATAAGTTTATATTTGACGAGGTTAAAAAAATATCTAGTAAACTATCTCTGGGTAGACGTTAATTACGAACGGCCATATACAAACGATATTCGTAGATGTTAATATACGTCGGCTTAGGCCACCGTGATAGACGTTTTTAAATCATGTTTTATGGTCGTTGATAAACGTCTATATAGGCTTGTTTGAGGGCTTATAAATACCAATTTAATTGATCAGACCAACATTTGTACTCAACCTAATGTTTTTAATATTAATATTTGGATTATTTGACCAACATACATTGTCAATCTCTAACATTTGTACTTACTATGGATGATTCTCCATAAAAAAAAATATGAAACCGAGGAGGATCTCTACAGAAGGTGTCTTGAGCAGGTAAATAGGTGTCACCTTTGCAAAAAAATAGGGTGGAATCCATTAATCACATCATCGGTAGTCATGGGTGTATCAAATTTGGCAAACTATAAATCTTTCTTCACCACCAACTTAAGTCTTACCGAATCATCGTCATACCAGTTCATGACAAAATAAGCGAAAACTTGGTGGTTGATTTGGAAAGAAAGATGTCGTAGGGCTTTCGAGGGACATGAAATGTCACACGAATCTTTTCTCTTGGATGCTTCAAATTTTCTTTGTTTTCAGATCTCAAATGGCTAATTCGGATATTTATACATTTCCTTTCACCATGCAGGTCTCACTTCCCTACTCGGTTTCAGACATATAGTTCCAATGGTCACCTTGGAGGAAGAGGTTAGCTCGCCAACATTACCAGCTATGGCAAATCAGAACGTCTAATCCTTGTGCGCTTTGTTGTTATGACTAGATCATACATATGTGATTATGGTCATGGGTATCTCCTTTTGTTCTACCTATCCAAAATGGAGATAGAGTTATGGAGGCTTTCTAGGTTTTTTTGGGTGGAACGATGCAAAAATCTCTATGACTTTTGTGGGATTTTTTTGTTTGCCAAAGAACAAGGGCACTGCAGGGATCACGTGATTCCTTTCATGTTTGTACGCCTTTTTTATGAATGCAATATTGTTTTTTTCGAAAAAAATCACTTGAAAATATGTAATAATAATAGGTATTTTTATACCCATAACCCTGAGTAATTTTGTAATAACATTCATAACCCAGTGTAATCGCAAATTACGCTCAGGACCCTGAATAAGTGTGTCGTCTTACATCCATGACCTTCTGTTACTTTACTTCATTAACTCAACCAAATGATTGAGTTAATCTAACCATTCATCGATCTAATGGCTATGATTAACCTAAATACAAAATATATCCCATCATTTTCTTTTGAGCCTGCAACCAATGTGGCTTCCACGCGGACAGGAAGAGGGATGGTAGAGAACAATGGCGGTGCGAGGGGCTGGTGGAGTTGGGGGGGGGGGGGGGGGGGAGGGGGCAGCTTGGGGAGGTTGCAGAGGTGGAGGGGGTTGGTGGAGTCCGAGCGGAGGAGCTTGCACTTGCAGGGATCATGCGGGGCTGGCAGAGGAGGGGTGGCGGGGTCTGGGGGAAGCTTACAAGAACACCATAGTTGCACAGGTCAACGGCGGGGAGGGTCTTGCAGGAGAAGGGGGGGGGGGATGTGCGAGGGGTGGTGGGAAGGAGGTTTCCTGAGGTGTACGGATTGCTTGCGGCCTCAGGAGGCGGAGGCGTTAGGGGGAAGCTTGCCGCCAACCCCTTCAAAGTGATGGAGAGAGAAGGCGATGGCATGATTTGCAAATAAGAAAGAGTATTAAGGGTAATTTTATCTTTTTCAAATGAAAACCATTAAATATAACATACATCTTAAACAGAACATAACATAAGGTTATGTCATGTAAGAGTTAAACATTACTCGGGGTTTCTCATGTAATTCATGATTATGCAAAGTTATGAATGTTATTACGAAATTACTCAAGATTTTGAGTGTAAAAATCCCATAATAATAATAACCTGATTATAATAAATTTTATTGTCAGAAATCATACCTGCAGCGAAAACAATACTATTTTCGCAGAATCGTAGTTATAGTTAACGAGCCTTTGAACACTCAACCCGTCTTGGTGGCTAAATCTTTATATACCGCAGGAATGGGATGTAGCCACGTGGAAAAATCTGGTCCTATAGACTGCATATCGAACGGGCTTATAATAAGGCAAACCACTCCACAAGGAGACTTCACCGTCAGTCCCACCCACCTCTATACTTCTCTCTCTCAACAATGGCGTCTTTCGCCTTCGCAACTCTCTCCACGCCGCACCCATCCGCTAACCTCTCATCTCTCTCCCCTTCCCACAACTTCAGATTCTCCACCTCTCTATCGGCAGATGGCCACTCCGCGTCGAATAGCAGGAGGAGGCTCGCTGCTGTATCTCCCAGAGCTTCCCCTTCTACTTCCTTCTATTCCTCTTCCTCGTCGTCGGCTATCACCCAAGTTGGAGATTTGGATCGTCTCAGCGTCTACTCCGCTGCCACTGGCAATCCCGTGGCCTTCTCTGATCTCTGGAAACCCGATGAGGTAATCGATTGAGACCATTCTTGCGTGATTTGAGCTTGCGTAATCAGATGGGCAAGGATCCTCTTATTTTCTCATTCTTATTTTAGATTAGTTGAACCTTTTCGAGCCTTTCATAATCGCATGTCCTTTTGTTGCTTTTTAGTTTTAGGCTGCGTTTTTTGTTGTCGATGTTGTAATTAGACATGTTTATTGAGGTCAAATAATTAAATTTGAGGCGCAATCTCCCTACCCATTTGCGGGCAAGTCGTGGAAAAATCCCATTGGCCCGAAACAAACAGTAATAAAGTGCTTAACAAAATGTAAAGACCAATTCGGACATCAAAACAAATGAGCACTCAGATTCCTTTACCGTCCATTTGGTGGATGAAACTGACGGATCGGTCCTGGTTAGAATCAACTCCTACTGGAAAGATACAAAACGATCGTGAAAAATAACCTCTAGTGCTAAAAGGAATCCATGCATCGTAAAGATTGGTTTAGCCAGACATTCTGCATCTATTTTTCCCTTTACATGTGCTTGTTACTCACAAGGATATAAAGACTAGATGAGAACAACACTTCCATAAACTTTTCATTGGGAAAGGAAATAGAGAGATCACTTTGGGTGATCTAGCTAGTAGTGAAAGTTACTTGAATCGTGCAAGCTATAGACGGATACAAAGAAAGGAAGTAGAAGAGGCTTTGAAGGTTATGAGGCTCGGGAAAGGTGTAGGACCGGATGACATCTCTGTAGAAGTATGGAGAGTTTTAGGTGAGCGTGGTTTGACATGGCTTACAAATCAATTCAATGTTATTTGGTGAAGCAAGAAAATGCATGAAGATTGGAGGAGTATCGTGGTGCATCTTTATAAGAATAAAGGAGACATTCAAAATTGTTCAAATTATAGAGGTATCAAGCTGGTGAGTCACTATGAAAATTTGGAAACGTGTTATCGAAAGAAGGTTGAGGCAAGTTTCCAACGTAAAAGAAAACCAATTCGGATTCATGCCAGGTCGCTCAACGACTGAATCCATCCATTTGCTGAGGAGAATAATGGACATTTATAGAGCTAAAAGGAAGAACTTCCATACGATCTTTATTGATTTGGAAAGGCTTATGATTCTGTCCCACGAGAGATATCGTGGAAAGTTTTGGAGAAGAGACAAGTACATATCCTATACATTAACCTCATAAAGGACATGTATGATAGGGCTTTATCTTGTGTAAGGACCCTGTCTGGGAAGACTGGATATTTTGACATCAACGTTGTTTACATCAAGGTTCTGCTTTGAGTTCATTTCTCTTTACTTTGATTATGGACGAGTTGACAAGTCACATCCAGGATGAGTTACCTTGGTGTATGTTATTTGCTGATGATATTGTGTTAATTGACGAGACTAGAGATGGAGTAAATGAGAAGCTTGCTTGAGGTCTGGAGACATGAGTTGGAGACTAAAGGATTTCATATAAGTAGGTCTAAGACGGAATATATGGAGTGCACCTTTGATGGAAGTAATGGTGTAGCAATCGAGGTGAAGATTAGTGGCGATAACATTCAGAAGAGAGATTCCTTTAGATATCTGGGATCTATTTTGCAACATGATGGGGAAATTGATGGAGGTGTTACTAATAGAATAAATGAAGGCTGGCTAAAGTGGAGAGGAGACTCTGCTGTTTTCTGTGATAAGAAAATTCTTTTAAAAATTAAAGGAAAGTTTTACAAAGCAGCCGTGAGACCTGCTATGCCTTATAGATATGAATGTTGGCCTGTGAACCATAGACAGGTGCAAAGAATGAATGTAGCAGAAATGAAAATGCTAAGATGGATGTGTGGACACACACGTAAAGATCGGATTCGGAATGATGCAATCAGAAAAAAAGTTGGTGTAACTCCGATCGAGGATAAGATGCGAGAAAACCACTTAAGATGGTTTGGACATTTGCAAAGAAGATCAACTGATGCACCGGTTAGGAGATGCGAGTGTTGGGATGTTGAGCCGGCTAAGAGAGGGTGAGGACGGTCCAAGAAGTGTTGGAAAGAGACCATATGCAGGGATCTTAGTTTTGTGGATATAAGCCCGAGATTGACCCAAGATAGATATGAATGGAGGCGAAGAATCCATGTAGCCGACCCTACTTAATTGTGGGAAAAGGCTTTGTTGTTGTTGTTGTTGTACCATTATCAATAACAAGAAAATCTGACTTTGACAACTGGTTTGGAGTCAACTGGGTCCAAAGGTACCATTGCAAAAGCTTAAGCCTTTGTTAGCAGAGATATATCATTTTTATATCCCACCCGTATTTACTTTGTTCTAGGAGTCTTTCACATGTTATTAGTTCTTGGGGTTGCTGTGGAGTAGATATGAGATTCGCTTATGCATATATAAGGATTTGCCGAGTATTGATTTTTTTATGCTGTTTTTTTTTCAGGTAGCTGTAGTGGCACTCATGAGGCATTTTGGGTGTTTTTGTTGGTATGAGTAATCTTTTCAATTCCATGTCTTTTGTCATAAAATATATTTTCTTGTCTGTTCAAGCAACTGGATAGTGATTCTGCTTCCTTTCACTTCCAAGCTGGGAGCTTGCATCTGTCCTGAAGGAACAACTTAAACCAAAACTTGATTCGGCAGGGGTCAAATTGATAGCAATTGGCGTAGGTACTACAGACAAGGCCCATATTTTGGCTGAACGGGTAATAAATTATTCTCTTTACCTTGCCACACATGGTTATGTTTGAGGAAGAAGCATAAAAGTTGGAATGTTATCTGTTCCGGTATACGCAACTTCTTTAGAAAAGAGGTGGAACAATAGAGTGACGTGCGTTCGGATTCCCTTTCGTATTGCTAATTTATAGGATATTGGACTATGCATTTTTTTTGAAAAATCTGATATTTTCTTGATCTAAAAGAGGCCTAGGCTATATATAGTTTAATTGTGACGCCCCTGGCTTACCCTCATATTATCAGGATAATTGGCCTTGACAACTTGTTGGCTTTGAGCCCAAGTGGATTCGTAGACGATCACCCAAAATGCTTAAACTCGGGTTGTCAGGTAGTAATCCCCACCACTTATAACATAATCTCACAATTTATGAGTTTTAGATGTGAAGATATGTTTTGGGTGTTACAATCTTCTCTATTTATATTCGCAACCTCCTCATTGCAATATGATCCGTCACTTATTCCCAAAAATAGTGGAAAGAGCTCATCACTTATGCCCATAAATAATGGAAAGGGCTAATTTATAGGATATTGGACTACGTCTTTTTTGAAAATCCTTATATAATTGATATTTTCTTGATCTTAAAGAGGTGTAGGCTATATAGAGTTCATTTGTAACGCCCCGTGCTTAGGACCTCATACCGGGAAAACTAACCGTGACAGCTTATTGGGTTTGAACCTGGATCCATTAATAACTGTTATAAAATATGAAGAATGCGGAAGCGAACATGGAAAAGATAAAGAACAAAATAAGAACGCGGGATTTTAACGTGGAACCCTACTCCGTGAGGAGCGGGATGAAACCACGGGAGAAGCCCCTGAATTGGGCGTGTTTGTCTATTGACTTTCTCAATGAGTACAGGAGGTCTGGGGCTCCTTATATAGCCTTCCCAGAGCCTCCAAGTCCCACCCACAGGCGGTATGGGACTAAACGCTGGATGGGGTAAATGGATCTTCTCCAGGATCCATTTACCCTGTTACAACACAATAGGCGCATACAACTTATGCTCCAACACTCCCCCTCAAGCTGGAGCATGCAATGCTCAGCTTGGACAAACAAACAGAAACTCAACTCAACGCTACAAGACACTACGGACAATATCAATCCAACGCGCACATGCTGCAGTCGAGGACGTTGCTTCCCATGCCGTGCAGGTGAGGAGGACGAACGGGCTGGAGTGTGAGTCGACTGAAGACTCGGAATCTGACCATCGAGTCTGAAACTGCGCCTGAAATCTCCTCGTCGGAGAACTGGGTCTCTCCCATCTGGCTCAGAGAATGGTGCACTGCTCTGGTGTACCTATGATACCACATGAAAACCCTTGCCAACATATGGCATAGGGAATTGTCCTCTACTCTGGAGTCCATATGGTTCACATGAAAACTCTGGCCTAACAACTAGAAGAATGATGGGGACCTCGAAACAAACGATGGCAACTTATGCTCATCTGACAATGACCGCACACTCGTGCGTGTCTGAAACTGGACTCGGAATCAATAGTCGAGTCCGAACAACTGCGCATCAAACTGGGACCCGGAATCTGAACGTCGAGTCTGGAATTGCGCGTGGAAAATCTTCATCTGAAAATCGTAGAGTCTGTAAACTGGATGGCTTGCAATCTCTGACATCTGTATCTAGAATCTGAAGATGGAACGAGACCTTTGACTCTACATACATACTCCCACTTTCTCCCATACTTGTCGGAAAACAGATAAATCGACAAAGTTGGGAGAAGACAACATAATGGGGAAAACAAACATCACTTGCGGCTTTTCATTTTTTTTTGAAATGCGTACGGTTTTTTTTATACGCGACCTTTTTTTTTCTTTTTTTTTAAAAAAACACTACCTCTCTCTCTCCTTTTTTTTATGAGGCCTCCCCCTTTTCCAGCCCACAATTGGGCTTTCAACACACACTTTTTTTTTATCAAAACGGGCCCACGCTCATATTAGGGTTCCCATATGGGAACCCCATTTTTTTTCTTTAACAGCCGCCATCATATGGGGTGTTTTTTTTTCTGCCGCCCCCCGTTTTTTTTTACATAAAACGTGGCCCTCCTCCTTAGGGTTCCCACGGGAAACCCTTCTCTGCTTTCAAGGCCCGCCGCCCCCACATCAGGGACACGTCGCGCGAGGAGGTGCTGCGTGCGGGGCTGGACGCGCGCCGCTGCCTGTTGCGCGGCCTGAAGGAGCAAGAACGGTGATGCCGGGAGCGAGGAACTGACTGGGAATCGTCGCCATCAGGGGAGGCGCGAGGGAGGCCGCCATGGCCTTTGGGGCGGCATCGCCTGTTGCTGGGCATCGTCTGGAGGCTCCAGGTACACGCCGCGCACATCGTCTGGAGGCGCGATATACCAGCGCCGCCTGGACCGAAGGGGTGGTTGCTCGAGGTCGACCTGGGGGCGCGTGAGGGCAACGCGCAGCCCCACCTGCCGCATCTGGTTGTTAGCGGCGTGGGCTTCCGCATCTGGAAGTTTGATCGGCCATGAGATTAGCCGAGGGTGCATCCTGGAGGGACTGGAGCGACGACACCAGCCACCTGCTGGGCTCGCCGCCAGGAACGGCAGTGCGAGGGAGATGCGGCCTGGCTTGCGCACAAGTTGCGCAAGATGGGAGTCGAGCGTCTGGGGCCTGGATACACAAGGATTGCTGCCGAGAAAAGAACGCCGCCAGGGTCTGGATGGCTGCCTGGAGGCCTCGAGAATCTGACGATATCGTGCCTGGAGGGCACCGTCAAGAGACAGAGACTTGTTGCTGCAAAGCCACCAGGCGGCTTTCGAGATGGAATCGATGATGCCATCGGATTTAGGGTTTTTCAGAAAAAAACCCTAGATAATGAAACTCTAATCTTGAACAAATGACGTAGTAATCTCCAAGAACAACAAACGAATCTCGAAAACAAAGAATAACGAATATAAAACTCCTTGAGAATCGACCCGCTCTGATACCATGTTATAAAATATGAAGAATGCGGAAGCGAACATGGAAAAGATAAAGAACAAAATAAGAACGCGGGATTTTAACGTGGAACCCTACTTCGTGAGGAGCGGGATGAAACCACGGGAGAAGCCTCTGAATTGGGCGTGTTTGTCTATTGACTTTCTCAATGAGTACAGGAGGTCTGGGGCTCCTTATATAGCCTTCCCAGAGCCTCCAAGTCCCACCCACAGGCGGTATGGGACTAAACGCTGGATGTGGTAAATGGATCTTCTCCAGGATCCATTTACCCTGCTACAACACAATAGGCGCATACAACTTATGCTCCAACAATAACCACTCAAAATGCTTAAGTTCAAGTTGTCAAGTAGCAATTACCCACTTATAACCCACTCTCATACTTTGTGGGTATATATGTTGGACTTTGTTTGGGGTGCTACAATCTCTCCATATTCGCAACATTGAACATCCTCGTCGCAATATAGCTAATCACTTATTCTCATTATAGGATAATTATTGTCGTTGCATTGTAGGTTGTTATTAACTCTAACATTGGTGATCCACTACTTGTTGCCTGGAAAAAAGTGGAGAACGAATTTTAGTTTACATTGTTCAGCCCTTTAGTCCTGCCACTTGTAATTGCACATACCTATGTTAGATTTACTCTTTCTTAAGATCGTACATGCTGCCACTTTCAAACTGAAAAAAAACAAGATTAGTATTCTTAGCATATTTATTATCCAGTGGCATTAACACCCTTAGTTGCAAGACTGAGCAAATAACTGTGGTAAGAGAGAATTTACTATAATGATGTAATACATTCCGTATCCATTTGCTTTAAACCATTGCCTGGCAGCAAAGGATCACTGAAGGGCTTTTTTAGGATTCGATCCACATATCCACCTCTAATTCTTTTTGGGTTGTGATGTCTGAATTCGTATCTGGAATAGAAATAAGACACTGCAATAAGGATGCAAAAGTAACTCCGATATAGCTGCTAATCAGTTTGGGACTTGGATTATGACGTAATAATGCATGTGCCCCGCGGTACCTAGTGATTAACCTCCTATTTCATATCCGGTTTTCTTTACTACAAGAATAAGTAATATTGATAAATCTTAGATTCCTCTTAATACCTACAATGGTTTATCTTGAGTTTCATATATTCCGACTATCTGATCTTAGTCTATTTGGAATGGAGAGGTTGGCGACTCTTGTATACGGGCTTTATACTTAAATTTGCAGAGAGGTTATTGCACACCATCTTCTTCCTATTTATAGGTTGGGCAACAGCCATGTGAGATTACCCTTTCCAAAAAAGACTGTAAGGTTATTGCACACCATCACCCTTTCCAAAAAAGACTGTATCGTGTAGACTGTAGAGTCGACTTTTCATCCTATTGTCTACCTTTGTCGAGACATTCTTTAACTAGCTCCTTCTCACTAGCATTCTTTTGGCTAGCCAAACTATGAAATCGTAGAGATTAAGCATGAGCTGTTAGATTATATTTTCCCTAGTAGTAGCTATTTATTCATAATTCATCAGTGTGGATGTTATTTCTTTAAGTAATTTGCGGCGTCCTTGTTACAGCTACCGTTTCCTTCAGAATGCCTATTTGCTGATCCCGATCGCAAGGTGATTAATTCTTGTAATCGTTTGCAATGTCTTTATGATCCATTATGCAACATATCTGTTAGACAATATGTTTTCACAGGTTTATGAAGCCCTCGGTCTTTATTATGGATTTGGGCGCACCTTTTTGAATCCAGCCAGTGTAAGAATTTTTTCCCACTGTCCAATATCTTCTATGTGAAACAGATTCATAATTTCTCACGGTGTCCTATTTTTTTCTCAAGGTTCTATCTGTTAAATGACAGGCAAAGGTTTTTTCTAGAGGAGAGTCTATCCAGAAAGCTACCAAAAATTACACTATAAATGCTACTCCAGATGACAAAAGCGGTGTTCTGCAGCAGGTATATTTCTCATGTTTTCCGAGACGATGAAGGAGCCTTTCATTCTAATGAAACATCATCTTTTCTTCTCGGCAACATCTAGGGAGGGATGCTTGTTTTTAGAGGAAAAGAGCTGGTGTATGCAAGAAAAGATGAAGGGACGGGTGATCACGCACCTCTAAATGAAGTCCTACAATATTGCTGCAGTTAGTTTCTTCTATTTGGTATCTTATCCTGATACAAGTGAATGCTAATGTTGTTACACAATGCAAAGGCTGATTGTCGCAGCAACTTTAAGTCTGAGTGAGTAGATTTCATGCGTACATAGAGATGGTAATTGTATGATAACCAGCATATTTTTGCATACATAAGACAAGCGAATCTCAGCTCATTGTGTTGAGTATTGTTCATTGATGCCGGTGTTGTTATACAAAAAACACCGGATTTTGAATGTGTATAAACACAGTGTATGCTCACATTCAGATTATCATGTCTTGGTTTATGAATTCGGATTATCGTGTTGTAGTTTATGGATTTCTTGTGCCTGAAAAGTTCTTTTATAGCTAATCCTTGCCAACTTTGATAGAGGGGAAAGTGATGTTCTTGTATTCATCATGGCAACAACTTCAACTTTCTTTACCTAGAAAAAAAATTTGACATAAAAATCCTGGATTAGCAGGAGGGCATCACGGTATGAACCCCAGCTATCAGCTAAATTTGATTTCAGAGAACGACATATTGGGACTATGGAGAAAGAAATAGAGAGCCAAGTAGAATCAGTTTTATTCGTGGGGCAGGATTACTTATATAGCATGAAAACCTGGGTTTAATAAATGGCAATTGCATAACAGTTCTTGAAATAAAGAACATACAAATAAACTAAAAATAGAAACCCATAATTGCCAAATGAAATCAACACTCCTCTTAAGTTGGAGCATATCTATCATATGCTCAACTTCGAAGTCAGTAATGATATACGTTTCTTTTGAAGTGCTTTGGTAATTGTAATTCTGCGAATATGTGTAGAGTATTGATCACATCATCTTGAATGAAGTTAATCCACCTCAATGTACTTGGTCTACTCATGGAAGATAGGATTGGTGGTAATGTACGTAGAGGACTTGTTGTCACAGTAGAGAAGAATTGGGATCGTAGTAGGGAGCCCGAGATCCTGTAGAAAGGAAACGGGCCAAGTAAATGTTGGGGAAAGATCCAATCAAGCACCACATAAATAGAATCATGACCATAGAAGAAAAGCATGTGCAATCGCATAAGAGAAGGATTTATAGTGGTTCGACAATGTGCATACTCCACTTGCTCACATCATACTCTCTCTATTATTGTGTGAATGGATTTGGAGATATAATATGTGGGGGTTCCAACGCCCTTTTTATGTTGCAATAAAAGAATACTAATGGTATCCATCAATCTAGCTCATCAGCTTTCAACCAATCAAGATGCATGAGGACGATCGGACATCTCAGCAATCCAACCCATTAGCTCTTAACCAATCGGAATACTAGAGAGGGATCATGCATCTCAACAATTCATCCCATAAGCTCTCAACCAATCAAAAGATAAGAAGGAGATCGGTCACATTAACAATCCTCTCCACAAGTTCTTAGCAATCAATTTTCACAGGATAAATCCCAACAATCTCCACTTGAAGGTTGATTTGTAATACATGTCGCAACTTCCACATTTGGATCATTATTAATAGTGCCAGTGTGATCTTTCCCTTATCTTATATGATTGAAGACCAATAGAAGCTGAACATGTCTTCAGCTTCTCCATTGTTACGGACTTGGTGAACATGTTGCCATGATTTTCTAATGTGTGGATCTTCTTTAACTCGAACTTCCCATCTTCTAGTTGTGTCCGAATGAAGTGGTACTTCACACCAATGTGTTTGGTCTTCGGATGAAAGATAGAGTTCTTTGTAAAATGAATTGCACGTTGATGATTGTTGAATAATTTGCCATCTTCACTTTCTTTATTTAGTTCTTTCGTCAGACCATCCATCCACATCATTTCCTTGCAAGCTTCTATTGCAACTACATATTTTGCTTCTGTGGTTGAGGCAGTCACTATCTTCATAAAGGTCCAACTAACAACTCCACTCCCTTTTGTGAAGGCATGACATGTTATGTTTTTCCTGCCATCGATATCACCCGCAAAATCCAAGTCCATGAAACCTTGAACAGAAATGTTGGTGTTCCTGTAATACAATGCCATGGTAAAGGTACCTCTCAGATATCATAGAATCCACTTCATAGCTTCCCAATGTTCCTTGTCAGGATTCGTCATGAATTTGCTTGCTATTAGGGCACTTTGGACATATAATCATGCTCCTCCTTCCTAGTAGATTCTTTTTCCTTTTGAAAGTAAAAAGTGACTTCCTGAAGGTGTTTGAGTAAGTTTTGAATTTTTCATGTTAAATCTCTCAAGTTCCTTCTTGATGTACTCTGTCACGACCGCCGCTTAGGATCCAGATACTCGACAAAACGATTCCATGCACACACATTTCCACATTCGAAATACACAATATAATTGTAAGCAGGTGAAACTAGCACAAAAGACGAATAAATTTTTTTCTTTTTGTTAGAGTATTTGGTTGTGCGTCCTGTGAGTTGTAATAGGGTAAATGGATCCTGGAGAAGATCCATTTACCCCATTCATGTGTTTAGTCCCACATCATCTAGTGGTGGGACTTGGAGGCTCTGGAGAGGCTATATAAGAAGCCCCAGACCTCCTGTACTCATTGAGAAAGTGAATAGAAAAACACGCCCCTTTGAGGGCTTCTCCCGTGGTTTCATCCCGCTCCTCATGGAGTAGGGTTCCACGTAAAATCATGGTGTTCCCATATTGATCTTTCTTGTTCTTAGCCATGTTTATCTATCGCTTCCGCATTCTTCATATTTTATAACATGGTATCAGAGCGGGTCGATTCTCGAGGATTTCTTGTCGTTTATATTATTTTCGAGATTCAATTCAATTGTCATTCTTGAAGATTGTTTTTGAGATCATGCCCGTGATTTGATCAAGTTGTGGTCGAGTTCCATGGTTCTAGGGTTTGTTGAAACCCTTTTTCAGATGCAAGATCTGGCGAGTAAGGTTCTGCACAGTGTTTAATCTGGAACCCTAATCGCTGATCTCCTATGCCACAAGAAGTGCCGCATCCTTTCCAGCACAGATTCTGGAACCCTAAAGATAGAGGCGGCACGACACAGGAGGCTTCCATCCTCATCAGCCATGCTTCCATCCTCATTCCAGAAGGAGGCTTCAAAGAAGACTCCCATCTGGGGCGATCTCGATACCCCAGGCGACGTTCTCTCTCTTCAATCCCAAAAAGGGCGTGGTGGGTTCAGGGGGAACCCTAGCGGCGGCGCCTTTCGATCGAAGGGTTCGCACGGAGCCCTAAATAAAGAGGGGAAAGGGCCACGTTGAAAAAAAAATTTTTTATGCTTTCTGTTGTAAGGGCCCAGTCCAAAAAAAAGAGAAAAAAAAGAGAGGTGGATTGATTAAAAAAAGGGAGAAAAAAAAGGCGCGTACAATAAAAAGCCGTATGCAAAGTTTTGCAAAAAAAAAGTTTTGAGGAAAAGAGGCGCGTACAATAAAAAAAAGAAGCCATACACATACTAAAAAAATTCCTTTGAAAGAGTCGCATACAAAGAAAAGCCGTATGCAATTTTCAAAAAAAAATGCAAGAAAAGCCGTAAAAAAGAAAAGAAAAGATGAAACGGCTTATAAAAAAAGGATGACGGCTTTAAAAAAAATGAAAAAGCCGCAAGATTCGTGTTCTTGTTGTTTACCCCCTATTTATCTTGTCTTCTCCCAACTTTGTCGATGTCAATTTCCGACAAGTATGGGAGAAAGGGGGAGTATATATGTAGAGTCACAGGTCTTGTATTCCAGATCCAAATTTCAGATGCCAGTCTCCAGACCAGCCAGATGATTAGACTCTACAGTTCGGTTTCAGACTCGACGATTGATCCCGAGTCCTCAGTTTTCAGACACGCACGAGTTTGCGGTCATTTTCAGATGAGCATATGTTGCCATCATTGTCAGAGGTTCCCATCATTCTTCTTGTTGTCAGGCCAGAGTTTTTATGTGAGCCATAGGGACTCCAGAGCAGAGGACCATTCCCTATGCCATATGTTGGCAAGGGTTTTCATGTGGTATCATAGGTACACCAGAGCAGTGCACCATTCTCTGAGCCAGATGGGAGAGACCCAATTCTCCGACGAGGAGACTTCAGGCACAGTTTCAGACTCGATGGTAAGATTCCGAGTCTTCAGTTGACTCACACTCCAGCCCGTTCGTCCTCCTCACTTGCAAGGCATGAGAAGCAACGTCCTCGACTGCAGCATGTGCGCGTTAGGTTGATATTGTCCGTAGTGTCCTGTAGCGTTGAGTTTAGTTTCTTTCTGTTTGTCCAAGCTGAGCATTGCATGCTCCAGCTTGAGGGGGAGTGTTAGAGTATTTGGTTGTGCGCCCTGTAAGTTGTAACAGGGTAAATGGATCCTGGAGAAGATCCATTTACCCCATTCATGTGTTTAGTCCCACATCATCTAGTGGTGGAACTTGGAGGCTCTGGAGAGGCTATATAAGAAGCCCCAGACCTCCTGTACTCATTAAGAAAGTGAATAGAAAAACACGCCCCTTTGAGGGCTTCTCCCGTGGTTTCATCCCGCTCCTCACGGAGTAGGGTTCCACGTAAAATCATGGTGTTCCCATGTTGATCTTTCTTGTTCTTAGCCCTGTTTATCTATCGCTTCCGCATTCTTCATATTTTATAATACTTTTCACTCACTTCATATCCATCATTCATTTACTATCCATCACATTTACTGGGATTTCACTTTCAGCTTAATCAAGTAAATGTGGTTCTAACTAGTCATTGGATTTGGATCCAAATCCAGCATAACCATTAATTTTTTTCTCAAATTGTCACTTTCGCCACTCCCAGTTTTTGCGAATTTATTGTTGGAGCTCTCTTTGGGTTGTCAACTTTATTAGGCCTTCTTTGAGGTTTTAACGTGGGACTATCTTTTGATTGCTATGCAAAGACCATTCATCCTATCCCTCCTCGTTTTGCCCTTCCCCTCCCTTGCTGAGAAAATTCCCGAGCCTGCAGTCTCTTCATAGACCCATGATCAAGTCATGATTCTGGCACCTGATTGGGATAAAGTCAGTCTTCTTTCGCAGATGCCAGCACCAAATATCTTCTTTCGCAGTCAGAAGCACTAAATCTTGACCTGAATTTTACGTGATGATTTGAAGCATGAGAGAAAAGCCGACAGCAACATGACCATCTTCTCTCAATACAAAGCAACAGTGGAAAAAAACAACTTTATTAAATGCCAAATTTGCTTAAAACAGCGGGATTCGCAAAACATGATTTTGTTCGCTGAAATCACTATGAGATCCCCAAAAATGGATCTTTAAGTCTTTTTTTCTCTACCCAAACATTGTTAGATCTTTACATACCCACAATTGCTCCATCTCAAAAAGAGTTAAGCGGGATGATTAAAGAAATCACTCTGAGACACATGTTGAACTGAATCAAAGTGAAATCATAGGGCAGCCTAATGCAGAAGCGCCAGCTTTGTTGGTGTCCCTTTCGGTGTATAAGTGGCTTCCAAGTTAGATACATTTCTTGCATCAGCTTGGTTGTAAGTATATATCCATTTGAAAATCAAGGTACACCTTCAAGAGAAAATTTGCACCTTCTTGTGTGAAATAACTCTGACATCAGTATCTAACGAAAGTATTTGTATCAAGGGAATCAAAATGGTAACTGAGAGGGAATCAATTAGCACAGGGGCACCTGCCTGGGGAATGTACAGTTTTCCTAATTCATCTTCATCGAGCATGCTCCCCAATCAAATCCAGTCCAACCAACAGGAATGATACACCTTGGAAGAGTAAGAAGTAGAAGTGCATGCCGCGCACATAAAATAAACTCCTGGCTGCGGCCGATAACAGTAGGACTGCAAGAAGCAACTCATTCTTGTAAATCCTCCTTTGTCTCTTTTTGCTTCTTTTAAGGATCTTGGCATCTTCACTTGCAATTGCATTCAGATTTGGCATGGACATGCTATGTTGTAGCTTGGAATCTTTCTCCACCAGGATCTCGAGGTCGCCTTGAGAGGACCGACCTGATTTCTTCGTAACAACCCACTCATAAGCACTTCCAAGCTGGAGCAGGCCGGATACCATGGCTTGGAATTTGGTCACAGACATGGTGTTCTCAAAGAGAAGGTAAGGTATCATAAAAGGGAAAGATCTTGGTGATGGAAGGACATTGAGGAATGACATTGTTGCGGGTACATAGCAGACAACCCAGGCTGGAAGCTCAGCTTCAGGGACGAACATTGTCATGGGAAGAATGATGCAGAACAGCGTGAATGAATAGAAGGGCAGCACAAGCTTCCTCAGGAGGAAGAAGAGAAAGATCAGGTTAGATTTCTTCCAGATTCCGATCTGCATCAGGGAAAAAAAACCATGGAGGTTTACTCCTGGATTTGAAGTTCATATTGTAAAGTTTGGTGATGGGATTGCATACATTTGATCTGATGATATCCTTGAAGCAGAGGCGAAACAACTGCATTGGTCCTGAATGCCATCGGTGCTGCTGTTTGCGGTAAGCGGCATATGATTCCGGCAACTCGCATTGGCACTGGAAGCAATGTGAGAACGGCTTTTCTCTGTTAGCATATGAAAACGGATCTCAAGAAATGCAGGTTTATGTTTGTTCATCTGTTTGTTTTTACCTTAACATCATTGATGAAGATGAACTTCCATCCTCTTAGATGGGCTCTTACAGCAATGTCCATGTCCTCGACGGTGGTTCTCTCCAGCCATCCACCAGCATCCTCGAGGGCCTTGATCCTCCAGACACCAGCTGTACCATTGAAGCCGAAGAATTTGAGGTAATGCCCATTCACCTGCTGCTCTACTTCAAAGTGGAAGCATAAGTTGATGTTTTGCAGCCGTGTTAGCAGGTTCTCGTCCTGGTTGACAAATGACCACCTTGCTTGAAACAGCGCTACTTCATCCTTACCCTGAACAAGACCAGTTCTTAACTCAGATGTCCCTAATATGAACCATTGCAAAAACCAAGGTTCCAAGTGAGAGAAACTGGCTGGTTAGTTTCTGTGAAATCTATGAAATATGCATTTATTAAGCAAAACAATATTTTGAATTTAAACCACTGGGTGTAGGCTAGGAAATTTGGGTCATGAAAATTGCTTGGATTAAGATGTGAATATAGAAGAACGAGTGAACTACACAAACTGAATACCACTGTTTTCTTGGATTATTTGTTATAAAAAAACCTACAGATGATTTTTGTTGCACCTGAAGGTAAGCGAAGATGTAGTTAGGATATGTTAAGAAATGCAAAGCAACAGTGGCTGATTCAGATGGTTACAAATATCAAGGTTTGATGACCCAAAGTTTGTTGATCTTAATTTTCTTCCTTGTGTCAACTCAGTCTATCGTAATCGGAAGCGATTTATGCATCTGTTATCAGTAGAGAGGATCGTCTGCTGCGGGATGGAGTGCAACGGACTCTGCTGCAGGCGTGATCGAGCAGTTCGCACGATTTTACACTTTTTGCGGGCATGTACTGTGCAAAATCGTGTGAAACAGCAGGGACATCATAGGATTGGTGTCCCTTTTATCAGTTTAAAGATATGAATGGGGTTCTGCTTTGTCACCTTGAAATGTGGGATAGTTCTTTTCAGGAAGTCAGGCTGAGGCTGGAAATCGGCATCAAAGATCACGACGAACTCATAATCTTTTACGTAGTTGCAATCCATAGCCGACTTGAGATTTCCTGCCTTGTAACCCTCACGAAGAACACGATGGCGGTACACAATCCGTGCTCCCTGCTGCTGCCACATGGCCACCTCCTCTTTGATCAGAACTTGGGTCATTGGATCATCTGAATCATCCAGCACTTGTATCAGGAAGTTCGTACTCGGCCAGTCCAGATTGCATACTGCCGCTATTGACTGTCTGTAAACCTGTTTAAGTTCCAACACGATAACAACGATTAAAGTATCGTCTGCCTATTATCAGTCTATGAGAATCATAAAACCAATATGAGTTTCGTAATTATAACGTATAGGCCCTAAGAACCGTTTCTATTGATTAGTCACGGTTTGATGCAGCTGTATGGCATCTCATGTCCTTAATAATATAATTCAAATTTAGCTGTATTGTCTCGTTAATATAACAATTAATTTATATGCAAATGATCCTTAAATTCGGTTTTTAAAAAGAATTTGAAAGGAAAAAGGTGTCAGGCTGTAAAAATGGACAGGCAAAAATTTATATTCACAAAATTTACAAAGACCAAAACTCATGATCATGTTTCATGGTATTTTCGACATAACCTCTAACGGAACATGATCATATTCCATGCCAATCAAATTGCTCAAAGAATAGAAGTCACGCTAACTTTTCCAGAGCAATATTGTCATTTATATCCTTTGGAATATAATTACACAATAGCTGATCAGTGCAATTGTTGGAGCATCACTGCTCCAACAATTGTGATCCAAGGTGCACGATGTTAATTACGAGCAGTTCGCACGATGTTATACTTATTGTGAGCCTGTATCGTGCAAAATCGTGTGAAATAACAGGGACAACAGAGAATCGGTGTCCCTATTATCAGTCTAAAGATATGAATGGGGTTCTGCTTTGTCACCTTGAAATGTGGGATAGTCCTCTTCAGGAAATCAGGCTGAGGCTGGAAATCGGCATCAAAGATCACGACAACTCGAATACGAACAACGATTAAAGAATCGTCTGCAGGGAGCGTATCACCTGCAGTAATGGGAGTGGGTTTTCTGCTGTGGTGCTGCAGTGCTGTAATGCACCACAACCGCTCGATCATGCTCGAGCTTGATCGAGCGGCTGTGGTGCATTACAACACTGCAGCACCGCAGCAGACGATCCAGATGCCTGCAGTAATACTGCAGACTAGTAACTGTGCAAACCGCTCGATGTTCGGATGAATCCGCACGGTAAAGACCAATAAAAAGTATGAACTCATGCATGAAGATAGAGCGGCTCACGCGGTTAGTGCTGAAAATGCAGTACCGCATAGGATCATCTTGCTCGTCTGCATGCATGCATGCATTAGGTGTTCGATCGAAGGGTTGGGTTTGGGCAACACAATAACCTGCCAACGAAGCGCAGGCCAGACGTGACCAACCCAATTTATCCATCGAAACTAACATATGTCAAATGCAACTATGCATAAAGTCCAGAG
The DNA here is from genome assembly GCA_037367405.1 of Ottelia alismoides. Taxonomy (NCBI): domain Eukaryota; kingdom Viridiplantae; phylum Streptophyta; class Magnoliopsida; order Alismatales; family Hydrocharitaceae; genus Ottelia; species Ottelia alismoides. The sequence goes on along the minus strand of JAZKJV010003555.1, from coordinate 576,573 downwards.
GGAGATGAGACGAGAGTAGATTCGAAGTCAACGTACCTCCCTCTCGTTGCACATGGGGATCTGCACGAGCACCATGGGGAAGTAACCCTTCCGTCCACTCTCCACGTCCTCGTCGTCAGAGCAATCACTGGGCACGGGCTTGATGCCGCGCAGGCGGATCCAGAAGGCCCCCAGGCACAGGATCAACCTGTCAGCGCTCTGCACAAGGAACAACACCACGCACACGTTCGCCAGCACCTGCAGCGCCGGCCCCACGTACCCCACCCTCACCGCCACCCACGTCGCCGCCGCCAGCCCCGCTGCGCTCGACGTGTCCACCTCCCTCAGCCTCCTCGCCCCCTCCCTCACCGCCGCCCCGAACCGCCAAACCTCCATGTACGCCACCGCCTCGAACCCCAGCACCGCCATTGTCAGAAGCACCAGGATCCTCATGCACCACCAGAACCGACTCCGGCTCCGCCGCTTGACGGCGGCAGCGAGGGAGGCCAGGCAGCCTGCGGCACGGTGGGCCCGGAGGAGGAGGACCCATGTGAGCTGCCTGGCGTTTTTGCGGCGGGAGCCCTTGCGCGCGGGACCCGGGCTGAGGATGTCGTCGTCGTCGTCGTGATACGGCAGCTCGGAGATGCTCCAGTTGGGGTTCTGGAGCTTCACGATCACGGGGGTTCCGTGGTCGCTTCCGTTGTCCGACCACCACGAGAATGCAGACATTGCTATCTTGTGGAGTGGTCTCGAGCGCAGGGAGGGTGGGAGGAAGAGAGGTGAAGAGAGAGGGAATAAGGAGGGTGGAGAAGGCAGGAGTGGGAGGAGAGCTTAGCACGTTTACGGGCTTCGCGTATTAATATTATCAGGGGACAACGATATCATATTTAATTTTATATTAATAATAATATTATTTTACCATCAGGGTTTTGCATATGTACTCTCTTCGTATTTGGCTTCTCCTATCTGCTACCCTTTCGGATTTATTTTCATGTACACCCCTCCTATTCCAGCATCTGCATTAATTTATATTGGTATGGTCGAGTCAGAACCTATTCATGAGGGGTATGCATGACAATAACATCTAAAGATGATAGTGTACAAATTCAAATATAGTCGGGGCATGCTGTGCAAATTCCTATATTTTTAATGAGATGTAGCGTGGTTGAAGTATTGTGATTTTTGAAAACTTATTGCTTCGATCAATGTCAAAAACTTATCATTGCTTGGATCATAAACCAAGTATCTCAATATAGGTATAAGTAATACAAAGATATTTTAGAAATTGAACCTTAGACAAGTTCACATAGTACATGTGTTATGAAGTGTGTTTATCAGAATGGGAAATAGAATTTCAATAAATAGGGAGTTAAACTCATGATGATCTATATGAGAATGATAGTCAATTATAGGTAATCGATGAGCAAGCAACAAATTGATCAGGATTGAGAGAACTTATCAAAGCTAGTTGGAAGGATTTTTTGTGGCTCTCAAAGGTATATTGTCTAGAGACCTTCTTTTTGGTGTATATGTATAAAGTATGGAAAAGGTAGACCATATATATAGAGAAATTATACACATTGGAGCTTAATAGAGCCATCGGAAATTAATTTGGAATAAATACAATGTCAAAAAAATTCTTAAAAAGTTCAAGTAATCAATAAGTCATGTAAAGTGAAGTGATCGATTAGATTAACAAGTGATCGATCAATCATATATTAGTGAACGATCAGATAAATGACGCTTATAAAATAAAAAGTAATATTTCAAATGCAATCAATCAAATCATTCAAAGTTGTCGATTAGTATTTAAGTAGCAAGGTCAAATGATGATTATGTTATCCTGTGATCCAAGGATGGATAGAAGGGGGGCAAGGAGGGGCAAGTGCCTCCTTAAGTTTTAGGAAGTAAGTATCGCACTTGGTATAATTCTATGGCAAGCTGGATTCTAAAAATCGAATCCAACTTTGAGAAGGAAGGCTTGTTTGTAACACTCTCCCTCTCTCTCTTGCACTCTCTTTAGATCTTTCTCTTGTTAATCCCTTCTCTCCCCTTCATTTCATTCCTTTAGCCTTTGGATAATTAAAAAGATATGGCAACATTGCTTTTAAGGTCGTGAAAATGTATATTTTTTATTAGTTAATATTATGCCTAACATTAAACTTTTAACTTGCTGATAATACAATCATTAAAAATTAATTATATATTAGCTTTATATCTTAATAATTTTTTATTAATAACTAAATAACAATCTTGATATTTGGTTATATTATTTGATCAAAAACATTAGAACTTTTTTGAATTTCTCAAAAAATGATATGAGAAACGTGAGATTATATTGATTAATAGTAAATAATATTTGCGTTCTTTCTAAAAAAAGATAAAATGGTAGAATAAGAACATTGAAAGAAATGGTTGTAAATAGATTATTCAACTATTTGAATCGAATGGATTTTATTGTTTATATTATGTATTTTTCAATAGAAATGAGGACAAAGAAAACTCTGTCGCAGAGCCATATGCATAAAAAAGATAATATGAGTAGTTCAATGTTGAAAGTAATTTTTACTACGATAAAATTCAATCTAAATGCATTTCACTTATAAGATATTATTTGCAAATCTTAGAAATATACAGAGATAAAATTTATAGAAATTATAGTAATTACAAATCTTGATTATATTATTTTTCTAGATATATTTAGAAACTTTAAAAATGGATTTTTTATTAGTAATGCTACTCATTGAGAAATTTTTATTTGTATACATAATTTGCATTTTGTTAAGTTTTATTGAAATATATGATTGTACTTGTCAACATATATAATAGTATAAGAAGAACCTATGCAATACGTAAATGTGAAATGGTGATTGCATAATTTGGTTATTATTCTTGCATGAGATGTATTTTTTTTATATTATTGTAATAAATTGTTACTTGTAAATCAAAGAACCGAGAATTCCACTTTGTTGCATTTAGAGAATGGACAGATATTTTAAACGAGCATGAGGTAATTTGATGAAGAGCTATAACATGTTTTTTTGTATTGTACTTATTTCATATGTTGGATGTTTCTATTACATTAATGGATATATGATTACTTTTAATTTGTGCCCCCTTCAATATAATTTTCTGGCTCCGTCGCTGGTGTGATGGATCAAAAATAACCATTCAAGAAAATGACCAATCAGTCAACAAAGGGCGATTGATTGGTCTATAACTATGGGCTAAAAGTGATTGATCACTCAATATCATTGACTAAAAGTGATTTACGAATGCATCCAAAGTGATCGATTAGGCTAAGGCAATATTTGAACATCATGATGTAAGATGGATTCTTACATGCTCAATAACATATATGCACGCCTACATATTATTAAAAGTATTATTACAAGTAAAAATAAGACAAAACTTGACGCTCTTTGATCAAAACTTGATTTTCATCGCTTGAAATTTGAAACATGTATCTTGATCAATCTTTTAAGTTGCAAAGGAAAATAAATGGGGGTGTTTATTATAATCGTGTGTCGTTATTACAAGGGTTGCCTGGGTGTATTTTCCTATCCTACTTTTTAATGGTGATAACATAATTAAGAAGACTAAAAAAATATTTTGAGGCCAATCTTATTTGATTGCACTCTATTTTTAACAAAGCTTTTCAAAAGCCCCCCCCCCCCAAACCATATGATGGATCTTATAAAAACTTTTAAACTGTTTTTTTTCACAACATCTTAGTATGTTATTGATGAATCTTGGATTCATCACTCTAAATCTCATTTATTAAGCTCAATTCCCTAAAAATCAACAGCATATCTGCATCTATTTCGTATAATTAGCATTTGTGCATGATTTCATAAGAATTGCATTTTAGCATTAAATTCTGCATCAAATAAGAAGCCAAAAATCCAAGCCAAAAATGACCTGTAAATAGCCTAACTTCCCCTATTTTTAACTCCTCCATGCTAACTCAGAATGTCACAAACCCACCTCCACTGTGTACACATCACTGACAAGAATAAATAAAAAATACAAAAAAATAATTAATCCAAATAAGTGGACCAAAAACCCAAACCCTAGTTTCAGGATTTTCGGACTAAAAGCCACATATCTTCCTCATCCAGTGTCCTATTTGATCCTACTCACTTTTGAACTAATGCACATTCAATTACCTTCAAAACAAGACCAAGTTCAAGTGAATCGAAGCTCGTATGTGAAAGTTGGGTTTTGGGCCTCTTTTGTACATTGTATTTTCACGGTTTTTGACCTTGTATTTTATGTACTTATTTTCTTCATTAACAAAAATCCAAAAAAAATTAGATTAAGGTCTCTTTTATTTACCTTTGAGTTTTCCATATTTTCTGGATTTTTATCTTGTTTTAAAAATGACAAAAAAATACAAACCCAAAAATCAAGGTAATTCTATGTACATAGGATACCCCAAAAATTCACTTTTCACATTTGACCGAATTTGGCTTTGATGTCTTCATGAAAGTTGTAGATCTCTCCGAGACGAGCATTTTTTGTGAAGAAACTTTTTCGATCCGAGGTCATTTGCTATTTTTTATCTATTTTACAAAGTATTATATTTTCGGATTTTCTGGAGCTGACACGTGGCAGCCTCAGATGCCGCCACGTGTCAGCTATTTTTCGCCATTTTAAATCTCGTTTTTAATAAAAAAAATTAAAAATCGAAGCACGTGCGTTGCACGTGCACCCAGGCACGTGCTCCGCACGTGCGGCGCTGCCTGCTTTTTTTCCGGCCACGTGGCACGTCTCCAGCCGTTCGATCTCGGTCGATCGAACGGCAGGAGACCCGTCTTCTCCCCCTGCGCCTCCTTCGACCGCCCGCCCCCGATCTTCGGAACCGCCGCCGCCGCTCCTCCCATCTCGCAACGGCCGCCCCGATGTTCTCGCCAACGCCCTCCGCGTCACAACCCCGCTATCCTCGCATCGGCCGCCTCCCTCTCTCTCTATAAAAGAGCACAAGCCACCCCCAGTCCAATCATCCGCCGTTCAACCCAAGGAGCTCCCGGAGTGACAGTCCGGCCACCACCTTCGCGGCGTGATCCGGGGTTTCGTGCCTCGTCGCAGCTCCTTCCAGGCGCTGCCGTGCTCCGGCGATCGGCCGTAGAGCCCCTTCCTCCAGGTATTCCCCCCCTCTCTCTCTCGCTCTACCTCTCCGCTCCGAGCTCCTCACTCCGCTCGGAGTAACCCTTCCTCTCCGCTTCACCTTCGCATCTCATCCTCCGCCATCGCCACCGCACCATCCCATCATCGGCCCTCTACTTCGCCAACGCCGCCGAGCTCCGGCCAACGCTCCAGCCTCGACTCCAGCGTCGTCTTCGACGTCACCTTCCTCCGGCTTCATCGACAACCACAGCGACCCAGCTCCGACCGTCGTCATCAGCACCTGGGCTGCTACTCCGCCTCACCAAAGCAGCCACCCGCTCGACATCAACAGCCCACGGCCGTGTGTCGGCCGTGCAAGGCGACGTCACCGACCGGCACCACCATCTTCGTCGCCACTTCTTCGACACGCCAGCTCCGCCGCACAGATCCTCCAGCAGCCGGTCGACGCCCTCCCCCTCCTTCTTCGCCAGCAGCTTCGAGCCGCGCCGACCGCCTCCGCCACCGGTGTTCCTACGCCAAGCCCCGGCAGTCCACCGGCGAGCTATCGTCACCAGCCCAGCCGCGCTCACCCTCCGGCAGTCGGCTCCGACTTCATCAGCCGGGCACGAGGCCCGAGACCCCCGCGTACGTGCGAGGAACGTGCACCCGGGGGGACGTCAGCACACGTCATCAAACCCAGGGGGTCACATGCGGCACACGTGCCCCTTGGGTAAATTGCAGAAGACCCCCCGGAGCTCCTTTGATTCACGCGCCAGTCCACCTTCTAGAGGGCACGTGCTGCGCACGTGCTCCACTGGAAGAATTGCAGAATCACCCCCTTACTTCTGGTAATTAATTTTAGGTCCCCCCTTGCATTATTTTTATTTATTCAGTTTGCATCTGTACCCCTGTCTTTGTCATCCATTATAGACCTCTACATTGCATCATTTTATTTATTTAAAATAGCATTTTGTTCATCTCTTAATCCTCTACATTTTGACATGCTGTGGACATTTTTGTGATTTACGGTTGATTACTGAATAATTGTTTTGTGGAAATTGGATTATTTTGCCCAATCTGTGTTCTGAAATTCATGGTTAATTAACCGTTGCTCTAAAAATTCTCCAAAAATCATATATTGTAGAGATTATTGTGGTTAACATTGTGCCCAAAAATCATTGCATTTGCATGCATAAATTGCTCTGTAAAAATCATTTAGCACGTTTCACTGTTAATTTTTAATAGGTACCGCAGGGAGAAATCCCGGGTCCCCCTTACGGATTCGCAGGGGGCCGACAATGAATGTCGTTCGTTGTAGGCGGCTTTCGAAAACAGTCAAGAAAATAACCACAAATTTTATTCAATTTCAATCAAGTGGTTTTTATGTTTATTTTACTTGGGCAAGTCCCAAGGTCGATCACAAGGAGGCAAAGGAACAACTTAGATTAATGTCTATTCAATTTTGAGTTCGGTTTTCAAGGCGGTCTTTTTTTTGGAAATTTTCAATGCAATAGATGGTGCAATATGCAAATCCGGCCTATTTTATGGACTAAAATGTGAATTCCATTCAAATGATGTCCGAAAAATACGAAACTTGGCCGAGATGTAAAATATGATGAAATAAGTGCACTGTCCAATCTATTAACTCAAACCCTTTATATTCTCCAGGTAAAGAAAAAGAGATGCCTCCCAAAAAAGACCCTGAAGATAAAACAAATGATGACGCCATTCAAATGATCCTAGCAAGATTGGCTGCATCTGAGCAGCAACAACAATTACTAAGGACACAGCTTGAGCAGTTGAATGCTGGAGCTCCAGGTCCCTCAGGAATTCATATGGCTCCTCAGTCGTATTACCATGGAATTGGGAATTCTACCCCTTGAGCCGGACCAATCAAATGAGGACCCGCATCACCAGCTTCTCTCAGATGCCCAATGAACCACTCTGTGAGGCATGGGACCGGTTTAAAGATTTACTTCAGAAATGTCCTTGCCACAACCTGGACAATAACATCCTAGTCCAGTCTCTTTACTCTGGTCTAAATCATGAGACTCAAGGATTAGTTAGCGCTGCCTGCGGAGGGAATTATACATCACGTGGGGCTGAGACCGTCTGGACAATACTGGAGCAGATGGCAGAAACAAGCCGGTCTCAAATTGCCAGAAGAGCATACACTGATTCCCTAAACACCCTTCAAGCCAAAGGTGGGAAGCAGACTGTGGCAGAAATAGCTGAGGACTTAATTCCAAGCATGCATTTTATTTCTGATAAATTGACAATTGTGGACAAGAGAATGAACGATATCGACAGTAGGATTTCGCAATTCCCGAAGCAGATGGAGGAACTCACCGAGAAGGTATCCAAGATGGGGATGCCTAGTGCACCTACTGTCCCGATATATCATGTCCATCATGTCCAGGAACAACCAGGAGCAGAGCAACAACAACCATGGGCTCACGATCAATCCCACGCCCAATTTTCCCAACAGCAGCCCCCACTGACTGAGACATTCAAGGAAGCCCCGCCTCTGACATTTGAAGTGAATGGCATCTGGTACACCCAAGACATTACCCGGCAGGGTAATATGGGAGACCGTCAGACTTATCAGCGCCCACCCACTTTCTATAATGCCGCATTCCAGCAACCGAAGCAGCAGCAACCCTACAATCGCCAGAGCCAACCTCAGCAATACCATCAGCAATCTCAAGCCCCCAGACAATCAGCTCAATCATCCAAACCCCCAGAAGAACCGATCGACATCCAGAGACAAATACTTGAAGAGTTTCGTCACTTTCGAAATGAGCTGGAAGATCTTCGAGTTGATGTCAACCGCTTGTCCCGTTGGAAGGATGAGCAGACTGTCCCCACTACAACCATTCCTGCCCAAGTTCAAGCTAACCCCAATAGCTTGAACCGATCTCAATCATCTCAACACACTGGCCAGGTATACTATTCAGATTTTTCCACTTTTGAACATGAGAACCTTTCGTTTGACAATATACATGCCATGTCACTCAGGAGCGGAAGGACCGTGGCCGTACCTGATCGGACTCGGGAATCGGTTCATGAAGACTCGGAGGATCAACCGGAGGATGCTTCCGAGGAAGACGGAGAAAGACGCCTGAGGATCCCAGCACTAGAGAAGGGGAAAGCATCTATGGAGTCTGCAGAGGACCTTGAACCTCTAGTTGCTGCAAAAATACCTTTGTCATCTTTTCAGCAACCTAATTTTGATTATTATCAAAAATCTGATGATTGTAATAAAAACTCCAAGTCTAATAAAGATGCTCGTATTTATGATTCTGACCTTCTGTCCCCTGTCTCAAGTGCTTCCATTCCTTTCCCCCATGCCCTAAAGAAAGGGAAACAAAAGAAAAACATCAAAGATGACCCAGTCATGGAAAAATTCTGCCAACAAAACATCACTGTCAAAGTACCCTTTGATCAATACGTGGCAGGTAATCCAGCCTTTCAAAAATACTTGAAGGCAAAATGCACCCCCACCCGGACTCGTACAAAGAGAACAAGTCAATTTGTGGAGACTCATATCTTGACAGTTGCCACCACCAAATGCGTCAAAAATCAGCATCTGCCAAGAAAGAAAAGGGATCTAGGCGCCCATTATGTGGAGAGCCACATTGGCGGCACAACATTCACACGCACACTCCTCGACAATGGATCTTCCATAAACCTTCTACCCTTAGCCTTATATTATCGATTGGAGTTGGGCCCTCTCAAGAAATCATCATCTTTACTCCAATTTGCTGATAAATCCACTAAAAGACCTAAGGGAGAAGTGAAGAATGTCATCATCATTATCGAGGATACTGAATACAAAGTAGACTTCACGGTCCTGGACATGGAGACCCCGAACCATTGGAAGGAATCGCAAATCATTCTCGGAAGACCTTTCTTAAGAACCGCTAAGGTCGTATTCGACTACGGAACTGGCATGATGAAATTCCGTTCTCCAGGCGGAGAAGTGGACTTAGAGATGAAACAAACAAAGTGGCAAAGACCAAACTCCGAGTCCACAACTGAAGAGGCCGAAACATCTGAATGCAATCTCCTCCGAACCACTGGGCCATGGGACCAACTTCCAGACATACATGTAGCAAGCACATCCTCAGAAGAAGAAATAATACACGATGCAGTATCTGAGACTTCTAGACCCCCAGATTATCACACACTTGACACCACAGAAATCCCCTTGGATTTGTCAATCACATCACCTTTGGGACAGTCAATCGATGATGAGTCGGACGCGGCGCTGGCCGAATTACCATTCTCCTCTATCGATCCGACCAACTTTTCTTCGGAATTGGTAGCCAACATCTCACACAGTGATTCACCGCCAACCGATACTGAGCCAGAAGCAAAAATCATTCAGCCAGACTTGATCGACGATTCAGAATTACCAGAGCTGAAACCACTACCTCCCACGCTGAAATATGCATTCCTCAATGGACCCAAAGAAAAATTCCCTGTGATCATTAGCTCATCATTAACCGTGGACCAAGAATCCAGACTGATCGAAGTCCTTGAGCGAAATCGAAAAGCCATAGGTTGGACTGTGTCGGATCTCGTAGGAATAAACCCCGCTCTCTGCTCGCACCAAATTTATGTTGAGGATAATGCAAGGCCTTCCCGTGAATTTCAGAGAAGATTAAACCCCAATCTTCGGGAAGTGGTGAAGAAAGAAATAGAGAAATGGTGCAAAGCAGGATTTATTTACCCCATTTCTGACTCCAAGTGGGTAGCCCCCCTTCATGTCGTCCCGAAAAAGTCGGGAATCCAGATGGTTACCAACGAGGAGGGGGTAGAGATCGCGACCCGAGTACCCACGTCGTGGCGCGTCTGTGTCGATTACCGGCGCTTGAATGCTGCGACCAAGAAAGACTACTTTCCACTGCCATTCATTGATCAAATACTGGAGAGACTTGCAGGGAAAGCATTCTTCTGTTTTCTTGATGGGTACTCCGGCTACAATCAAGTAGCTATCGCTCCCGAGGACCAGGAAAAGACCACGTTCACATGTCCCTTCGGTACTTATGCATTCAAGCGCATGCCATTCGGGCTTTGCAATGCCCCGGGCACATTTCAGCGATGCATGATTGCCGTATTTGCCGAAATGGTTGGTGATTTCTTGGAAGTCTTCATGGACGACTTCTCGGTTCATGGTGATTCATTTGAAACATGCTTAGCACACTTGGACCGAGTCCTTCAGAGATGCAGGGAGGTCAATTTGGTACTCTCATGGGAGAAGAGTCACTTTATGGTGACCGAGGGTATCGTGTTGGGGCACGTCATCTCCAAAAAGGGAATGGAGGTGGACCCTGCCAAGGTGGATGTGATCAAGAAACTTGAGCCACCAACCAACGTCAAGTCAGTGAGGTCGTTCTTAGGGCATGTTGGATTTTATCGACGGTTTATTCCTGATTTTTCAAAGATCGCCCGCCCACTGACTGAGCTCTTAGGAAAAGACATCGAGTTTATTATAAATCACAGATGTCTAGAGGCCTTCGAGCTCCTGAAAGAAAATATGTGAATCGCCGATATTACAAGCTCCCGACTGGTCTCTTCCCTTCGAGATCATGACTGATGCATCGGATTTTGCTGTCGGAGCGTTACTCGGACAAAGAAGAGATGGAATTCCTTATGCGATTCACTACGCGAGCAAAGTATTGGACCCTGCACAGAGAAACTATACAGTGACTGAAAAGGAAATGCTCGCAGTTGTTTGGGCCCTGGAAAAATTCAGATCATACATATTGGGCTCCAAGGTAACAATCTTCACAGATCACACAACAATCAGATATCTCATGGATAAGAAGGATGCCAAGGCACGACTTTTGAGATGGATCTTGTTAATCCAGGAGTTTAATTTGGAGATTAAGGATAAACCTGGAATAAAGAATGTGGTTGCTGATCACCTCTCCCGAATCGAGCAAAACGAGCATCCTGATATTGGACCAATCAAGGAGACTTTTCCAGACGAATCGGTTTGCGTCATTGATTCAACCCCATGGTATTCCGACATAGTGAACTATCTTATCTCCAAGAAGGTTCCCTATGGTGGGACCAAAAAAATGATTGATCGATTAAAGTCAGATTCGAGAAAATACCATTGGGACGATCCTTTCCTTTTCTATGAAGGACCGGATTGTGTCTGGAGAAGATGTATTCCTCAGGAGGAATATCAGAGTGTCCTCACACACTATCATTCTCTCGAGGCTGGAGGACACCATTCGGGAAAGAGAACCGCGCACAAGGTGCTCCAATGTGGATTTTACTGGCGGACCTTATTTCAGGATGCTAATGAATTTGTACGATCATGCCCGATTTGTCAAAGAATGGGAGGGACTATGGGATATAGAGATGAAATGCCCATGCAACCAATAATTTTCTGTGATGTTTTTGATGCATGGGTGATGAACTTCAGTTTCATCATCTTTATTTGTCATAATTAACCCCCTTGCTTAAATATTTTGTCAATAATTCCCTGTTAATGTCTAATAATTAACAGAGTCCTCAATAAATTAAAAATCACAAAAAAATGACAAAACAAAAATCAGTGGTATTTTTAGACTCAAAAATACCCTCAAAAATATTTCGTGTCTTTGTTTGATTTCTTTTCGAGTTCTGGTCAACATGAAACTTGTAGATCTCGTCAAGATCTACAACTTTCATGTTTTGAGTTTTCTCAAATTCGACCAAATAAGCCCTCAAAAATCAAAAATACTCTTGCAATAACCAGATTGGGCCACGTGGCCCAATCTGGGCGAGCCACGTGGCCCGGCTCCCTTTGTACCATCCGCCTTCTTTTGGGACCGTTGGATCTTCTCCTGATCCAACGGTTGAATCCTTTCCATATCCGCTTCAACCCTCAGCCGTCTGATCATCCCCGCGCCTCATCTAAGCCACTCGTTGCCGCCTCTCTTCCCTTGCGCCACGTGGCGCGTTGTGGGCTCTTCGATCGCGCTCTGGATCTCGCATCACAGCCGCCTCTTCTAAGCTCGCGCCTTAGCCATCCGATCGACAGCTTCTTCTCATCACCGCCCTCCGATGGCGCCTCGCTCTTTAATCGACACGTGGCAGCGCCTGATTGCTCCGATCATACCGCCTCGGATCTCATCCAGGCCGTCACTTCACGCCCAAACGTAGGCCGTTGGATCTCCCGATCCAACGGCTATTCTTCGTCGTCAACCTCCCGTCAGCCCTTCTTCCCACGATCACCCTCTCGCGCCATCTCTCCCCCTTTCCATTTTCCCCACGACTCCAGTTGACCTCACACCTCGCCAACCGTCTCCCGGTCTCCCCCAGTCATCCACTTCCCTCGCTAAACCCTCGTCAACCCACGCAAACCTCTCCACTCGTCCCATTTCGCCTTCGAAACCACGTCGCCCACCACCAGTACCACTGAGTCCAACCTTCAAATACACCTCCACCACGCCCCTTAGCGGTGGTCCACCTTTACGTGGGAGGAGGCCCAGCCCTCCTCCGTCTCCCAGTGACAGTGGGAGGCGGAGGATCGAGCGAAGACGACCTCCCTCTCCGGTGATGACCCTTCGCCGGCCATGGCGATGATGCGGCGCCTCAAGGTGACCGCTCGAGCTGCCTCCAGTAGCTGCGGAGGTCCAGCGAAGACCCGGGGACCTTCTCGAGTCCCCAGCCCAAGCTCCCACTTCGCCTCCGACCAGGTAAGCTCCTCTGAACCTCCTTTGATTTTTTCTTCGATTTCATCGATTTAAGCAGGTCGCTCCGACCACCCCCTCACTCCGATAACCCTCCTATTAGCTTCGCCGTTAACCCCCCTTCCACGTGCATCTTTCCGAGCACCCTCTCTTCATCCTCCATACCTCGTCACTCCTGACTCACCTCCTCCGTCGCGAGGCGGAGGAGCTATGAGCTCTCCATCTTCTCCGCCCCATCTGAGCTCTCCATATCATTCACACACGCACGCACGTCTTCTGCTACGCCTCGGCTATGTATCTAACATGCAGGGACTCACAAACGCGCACTGGCCGGAGCATCGCCGGAGCTTCCTTCGTCAACCTCACTGTCGACGCCTGAGCTTCGATGACCGACGCCAGAGCCTCCTGGGACTTCCCCGAGTTCCCCGCTTCATCGATGATCTATCCTTGAGCTCGGGGGAGGTCCTCAGTGCCCAGATGAGAGCGGCGGAGTTGGAGCTCCCTCGCCGGAGCTCCAAACTCGCCACCGGCTACGGATTAAGGAGAAGAAGCAGCTACCGTTGGATGTCCCTTCCCCGGGGATAATCCAACGGCCCAGAAGAGGCCGCATCATCGACTTCAGCAGCCTTTGGATCTTCTCGATCCAACGGTCTCCATTTCGCCACGTGTCGACACCCGAATGTCCCCGAGCCTAGCGTCAGGGCCTGGAGGTCCGTTTGCTCCGAGCCTCCGTCGAAGCTGCATCGAGCCCAAGCCTAACACCGAGCCTCCGAGCCGTCCCGAACCTGGAGAAGCACGTGCATGGCACGTGCTTTCTGGAGAAATTACGTTGAGGCCCTCCAATGTTCTTCAAATTTCAGATTGGTCCTGCGTCCCGTGCAGATCATGCGCACAGCGGGTAATTTGCATTAAAACCCTCGCGGGTTTTCAAAATTGCAAACATGCCCCTGTGCGTGTGGGTCATTTACAGGGAAGGTTCCGCACTTTATTTTTATTACATTTTCGTCCCTCCCAGGGACCTGTCTGCTAGTTTATTTCATGTTTTCTTGCATTTATGCCCTTGTCTTTCTTTATGCATATCTTGAGCATCATGTTTCCTATTCAGTTGATTTCAGTTTCATTGGAAAGCTTGTTTGATGTACTTCTTAATGGCATATTAAGTTTTGCATTTTGGGCACTTGAATTTTTATGTATTATTGTAGTTGCCTTGTGTCCCTCATTAGTATCCTACGCCTTGTTAACATTATCAATCAAGCTTGACATTTTAAGCAAATCTGAAATTGACTTATCTTGAATTTTGCTCATCATTATTAATCTAGGGCATATTTCCATTACATTATCATTCGCTTTGCATGATCATTTAATTGCATAAAAAATATATTAAAAAAATGCATGTTTAATTTTAATTTCATTGTCATGAGGTGTCTTTGCATCATTTGACCTATATGATTATTTTCAACACTTGATTAAACACACTTAAATTCTGATTAATAAGAGAGAGGCTCGTGTCCCTGAGTTCGACCTTGGTATCTTACCAAGTAAAAAATAAATACGATCATCTCATTTTGATTCATTATGGCATATATTTGAAATGAGATGATCCTTTGATGACCCAAACCGGCCCGACTACGATGACGATTCTGAGTGCTAAAAACACTCTTTTAAAGGGTCGATTTTGCGGTTCGTCAAATGGCGCCGTTGCCGGGGACACGGCTCATTTCTTTTATTTTTTGGATTTTTGTGTGTTTAATTTAGTGTTCCTTTTTATAGGTTAAATAGTCACATATTTTTGCATAGAAAATTTTTCTTTCTTATTTGATCTCTAACCATTGTCTCTGTGGCAGGGCCCTTGATGGATCAAGGAGGCGAGGAGCAGGACGTTCCCCGTTGCGAGGAGCCGCAGAAGCATGCTTGGAGCAAAGGAGGAAGAAAAGAAAAAAAAATGTCTCGCATTTTTGTTGCATTATACTCTTAATAATTCGTCTTTTACAGCGGTCTTCGATCGAAGACTCGCGGTTGTAATCGAACGAATGTGGTTGTGTGGGGATCGTCCCCACTTGAGTGTCGACCTAGGATTTAGGCACACGGCTCTCCGAGCTCATTTTATTTTTATCTTTTGTGCTTGATCGTAGGTTAGGACACACTAAAAAAAATAGACGCACTTAATCTCGCATCACTTAGCTAAAATTCATGAAGATTAATCACCGCTAATAGATGCATGGTTAGGTGCGGCTTTTTCGACTTGCATACTTGTTTGATTTGATTTTCAAAACGGACCCAGATTTTTTGCGGCTTTTATCGTCAAATCACTACATGATTTATCGCTTAGCCTAGATCGCGGTTTCTTCGAATACATGTTTTTCTCGGCTTTCATTTCCTAGCTTGATCACCTAGGATTAATGGAAAATGGAATGAACGGTAGACGATGATTTCTTGATTTTGTGCTAACTTTAATTCAGTGATAACTCAAAATAAAATTGGGACTGTTAATTGCAAGTCAACCATAAATGGAGTAAAATTCGGTTTTGGGAGAGCAACACCCTCAGTTACGCGTTGGTTTTCATCTTACATTTTTTTACCGCGTAATTATCTAAAGTTTTATCACCAATAAAACCGACAAGATAATTAACCAACCTTGGTTGGTTTCATGTGTGAGTTGGTGAAATTACGGGTTTGCTTGCTTGATTGAGCCATAATTGTTGCGACACACAACCCATACCGTAGTCACTCCATTTTCATCTCCAAGATTCAATACCGCTCACTTGTAAATCCATCCCTCTTCTTTGTTCACCTTGGGTCTCTTCCAGCATCAATCCTCATCTTTATACTTAGGCTAATCTCAGCCTAAGTATAGGGGGGACCCAAGTCCCCGTGATTTTCTCTACTCCTCTTTTCTTGCCTTTATACTTAGGTTATTTCTAACCTAAGTATAGGGGGAGCCCCTCTTAGTTCCCGTATATTCTTCTATACTTAAATGGATCTATGGACTCGTAACATCTAGTGCTATGAGGACATATCAAAGTTTAAGGATAGGGGGGTATACCGTACATACAATTTATTTACTTTAGCTAATATCTGAAATTTTTGAAAAAAAAATTTAAAAAATTTTTGGCTAAGGTAAAATTCGTTGGATTAAGAGAACTCAAAAGATTTCACGGCTTTTCTAACTATGTTACAATATTTTGATAAAAATATTTTCGAAAATGATTTGAAAAATGAGTTTTTCTTGTTTTGAAAAAATCTTTTTGAAAAATGTTTTGAAAATTCTTTATTCGTGTGACATGGTTTTGAAAATCTTTTATCAAGGAAAGTTGAGTCTAACCTGTGTTTTGACTTTAAAAACTAAAATCCATAAAAATTGCAAAATTTGAAAAAAAAGAATGTGTCTTTGAATGGAGAAGTTGGATTAAACCTCTACTCTTACACTTTCACCCATGATCTGAATTGGTCAAGAAGACTTAGCTTTTTGAGGTCTTTGAGATTTGCGGTTAACCAGCCTTAACCATCAGGATCTTAGACTTAATCATCCACATTCCCCTAGGTCTCTAGATTTGCATGCTATATTCCATGCTTAGTCTCAGACAAAAAGAATATGATCAGCACATCACATGCACGACTGCGGTTTTGATTGAGATGAGTTGATTTTTTCACCTAGGAGATTGGGATGAGGAAGTCGAATTCGGATTTGATCTAATGATGCTCGAGGATGGGATAAAATCTTTGGAGGCTTCAGGAAACCTGAGTGTCAGCAATATTAGCCAGTATGAGAACTTGATTCTTATACTAATCTCTTGACATTAACCTATGTGCCTGGGTGTGAAAAATAAATAAAAATTGTTGATCAGTGTGCGCCAACTCTTGGTAAAAGCAGTGGAGCTAGCCAAAAATTATACAAATCAATGAAATTTCAAAGAAAAGCTCTCATTCCACAAAGTCAAATTATCAAAGAGCTTCCACCAAAGGCGAGCGCTCCCAAACTTTTTCAAAGTGTCCACTTGGACCACCGCTAATAGGACCAGGAGTCGGGCTTGCACCAAAAAAGGGCTCTGCATCGTAAATGCTACAAGTCTGGGTGTAGAAGGTACGATAGGTACTCAAAAAAGACACACCCCGGTGTACTCCCAGGAAAACAAGTGCAAACGGCTCCAACTTCTCTTGACGGACGCACTGATCAACACCAAAAAAAAGTGTTGCGTAAAAGGCACTAGAGAGAATCCTTGTTCCAATGAGAGGGAGAGAAGAATTGACACAATCCCATGCCCTCCATTTTCTGGCCTGCCATCCACATTTTCTAAGTCTGACAACTAAAGAGACGGTGGACTGAATGCAAGATCTGATTTATTCCCTAGTGCTGAGGATTGGGTCCTTAGGAGATTTTCTCGGACCAAGATTTTGGGTGAAGACTTGACTCTACTCTCGAAATTGCAGTCAACACTAAACTCATATCCTTTAGTTATATGTACATCAGAGAGAGTCGAGAAAAATAGAGGAATTGGAAGCCTCTTGATTAAGGCTGGGTTGAACTCTAGAATTTTGGATCTCTGAAGCCGAGTCGACTTGATCAGATTGGATCCTGTATTCACATGCACAAGGGGGTTAATCCAACTTAGTCATTCTTTTTGATGCTCGAGGACGAGCATAGTTTAAGTATAGGGGGGTGATGAACTTCAGTTTCATCATCTTTATTTGTCATAATTAACCCCCTTGCTTAAATATTTTGTCAATAATTCCCTGTTAATGTCTAATAATTAAAAGAGTCCTCAATAAATTAAAAATCACAAAAAAATGACAAAACAAAAATCAGTGGTATTTTTAAACTCAAAAATACCCTCAAAAATATTTCGTGTCTTTGTTTGATTTCTTTTCGAGTTCTGGTCAACATGAAACTTGTAGATCTCGTCAAGATCTACAACTTTCATGTTTTGAGTTTTCTCAAATTCGACCAAATAAGCCCTCAAAAATCAAAAATACTCTTGCAATAACCTGATTGGGCCACGTGGCCCAATCTGGGCGAGCCACGTGGCCCGGCTCCCTTTGTACCATCCGCCTTCTTTTGGGACCGTTGGATCTTCTCCTGATCCAACAGTTGAATCCTTTCCATATCCGCTTCAACCCTCAGCCGTCTGATCATCCCCGCGCCTCATCTAAGCCACTCGTTGCCGCCTCTCTTCCCTTGCGCCACGTGGCGCGTTGTGGGCTCTTCGATCGCGCTCTGGATCTCGCATCACAGCCGCCTCTTCTAAGCTCGCGCCTTAGCCATCCGATCGACAGCTTCTTCTCATCACCGCCCTCCGATGGCGCCTCGCTCTTTAATCGACACGTGGCAGCGCCTGATTGCTCCGATCATACCGCCTCGGATCTCATCCAGGCCGTCACTTCACGCCCAAACGTAGGCCGTTGATCTCCCGATCCAACGGCTATTCTTCGTCGTCAACCTCCCGTCAGCCCTTCTTCCCACGATCACCCTCTCGCGCCATCTCTCCCCCTTTCCATTTTCCCCACGACTCCAGTTGACCTCACACCTCGCCAACCGTCTCCCGGTCTCCCCCAGTCATCCACTTCCCTCGCTAAACCCTCGTCAACCCACGCAAACCTCTCCACTCGTCCCATTTCGCCTTCGAAACCACGTCGCCCACCACCAGTACCACTGAGTCCAACCTTCAAATACACCTCCACCACGCCCCTTAGCGGTGGTCCACCTTTACGTGGGAGGAGGCCCAGCCCTCCTCCGTCTCCCAGTGACAGTGGGAGGCGGAGGATCGAGCGAAGACGACCTCCCTCTCCGGTGATGACCCTTCGCCGGCCATGGCGATGATGCGGCGCCTCAAGTTGACCGCTCGAGCTGCCTCCAGTAGCTGCGGAGGTCCAGCGAAGACCCGGGGACCTTCTCGAGTCCCCAGCCCAAGCTCCCACTTCGCCTCCGACCAGGTAAGCTCCTCTGAACCTCCTTTGATTTTTTCTTCGATTTCATCGATTTAAGCAGGTCGCTCCGACCACCCCCTCACTCCGATAACCCTCCTATTAGCTTCGCCGTTAACCCCCCTTCCACGTGCATCTTTCCGAGCACCCTCTCTTCATCCTCCATACCTCGTCACTCCTGACTCACCTCCTCCGTCGCGAGGCGGAGAAGCTATGAGCTCTCCATCTTCTCCGCCCCATCTGAGCTCTCCATATCATTCACACACGCACGCACGTCTTCTGCTACGCCTCGGCTATGTATCTAACATGCAGGGACTCACAAACGCGCACTGGCCGGAGCATCGCCGGAGCTTCCTTCGTCAACCTCACTGTCGACGCCTGGGCTTCGATGACCGACGCCAGAGCCTCCTGGGACTTCCCCGAGTTCCCCGCTTCATCGATGATCTATCCTTGAGCTCGGGGGAGGTCCTCAGTGCCCAGATGAGAGCGGCGGAGTTGGAGCTCCCTCGCCGGAGCTCCAAACTCGCCACCGGCTACGGATTAAGGAGAAGAAGCAGCTACCGTTGGATGTCCCTTCCCCGGGGATAATCCAACGGCCCAGAAGAGGCCGCATCATCGACTTCAGCAGCCTTTGGATCTTCTCGATCCAACGGTCTCCATTTCGCCACGTGTCGACACCCGAATGTCCCCGAGCCTAGCGTCAGGGCCTGGAGGTCCGTTTGCTCCGAGCCTCCGTCGAAGCTGCATCGAGCCCAAGCCTAACACCGAGCCTCCGAGCCGTCCCGAACCTGGAGAAGCACGTGCATGGCACGTGCTTTCTGGAGAAATTACGTTGAGGCCCTCCAATGTTCTTCAAATTTCAGATTGGTCCTGCGTCCCGTGCAGATCATGCGCACAGCGGGTAATTTGCATTAAAACCCTCGCGGGTTTTCAAAATTGCAAACATGCCCCTGTGCGTGTGGGTCATTTACAGGGAAGGTTCCGCACTTTATTTTTATTACATTTTCGTCCCTCCCAGGGACCTGTCTGCTAGTTTATTTCATGTTTTCTTGCATTTATGCCCTTGTCTTTCTTTATGCATATCTTGAGCATCATGTTTCCTATTCAGTTGATTTCAGTTTCATTGGAAAGCTTGTTTGATGTACTTCTTAATGGCATATTAAGTTTTGCATTTTGGGCACTTGAATTTTTATGTATTATTGTAGTTGCCTTGTGTCCCTCATTAGTATCCTACGCCTTGTTAACATTATCAATCAAGCTTGACATTTTAAGCAAATCTGAAATTGACTTATCTTGAATTTTGCTCATCATTATTAATCTAGGGCATATTTCCATTACATTATCATTCGCTTTGCATGATCATTTAATTGCATAAAAAATATATTAAAAAAATGCATGTTTAATTTTAATTTCATTGTCATGAGGTGTCTTTGCATCATTTGACCTATATGATTATTTTCAACACTTGATTAAACACACTTAAATTCTGATTAATAAGAGAGAGGCTCGTGTCCCTGAGTTCGACCTTGGTATCTTACCAAGTAAAAAATAAATACGATCATCTCATTTTGATTCATTATGGCATATATTTGAAATGAGATGATCCTTTGATGACCCAAACCGGCCCGACTACGATGACGATTCTGAGTGCTAAAAACACTCTTTTAAAGGGTCGATTTTGCGGTTCGTCAATGGGGGATTGATTTTATGGGTCCCTTTCCCAACAGCAATGGATTTGAGTACATCTTGTTGGCGGTAGATTATTTATCAAGATGGGTGGAGGCTATTCCAACCCGAACCGCAGATAGCAAAGTCGTCTGTAAGTTTATCAAAGATAACATCATTGCGAGGTTCGGGATACCAAAAGTATTGATTTCTGATGGAGGTAGCCACTTCGTAAACAGGGAGATGAGATCTTTGGCTAAGGAGTACAAATTTGAGCATAGAATAGCCAACCCGTATCATCCACAATCCAATGGCATGGCAGAGGTTTCTAATAGAGAAGTGAAGAGCATTCTCCAGAAATTGGTTCGTCCCGATAGGAAGAATTGGTCGACACTGTTGGACCAAGTTCTATGGGCCTATAGGACAGCCTATAAGACTCCACTCGGTACTTCACCTTTTAGGATGATATATGGCAAGCCATGTCATCTTCCTGCAGAACTGATTCACAAATCGGAATGGGCGATCAAAAAGTTGAATTGGAGTTGTCACCTTGGGAAACTATGTCGAGACTTAAATCTGAATGAGCTTATTGAAATCCGAAATCGGGCATATGACAACAGTGTGATTTATAAGGACAAGGTCAAGAGATGGCATGATAGACACATTCGAGAGAAGACCTTTATCCCTGGACAGAAAGTGTGGTTGTTTAATGCTCGGTTGAAGATTTTTCATGGGAAACTCAAATCAAAATGGACGGGCCCCTACATTGTCGTCGATGTGCATACCAATGGAAGCGTAGACATTGCCGAACTCAAAGAGAATGCACAACCGTTCGCAGTAAATGGACAAATGCTGAAGCCATACATTGAATCACCCAAAGAACAAACAGTTCAAGTCGAGGCCATCTATTTCACGCAGAGCGAGGATATTGAAAATCTATCTGACCACTCCCACCCTCCCTCCCGACCACATTGGTCTCCTTGTACAGCTTCTTCCTTTACTTAGGCCAAGGCCTAAGTATAGGGGGGACCAATGCCATCTGTATATATCATTCTTCTCCTAACTCCCATTCGCTCCATTTCCACCGTTCTTCCATACTTAGGCTGTCCAGAGCCTAAGTATAGGGGGATCCGACATCCACCTGTATATACTCTCCTCATTCCCTCTGTTCCGCTTTACTTCCTAACCCATTGTACATAAATTTTCCACTCCCTTACGCTTAGCACGAGCTATGTCTTTATTACGCTTTTTTGTGCTCTGAGGACACAACACTCGCTAAGTATAGGGGGGGTCTGTATATACTATGTATATATTTTACCCATATCTCGTACTTTCGCGTAAGTCTATATGTATTTACGGGGTGGGTACTAACTTCAAAAAAAAACAAAAAAGAGAGAGAGAGAGAGTTTTTCTACTAACACTGACTTGCCCAAAATTTTTGAAAAAAAATGGCTTCTTATTTCATCTTTGCACACACACACGCAAAAAAAAAATCTGCATTTCACACACTTGCACTTCATCCAACATCACATGCATTTACATTTGTGAAAAGTCATTGGGTTCTGAACCGAGTTATGAGTCGAAACCCAGAGTGGTCTGGGCTTGCCCTTAATCCACCTAATTCTCAGAGGAACTTCACCGAGAAATAGGATTTTAAGAGCTTCAGGTCTTTTGACTTAATTCTTTAAGTTCCACATGACAATGTGCAGCGTTTAACTCTTAGTGTCTAAACTGGTCTCTTCATTCTGGGTACAACTCTGGAATAGGGAATTAATTTGCACTCTCACACTATGCACTTAGCTCAACCCAGACGGGATGTTGGAAGACTATGTGAGTTTCTTTTCTGGTAGCGTGGAAATCTAAAGACCGGAGTTCGGGTTGAAATAAAGCTTCAGAAAAGGGATGGACGACTGGGCACAATTTTTTCTAAGACCCCAAAAAATGTACGGAATAAAAAGATGCTATATCCGTAGGGGCAAAACAAGATCCAAGCAGAACCACCAAAAATTCCAAATATAAAGAAGCATTCTACCAAATAAAAATTCGACCAAAAGGTCCAAGCTTCAAGAAACCTGCAGATTTTGGTGGAGACTTAGCTACACTGGCCATCTCCACAAGGAGAGGTGACTATACTGGCCACCTCCTCCAGTTCTTTTCTCTTTCTTCTAGCTTCCCCCCCATTTCGATTGTGAACAAAGCACGACAGACCTTAGAAGGAAATACCTGACTCCCCGAGGACGAGTTACTGGAGAGGAGAGGAGCATGGTAGTCCGGCATTCTGGATGGGAAGAGCTAAAACCCTTCACACACACGAGTCGGTTATTTAGTGTTCATAGGGTATACTTTGGGAAGAGGATTGATCTAAGATGACTTCTGAGCCGAAGCTGTAACAATGATGTGCAGAACTTGAGGGCTGTTGATTTTAAAATTCTAAGTCTCACAGAAGTTCCGCCACACTACTAATCTAAAGGTCGAGTTTAGTTTCATTCTCACCTTCAGCTCATGGTCTTGGTATGGAACCCAGTCTCATTTCACTTCATGGCATGTCTTTTTGATGCTCAGGGACGAGCATGGTTTAAGTATAGGGGGATGATGAATCTCGGATTCATCACTCTAAATCTCATTTATTAAGCTCAATTCCCTAAAAATCAACAGCATATCTGCATCTATTTCGTATAATTAGCATTTGTGCATGATTTCATAAGAATTGCATTTTAGCATTAAATTCTGCATCAAATAAGAAGCCAAAAATCCAAGCCAAAAATGACCTGTAAATAGCCTAACTTCCCCTATTTTTAACTCCTCCATGCTAACTCAGAATGTCACAAACCCACCTCCACTGTGTACACATCACTGACAAGAATAAATAAAAAATACAAAAAAATAATTAATCCAAATAAGTGGACCAAAAACCCAAACCCTAGTTTCAGGATTTTCGGACTAAAAGCCACATATCTTCCTCATCCAGTGTCCTATTTGATCCTACTCACTTTTGAACTAATGCACATTCAATTACCTTCAAAACAAGACCAAGTTCAAGTGAATCGAAGCTCGTATGTGAAAGTTGGGTTTTGGGCCTCTTTTGTACATTGTATTTTCGCGGTTTTTGACCTTGTATTTTATGTACTTATTTTCTTCATTAACAAAAATCCAAAAAAAAATTAGATTAAGGTCTCTTTTATTTACCTTTGAGTTTTCCATATTTTTTGGATTTTTATCTTGTTTTAAAAATGACAAAAAAATACAAACCCAAAAATCAAGGTAATTCTATGTACATAGGATACCCCAAAAATTCACTTTTCACATTTGACCGAATTTGGCTTTGATGTCTTCATGAAAGTTGTAGATCTCTCCGAGACGAGCATTTTTCGTGAAGAAACTTTTTCGATCCGAGGTCATTTGCTATTTTTTATCTATTTTACAAAGTATTATATTTTCGGATTTTCTGGAGCTGACACGTGGCAGCCTCAGATGCCGCCACGTGTCAGCTATTTTTCGCCATTTTAAATCTCGTTTTTAATAAAAAAAATTAAAAATCGAAGCACGTGCGTTGCACGTGCACCCAGGCACGTGCTCCGCACGTGCGGCGCTGCCTGCTTTTTTTCCGGCCACGTGGCACGTCTCCAGCCGTTCGATCTCAGTCGATCGAACGGCAGGAGACCCGTCTTCTCCCCATGCGCCTCCTTCGACCGCCCGCCCCCGATCTTCGGAACCGCCGCCGCCGCTCCTCCCATCTCGCAACGGCCGCCCCGATGTTCTCGCCAACGCCCTCCGCGTCACAACCCCGCTATCCTCGCACCGGCCGCCTCCCTCTCTCTCTATAAAAGAGCACAAGCCACCCCCAGTCCAATCATCCGCCGTTCAACCCAAGGAGCTCCCGGAGTGACAGTCCGGCCACCACCTTCGCGGCGTGATCCGGGGTTTCGTGCCTCGTCGCAGCTCCTTCCAGGCGCTGCCGTGCTCCGGCGATCGGCCGTAGAGCACCTTCCTCCAGGTATTTCCCCCCCCCTCTCTCTCGCTCTACCTCTCCGCTCCGAGCTCCTCGCTCCGCTCGGAGTAACCCTTCCTCTCCGCTTCACCTTCGCATCTCATCCTCCGCCATCGCCACCGCACCATCCCATCATCGGCCCTCTACTTCGCCAACGCCGCCGAGCTCCGGCCAACGCTCCAGCCTCGACTCCAGCGTCGTCTTCGACGTCACCTTCCTCCGGCTTCATCGACAACCACAGCGACCCAACTCCGACCGTCGTCATCAGCACCTGTGCTGCTACTCCGCCTCACCAAAGCAGCCACCCGCTCGACATCAACAGCCCACGGCCGTGTGTCGGCCGTGCAAGGCGACGTCACCGACCGGCACCACCATCTTCGTCGCCACTTCTTCGACACGCCAGCTCTGCCGCACAGATCCTCCAGCAGCCGGTCAACGCCCTCCCCCTCCTTCTTCGCCAGCAGCTTCGAGCCGCGCCGACCGCCTCCGCCACCGGTGTTCCTACGCCAAGCCCCGGCAGTCCACCGGCGAGCTATCGTTACCAGCCCAGCCGCGCTCACCCTCCGGCAGTCGGCTCCGACTTCATCAGCCGGGCACGAGGCCCGAGACCCCCGCGCACGTGCGAGGAACGTGCGCCCGGGGGGACGTCAGCACACGTCATTAAACCCAGGGGGTCACGTGCGGCACACGTGCCCCTTGGGTAAATTGCAGAAGACCCCCCGGAGCTCCTTTGATTCACGCGCCAGTCCACCTTCTAGAGGGCACGTGCTGCGCACGTGCTCCACTGGAAGAATTGCAGAATCACCCCCTTACTTCTGGTAATTAATTTTAGGTCCCCCCTTGCATTATTTTTATTTATTCAGTTTGCATCTGTACCCCTGTCTTTGTCATCCATTATAGACCTCTACATTGCATCATTTTATTTATTTAAAATAGCATTTTGTTCATCTCTTAATCCTCTACATTTTGACATGCTGTGGACATTTTTGTGATTTACGGTTGATTACTGAATAATTGTTTTGTGGAAATTGGATTATTTTGCCCAATCTGTGTTCTGAAATTCATGGTTAATTAACCGTTGCTCTAAAAATTCTCCAAAAATCATATATTGTAGAGATTATTGTGGTTAACATTGTGCCCAAAAATCATTGCATTTGCGTGCATAAATTGCTCTGTAAAAATCATTTAGCACGTTTCACTGTTTAATTTTTAATAGGTATTAGACCCCACATTTTTGTGGTCTAGGATTTTTCTAAGATCCATTACCTTGTGATAGATCTTAGATAATTCTAGTTCTCGAAAATAAATAGGTTTAATATTTATTATAATTAAATATTGAAAATCATTCTGTTTGCATTTAAAAATCCATAAAAAATTCATATTGCATCCAAAAATTCCAAAAAAATTACAGTGCACTTATTTCATCATATTTTACATCTCGGCCAATTTCGTATTTTTCGGACATCATTTGAATGAAATTCACATTTTAGTTCATAAAATAGGCCGGATTTGCATATTGCACCATCTATTGCATTGAAAATTTCCAAAAAAAAGACCGTCTTGAAAACCGAACTCAAAATTGAATAGACATTAATCTAAGTTGTTCCTTTGCCTCCTTGTGATCGACCTTGGGACTTGCCCAAGTAAAATAAACATAAAAACCACTTGATTGAAATTGAATAAAATTTGTGGTTATTTTCTTGACTGTTTTCGAAAGCCGCCTACAACGAACGACATTCATTAATTTCACGCACGAACGATAAAAACGATTTCTTATCGCGGCTTTTTGCGGACACGTCAGTTATCAATAAAATACGTTAACTTAAGAGAAATCAAATTTTCACACCTAGAGCTTTGGTTCTCTGCGATTAACTCTTCACACACAGAGCTTTGGTTCTCTGCGATTAGTTCTTACGAGTACGCTCCTCATTTTGTAAGATAGTTTTAGTTTCAACCTCATATTCATTTTTGCATATTTACTTTTATATTGAGGTTATTAGATTTTGTTTATATATATACGGTCGAGTTGAATGCGTAATCAACTCAGATTGTAATTCGATTGGGATGTCCCGCGTAAGCAACTCAAGTTAGTGGAAGACCCTTGTGGGTCAGGTTGAAAGCCCGAATCGAGAGATTCTGATCGTAGTTTTACTTAGGAGGGTTTCCAAATTAAATATCTATGTACATGTGGTTTGATTGCTTATTTTGTGATTAAAAGTATTATATGATGTTGTGATTATGAGTTTATTATTTACAATAATTTAGCTCGTAGTCTTCGATCCACCTACAATCATCAACCGGTGTCCGAGAACCAACAACCTTTATCTGAAATAATATCCGTAGAAATCGTAAGCCACTCATCATCTAACCATTCATAATGAGCCATTTTTCTCTGACATAGGAGGGTTTCCATATTAAATTTTCTCCACCCAGCCGAGCTCAAACATTGATATCAACATTTTTCTCTGATACTGGTTCTTGCCACATAAGTTTTCTAATTAAATCCGATTTCTCGATGGCAGGAGGCATGAAGCCGAAGCCTTCACAAAGTAATGGCAAGTCCATAAAAAATTTAAAACTAGGGGGAGCAGCAATGGTGGAGCACTGATGCCAAATCCATGGCTAAGCGCGAGCACACCACCAAGCACAGACCTCTCCTCCTCCTCCTCTTATTCCTTCCTCTCCTCCTGCTCTCCTCATTCTACCTTCTACACCCCTCCCCACCTCCCCCGCTCCCCACCGTCCCTTCTCGTCCCCAATGGAACCCCTCCTGCAACTACTCCGACGGCGTCTGGATCCCCGATTGGACGCCTCCAGGCACCCCGCTCCCCTACGACTCAACCTGCAGCGAGATCTTCAAGGGCTGGAACTGCCTCGCAGCCGGCAAATCCAACGCCTTGGCGCTCACCCGATGGCGATGGCAGCCTCGCGCATGTGATCTCCCCCGGTTTGATCCGACCCAATTCCTCCGCCGGTTCAGGAACACCAGAATCGGTAGAAAAATCGGATCTTGATGGCTAATTCGGGATTTTCCGGAGGTGGGTCATCTTGAATTTTTATGGGTCTTGCAGGATTCGTGGGGGATTCCTTGAACAGGAACATGTTCGTGTCGATGGTCTGCACATTCAAGAGGGTTGCGGGGCCTGTGAAGAAATGGCGGCCCGCGGGAGCGGACAGGGGCTTTATCTTTCTGGATTTTAATGTTACTGTGGCGTATCACCGGACCAATCTGTTGGTTCAGTACGGTAGGTAAGGAGTTCGAACTGATCTGGGTATTTTCTCTGATGATATTGCGGATAATATATGTTTTGCTTTCTACTCACTGTGTGAAATTTGAAGGTAATGTTTATGCCATTGCCAATTATCATTTCTGATATGCAGATCATCTACACGTTTGGCAGAATTAAAAAAATCTTTTATAAATGGAAATCTAAACCAACTATACCTTTCTTGTTTCAAGAATATTTTGGATATTGGAGGAGCAAGGCTAGCAACATTAGCTAATAAACAACATAAACATAATACCACTTATGAGGGTTAGCTAAAGCCTCGAGTTTGAAGCATTGCCATCTGCGTGTACCAATGTAGTAGCTTATTCTATCCATTTCATAACTTCGGTGAATTCCTTGTGGGATTTAGAAAAATGCTTAAATAATCTATCTGTTACTGTTGCTATTATCTGTCATCATTCTCAAAGTGGTTTCTATGTAATTTCAAGTTCTCAAAGTGGTTTTCTATGTAATTTCAAGTGATTTGGTAACTTGATAGCAACTCTCTGGGAGATGTAGGAATGACCACCATATGGAACAGGGGAAAGATTATGCTTCCCGCCCCCCTGATGTTATTCTTTAATATGTGATGCTACCTGTAGAAGCAGATTGGTCGTTTTGTTACCTGTACACACTATTTGCATTATTATGCACTACCTCTGAGATGGAAATATTTAAATTTATTTTCAGATGGGTAGCAAGCTCCAATGGTGGTCCTTTGGAAACCCTAGGGTACAAGAAAGGACATAGGGTTGACGTTGACATTCCAGCAAACACATGGGCAGACGCTCCATATTTCCATGACATTCTCATATTCAACACAGGACACTGGTAATCCTGTCTTTGACTCCTTTTTCCCTCTGTTTTGAATTCTTGCATGAGTTGGAAGGCAGAAACCTGCATCCACCTAGTCCTAGCAAATAGCAAGATGACTTCCTCACTTATCTCATAAGTGTAGCTTCTTAGTAGTCTTTAATACTTCCTTGGTTAGTATCATCATTTCTTTCTACGTGCACCCCATTTTGAGGGTTGTCAACTGTCACTGGTCACTACAAGAACTATCTAGTTAGATGACGGATATTTAATGGGCTCCTATATGAATCGAATGTCATCACATTAGTTGGAAAAAAGGTCTTCCCATATAAGACATTTCGAAAATGTCTCTGCGCTCTAAAGTTTATGACTAACCTTATTGTTTGATTTTATACGAACTTTCTAATTCTTAATGCAATTTGTACCGACAATCTGATGTTAATGTGCCTAGCACTCTCTCACTTAGTCTATATTTATTCAGCGACTTTTATAATTATTCAGCAACTTTTATAATATTGCCAGCCGACCCTACTTAATTGTGGGAAAAGGCTTTGTTGTTGTTTTATAATTTTGCCGTATTATGTTGTGTTTTTGGGCTTTGTACTTCCTTGCCGACACATGTCACTTAGAGTCTATGTGACATTTATGGTGAATTCTATTCATAATTTCCTTATTCAAACCTCAGGTGGGGGGCACCCTCCAAGTTTGATCCTGTTGAATCACCAATGATCTTCTTTGAAAATGGGAAACCCGTGATTCCTCCTATACCTCCCGAGAGAGGCTTAGACTTGGCTCTACAGCACATGGTACGATGCATAGCTTATGCTTATTCTAATTCAGAAGTTTTTCATATCTGGTGAGAGCTGATTACAAATGCCTTTATTTTTTTAAAGATGCAATACATTTATTTGTTAACTAGGAAGGAGTTCATGTGTAATTCTTTTGGAAGGGTTCTCTCATATAGGTGTCCGATAGATTTTTTTTGCAAGATGGAAAAAATACTTTATTTATTGGAGAAGGGTGTTGGGTAAACTAGACGTGTTAGAAAATAAGAATACGGAAGCGAAAATGATAAACAGAGCATGGGCTAGAAATATGAAACATGAAGAACAAGATTTTTTACGTGGAACCCTGCTCCCTAAGGAGTAGATGAAATCACAGGATGACGTCTCAGAGGGTTGATAGTCTATTGCTTTTCTCTCATCTGGATACAATGGGCATGTGGGTCTATATATAACCTCCACTGAGTTTCCAAGTCCCACCACTAGTAGATGTGGGACTAAACATATGGATGTGGTAAATGGATCCTGGAATGATCCATTTACCCACCTAAAACTCAAGTAGCGCATAACCAAGTACTCCAACACTCCCCATCAAACTGGAGCATGCAATGCTCAGCTTGGATAAACAGAAAGAAACTTAACTCATGCTACATGGCACTGTAGACAATATCAACTCAACGCGCACAACTGTCGGCTGCTGTCGAGGACCTTGCTTCTCATGCCATGCAGATGAGGAGGATGAACAAGCTGGAGTGTGAGACAACTGAATCTCCTCGTTGGAGAGCATGTGCTCTGTACTGCGCTTGTCAAAGTCACAACAACTGAAAATGAGTCTCTACCTGGAGAACTCTAACCCGCCACACCAATATGGACAACTGCTCTATCTCTGAAAGGGTAGAACTAAAAAGGCCATGGAGTGCAATCCTCGTCAGAGTCCACGATTGCTGGAGAATGGAGTATGAAGAAGTCTCCTCGTCGGAGAATTGGGTCTCTCCCATCTGGCACAGAGAATGGTACTCTACTTTGGAGTCCCTATGATACCACATAAAAACCCCTGCCTACATGGAATAGGGAATGGTCCTCTACTATGGAGTCCCTGTGGCTCACATGAAAACTCTGATCGAAACAACAAGAATGATGGGGACCACGAAACTGAAGATGCTCGTACGTCTTGAACTGCAGACTCGAAACCTGACATCGAGTTTGAACTTCTGACAACTGTAGAGTCTGAACAATCCGGCTGGTCTGATATGAAATATGGAGAAGACATGTGACTGTACATATACTCCCCTTTTCTCCCATATTGGTCGGAATGAAGACATCGACCAAGTTGGGAGAAAACAAGATAGATGGGGACGAATAAAACCAATTAGCAGATCACAAATTTTTCGACTTCTCAAATCATCATCATTTTTTTAATCATTTTTAAGCCGTGTCATCTCTCTCTCTTTTTTTACGGCTTTTGCAATAAGCTGTTGACACACTTTTTTTACGGCTTCCTTGTTTTGCCAATATTTTGCGTACCTCTTTTTTTATTGTATGCGCATTTTCTTTTCTTTTTTTCTTTTTTTTGATATCACCGCCCAAAGGGCCTAAACTCTTCCACTCAATTTTTTAGAACCGCCCAACTCTAGGACCAAATTCTGGGTTCCTTTTTTTTCTTTTTGAGCCCACTTTGGGCTCATTCTCTCTCACCTTTTTTTAACGTGCATGCGCATTACCCCTTAGGGTTCCCAACATGGGAACCCCTTTTCACTCGAACCCTGCCGCCCCACTTGATGGGGCATTCCTGGAGAAGACCTGCGCCACCATCGCATGAGGGAGAACGAAGTGGAGGAGCTCCGCTGGGAGACTGGATGTATGACCGGAGCTCTGCGTGGAGGTGCTGCGCGATGGAAGGAGGTGGAGCTCTCTCTCTCTCTCTTTTTTGAAAAAACATAGAAACTTGTGGTCCAATTGGACCAGAAACACAACCTAGCCCAATCATGCTTACAGAACTACCACCCTTTTTTCTCTCTGAGTCCTTCTCTCACATTTTTTTAATACACGACCGCTACATCTCCTCTCATTTTCTTCTTTTTTCTTTAACAAAGCACAGCCCATTCAAGCCCTTAAACAACATATCAAAAGTTTTTTTAATGGAGACGTGCCCCCCCCTTAGGGCTCGTTTGGTAACCGGGTTATCCCGGGGTAACCCGATTTTACCCCCTCTTTTCTTGGGATGGAATTCTATCACAAATCATAGTGACATCACATCACATTCTTTATTCCAACCATCCCCAACTCTCATAACCATCCCAAACAGCTACTATTACCATCAGGTTATCCCAACCCACCCCAACACGCCTCAACCTAGCAACCAAACGAGCCCTTAGGGTTCCCACTTGCAGGAATCTATCAAACCAAGGACCGCCGCCTCCGAAGGGGCACTTTGCCTGAGAGCCCGATCGTCGGGGCAACGCCATCGATCGAAAGGGAGCAGCTTTCGCTGCCTCTGCTTGCTGGAGAAGAAGGCATCTTGCGCCGTCTGCATGAGATCCTAGAGGAGAGGAGGCTTTCGCCTCTACT
This sequence comes from Ottelia alismoides, assembly GCA_037367405.1. Taxonomy (NCBI): domain Eukaryota; kingdom Viridiplantae; phylum Streptophyta; class Magnoliopsida; order Alismatales; family Hydrocharitaceae; genus Ottelia; species Ottelia alismoides. The sequence continues at coordinate 544,787 of JAZKJV010003555.1, read as the reverse complement.
GATGTTGCTTGAAGCCGCTCGAAGGTTAGGGTACAGAGGTTGCTGGGGCGCATGTAAGCAGGAGTCGCCCGAAGGTTGTTGGGGCTCGTCGTCGCCGAGGTCGAGATGCGCATGGACTGCTGGTTACGTTTGGCGAAGGGGGGAGCCGCCTGGAGCAGCACCACGATGGCGTAATGACTGGAGAGGAGGGTTGGCTATGGGGCTCCGCATGAGGTTCGGGACCTCCTGCGACCAAGAGGGTGCTGCCACGAGTGCTTGTAGGAGAGGCAACTATGCGCCTAGAGGAAGAGGGGTGTTGGAGCAGCCGCGTCCGCCTGGAGGAAGAGGAGCGGGAGATGGGGCCGTCGAAAATCGAATTAGGGTTTCTGTTGAAGTTCCACCACAACCACATGCGAATAAGGCTCGCTCGAGGAGCCGGATTGCCACCTGGAGTGGCACCGCCATGGGTTCACCGTAGTCGACTGGGGCTGCTGCCTGGATATACACGGCCTGGAGCAGGAACCCTAGATGACGAGGGCCTACGAATGCCTGTCTGCAACTTGAAGAACCAAGAATCCCAAATCTCAAACCATGAGTTATCTTCCACAATAACATCAAAATAGAATCTGGAATAATACATAAGAATAAATCCTCAAGAACAAATCCTCGAGAATAGAACCCTCTCTGATACCATGTTAGAAAATAGGAATGCAGAAGCGAAAATGATAAACGGAGCATGAACTAGAAATATAAACTTGGAACACGGAGATTTTACGTGGAACCCTACTCCCTAAGGAGCGGGATGAAACCACGGGAGAACGCCTTAAAGGGTTGATGTGTTCATTCACTTTCTCACTAGATACAGAGGGTGAGGGGCTTCTTATATAGCCCTCACCGAGTCTCCACTTCCCTCAGACGGTAGATATGGGACCAAGGTTGCAGAAGTCGGCAGTCGGTACTCGGTCGGCAGGGTCACTGACTAAGGATTAATCGACAGTCAGGAGAGGAATCGGATTTAGTCGGGCATTAGTCGGTTTTGAATTTTTTAATTATTTTAAATATATAAATCAAGTTTTATAACATATACTCTCCTTTATATTCATATATTTAGCAGTTTTAATATTTTTGAGAGCTTAAAAAATTATAGCAACAGAAGAAAAAACGAAGCAAGTTAAGAACAAAATGTTCGGTTCATAGCACGAACAAAATGTTAAGAACAAAATGTTTGGTACATAGCACGAGTTGAAGTTAGAAATAAATTAATACAAAGCTAATCAACAACCACAAAAGGTAAATAACCAAAGTTACCTAACTATCATGCAAATCAACAAGAAGTATCTAAGTTAACGAACATTTAGGTATAATAATAAACACAATTCTAATCTTATATAAGTTAACCAACGTGAAATTAAATCACAAAATTTTAAGTAAAATTATCCAGGATAGTATATTAATTAGTTGATATTTTATATCTAGATGAAAAACTATAATTTAAAGTACAGAAGTATACATAATTTTCTTATAATTTTTATTTAACATTTTTAGTGTTTTTTGTTTTTATATTTTTAATTTATTTGTGAGTTATACTTATTAGCATGTAACCTTAAGTATCTCATCTTATTGTCTAACAACAAGCCCTAAATTTCATCTAATTCTAAACGGGTAATCGAGTTTACGATTTGCGCCGAAACATATATCCGAAATCCCTATGTAAAAGTCAGCCGAGAAATCTCTATGCAAAAGTCGGCCGACTAATCGGGCGATTAATCGGGTCTGACCGACTATTGGCCGATTTGGCCTAGTCGAGTCGGGTACCCCCCCGACTCGACTAGTCGGACCGACTAGTCGGCCTAGTCGGCCGACTTTTACAACAGTGTATGGGACTAAACAACTGGATGTTGTAAATGGATCCTGGAGAGTTTCATTTACCCATCTTCTACCTAAATGACACATAACCAAATACTGCAATAAAAATAATGCACAAAACATAGGGATAATGGTTGCACAATTTGGGCGGTGATGGGGTAGTGTGCGCGTGTGTGTGTGGGGGGAGGGTCTAAGGAGGGTTCAGCAATTTAGGAACACATTACTTCTCAATCAGGAGCTGGTATTTGCAGTGGTGGCACATTACACACACACACACGAGACCTCGAAGGTCTTCCCAGATGCCTATAATTTGGGTGGAGCTGATCTTTGCAGTGGTCGCACATTAAATACACATACTCGAGACCTCGAAGTTCCTCCCAGATGCCTATAATGTGGTGCATTGGGGACATTGTTGAGACGACTATCATTTCTTCATATGAGAGTTGTTTGGGATTAGATTGAATGGCATTAGGGCTATCAAAGACGTTGCTGCCATCCATAAATTAAACATCAAAACAGGAACACATCACTTTTCGATCAGGAGAAAAAAAGATTAAATACGAGTCTGTAACTCAAATGGAAGGAAGTCTAATTATTGTGTGAAATGCAAAAATTGCTGAGATGGCTGTCATTTCTTTCATATGAGAATTTCAGGAGAGATTGAGTGAGATGAGTGTAATTTAAGACACTGCCAGCCATCAATAAAACATCCAAATAGGAATGTGTCATCTATCGGTGCTTTTACGTTTTACATTTTCTTCATGTATCTCTTGTGTAATTAACCCAGGACTTTTCTCCTATATAAGAGAGTCATTGGGTCATCGTTTATGTCATGAACTTATTTTCCCTCAACATGATATCGGAGCAACGGTCCTAGACCGGGGTTTCTGTATCCTACCCTAACCCTAACCCTACACCTCTAAGCCCCCTTGTCCCCCACCGCCTCCAGACCCCTTCAGGGCCCCCCCGCCGCCGCCGGACCCCTCCAGAGCCCCCAGGCCTCCCACACCGCCCCTTCCAGCGTAGCTCAGGCCTCTGCCGCCCTCCCAGGCCCCCGCGCCGCTACCTCCAAGGGATTCCAGCCTTTGCGCGGTGCGTCGCAAGGACTCCCAGCCCTATTACGCGCACCCCAGGGCTTCTAGCCCTCTCACCCAGCGTCGCCCAGCCGTCCTCGCACGACCGTGAGGTCCTTTTGGCCACCGCTGCCCATAGGCACACCCAACCCCGCATTTTCTTGTGTTTCGTACGGTCGGGCTGTGCGATACGAGGTCTGATTTGAGTCTAAATACGTGATTTTCTTCATCTAAATCACGTTCTAAGATTCTAACCTCCACGAAGAGGGTATGAGGATGGTTGTATGAGTCTACAGATACAACCATTCCTCCTTATGATTGTGTAGACATTATATAACCAGTCTACTCAGCTTATACGTAGTTCTGATCATTGATATCATGTCTGACGTCAAGAGTGACGTGTTTTCCTCTTCAAGGACATTTAAGGGCTCGACTCCCACAATAAAGGTGGATGGGACCAACTACGAGTTATGGTCCATGTAGTTTCATATTCTTATGCAATGTCATAGTAAGGAGCACATTTTAACGGAAGCAGAACCAACAGACAAGACTGGGATGAATGCATCTTAGAAGCAAGATGATGCATATGCCCACATCTAGTTCTATGGGACACTTACCACGGAGATTGCCAACGATATTGTTAATCAGCCCACGACCAAGGCTATGTAGGACATATTAGCAGATACCTATGGGCAAACAAAGAATGGAAGCAAGATCCTCCAACTACAGTTTGATTTTTTCGACCAATAAGAATGGTTGACCACTCCACACGCACTTCTCCCATCTATGAGGCATGCTTGAGCGACTACACAGCTTCATGTCCATCTACAGTTTGATTTTTTCGACCAATAAGAATAGTTGACCACTCCACACGCACTTCTCCCATCTATGAGGCATGCTTGAGCGACTACACAGCTTCATGTCCATTACCACCAGCATTGAGCAGCAACAACAGTATCGGAATGCTACAATGACATGAGTTTTTCTATCGTCCCTTGACTCAGAGTACAATGTAGCAGGTACTCGACTTCTGACGGCTGAGACGATACCTCCGATGGAGGAGGTTTATAAATGACTGAGCAAGATCACTACCATGCCTACCACTACGCCGCAGACGACTTCCTCAGCTATGACAGTTTCTCATGGATGAGGAGGTTCTTCCCATCTTCATAGCCGTGGACCACGTGGTCGAGGTGGAGGACGTCAGCGTGGTCCATGTTCCTATTGCCATCGTCCTGGTCATTCGAAGGAAAAATACTTTCAGAAGCATGGATATCCAGCATATGCACGTGTTGCTGAGCAGACTGATCCTTCTCGAGTACCTATTACAGATGGACGCTTTGATTATTTTATCTTGAGTCTTCAAGAGATGATGACCACCCCCATGACTCCGACTGCAGGTCCCTCTGATGCAGCAGCTACCGCCAGAGCATCATCCAGTCCATCAGGTATTTCCTATGCGTTTACCAGTTGTAGCAGTTCCGATGTGACAGATTGGATTATGGACTATGGAGCGTCTCATCATATATGTGGAGATCGGACGCAGTTTACCTCTTACAGGTCTATCCCTCTTGGACAATCTGTGGTCATTGCCAATGGGGTTCGGCTACCTATTGTTGTTCAGGGGGAGATTGTGTTAGCTTCTTCTATGCATCTACAATACGTCCTATATGCTCCTGATTTTCAGATGAATCTTCTGTCTATATCCAAATTACAAAAGATTTACATTACCGTGTCATCTTTGACACCTCTTCTCTTGTATTTCAGGACATACTGACTGGTAGGGTGATTGGTTATGGCCGTGAGCAGAGAGGATTGTATAAGCTTGCCATTTTATCATATGCTGGGGTGGCCTCTATTCCGTCTGGATCTGTTTCTCCATTCATGTGGCATCTTCGCTTTGGCCACCTTCCTCTTCAAAAGACGATTCATGTGCTCCCGCATATATATACTCATACAACTTTGGATTGTGAAGCCTGTCAACTTGGGAAACATCATCGCTCCTCGTTTCCGAGTCGTTCAAGTCTTCATAGTAGTCGATCTTTCGAGTTGTTTCATTTCGATATTTGGGATCCGAGTTGTGTTCCTGATCACGAGGGACATCGTTTTTATATGGTTGCTGTGGATGATTATTCTAGACTATCTTTTGTATTCTTGTTAAAACATAAGTCTGAAGCTGGTTTTATCATTAAAACTTTTTTTATTGAAGTCAACAATATCTTCTCTGCTAATGTCAAATTCATTCGTACAAATAATACCTTGGAATTTTCCACTTTACATTTAGCAGAATTTCTCAGGTCTCTTGGTAGTTGGTATAATTCATCAGACTTCTTGCAATTATACATCCTAGCAAAATGGTGTGGCAGAACGTAAACATCGTCACCTTCTTGATGTCACGAGGACTTTGTTGATTCAAAGTCGTACACTTCACCCTTTCTGGGGAGATGCGGTTCTAACGACCTGCTACTTAGTGAACTGCATGCCATCCATTGTTCTTGGAGAGAAAATTCCTTTATTGATTGTGTTTCCCGAGAAGGAATTATTCCCTCTCAGTTCTAGAGTCTTTGGATTGGTGGCCTTTGTCCACAACTTCATCTCTGACCGTGACAAGCTCTCATATAGAGCTGTCAAATGTGTCTTTGTTGGTTATTCCCGTACCCAAAAAGGGTATTGGTGTTTTGATCATGTTGGGAGAAAATACTATGTAAGTGCTGATGTCACATTTTTTTAGTCCATTATGTGTTTTTCTCCTACAGGTGACAGGTTGTCTGATACTGATGCTGGAGAGGATGTTGTGGTTCCTCCACCTCCATCTTCTCCGTCACATACTCCTCGGCCTTCATCACCTCCACCATCGTCTCCACCTCCACCACCGCCTCTACCTCCTCCTCCTGCAATCAAGTCCATGTTTTTACAACATGTTTATATGCACACCTCTGCTCATATGCCATCCACATCATCCATCACGCCTCAGGTATGTCATTAAAATACTATTTCTACTGATGGCACTGGAGCTTTGAATGATATATAGGAAGAATTGATTCCAAAGGACAGAGAAGCAGATGATCTGGAGATACCTATTGCCCTAAGGAAACCTCGGTGCCGATGTGCTACGTATCTGCTGCGCATGTCTCCTTGTCCTTGGATCATCTTTCAGAGGACTATAGGAAGTTTGTAGTGGGGCTATATGCTATTACTATCCCACATACATATCAGGAGGCACTTCAGGACAGCAAGTGGTGACTTGCAATGGAGGAGGAGATGGCAGCCCTTCGGTCACGTGGTACCTGGAGTATTGTTTATGCCCCTTCTTGTGCATCAATTGTGAGCTGCAAATGGATATTTACGGTAAAGCAAAGGGCAAATGGTAATGTGGACCGCTATAAGGCAAGGCTTGTGGCCCGGGGGTTTACCCAAACCTATGGGGGTGGACTATCAAGACACTTTCTCTCCAGTAGCAAGACACTTGACACTCTGCATTCATCTATCGGTTGTAGTTTCCAAGGACTAGCCTCTTTACCAGCTTGATGTGAAGAATGCATTTCTCTATGGAGATCTACAGGAGGAAGTATATATGCATCTGCCACCAGGGTTTGCTATTGAGGGGGAGTCCCAGAAAGTGTGCAGACTCCATAAGGCGATTTATGGCCTGAAGCAGAGTCCGAGAGCTTGGTACCAAAAGCTATCGGAGTTGATAGAGCAACAAGGGTTTGTGCGATCTACTGCGGATCATTCTCTGTTTGTTAAAAGGACACCAAGAGGTACGGTGGCTATTCTTGTTTATTTGGATGATATTGTCATTACATGAGATGATGAACAAGGCATTCATGCTGCCAAGGAATTCCTAGCCCAAGAGTTTGTGACTAAGGACCTTGGCAATCTTCGTTACTTCCTTGGGTTGGAGGTCGCTAGGAACAAGCATGGTCTTGTAATGACTCGGAGGAAGTTTGTTGTGGATCTTCTTTCTGAGATAGGTATGACACGATGCAAACCTGCTACTACTCCTATGGATGCAATTATGAGATTGTATGACGAGGACACTGAGAAAGTTGACAGAAGGAGATACAGAGAGCTTGTTGGGAAGCTCTTATACGCCACTATCACCAGGCCAGATATTGCATTTGCAGCAAACAAAGTCAATTAGTTCATGGAGCAGCCCAGGAAGGTGCACATGGATGCTGTTCATATGATCTTGAGATACTCGAAGAATTCACATGGTTCGGGTCTTATATTCAGTAGGGGTACATCCCTTGAGGTGACAACACGCGCAGATGCAGATTACACATGTTGTCCAAGAGATAGAAAGTCCACTTCTGGATTTGCTATTTCATTGGCAATTCACTTGTTTAATGGAGAAGCAAGAAGCAAACATTAGTGGCTAGATCAAGTGCAGAGTCTGAATATAGGGCGATGGCATAGGGAAGTGCTGAAATGATGTGGGTTAGATCGGTGTTGACTGATCTTACTATTGAGGTTCCTCTACCTATGCAGCTTGTATGTGATAATCAAGCAGCTCTATTTATCGCTAATAATCCTGCCTTTCATGAACAGACAAAGCATATAGAGGTGGATTATCATTACACTAGAGACATGATCCAAAAAGGTCTCATATCCACCTCTCATGTGTCTACTGGAGATCAGACGACCGGCATCTTCACCAAAGCACTTGCTAGAGGTCCCTTTCAGTGGTGTTGTTCCAAGCTGAGCATGATAAACATATATGCTCCAGCTTGAGGGGGAGTGTTGAGATAATTGTATCTCTCAGTGCTTTTATATTTTACATTTTCTTCATGTATCTCTTGTATAATTAACCCAGAGCTTTTCATCTATATAAGAGAGCCCTTGAGTCTCTGTTTGTCATGAACTTATTTTCCCTCAACATCAACCATGAGAAAATATGATTTAAGTACATGATGGCTCTAACCTCAAAATGGAACCAGGACTTATTATTGTGTTGTAGGCTACATAGATTTTGAATAAGGATATTATTGAGCTTTGGACAAAAAGTTGCAATTTAGATGTTGTGGCATAACTCTCTTCATACGACACATGAGTTCTTCACTACAGAGTTATCCCTGCTCTAACAAGTCAGTTTGACGAAGTACATATTGTGTCAACACTCAACAGAGCAGCATATCCAATATAGAACTACCTAAGCGGATTAACTTTTTTCCTCTAAGAAACGGGAAGAGATAGCTTTTGGCTGAAAATTTTGATGGGATGCAATTAGATCTCAGCTATTTGCAAATCTCAATGGGTGTCTCCCTAATATACACAACAAGCATATTTACTTTGTAAAGTATTTTTTCTAGTAATTAAAACTCATGCACCAAATGGAGATGCTATAAGTTTTCATATTCTCGATGTTCCTTTTCTTCCTTCAAATTCAAATTTGAGAAAAAAACCTTTGCAGATAAAATATGTTGAGAAGAAAGCAAAAAGTGGCACCCTTAAATACTTCCGCACACAATCTCCAAGACATTTTGAAGGAGGAGATTGGAATGAAGGTGGTACGTGCCATCGCTCACAGCCATTGTTGCCAATGAAGGTATTTTCTAATTGTAATATTATATATAATACTAATCTTCGAACAAAAATACCAATATCTTTTCATGCTTGGTCTGCATAATCTCTCTTGCTTATATGTTAGTAATTTTCTTAACCAGCATCTTCTGTATTTATAGTGTGCATAGTCAGTTTATATTGATCACCCATCCATTCTAGGATCTGATTAGGGTTTATTTAAATTCCTCTTGTTTACTTGTTTCCTTTATCACTGCTTACAACCATTGCCGTTGTTATCCTCTCTCCCACCCCATCAGCATCACATTGTGTTGCTGCTGTGAGGCGCCTCAGGCTGCCACCTCATTGCAAAGTGACTGTCCGATACATTGCCACTCATGAGCCATTGTAAAGCCGTCGCTTCCCTGCAGCACTTGTACTTCATAGCTGTACTTCCCCTCGCTCACTGCTACACTTTTCCTTTTGTGATAATCATCTCTGCATCTGCAACCTTGTCCCGTAGTGAGCTATGTCCTAAATGTTTTTTTAAACATCAGTTTTGATATTTTCACCTTGATTGCATTTCATTGTTTCTAAAAAATGTTTCTGTTCTTTCTCATCTCAATTGCATAGTTTATACTTTGTTGATGATTTAAACATTGTTGTAAAACTTGCATATATACATGTTTATACGCCGACAAATTGTTTAATGTTTCTTCTGTTTTCTGTTTGTCTATAGTTCTTTCTTATTTAGTTTTTTCTACTGCTGGTATGGTTACTTGAATTGATGTTTACTTATATTGTTGTTATTAATGCACCTGTATTTTGGGGCCTTTTTAAGGCATACGATTATTAGTAAAATATAAGAACCACATATGTCCCTGCATATGCTTATTCAATACGGAGTAGCATGTCTAAATGCATACGCATATCGCATACCCGAACCTTGTACCATGCCATACTCGTGTCCACTTTTATTTAAAATATCTTTTCTCGGTGAAGGGGTTTCTTGATAGATTCTTGGGAAACCGAAATGTGGGAAGAAGTGAAGGTAGTCATTGCTTTAGGAAAGGCATCAACAAAGAAGAAAGACCATGCTTTTCTTTAAAGAGAAAGCCAATATGGTATCTTATTCATTTCTCATTCCCATGAAAGCCATAACATACACAAGGACATCATGGGAAACCCTTCTTACATTCTCAGACACCTAGAACCTGGAAGTTAGCACTAGTCTTTCCCGGTAAAAGCGATGAGCAGATGTTAAACTTCAAAAGTATACCCAAGAACAAAATATACCGTAGACATTTACATGTATATCTGGAAAATCGATTACATCCAACTTCAGCAACATACAAGATCTTGAAGAGTATGTCACTATACCCGAATAGATCCTATAGATTTCTTTATTGCATTTCCTTCATTTGAAGCTAGCCAGGCAACAACCTCATTTTCTTATTGGAAGTCTAAAGGTACAATGTATGGTAAGCATATAAAATACAATTTTGTCCGGGGTAGAGCTTGAATTTCCGAAGGGGAGCAGGTTCCTCCATTGTGCCAACAAAAGTGATCAATCTTACTTTTAAGAATGATGTCCCTCGAGCTTGTGCACAAACAACAAGGGTCCTTCCAAGACCATTCATATACAACAAGAAGAAGCCTTTTCCCACATTAAGTAGTGTCAGCTGCATGGATTCTTTGCCTCCATTCAGATGTATCTTGGGCCATTCCCGAGCATAGATCTAAATAACTAAGATCTCTTCGGATAGTCTCATTTCAACATTTCTTGGGCCTTCCTCACCCTCTCTTAATCGGCTCAACATCCCAAATCTCACATCTTCTAAATGGTGCATCAACCGACCTCTTTTGTAAATGATCGAACCATCTTAAACGGTTTCCATCATCTTATCCTCTATCTGAGCTACACCACCTTTTCTTCTGATCGCATTATTTCGAAGCCGTGTATGACCAAACATCCACCCAAGCATTTTCATTTCCGCTACCGTCATTCTATGCACATGTCTATGATTCACATGCCTACATTCGGACCCATATGGATAACGGGTCTCACGGTTACTTTGTAATACTTTCATTTTTTTTCAAAGTAATTTTCTTACCACAAAGAACAATAGAGGTCCATCTCCACTTTAGCCAACTTGCATTTATTCTCTGAGTAACATCTCCATCGATTTCCTTATCATGTTACAAAATAGATCCCAAGCATCTAAAAGAATGACTTCTGAATGCTATCGTCTCCAATCTTCACCTCGATTCCTTCACCATTACTTTCGTCAAACGTGTACTCCATATATTCAGGTCTTAGCCCTACTTATATGAAATCCTTTAGTCTTTAATGCATGCCTCCAAACCTCAAGCTTCTTGCTAACTCCATCTCCAGTTTCATCAATCAACATAATATCATCAACGAACAAAATACACCAAGGTATCTCATCCTGAACGTGACTAGTCAAAAGAACCTTGATGTGGACCGATGTTGATGTCAGAATAGTCAGTCTTCCTAAATAGGATTCTTACACAAGATGAAGCTTCGTCATACATATCCTTTATAAGGTTAATATATAGGACATGTACTTGACTCTTCTCCAAAACTCTCCACAAAATCTCTCGTGGAACTGAGTCATAAACTTTCTCCAAATCAATAAAAATAACATGAAGGTTCTTCTTTCTAGGTCTATAAATCTTCAAGAGTATTAGAAATCAACGTCAAACTTTAATAACTGAGTGGCTGTTTCTCATATGAAGATCCCGAGAATGGGCCTCTCTTATATGATAACTCTAAGAAAGGACCTCTCCCACATGGAAGCTTTTGTTTTTAGGAAAAAATATTTTTTTATTCCATATCAGTGGGTCCCGTCCATATTTAATTGAAGAGGGAAATCTACATAGTTAACCTTTAGGAAAATACAAAAGGACCTAGAATAATTATGTTAATGTCATAAAAATTAATACTTCCCTCAAGATGGAGCATATATGTCCATTACGGTCAGCTTGGAAGCAAGGTTTTAAAGTTGGAAGCACATTTGGTGAAGAGAGATCACCTCAAATGTTTGGTGAACATATGTGGTTTTCCTTTTTAAACTAAATGGCTTATTTTTGATATGCTTATTTTGCATCGTGTCTCATGTGTATTTTCCAATCCACGTCTACATGATTAGTTCGCTCATGGAAGGTTGTATTATTTGTAATAAACATAACATCTAAATTATTGCATTTCATGATCATGGAACTAGGGTATGGAAGATAAAGATCATTATAGACATGATCCACACTAATTCTGTTGTAACTTGTGCCATTGTCGTATATTCAGATTTAGCACTGGAGCTAACTGCAACTATTTACTTTTTACTCCATGTAACTAAATTTTCACTAATATATGTGCAGAAATCAGGTGTAGATTTTCTGCCACTAACATCTTGTATAGGTCAACATCATAATATGCCAGGACATCCAAAGACTTTCGACATATGAAAAGTAGTCCCTTTCCTGGAGTTGACTTCACGTATCTTAAGATCATCATTATTGCTTTCCAATGCACTCGGCTAGGTTTATCCGTAAGCTGACCGTTGACTCACCCGATTGACTGGAAAAGGAGATATTAGGGCGAGTAATGATTACATATAACAGCTTCCCACAAGAAATCTATATTGTCTTGCATCAACATATTTAGATGAGTCTTCACACAAAGGTGCATTGGAGTCCACGGGAATAGAAGCAAGTTAGACCCATAACATTCCTGTATCTTGTAGTAGATGTGTAACATACTTTCTCTGTGAAAGAATTAGGCCACATGCATGTCTAGCCGCCGTTATGCCAAGTAAAATGTGGAATTCTCCCAAGTTTTTATAACAAAGTGCTTAGCCATGTACTTCTTGATCTTGGATATCCCATTATATCATCACACGTGAGTATAATATCATCAACATATACTAACATAACAATGGTTTCTTTTCTTGTTTTCTTAACAAAGAGGGAATGATACGTGGTAGTTGCAATAGGGAACTTCAAGGCGAGACCTCAACAAGCACCGCCCCAATGTTCTGCGAACGCCATAGCCGTGCTGTAGACTCACCTCCAACACGAGAGGACTCCTCTGAGTTGCCCTTCACACATACGCAACACCATGATGATCTCTCAGCAACTCCATCAAGACCCCCCTCGTGTGTACCATCTTCTCCATGCGCACCCTTCAAGTGACGATCCTCACAAGTGTCACCTTCTTCCTAAGGCTCCTCAGACAGCGACAAGCTCGAGGATGTAAATTCCCATCAGGTGGGATGGCGGGGAACCCTAAAATAAGAACCTCAATGGCTCTTGTTTTTTGGCCCAAGTCATAGGTCCGATTGGCTGTCATTGTTATGGGCCCAAGGGTCAAGACATACAAAAAAAAAGAGAAGAGGCCCAAGAAAAAGGGAATGATCCAGTACAAAAAAAGAGAAGAGCTGATTTAAAAAAAGTGGAGTAACGACTCATTACAAAAAAAGAGATATTTTTGGAAAAGGCGAGCATGCAAAAAAGCAAAAAAGGTATACACAAGAAAAAATGATTTAAAAAAAAGAAAAGCTGAAAAAATTAAGATGGCTTATGTGGTTTTTGTTTTCCATGTCTTCATGTGTTCTCCCAACATGGTTGATGTCATCTATTCCGACCAGTGTGAGAGAAAGAGAGAGTATTATGTAGAGTTTTATTGTTCAAGAATTAGAGTCTATAGGTCAGATTTAGACGTCTAGATGTCAAATTCTATCAGTTTGATGTGCACATGTGTGAGATCATTATTTGAGAGGTCCCCATCTTTTATTTGGATTTAGGGTTTTCATATGATCCAGAGAGACTCCATAGTAGAGATTCCTTTCTCCGAGCTAGTATGGAAGAGACCCATTTCTCCATGAGGAGACTTTCAGACTCCATTCTCTAGTGTTCGTGAACTCTAGTATGCGATTCTTATGAGATTCCTATGAGAGAGAGCCTACTTTGTGGTTTTTATGAGAGAAATCCATCTTTGGAGATCTACGTATGGATAATTAATGACGTAAGTTGTTTGGCCTTTCATAAAGATGGGGCAGTTGGGGTCGGAGTTCTCCAGGTGGAGACTCATTCCAATTTCACTGACTCTGATAGACACAACACAGAGCACATGTTCTCTGACGAGAACATACAGTCTACTACATCCCTTCAGTTCCACCTCATCAACACCGCATGCGAAGTAACGTCCTCAACTGGCAACCAACATAGTTTGCGCGGAGTTGATATTGTCTGTTATGTCCTATATTGTGTGAGAGAATGATTTCCTTCTATTTATCCAAGTTGAGCATTGCATGCTCCAGCTTGTGGGGAGTGTTAGAGTATGCATCACATGACTCACATGTATAGGTGGGTACCACATCCACATGTTTAGTCCTACATCTATTGTGAGTGGGATCCGATCTTACTGGTAGGGCTACATAAATAACCCCACATCACCTGTAACAGATGAGATAGAGCAATATAGAATACCCGACCTTTGAGAGGCCTTCTCTCATGGTTTCATCTCACTTGGCACTGAGTAGGGTTCCACATTAAATCTCGATATTCTCTCACCTATCTATATTTCTTTATCTCCGATAGGCTTCCACACTATCATTTTCTATATAGAAGTTTTGGATCGCCTGACATGTAGTATGTGGAATGTATACTTTATAGGAGTTACTAAATTTACCATTATTTCTCTTCTGAGTGATAGCAAGAGCGTGATCGATGGTATAAATCTTTCCAGTGTCTTCCTTTTAAGTGCCTATCTTGTTAAGATAGGCTTGAAGGTGTTGGATCTGTTGGGAATGATTTTCTTTCCATCCTTCTCTATCTAATCAGAGGTAGTTGCAACTTGCAACATTCTTCTCGAATCATTTCGTTTGATTCCCCTTGGTAGGGTATATTTCTAGATACATCTCCTAAAAGAATTCTGTTGGAAGAAAAGAATTGTATATCATAAAAGAGACCCTAAGGCTCTCTTATATAGGAGAAAAGTGAGGTACATGAAGAAAATAGAAATAAGAAATAAATATGAAGAGATACAAATATTTCAACACTCTCCATCAAGATGGAACATATATGCCTATCATGTTCAACTTGGAACAACATCTCTGAAAAGGACCTCTAGCAAGTGCCTTTGTGAAAATATTAGCTGTCTGATCTCCAATAGAAACATGGGAGGTAGATATGAGACCCTTCTGGATCATGTCTGTGGTATAATGGCAATCCACCTCTATATGTTTGGTCCGTTCATAAAATGCAGGATTATTAACAATAAATAGAGCTGCTTGATCGACACATAAAAGCTGCATGGGAAGAGGAACCTCAACAACGAGATCAGTTAAGAACGATCTAATCCTGCATCATCTCTGTGCTCTCATATGCCATGGCCCTGTACTCGGATTCTGCACTGGATCTAGCAATCATTGTCTGCTTCTTTCTTTTCCATGGCACGAGAGAGCTCCCAACAAAAATAGCAAAGTCAGAAATAGACTTCTTATCTCTAGGGCATTTTGCATAATCTGCATCTGCACAAGCTGTCACCTCAAGGGACATACCTCTGCTGAATATAAGACCAATATCCGATGAAGTCTTCAAATATGTCAAAATCATATAGATAACATCCATATGACCTTCTTGGGTTGCTCCATAAACTGGCTCATCTTGCTCACAACAAAGGATATGTTTGGCCTGGTGATGGTAACATATATGAGCTTCCTAACAAGTTCCCTGTGTCTCATCTTATCTACTTCCTCAGTGTCATCATCATATAATCTCATACTCGGATCCATAGGAGTAGTAGCAGGCTTGCACCCTGTCATATATGTCTATAGAAGAAGATCAGTCACAAACTTTCTCTGGGTCATCACAAGACCACGTTGGTTCCTGGCAAACTCTAATCCAAGGAAGTATCGAAGATTGCCAGCCAAGGCCTTTAGTCACAAACTGTTGGCCTAGGAACTCCTTGGCAGCCTAAATGCCATGCTCATCGTCATCCGTGACAATAATATCATCAACATAGACAAGAATAGCAACAATACCTCTTTGTCCTCTGAACAAACAACAAGTGATTTGCAGTGGACCGCTCAAACCCTTGGTGCTCTATCAACTCTGAAAGCTTCTGGTACAAGCTCTCGGACTCTGTTTCAGGCCATAAACTGCCTTGTGGAGCTTACACACCTTCTGAGACCCCTCTCAACTGCAAACCCTGGTGGTTGTTGCATATATACCTCCTCCTGTAGATCGTTATATAGAAATGCATTCTTCACATCAAGTTGGTAAAGAGGTCAGTCCCATGAAACAACAACTGATGGAAGAACGCGCAGTGTCGAATGTCTAGCCACCGGAGAGAAGGTATCCTAATAGTCCACCCCATAGGTCTGGGTGAACCCACGTGCTACAAGCCTTGTCTTTTAGCGATCCACACTGCCATTTGCCCATTACTTCACCGTAAAGATCCATTTGCACCCCACAACAGAGGCACTTGGAGGAGCAAAAACAACACTCTAGGTACCATGAGATTGCAAAGCGGCCATCTTCTCTTCTATGACAAGTCGCCAACTACTATCTTGTAAGGCCCCCTAATATGTTCACGAGATAGTAACAACATAAAGTCCCACTTAAACCTCCTATAATCCTCTAAAAGTCAGTCCAAGGAAACATGAGCATCTAGAGGATAAGTGGAACAATTACGACGCAACTTCATCAAGGTAATAGGTACATCCAGGTCATCAACTTCTCTGTTCTCTGGTATCAGGTCCTCCTGAACAGTATTCTGCGGAACATGCATATCAGCAGTGCCATTTGTAGAAATAATGTGTTCACTACATGCCTGAGGCATGCTGGATGACGGGGAAGACACAGGAGCCGAGGGGCGAGTAGAGGACATGCGGATGTAAAACTGTGATAGGAACTGTGTCAAGGTAGACGGCAGTGGAGGAGGTGGAGGTGGAGATGACTGAAACTCAACATGGGATGTTGTTAATGGGGATAATAAAGGTGGTGGAACAAAGGCATCCTTGCCAGAATCAGAGTTAGACAACCTGTCACATGTAGGAGGAAAATACATAATAGACTAAAAAACATGACATCAACACTAACATAATACTTTCTCCCTACAAGATCAAAACATTTATACCCTTTTTGGTACGAGAATAGCCAACAAATTCACATTTAACAGCTCTAGAGAGCTTTTCACGACCAGGAGTAAAATTGTGGCCAAATGCCACAGACCCAAAACCCTGGGAGTAAGGGAGAATAAGTCCTTCTCAGGAAACGTTATCAAGAAAGGAACCTTTTCTCCAAGAATAGTACAAGGCATGCGATTTACTAAGTAACATGCATTGGGGACCGTATCACCCCAGAATGAATGAGGAGCTCGACTCTGAATAAAAAGAGTCCTCGTGACATCCAAAAGATGGCGGTGTTTGCGTTCAGCAATACCATTCTGCTGTAAAGTGTAAGCACAAGAAGTCTGATGAACGATACTTATAGATCTGAGAAAGTCAGACATCTGTAAAGTAGAAAACTCCAAGACATTGTTAGTGCGAATAAACTTCACATTAGTAGAAAAATATTCTTAATCTCAATAAGAAATGATTTAATAACAAAACTAGCTTCATACTTATTCTTTAACAAGAAAACCCAAGAGAATCTAGAGAAATCATACACAACAACCATGTAGAACTGATGTCCCTGATGATCAGGAACACGACTAGGACCCTAGATATGAAAATGAAGCAATTCAAATAGCTGACTACTGTGACGACTTTGATGACTCAGAAAAGAAGAATGATGGTACTTCCCAAACTGACATGCCTCATACTCCAAAGTAGTACGAGTTGCGATCTGAGGGAGAACATGACACAACTTCTGCAGAGGAAGGTGTCCAAAATGAAGATGACACATGAAAGGAGAAACATATCCATAAAGAATAGTAGCAGCGTCGGCACACAGTGGTTGGACTAATCCGTAAAGCCCTCTCTGTTCACGACCACATCTAATCACCCTACCAGTGAGTATATCCTGAAACACAAGAGAAGAAGAATCAAATATGGAACGACAATGTAAATCTTTTGTAATATGTCTAATAGACAAAAGATTCATCTGAATGCTGGAGCATGTAAGACATTCTACAAACACATCAAGGGAGCTAGAACAATCTCTCCCCGTTCAATAATGGGTAGATGAATCCAATTAGCAATCACCACTGATTTTCCAGGAGGGATAAACCTGTAATAACTGAATTGTGCTCGATCACCACACATATGATGAGATGCTCCCGATTCCATGATCCAATCAATCAAATTGGAACTACTACAACTGGTAAGTGCATAATCAATACCTGACGAACTCGAAGAAGTTCTGGCCAGCTGCGACATCTGAAGGACATGTAACTGAAGTGGTTGGAGTAGTCATCATCTCTATCAGTCTCGAAACAATATCATCAAACCATGCAACATGAGGTGGAGTTGAAGTAGGGTCTGTCTGCTCAGCAACACAGACAAACACATGATACCCATGCTTCAGATAGCATGTCTCCTCTGAATGACCTGTACGGTGGCAATGTGAGCATGGGCCACACTAACATCCTCCTCCCCGGTCACGAGGTCCACGCCCTTGAAACTGTGAAGTACCCCCTCTTCCACGAGAAGCTGCCATAGCAGAGGGAGTCTGGGCCATGGTAGTAGATGAAGTAGTGATTCTGCTCAGCTGCTTGTAGACCTCCTTCATTGGAGGTATCGTCTCTCCAGTAAGTAGTTGAGTACATACTGCATCGTACTTAGAGTCAAGGGATGACAAAAAAACTCCTGTCATAGTGGCATTTCGGTATGCCTGCTGCTGCTCAGTGCTGGTAGTAATAGGCATAAAGCTATACAGATGCTCAAACATGCCTCTAAGATGAGAGAAGTGGGCATGAAGAGGTCGACCATTCTGCTTAGTCGAAAAAATATTATACTGCAATTGTAGAATCTTTCTCTCATTCTTAGCCTACCTATATGTGTCTGCTAAGATGTCCCACATAGCCTTCGTTGTGGGTTGATTGACGATGTCGTTGGCAATCTCCGTGGTGAGAGTACCGGAGAGCTAAATCCGAGCATAGACATCATCTTGCTTCCAAGAAGCATTAGCACTAGTCATGTCCATCGACTTTGATTCCGTCGGAATGTGTTCTTTGTTATCGCACTGCATAAGGCTGCGAAACTGCATGGACCACAACTCGTAGTTGGTCCTATCCATCTTCACGATGGGAGCCGGGCTCTTGAAGGCATCAGACGATGAGAAAACGTCACCCTTGTTCTCTGACATGGTAAAGGAACGTCGATAATCTGGAACAAAACTGAGGAGTAGACTACTCTGAGCGTGTCTACACAATCATATGGAGGATTAGTTGTAAGTGTGGACTCATACAACCATCCGCTTCAACCATTGTTGTATTCTATGGCCGGAAAATGCAATGACAATAAGCGTACTGCGGTCCGTAGGAGATGGGATCGACCCACAACCAGCTAGGCAAGAAGCACAAAGGCCGCAATGTGTAGCAAGGATGCTGCAAGATGGTGGCGACCATGATGGATGCTGCTAGGCAGCGGTGACGACGACAGAAGGGTTGCCGCAAGGTGGCAACAACGAAAGGGGGGTTTGCCGCAAGGTGACGACAATCGCAGGGGTGTGCCGCTAGGCGACGACGACCGGGAAGGAAGCCGGTGGCTGTCGATGACAGCGGGAGGGGGGGAGTGCAGGAAGGGTTAGGCTTTTGGGATATGGGAATCCCGGTCTAGGATCGTTACTTTGATACCATGTTGGAAGAAAGGAAATGCATATCACAGAAGAGACCCCAAGGCTCTCTTATATAGGAGAAATACCGTGGGTTAATTACATAAGAGGTACATGAATGAAATAGAAATAAGGAATAAATACGGAGAGATACAAATATCTCAACAAATTCCATTGAGCTATTGTTCTTATAATACATGCATTTTCTAATAGTTTCCCTAGGGTAGTATTTCTTTACCAACTTAAATGGTCTGGTGGTAGTGCAATATGCCTACCACCACGAAGACTAAGGTTCAAATCCCCCCTCTTGTGGGGTTGCGTTAGGTAGTCGACAACCATTGTCATAAATAGTCGAATCTTTCAACATTGATTTGAGCAAAAATCCATATAGCCGACCCTAGTTATAGCGGGAGAAAACTTTGCCATTCCCCATGGTAGTATTTCGTTGGATCAGAAGCACAGACCACTCAATACCTTTGCTACAATGGCCAGTCCTCATGACCAGCCTCCTTTATTCCTCCACATCAATCTTGTAGTGGACTTCCGTAAATGCTAGACCAAGTTCCAAAGTTCAGAATTTGGCTCCTGATATTCTCATAGTCAACATTCATCCCCAAGAAAAATGCTCCTAAACATCCCTTGTACCATAAATTTTCTTGGTTGGACTCAATAATAGTTGCAGTCCTTTCACCGTGAATTTTTAGCGTCCTAGTAGGTGGCCATAGACATCTCACCTTATCATAGAGTATATATTTGTGAGGTTGACATCCTTATATTTTCGGCATGCTCTCAAGGACACTACACATATCACGGGTCATTTTCTTTTGAAGAATGAGTGGCTGAATGCCAACAAACACAAATTGATCAGCCAAGTCTTAACCTGGCTGTCCTCCAGGTACCATTGCCCCTACGAATTGTCATCCTCTTTGAGCTCGAGCTTCTTTTCATTCATATACCCAATTCTTCCCCATTTTGTACGGCAATCTCCACAGCAGCGAACCACATGAGATAGTTCTCCTTGGTTAATTGTGTACCGAGTGATTTTTCATCCTTACATGTTACTTTAATTTCCATCTTGTCAACCTTCTTTTCTCTTTCCATCATATCAAAAGTAGCAACAGAACCATAACAACTGGTGATTGATCAACATAACCAAAGTGCTTTATCAAAAGGGTGTGGTAATTGATCAACAAGGCCTGGATCAGTCACTCTGGTAATAATAGCAGGTGTGGATCGATCGAGGTTCGAAGATCATCACTCACCTCCTGATAAAGGAAGCAGATTGTAAGCGATCAAATAGAAGAACTGATCGATCACGAAGGGCCCACCGTCTCCAGAAAGCAGTTGTAATCGATCATGAGAACAAAAGTGATAATCTCCATGGAATTAGTGGACACATGCGACTGATCATATAATGATGACTTATCAATCACCATGCCACAATACAAGTGAACCCTCCTAGAGCCAAAAAATGACCGATCATTATGCGAATACTGATCCATCACATCGGTGGAAAAAAGAGGCGAGGCCTATCTGCAGTCCCCTTCCATGCCAACGACACCGCAAGGATCGATCAAGGGTGAGTGAAGTAGGCTTTTATGCATCCACACCAGCTGTCGATTGCATTGCAAGTTGTGCAGACATCCTCAACACAGTGTTTCTGTACCCTGTAAAAAAATATCCACATGAATTTAACATAAAAATCCCAAGATGAAGAGGGAAAATACACAGGGCCTCACATGGCCTTTAGCTCGCAAGAGGTAAGGGTTTTTTTTTTCGTGTTAACCTTAAAAAAGGTGGGGAGTGGGTTTCATAAGTACTCGCAAAGTTAAACGGATTCTAACTTCCTACCTGTTAAGGCAATCGTACGACTCAACACAACAAAACAAATTATATAAACTACGTAGTCGCAGCAACGTACTCATTCCTGCCACAGTCAATTTTGTACGCAGGGTTGATGATTACTGCTCGCATTTACCCCCTGGGATATCCGTAGTCTTGCTGTTGCTGCTTTATGGTCTTTTCCCATTCTTTAATTAGTATCTTCTCGAGTTACCTAGCATTCCCAATAATAATCTCTTGTTTTAGCAGCGCATATATCGTTGAATTTTTCTATTTCCTAATACACCTACTTCCACATTGAAATCGGGGTTTCTTTTCCTTACTAGTCCGAAGGTTGATTTCTATTTGTGTCAACTGTTGTTTTCACACAGGGGATGAGTTGTGCATATTTCTTTTATCAATTAAATTGCAGCTCAACAACTTCCTGCTGCAAAGCAAGGGAGCATAAAATAATATGTATTAGATTTAGTAGAGTAATGCATATTGTTATCAACTCCTGCTGCCCTGCATGCAATCTGTGCATTTTTACTAGGTGATGCATGCATTGTGATATTTCATATGTGTCAACTTTTGATGTCAGGTTGAAGAGCTTTTTTCGTTGAAGAATAACGGGACTAATGTTGAAGCTCGGATTGTGAACAAGCATTTGTTTGAAGCTCTTAGCGGTTCGAGTTTTCAAATATTAGAAGTTACCCATATGAGTGAATTCAGAGCGGATGCTCATCCTTCTACAGCTGGTGGGAAGAAGCATGAGGATTGCATGCATTGGTGCTTGCCAGGAATAACCGATGTATGGAATGACCTGCTTGTGTTGAATCTGGAGAGCCTTCGATAGGAACCCTACACCCAGTATCTATTGCATCATGCTGTTTTCTATCCAACTGGGTGGGCCAGGTTCGGCACTTAGCTTTTGTGATCCCTGGCTTTGCATGTTGCTTTGGTTGGCGAAAATCGCTCTTTCCAAACTAGAGATCGAGAAACAAGTTGGGATCCAGCACTTCTCATTCTATGCTCCAATTATTTACTGAGTTGAAGTCTCACATGAGGATGTATATACCAGACGAGCGAATTTACTTGCTGGAAAAATGTAGCAAGGCTTGAAGTTGAGAGGCACATGATTATGGATCTACTGAAAGCTTTTTTCAACTGATTCTTTTGGTTTCCTTACTTACCTGGTCGATTGAATTCATCTGTCTTTGCAGAAAGTTGGTAAAAACGACAGGCTTCAGCATTTATTGATTTGATGCTGAATCTTATATGTATACTTGAGGGGTCGTAGTTTTCTGGTGCATTCTGAACCTTCAGTTCCATCTTTGCAAAGCTCCAGTGTCCTGCATGTAAATTATTTTCTTTTTTATAATTACTGGCTGCCTAATTTGCATTTGAAGACGGCTTCATTATTTTCTGTAATTTGTTTGCACATATTTCAGTGGATGTCATTTACTTTTTAGACTTACAAATGGACACAAACTTGTATGTTTCATGTAACCGCAAAGCGGCAGAGTGTAGTCCTTTGCTTACTTTGTCAACAATACCAACTGATTTTAACTTTGTTGTATACACGACTGATCCTGTGAGAGTTAGAAACCGTGAGAGCATGAGAGCAGTGAATCTGGACCACCAGATTCTGCTCTTCTCTCCCCTCTTGCAATTAATGAGGAGAGAGATGCTAGAATCCAGTGGTCCGGAATCAATGCGCTCATGTTCTCACAGCGTTTGATTCTCACATGATCAATCCTCGTATATAGGGTTAACTGGGGCTACCCCCTATGGGAGCTAATTTATCTCTTCTTGCCCAATTTTTCATACTTTTTTTTGGAAATTTCTTTCATGAACATTCAACACTATATCCATATATTATGTCATTCAAATTTCGTGCGAAACAGAGACTTCTACGGCCTTCATCTAGACATGGTCAATTTCAACAATTCTGCGACTGTTAAGAAATGACTGTCTAGATGGAGGTCGTAGGAGTCTCTATTTTTCATGAAATTTGAATGACATAATATTGGGATACAATGATGAATATTCACGGAAGAAATTTTCAAAAAAAGAGAGAAAATAGGGCGGGGCATCCCCATTTTCCCTATAGAGAGGGAGACGGTTGATCCTGTGAGAGCCTGAGAGCAGTGAGTCTGGACCATTAAATTCTTTCATCTCTCTCCTGATTGATTGGAGGAGAAAATGAGCAGAATCTAGTGGTCCTTACTCATTGCTTTCATGCTCTCATAATCTGGGACTCTCACAGGATCAATCATATATATATATATATCTGTGTGTGTGTCGGGCGGGGGGGGGGGGGGGGGGGTAATGGGGCTGTCCTCTAGGGGGAGTTAACTTAGTCCCCCCTTCCATTTTCCATTTTTTCTAAATATTTTCATGAATTTTCATAAATATATCCCTATATTATGTCATTCAAAATTTGTACGAAATAGAGACTCCTATGACCTTCATCAAGACAAAGTCGATTTCAACTATTCTACGATTGTTAAAAAAATGATTGTCTGGATGAAGGTCGTAAGAATCTCTGTTTCGTACGAAATTTGAATGACATAATATAGGGATATAGTGATGAATTTTCATGGAAGCATTTTTTCAAAAAAATAAAAAATTGGGAAAATGGGATGGGGAGCTAAGTTAGCTCCCCCAAGGGGCAATCTTATTTTTCCCTATATGTAGAGGGCTGATCTTGTGAGAGTTAAAAACTGTGAGAGAATGAGAGTAGTGAGTCTGGCCTGCTAGATTCTGACATCTCTCTCCTGATTGATTAGAGGAGAGAGATAAGCAAAATCTAGTAGTCTAGATTCGTTGCTCTCATGTTCTCACAGTTTTAGGCTCTCACAGGATCAACTGTATGTGTGTGTGTATGTGAGGAAAGGGAGCCTACTTTGTGAAGTAGGTAACCTTACATACTTCACATCCATTTTTAACATTTTTTTTATTTTTTTTGAAAAATATCATTGTGGATTTTTCATAACTATATCCCTCTAATATGTCATTTAATTTTCACCAGAAACAAAGACTCCTATGCTCTTCATCCAGAACAGGTCAATCGCATCAAATCTAAGATCGTTAAAATTACCTGTTATGGATGGAGGGTATATGAGTCTCTGTTTCTGATGAAATTTGAATGACATATTAGAGGGATATAGTTATGAAAATCCAAGGTGATATTTTTCAAAAAAATAAAAAATTGCTAAAAATAGATGTGAAGTAGATAAGGTTACCTACTTCACAAAGTAGGCTCCCTTTCCTATCTCTCTCTCTCTATATATATATGATATCCTTCCAACATGACTTGTCCTTTCATCCCTAAGGAAGGCCAACGATGCCATCATCCATATTTAAACCAACGGTTGTTATTAAAGGTATGCTAATATTAGTATTTAATTAATCAAAAACTCATTTTGGTCTTGTTCATTATCTAAATATAGTACGTAACCGGTTGAAAAATCTAGGTCGTTAATCTCTCTCTCTCTCTCTCTTAATTTGCTCAAATAAAATTCGAACCCCTTAATCTCTCTCCTAATTTGCTCAAAGAAATTTTGAAATCTGCATTTTGTTGAGTACGATGGCGACGCGTGAGCGGATGGGACAATGACAACACATGAGCGGAGGTGACGATGGCGATGCACGAGAATAGTTGACGATGATGGCATATGGTGGCGCTTTCTTCCGTCCCATCATTATTACGGTCCTTGTGTGCGATGTCGATGATGCTGCAGATGATGGGAACAATGGAATCGTCAATATTGAGATGATAATCAGGCGCTTCGTGGAGTGGTTTTCAGTGTCATGCACGATCTCAAGGCAATGCAGAAATGGATTGACGATGATGTGTGTAGATCTTTACGTAGACAACAACAATAATGTGTAGATCGACAACGGCGTGTGTAGATCTTCACGCATGTGGCAATGACAATGTGTAGATCAACAATGGCGTGTGTAACACGGTAGTGGCAGCGCAAGGAGGCTATGCAACCATTATATCTTATATATTTCATGTGTGTTATCATTTTTGATGTGCATTATACAATTTTGATATGTATTATACATACTTGATGTATATTTTTACATATCGATTGGGTGTGGATGCCAATTCTAAATTTTAAACATTTATATATTTGATGTGTATTATACATTTTAGACATGTATTATACATTTGAATGTATTATACATTTTGGATGTGTATCTTATGATGTTGACATTTCTTTGTAGAATGTCATGCGACATTTATAAAAGATTTGCAGATTTCACATAAATCACCAAAATATAAAAATACTTGTAGAAAATATAAACATAATCAGTATAATAGTAATATAAATTATATAAGTAATATACAAACTTTACAAATGGCTGATGAGTTTTGAAGGAACCTTGGATTTTACAAAAAAACATTTATTCGCCACAAAAAGAACCACTTATTCTATAAAAAATGCAAGAATACAAACATCCACCTTACGTAATTTTGTCCAGCATAAAATATGACATTATCTAAATAAAGCATTATGAAAAAAATACTAAAAATAGATCTACCTAAATTTAGTAGTTCGAAAATAAAATGATATGTATAATTAATACAAAAAGATGAAGATCAAAATACTCTTCTGGACAACAAATTAATGATGCCATTAGATTTGAATCTCGTGGCTATGATCGTTGACCTTCCTTAAAGATGGAAGGACCGTGTCTTATTTGAAGGGCTCCTATATATAATATAAAGGCTTTTATCACTTGTACCCTTCTTAACTTTTATAATATCAATTATGCCCATCCTTTTTTTTAATATCATTTGTGCCTAACTTCTGACAGAATTTACAATTCTACTCTTTTGTTGAGGTAAAGCAAAGGCTTAACTGATACTACTAAAGGACACCCGAATTTCGTAACATGTAGAGGCACAATAATACTAAAAAAGGAGGGGCATAAAAGTTAAGAAGGGCATACTATATTAAAAAATATTTCAAATAACAAGATCTCCACATTATTTGTATGCTCTAATTTATAGCGAATAAATTGCATAAAGGTTCAAAGAATTTTGGCTTCTACATAAAAAAGATCCTGATATAAAATTATGCTACCATTTAAATGCTACAACATTTTATATATGCCACTATAGTTGTCGTTCAAATGGCAAACTAATCTTATGGATATAACATACATCATATAAAGCTTTGACAAATAGTGTCACAATAACAATCATCATGACAAAAGATTCCAAATCACACACTAATAGATCAAAACTTTTGAGATGTTACCATGTATTTTTTTGAGGTTAATTTTGAAGATCAGCTAATGCACTAGTTAGGAGATGTTGAATCGGCTAAGAGAGGGCGAGGACGGCCCAAGAAGTGTTGGAAAGAGATTATACAAAGGTATCTAAGTTTTTTGAATATAAGTTTGAGATTGACCTAAAATAGATCTGAATGAAGGCAAAGAATCCATGTAGCTGACCCTACTTAATTGTGGAAAAAGGATTTGTTGTTGTTGTTGTTAAGGAAAAGCATATCGATGATAATGTTGCAACATTAAAATGTCAAGTAACAAATATTGTGTTTTAGCATGTTTTATCAGACTCCTTTTTGATATGAATCCAACGTTGGTACATTTATGTAAAGTATTCATTATAATACGATTATTAACTAAAGAAAGAACTAAAAAAAAGAGATATATGTCAAGTAAAACGGAACACATTCCAAAAATAATTATAGAAGTGGAGGATAAATGAGATGATTAATAGATGAAGATATATTTTGTTAGATAGATGGAAAAATTACTGCAAATACATTTTTTAGTAAGAAGACGTTCATCAAATTAGAAGTTAAGATATTTGACTTGTTGAGACAACAATAAAAGTTATGCATCAATTTTTTAAATAAATTCTTTATGCAAAAAGTTTGAATATCCATTAAATTAGAATTTAAGATATTTGACTTGTTGAGACAACAAGAGAAGGTATGTTTCGATTTTTTTGAAAGAAATTCTTTTATTCAAAGAGTTTGAATATCCATTAAATTAGAAGTTAGGATATTTGACTTGGTGAGATATCAAAGCAAGTTATGCATCAAACTTTTTTTAAAAAAATACTTTTATGCAAAATGTTTGATTATAGATAACTCAATTGGTAAGGTATAAGTCACGGGACGATCAAAGAGGTTCACTCAAATACTAGTTATCTTAATAACATTAGAAAACAAATACAACATCTTCTTAACGTACTCTCGAACCAAAAATGGGTAACTTACTCATTGAAAAAAATATATATGGTATAAATTGGTGATACACTCTTTATTGAGGATAACTTCATGCGATTATTATCATACCATTAATCTACCATATGGATGAAAGACGTGTTCGAAACATACCTGATCAAGAAATGCACAATTAGAACAATAATCAAGTTAGAAAATAACACAAAATCAGACCACACAAAGATTTATAGTGATTCAACAATGTGCCTACTCCACTTGCTCAAACATACGATAAGTAGTTCCTCTAAAGCATTATTTATATTTCCAATTAGCTCTCAACCAATCACAAGGTAGGATGGGTATCAACCACTTCAGAAATCCTCTTCATCTATTCACATCCAATCACAAGGTAACTAGACAATCGACCCCACCATCGGTCCTCCCCATTAATTCCTAAACAATCAATCTTCACATGATAAACTCCGACAATCTCCACTTGAAGGTTGATTTGTAGTACATGTTGCAACTTTGACTCCACACTTTAGTCATCATCGATGGAGCTGACATGAGCTTTCCATTGTTTTTTATACTTGAAAACCAACAAAAGGTGAACGTGCCTTTAGCTTCTCCACTGTACTGGACTTAGTGAACATATCAACATGATTTCCAATGTGTGTATCTTCTTTAAATGAATTTGTCAATAATCTAGTTTTATCAAAATGCAGTACCTGGTACTTTACATAAATGTGCTTGATCTTGGAATGAGACACAAAATTATTTTTGAGATAAATTCACTTCGATTGTCATCGAATAATTGGCAATGTTCACTTTATTTAATCATTTCACCAGGCCCTTCGGTATTATCATTTTCTAACAAGCCTCAATTGATACCACTTATGCATCCTAGTGGTTAAAATAGTCACGATCTTCTATAATACGGTGATCCTATTCAAAACTCTACTCCCCAAGTTGTATACCTTATCGTGCTTTTTCTTTGTCGATATTTCCTATAAAATCCGAGTTTACAAAATCACGAATACAAATGTTAGTATTTTTATAAGATATGCCATGCAAAGTATCTCAAAGATACCTTACTATCAATTTCACAACTTTCCAATGCTCCTTGCTAGGATTTTCCATGAATCTGAGCATAACTTCCACATTATGGAAGATTCTTGATCTTGTACAAACCGTTATGTACATCAAAATAATACAAACAGATTGTTATGGTACTTTAAACATGCACTCATGCTCCTCATTTTTAGCAGTTTCTTTCCCTCTCGAAGGTGTCCGAGGAGATTTGTATTTTCATATGAAACCTCTCTAGCACCTTCTTGGTGTATTCCAACTGAAAATAGTCTCAGCTTCCAGTTCTTTCTATTTTTGCTAATTTACATTCCGAGGATTTTCTTTGCTGTATACAGGTTTTTTATTTCAAACTCCTTGGATAACAATTCTTTGAGATTGCTATCTCTTCCTTCATAGAATTTGTTAACAAGCACATCATCTATGTACATTGGTAGGATAATGTAAAACGTACCAAATTTATTGAAGTAGAAACAATGGTGAGCATGACACTTGCAGAATCGGGTGTTTGTCATGGAAATCATCAATCATTCTATACTATTGCTAGCCATAAAGACTTTTCTGAAATTGCTTAACATGTCTTCTTTTCCAGTGACCACACAAGCCCTATGATTGTCGCATGTAGATATCCTATGTCCTTAATATCTCACTGGAGAGTACCATCTTGACACTAAATACTTTAAATGTCGGTCTTTAATTGCAATAATGCTCAGTGTTTCTTTGGTAGTTGAAACCTTTTTAACAAGTGAAAAGTTGTCCATGAAATTGACTCCTTTTTGCTGAAATCATTTTACCGTTAGATTGATCTTGAATATGATGATACCATCAACATTATTCACCTTCACCCTCTACACGTACTTGTTGTGAATGAAATTATTCGTCTTTGATTGCGTGGTCAAATCCCGCATCTTGTTTCTTATGAGGGAAACCTTCTCATCCTACATGGTTAACCCCTTGCCGTCTTTTTCAATCTGTGCCTTAAATCTTGACTATCTCTTTTGATAAAGTTATATGTCTTGTTTTATATTCTTTTCCGATCCTTGGCGATCTAACTGTTTGGTACTAACTAGTCAAGACATACCGTTTTATTATTACAACTTATCATCATTTCATTAAGAAAATATTTATGGAAGCACTAATTGACACAAAGATAAGGGATCCATGACCTGATCATGCAATCCTCTGCCCAACTAATTAAAGGAAGGGTGATTTACACGTGAAAATATGACAATGATTAATTAGTAAGTCCATGCATAAGGATATAAACATTACCTAATACCTAATTTAATAACTCATATCCAAGAAGATTAGACGAACGAAACATTGTCGAATCCATGTATTCACGAGTATGCTATGGAAAAAAAAGAGATCAAAGAACACCGATTTTCGTTATCTCATCACCGTCTAATTTCAATGGTGAATAAAATATCATATACCTTTCAGACGAAAAGAAGGAAGCCATCAAGATCTTATATATAGATTAATCGGATAGGTTCAAGAGACTTGGTTAGAGAGGTCTTATTCTAATTAACTACAAATCCAAAGCATATAATTAGATGTTGTATTTCAGATATGATCATTGTTCATATGAAATCATATACATCACGTCTAAAGCTTGACTCTCCCTATTGTGGTAGTTGCGGCTCCTTTCGATCACGTATGCACACTCTCCTCCTTCTTCGATTCGACGTCGCCATCCCCTGCAACAAAGATGAAACTCTCGTGAGGCTTTCTCTCTAACTCTCTCTCCTCGCTCACTCTCTATTACTCTCTCTGCACAATAATTGGGAAGAAGAGTGATGTTGGGTTAAGATTGAGGAATTTAAATCCTATCAATGAAGGAAATTAGTGAGCTACTAAATCTCATTTAATTAGCCATAAATATGGCAATGATGGAAATAACTTGAATATAAAAAATCCACCCGTTACAACAAAACACATACCGCCCTATTATGTTCGTGTACGTACCGTTGCGTGCATTCATTATCATGTCTTACACTGCTATCTATACTCGCTGCTCTCCAACTGTTACAAGTTCCACGACATTCTGCTTCCTAGCCTATATCTTCCTGTGACACTTCTCCATTGCCACATATTGTAAATTAAGTTTCCAAGACTCTCATGAATAACCTTTAATTGATCACTTCTGAGAATTCTTCTTGAAGTATGGGCCACCACTTATTTCCGTGCATCCGCTATCGTATCTGCACGTGCGCGAAAGTCAGGGATGTGACATCAGCCACAGTTAGACTTCAACTATCGATATGTCAAAGGTCCATGCTCTGTTTTTGTATCAGTGGAATTATATGCAATCGATCATTCATATTCGTTTTTCTTCCTCCTACATATGATCAATCTCTTTATATTGTTAATGATATTGCACATGGGTACTCGTCACCCATTGAGATGAGCTGTAATTGGGTACCCTATTGAAACAGATCTGATCGATCCGTAACTAATGATGGTTGCACGTAGGATCACAATCTAAACAAAGGGGTACATATCTGATTTCTTCCTCTCATGGAGCAAAGTAAATCTAACTTAGGTTGGTTTGATTTTTCCGAGTTGATAGGAATGATGATGTCATGTTGACATCATCACCGGTCCAACTGATTTAGACCGACGGTTCGATCTAATTGGACCAAACTAAAGACGGATCAATTCAATGTACAGTCTGATTACACGTCTCTTCATAATTTTAACCATCTTCTTAACCATGGGATCGGTCATGTTCCATATTACTTTGGTGCCATTTCATCACGTTAGACAAACTTAATATGGTTTATATATCTAGGTTTTTGATTTTTTTTTAAAATGGTCTCACCTACCAAAAGTAGTGCTTGGGAAGACGGACCTGATCCAAGTTGGACCGGAGTCACACGGCTTCTACTTTTACTTATATTCAATTGGGTTCGAGGGTCAACATTGGGTGCGAGATAGAGAAAAGTCTGAGTCAGAAGCAACTGACCTGATCTAAATTCGACTCCGAGTTGGTGAGTTGTTCAGTTCAGAGAGACGTGTGGATTTTTTTAATAATAGGATTCGAACTTGGATCCTTTAAGATGGAAGCACGCTGCTCTACCACCAGACCACTCATTGGATTTGAGACAGATTTGATATCCAATTAATTGAGGTCCAGTAGGGTCTCTAACATAGCTTTAACTTTTAAGATAAAATAGCTAAAAATGTCAAATTTAAGCGAAACTTGATAAGTATACAGAAAAGTATTCATAGATTCAATCCATCTCTTTGGATTGAAAACAAGATGATCCATCTCCCATATGCAAGTGCCTATACAAGTGCGCCTTCTCTTGATGCATCAACAAACGGTTCGCTCGATATTGAGGACGGGAACGATAGCACGCAGTCATCGATCCGCTCCTTCAGCATTGCATCCAAGATACCCTCACTGAGGTAAGTCTCGGGCAGCTCCGGCAGCGGCAATTCTCCTTCCAAGTATCTCATTACCTGCCTCATGCAAGGTCGTGCGGCCGCCACCGTGTTCGAGCAAAGCAAGCCGACGTGCATCACCATCTTCACCTCCTCCAACGCGTAATCGTTCCCCATCCCGGGGTCCATAGCCTCCAGTAGAGCCCCTCGACGCCATTTCTCGGCAACCCAGTCCACGAGAACCATCTCATCGCCCTCGGTCCTCGGCTCGATCGGCCTCCTTCCACAGGCAACTTCCAAAAGGAACGCCCCGAATGCAAACACGTCGGTGGCCGTCGTGGCCCTCCCCGTCCTCGTTAGCTCCGGTGCGAGGTACCCCATGGTTCCGACCACCATGCTGGTGTGCGGGTCGGAGCCGTGGTCATGCAGCCGTGCCAGCCCGAAGTCCCCGAGCTTCGCATTCATCTCCCCATCTAAGAGCACATTGCTCGCCTTCACATCTCTGTACGCATCAGATCCACTAAGACCATCAACATCTACATATAATTAATACTTCAAAAAACAATTTAAATGGTTAGAACTTAGAACGTCCTCACCTGTGGATCACCAACTTCTCCCAATCCTCGTGCAAGTATAGCAACGCGGCTGCCACCCCTTTGATGACGTGGAACCTCCTTCGCCAATCGAGGGTATCCACGTCAGACCCTGCGAAGAGCCTCTTGTCGAGGCTGCCGTTTGGCATGAACTCGTACACCAGCAGGAGCTCTCCCTTGCGCCGGCAGTAGCCCAGGAGCTGCACCAGATTCCGATGGCTCAGCCGCCCCATGCTCGCAATCTCCGCGACAAACCCCCTCAGCCCATCTCGCGAACCATGATGTGTGATCTTCTTGATTGCCACCTCCTGCCCAGTACCAGGGAGGACCCCTTTGTACACGCGACCGAAGCCGCCGAAGCCGAGGAGCTCCCTCTCCCCGAATCCCTTCGCCGCCTCGTGGAGGTCCCTGTACCGGAACCTCCGCGGCCCGTACTCGATCTCCCAATCTTCGAATATCTCCGCATACTTGATCCTCTGCCTTACTACCGCCGCAACAGTTGCGACCGTTAGTAGGACTAGAGCTGCAGTGGCCAAAGATATCCACACAGTCAAAGTGTTGAACCTACGCTTCGACTTTTCTTTTGGGACTCTCGGAAGCTTCCGGAAGTCTAGTTCCTGGGGTTTTCCGTTCATCTGGAAGCTCCATCCTAGGATGTAATGGGAGGACAAAACGGATCCGGTAGATGACGAGAAGCCGACGTAAATCGAGTCCCCAACGATGCTCGAGAGGTTCACAATTGCAGAGAGCAGCGGACGGCGGGGCTTGGGGACATTGATCGGTGATAACGTGACATCGAGCTGCATACTAGAACCGTCGTATTCGACTTGCACCAGCATCGGCTCGCCACTTATGAGGCTGAGGTTCACGAACGTGGTTGAACCAGTTGCCGGATAGTACCCTGCAGTGTGGGACTGATTGGAAATTAAGCCGTTGATGTCGATGCCGACGTGATTGCCGTCGATGTCCTTGAATTCGGAGCTCTGGATGGTGTCGAGCTCGACGGCAATTACGCGATTTGTAGCGTTGCCGTTGTTGGAGGCGTTGAAGAGGCCGAGGTACTGGCTGGCCAAGCCGCCCGCGAGGGACTGGCTGTGTGATGCAACGAAGGCAATACCATGCCCGCTTAAGCGGTCTGGGTACTCGGAGGTGATGGCGAAGACGAAGGAGGTGGAGAAGGAGTTGGGACGTCCTTGGGGATTGAGAGTGGGGAAGGGGATCGGGAAGAAGGCGTGGCCCTTGTGTTGGACCGTGTTGTTGGTGAGCATGAGAAGGCCGGACTGCGTGATCGTCGCGAGGTTGTCGAGCGTGAGATTGGCACCGGCGAAGCCGTTGAAGAAGAAGCCGTCGTCTGCCTGAGCTGCGATTGTTAGGAGGAGAGTTGTGAGGAGGAGCTTCAGGGAGGTGGAGATGGAGGGAGGAGCCATTCTGTTTGATGCAAGGCAAAGCTGCTACTTATTTACATAAACTCTTACGACGAAATAAAGAAATAAATATATATCATGATATTTATTTTAAGTTAAGAAGTTTTTTATATAGACACTTTTCCAAACGTTTGATACTGTGAGGAGGACGTCGTGTTTACAGAGAGGATTCTCTGCTCTGATGTTGTGCCTACTGTAATAGTGGGAACTGTTTGGTTTTATTGAGCGGTTCACATGATTTTACATGATAAAAATTTATAAAAAGTGTAAAATCACGCGAATCACTCAATCAAGATGAGCAGTTTCCACGCCCATAGACTCTGCTGTATTTTGACCCACAACGGACAATCCGGGTTTATCGTGTTCATCCTGCTTACATTCATGCTTCTATACATACAAGTTATTATTTTGAACAAAGGACTACTGTTTATTAGAATTCATAAAAAATTCACGTTACTTCGAGAGTTGGGTATATTGGGGATGTCTAAAAATTCATGCAAATTGGTGGCAAAAATATCTGCGAATTCCTCCTGCTTATTCCAAAACTTTCCAAGGTCCACCTCATGGAATCCAAGTTGAAAGAGATAAATTGAACAAATATGGGCGTCCTCTATTGGGATGTACTATTAAACCAAAATTAGGATTGTCCGCGAAAAACTACGGTAGAACCGTTTATGAATGTCTACGTGGTGGACTTGATTTTACCAAAGATGATGAAAACGTAAACTCACAGCCATTTATGCGTTGGAGAGACCGTTTCCTATTTTTATTTTGCTTAGGATTTGACAGATTATTCCAATGCATACGCGTTATTATTTTGTGTTTTCTTTGTCAACCATTTGCTCTTTTTGTAATATCGAATGTAATAGGAGCTTCCATTTGAAAATCCTATTAATATCTCCACATGTGAACAGTACGAAACTCCACAGGAAAATACCAGTCGACAATGGCGTGTGATGGCGATAGAGAGTAACTTTCAGGGACAGTGCATGCAAAGCATCTGTCTCAATTATACATCGATCCTAAAAACAGAAATTTCTCGGCTGTTTCTGGAGACCGGCATTCACTTTGTTCAAAGATGGAAGAGTTCAAGATTGCGTGTGGTGGACCTTGAGAAATTGGGACATGGATCGTCTCTTACAGTGGGAAGTCAGAGGGTCTGCAGTATCCGTTTGATCTTGATCGAGCAGTTCACACGATTTAACATTTTTTGTGAACTTCTATCGTGTAAAATCGTGTGAATCCGTTCAATCAAAATCGAGCAGCTCAAATAGCTACTGCAGACTCTGTTGAGCTTCTACTGCAGCAGCAGACGATCCATTTCCGAGAAATTGTAGTTGACATGGGACCGTTCACTAAAATAACGTCACTCGTCTCCATTATAATCACCGCAATAATTAAGAAAATGGATAACCCATCAATCTATAGCATATAGTAAGCAGGAGAAACAGCGACATCTCATTAATGTATACCATCGATATTATCGTTGAACCATTGGATTATTTGCCTAATGACTTTCTTGTCCGTTTGGCTTTTTTTGGGAGATTGTCGGCATCACTATCCACCGCGTCCTCGTCTGTCCCACTACAACAAATCAGGTCTATAGTGATTTATTTTAAATCCACTACTATAACATCCGTTGTTAAATACTTGGTGATAAATATTATATGATGTTAAGTGATTTTTTATATTAGAAATTAACAACGAAAATCATATCTATTGCTACATCATTAGTGACGCTTTATATAACGACGTTTATGTATTGTTATTTTTTATAAAATTTGAATTATTTTTTGCAAAATTCTGAACTAATTTTTTGATATATATTGACTCTATTCCTTTTTACGTTGAGTCCATTCCTTTTCATTTTGATTATGGATGAGCTGACTAGTCATATTCATGATGCGATACATTGATGCATGTTATTCGCTGATGATATTGTGGTGAATGATGAGACTAGAATGGCCTAATGAGAAGTTTGATGTTTGGAGATAGGCTTTAGAGAGTAAAGGATTTCATATAAGTATGATTAACAATGAATGTATGGAGTGCACTTTTGATGGAAGTAGAGATGAAGGAACTGACTTGAACATTGGTGATGATACTATTCAAAAGAAAGATTTTTTTAAATACTTGGGATCTATTTTACAACATAATGGGGAAATCGATGGAGATGTTATCATAGAATAAATGCAAGTTGGCTAAAATGGAGAGGAGCTTCTACTATTCTGTGTAATAATAAATCTCATTTGAAAATCGAAGGAAAATTTTATAAAATATCTGTCAGACCTACTATGTTCTATGGATCTGAATGTTGGCCTGTGAACTATAGACATGTACATAGAATGATAGTAGCAGAAATGAAAATGCATGCTATGGCAGATTTGTGGTCATACACATAAAGATTGGACATGGAATAATGCGATGAAAAGGAAAGTTGGTGCATCTTCGATGTAGGATAAGATGAGAAAAAGCCTCTTAAGATGGCTTGGCTATTTGCAAAGGAGGTTGGCTGATGCACCAGTTAGATGATGTGAGTTTGGGATGTTGAGCTGACAAAGAGAGGGCGAGAAAGGCCCAAGAAGTATTGGGATGAGACTATCCGAAGGGATCTTAGATTTGAGGATATAAGCTCAAGAATAGCACAAGCAAGATCTAAATGGAGGCAGAGAACCCATGTAGTCGACCCTACTTAATGTAGAAAAAAGCTTTTTTGTTGTTATTGTATAGTTTGACTCTATTGTCATTGGATGGATAAGTCTCTACGATTAACTTGAGTAACATACAAAAGTGTCTCTCATTCACATATAATAGAAAATCCGTTAATTCTCAAAGAGCTGATACTTTCTCGATCATGGCAAGACATCGAATATCTTGCCACCATGGGCATGGGAGAAAACAAACCTTGAAAAATAAACATGGGATGACAATACTTATAACAAGAATAAAGCCTTTTCCCACATTAAGTAGGGTCGTCTACATAGATTTTTTGCCGCTATTCAGATCTATTCTGGGTCAATCTCAGAGTTATATCCAAAAAACTATGATTCCTTGATCATTCCAACACTTCTTGGGCCTTCCACATCATTTTTTAGCCGGCTCAACGTTTCAAAACTCGCATCTCCTAACTGGTGCATCAACCGACCTCCTTTGCAGATGGTCAAACCACCTTAAGCAATTTTCTGGCATCTTAATAAAAGTTATAAACTTTCTTCTGATTTTCTTTTCAACTCGGTTGACGCCAGCATGAGTAAGGAAGAAGATTCTTCTGATCAGATGGGAAGCAACAAAGATCAGTTATACATCTGGTTGATTGGGAGGAGCTCACGAGGCAGAGAAGCAAAGGAGGCCTTGGAATTCGGGATATAAGTAGCATGGATAAGACACTTGTGGCTAAGTGAATGGTGCAAATTTGGGATAGTACAGATAGATTGGCTATCCAGCTCGTACGGACCATCTATGACGTCAGAGGCTCAATGGAAGCAGGAAGAGTGCGTTTTGAGTATTCCTTTTGGAGCGGGATTCGTGAGGTTTTACCACAGTTGAGGTCGAGAATGACACCAAAGTTGGAGGCTGGGGAGGTTTTTAGGTTTTGGCAGGACAACTGGACGGGGGAGGGGGCTCTATGTAATAGGTTCCCAAGATTATTTGCTTTAGCTGTGAGCAAGGGATTCTCGGTGGCTGAAGTTGGTTGTTCTAGTTCGTGGAACCCTACTTTTGTGTATGATCTTTTGGGGAGAAGAAGAGATGACTTGGACAGAATGAGGTCTAAACTACCATCTACTGGTTGCTTATCTCAGGGAAGAGATCAATTTGTATGGGAGGGAGAAAGATTCTCGGTGAAAAAGGCATACATAGTGTTCATAGGGAGAACGGAGGATATGACCCGGACCTGAAGCATGATATGAAGATTATTTGGGCAAGTAGGATTCCTTATCGAGTGAAGGTCTTTCTTTGGCACCTCAGAAGAGGCAGGATATGGGACAAAGAGAGGAGCAGACTATTCGGTATTCCGGATACTCATTGTGATAGATGTAGTGCGCAAGCGGAGGATGCAGAACATTTGTTTTTACATGCCCTTGGTCGCTGTAGGTTTGGAATGAGGTAGGAGCGTCATGGGTACATCATGCTGGTTCAACCGATTTCTGGAAGTCGATAAGGTTGGTGGGGATGAACTCCACGGATGATTGTTCTTTGCCGTTTGCAGTTCTTTGGACCATCTGGGGAGGAATGAATGATGTAATTTTCAAAAATACGAGGTTCTATCTGAAAAATGTAATAGCAAGTTGTCTTTCCCTTTATCGCTTCTGGTCCTCAAGGTAATGTAGCTTTTATCAATTATTATAATGAATAGTTTTTGGCGGTGAATCCCAGCTCGGGATTTCACTCTCTTTCTTCTCAAAAAAAAATGTGTGTCTACACATCCACTTAGCATTTTCATTTATGCTAATGGCAACAAGGATGCTAAAAATGAATCCAATGTCACCTAATTCGTTTAGATTCAATTAGATTTGTTAAAAAAATACTTGGATTGTATAAATTCAAACCCACTCACTACGGAATTCAATTCATTTTCATATTCGAATGCTCAAACATAAACCATTTTCATCTTGAACTCGAAATGTTAGACAATGTGTAAGCATGTATATTATTTTTTATGGCAAAAATAAAACGTGTTATGGTATGCAATAGTCTTCGATAATTAATTTATATTTTCCATTTTGTGACTAATCTATGTTCTATATATGATGCTTGAAAAAAAAACATCTGTCACTCTATATTAAGTAGGGGTCTTTCCCCTCAACTAGGGCTGGATATTGAGTCACGGCGATGAGCCAGGCTCGGGCTCGGCTCGATAAGGGCTCGTGAGCTTGGCTCATTAAACTATTGAGCCGAGCCCGAGCTAGATTTTTGGGCTCGATAGCTTATTGAGCCGAGCCCCGCCGAGCCTTGCTCAGCTCGATAACTCAATAACGAGCTCGATAAGGAATATATATATATATATATTCTATTTGTGAAACTACAATGATTTTTATTTTTATTTGTATTAGTTTTGCAACATCGTTAATGGTTGATTATGTGTTTATGTTGTTTATGTAACTTGTACTATGTTGTAGACTTGGATTTTCTACCTTTTATCTATGTTAATCTAGGTTATAGTTAGATATTTAGTATTTTTCCTTTTTTATTAACAATCAGAATGTTACAATATATATTATAATTTAACTTTTATATACAACTCGGATGGTGACCTACTGGTAAGGTGGATGATCTTTAAAAAGGATGTCTTGGGTTCGAGCCTAGGCACAAAATTTTTTCACCAAAAAAAACACATATTTCCTTAACGAGCCTGAATAGGCTCGAGCCCAGACCAGGCTCGATAAGAGGCTCGGGCTCGATAAAGGACTCGGCTCAAGACTTATCGAGCCTGAGCTGGCTCGATAAGGGCGCGAGCCCACCGAGCTCGAGCCCGAGCCAGCTCGACTGGGCTCGATCGAGCCCGAGCTCGAGCCCAAGCCCAGTTGGGCCTATCGAGCCTGAGCCCAGCCCTGGCTCGGCTCGTTAGGTTCGATAGCCAGCCCTACCCTCAACCCATTAATTTTGAACTCGTGAACCAAACCCCCATACGAGGAGCAGCTTCAATTTGAACCAGCAAACAGAACATGATCACATGGAGCACAACAACCATCTGGAATCGAACCGATTCATACCACCTGAAGCTGAAGGCAAGGATGCGAGATCTACCTTACGCGCAATATCATACTCGTTGGATCGATGCTCGTCATTTAGGACTCGGTCGACATTTGTGAGCCCTGCAAGTGCCACAACGGTAAGGTTTTCAATCTGGGGGTGCGGATCGTCTGTTGTAAGTTATTTGCAGCAGAATCTGTTGTAAGGCAAGGATGTGCGGCACGTAGTGGTGCAAAATCCAACGACCAACAACATTTGGGAAAGGTTCTGAAACCCCATTGAACTCCCTCCCTCCCTCCACTGACATTCCGCTCCTCCCCCATCGATTGGCTCCCATCCGCTTGCACCTTAGCACCTCGCCACCATCGCCTTGAAGGCAGAGGATGGGAGTAGCTCGGGCATGACTTTTCCTTCTCCTATCTGGAGTCATGTACGGTGGAAGATGGGTAAAGTGGTGTGTTTGTGCTCGAACCTTTCAGGTCAGGTATCACCCAACGGATGTCTATAAATGGCTAAGTGCGGCCTGCACATAATATGGAGGCTTGCGATGTATCGCTTGGTGAATATTGAAGTATAGAAAGGGAATGTAACACTGATGAGCTACTTGGCATGTGTAGGTGTGGATCTTTGGATCTCCAACGATGAATTCAACCAGAGATGGAGGGTTGCGACAGAGATAGAAAGGAATCAGGAAGAGAGATTGGTTTATGGTGGTCGACGAGGATGCAATGTTGGATTCAATGGGAGAAGGGGGACTTTCAAAGACTTCAATAGGAGAGGATGATGATGAAAAAGAAGAAAAGGAGAAGTGGAAGAAGAGGGATCACATAGATGCACCTAGATTGGTTTTGGGTGTCGCTGGAGTATAAGAAGCTCAAGGAGCTCGTCGTGTTATTGTTTTGATCTCTACAGTTTCTTGATAATATGGGTAATTTGTATGATATCAAATATGTTTGTATGTATATCTCTACTGTTTTAGATTTGAGGTGCATTTTGTAAGAATATGTGTTGTTGTGTATGTGGAATAATGGAATGTCCTGACTTTTTTCTAATTGGTTTGCCTTCCAAATATCGATTACTTTCATTGGTTGTTGCAAGAATCATATATGGAAGAATGTGAAATGTGTGATGGGAATAGATGGTCGACATGCTCTTGAGTTGGTCTTGTCATTTTCTGGCATACTGTTACTATGATTAGGTAGCTTTGACTGTATATTGATCTCTGACTCTGTGTCGTGTTGTTGCTCTTATGTTGATATTAGTAATGCAACATAAACACTTAATTTTTTGTCAGAATGGTTTTATGCGTAAAATAAGATATGTGTAGTCTATTGGAGATTTATACACCACTATGGTGGCTATGATTTCGGTATGACATACAATGGCAATGTTGCATTGCACCTTCATCGACGGAATAGAGCGAGGCCATTCAATGGCAATGTTGCATCTACAATAGTCAATACACATGATGGTATAGTTGCAAGTGGACATTCAGTCTATGGAGAATGAACTTGTTGTATAAAGTGTTCATTTTTGTATTTTAGAGTTGTTTCTTATAGTAACGGTTAATCAGATCGAGGAGTTTAACAATCTATTAGAACAATCATATGTTAGGAATGGCCAACTTACAACTCATCCATAGTAACAATGAAGAAATAAATGTTACATCGAGTTTGCCCTTAAATGTCATTAGAAAACTCATCATTTTTATCTTGGAATATCAAGCCAAATGACACGTCAATATCTATTTGATATAGGGTTACTGATGAATGTCAAAATCGCCTCTTTAATAATATAGAATTCTAGTATAGGATATGACGGTTAATAAAAAAACCACAAACTTTGAATGTTGTGGAGTATTTATACCTGGCAAGTCTACCAAGGTCGAACACGAGGAATGATGATTTTTAGTTGCTTATTTTTAAATTAAATTAAATAATTAATTAAATTCTCAATTAATTTACGTGTCAGAAAAATAAAGAGAAAATATGACGATACAATGCAAAGGAAAATAGACAGAGAAGATGATGGAGCTCAAGATATGTGACTTTATATGAATTAAATCTTCCAAGATAAAATCAATAAATCTTCAAAGTTAATCACAAATCAAAAGGTGTAGATTCAAGAGAAATATTTAAGTTAATCCAAGACTGATTGCATGCAAGAAGATTAGTTGATATTCATAATAATTTTTGAAGCAGAATATCAATCCCCAAATTTCTGTGATTTAATTCCTCAAATAATCGATAATAATATTAAAGGATTGAATCTTAATTAATCTCTCCCCAATGTCAAATACTCATTTAAATCTCCCAATCGGCCATTGATTGAGTTTCGAAAAATAATCAATAAGATTCGTC
Organism: Ottelia alismoides; assembly: GCA_037367405.1. Lineage (NCBI taxonomy): Eukaryota > Viridiplantae > Streptophyta > Magnoliopsida > Alismatales > Hydrocharitaceae > Ottelia > Ottelia alismoides. The sequence goes on along the minus strand of JAZKJV010003555.1, from coordinate 502,990 downwards.
AATAAATTTCATCTTATAAATTATGAATTAATTCCTCCTAATTCATGCCCCTGTAAATTTCGGCTCTGAATGTGCTTCCTCATGCATCTTGAACCTGCAGGTATACTCTCGGCTTGAGATCGAGCTTTGGCCTAAGTTTATTTTGGCTGAAAATGAAAGGAAGCGGAACAGGGATGTTAAGGGGCCTCCGACGAAAGTGTTGAAGAGGATATTCCTAATCTTGCTCCAATGAGAAAGAGTCAGTGTGATCAGGATGTGTAAGGAGATGGAGGATGAGTCAGGGTGCGGGTGAAGGTGTATGAGGAGCCCTAGACCCACAGGTCGGAGCCGATGAACATGCGGTGGTGAAAGTGAACTAAATCGAAAGGAAATGCGGAATGAAAGCAAGATAAGTGATACATGGAGTTGTTGATGAACCTAGGCACGTGAGACAAGGCATATGGCGTGGTTGTAGCCTTAACAAAGCTGCGGAAGGTCAGGAGGCTTGTCGCGATGGAGAGCTCCGACCACGAGCTGAGCGTCACTCTACAGTCCACCAAACAGGTCTCCGAAGGTTGCTCCAGGAAGCAATCACTCAACTGGAGGAAGTTAGGAGGCAAGAGTGTGGCGAGGAACGAGATACTGAGATCGGGAGACGGAGGAGACAATTTATAGAGATGCTTAGGGTTCCAGAAAGATCAGAGTGGCACTTGAAACCCTAGGCAGATCCGGCTGCGCCTAGGGATCTGCGAGGATCATGGATCTTAGGAGTGTAATGGGCACAAGGATCAAAGTGAATGGAGATCGAACCCGATCGGGAAAATGAGAAGAAGAAGCTCTAGCGAAGTAGAAATCAGGTCGGGTCAGCTGGGAGAGAAGGTTGATTGAGGTCAACCTTTTGACGTGGACCGATCAGAGAGCAAGATTTACAAAAATACAAATTATTAAAAATAAAATAGTAAATAATTTTAAAAATACAAAGTGGTAAAAATGAAAATAATTATTATTTTCAATTTATTTTCTGTGATTTTTAATTATTTTTATGAAAAATATAAATAAATATATACAATATAATGTATTATATACATGTATAATATACCTATGTATTATGTACATGAATATTTACAAAAATAAGTTTTAGTTTATATTTTATTTAATTATAAAATAAATTGAGGAGTATAAAATGATTTTTATTTGATTTTTATAAATTAATTAAGAGTTTTTTAAATAAACATGCATTGTATACATTACACATACATGTGGACTTTGTACAACGAATTGTAGATTATTGTATTTTTATTTTTTGTTTCTATTTTTTATTTTATCTTTATATTATTCTTAGGGCTATAATACAAGCGTTTAAAAATAATATGGTATTTACGGATTGTGAAGTAAGCATGAATATTTATTTGTACAGACATAGGTGTTATGTGTAATATACAACGTACCCTATCTCTCTCTACTTATTTTCTTGTCGATCAGGTCAAGTCTTGACCTTCTCTAGGAGTTTGGGTCATTTTGTATTTATTCTAAATACATCATTATTTTTCTTTTCTCTTTATTCTTTTATTTTGGGAAAATAAGTGCTAATTATGCAATATTAGTAAAGACATGTACAATGTTAATGTATTGTATTTACACCAATTTACAGATGCTTTTGCTAAAAGATAAAGCTAAAATAAAACAATAAAGAATGAAAATCGTAGATTCATCACTTACTAAAGTACCTCAAGCAAGATGTGGGATCTCCTTCACACCTTTGTCACACCCCATTAATATGAGAAAATTTAACTCCTGTGAAGGAAAAAGGAACTCTTTCCACCTTGCAAGTCCAACTTGCATTTTCTAATTTGATATTTGACAATCAAGCTCATCTGTAAGGTGATGTTGACTCATTCTCAGTTTAACTAATTGTCAACAGGAATAATGCTCGTTACGTGCAATCCAATACTGTCTCAATTATAAGGGAACACCATTATGGTCACTACACATACGATATGCATTTTTTGAGAAGCAGAGAGCCCGATCCATGTGCACTTGTACATTGGAGCTATAACTTGGCATAGGCATCTCCACTGTACAATCCATGGTGACAGTACCCTCTGCCTTGACATGATACTATGGATGTCATCTTATGGTCTTCCATATCCCGTTCAAATATTGATTAATCATTTGTATCATATTCTCATGATCAACCCTTCTAAGGGAAATCTAGCCATTATTAATTATAAACTGTGAATTAATTGGATCATATTAACTTAATCATATTAAATCAATGTTAATCTGATTTGATCAACACACAATTTTTTGCTTGATGTTACTATATAGTATACACTCTCACAAGTACGTATTATTCTAATTTTGTTGTTAAAAGTATGCAATGACTTCTCATGACACCCTTCTTTGAAAATGATCTATCCAGGTTGTATAGATTATGCGGATAGGGAGTGTTTTCCCACCATACAAGATACACATTAGGCAATCTATTCATCATCTCCAGTGCTACACCTTCAACATTCCAATTCAGAAAAATACAATTTGTACAAATTATATTAAGGATTTTATCGATCTTTTGACCACACATTATACTATATAATAATCACTCAAAAATTTAGGAATTTAACACCTTTTTAATTTTTTATTTCTCATATATCAAGAAACAAGTTGTTTTTTGCATGTCAATTATCTATAACTATTGCAGTTTCCAGTCAGCATTTGTCATAAAGCAATCATTCAATGAAAGTTGCTGGTTATAAAATAATTATCTAAATAATTTATTCAACGCATAAATAGGAGAATTTCTAAATTTACATTATTTATATTGAATGAAAAACACAATTAAAGCTGTCATATTGATGATCTAATCATTTTCTGACCCAACCCCACTAAATATGCATGTAATATCTAGGGTGTTCGGTCTCGGAATCACATGAAATAAATTCAAATAGTTTACTAGTTTCATTTATTATATGTATAATATCGTTTTATCATATTTCATGATAGTAAAATAATAACTAGAAATCTATAATTTATAGTTATAAAATACATGCAAAAACTAGACATTGCGGGAACCTTTCGAATATGAATTATAGCCCGGTCATCGCCAACCCTTGGTACACCTTTTGGGGTCATATTAAAATATTATAAACATGATTTAACATAACAAAATTATTTCATATCAGGTTAAGCCATATCATATATGAACATATTCGATTCAAAATCACATTTAGGCAAATAAACAAGTTATTGTGCTACATGGTATCCAAAGCCTTATCTCCCAAGGATATGGATCATATCCAAGACCTTCAACTTGGTTTTGATACTACTTGAATGGACGTGATCAAGCCTCATGCATCATGAAAATGTGGAGATCAGATCATAATATCCGATCTAGGTAGACTAGTTGTACAAGTCGATGTAGCAGCATGGATTTGATGAAACCACATGGGTTAGAAACATTTCCCAATCCATTTCATCAATATCACATGAGTATAAGTATTACCTCTAGAATCGTGATTGCGATCTACATGCGAGTCTCTAAGCGAAGATGCATCCTTTCTCAAGTCCGATCAGACGAAGATAGCCCTTACGGTTGCGTGAATGAGATGCATGCTTCCTACAATCCAAAGAGAAGATCCTAGTTGATAAGCTTTTGATTTCATCCATGAAATCCTTCTTCTTCTTCAAGTGCATCGGGCACTGAAGAAGCAAAACCTCCATGAGAGATCGATCTGACTAGATGATGACAACGCGACGACTGTCTTGGAGTCCACAAACCGTAGGCATGGGGAGGTCCGTAGGGTTGGAGGAGAGAGGGTGGACATGAATGTGCAGATAAAAAAAGAAAGAGACTTCAACTTTGCTCTTATTATGCAACTTGATAACCCTAGGTTTGCTCTCTCTTGTATACCATAATGGATGATTAGGTTGCACTCTTAATAATAACCGATGATCAAGATTACATATAGACCCAACCATAAATAAGAATATGAGTTGATAAATAAATTATAAACTCTAATTATAATGTAATATCCAAGATTACATGCAATATCCAAAATTATATGCAATCTTAAGATTATATGAAATCTTCTCTTATGAATAAAGTGGAAAGGAAAGAGCATCCTTCCATAAAAGGGGTGGACGTCCACCATGGACATCTACTCCTTTTAGGAGTGGAGATTTCTCTCTCGAATTACTCCGAATTGATGTAATCTAATTAATATCAAATATTTATTCATAGAGTTATTTTATTAGTAAATTATCATGACATAATTGCAAATTATTTGTGGTAATTACAAATAGACCATTGAAATTTATGAATCACATTCAACCATTCAAAATTAAACGTAAATCACATTTACATTTTAATTGCATAATAATTCACATTGAGATTGAAATTGTGAATCTTATTCACAATTTAATTCTCTTTAGGATATTGTGGATCTCATCAACATTATCCTGATTATTGTGGATAGTATTATTCGCATCAATCTCATCTATGATAATTAAATCAAATATAATTACCTTAGATGTCTCTCTACACATGTCCAAATAATGTGAAGTATATTCACATTATTCACGATAATTAAATATAATTTAATTATTATTTTTGTATTTAATTTTCATTACTAGATTTTGTCTCCAATGTGATGATTCTTAACTCTTTCAAGAAAAGCATGCCTTCTCCATGGATACTTTGAGATAAGGTCAAGATGACTGTATATACCATGTATAGTGACTTGGATAGTTTGAGATCTAAATCTCATATCTAGATCTAGAAGACCTCTCAGAGATGTTTAGTCATATCATACAATATATATAATCTTTTCATTGTATCTGAATCCTGTTCAGATCAATGTCCAACATGCGTACCAAGATTGGATAAAGTGGAGTCACTAAAATCAAAACCTATTTCATCACTCCCTTGGATGGAAATGTCATGGTATACACTCGATTAGTATAACATTACCCTTGAGTATTTACAATACATGTACATCCTGCATTCTGCAAGACCAATGATTACACCCGAAGTTTGGATCCCATTTTGGTTTGTCTTTGTCATGATGTTATTGGTAAGTTTCTCATTCCATAATTGGGAGTTGGTATCGATCATATGCTTTCCAAAAGCATATATCATACCTTCAAATCATATCTCGTTTCCAAAACAAGATGATTGACATTGGAATTTGATTTATATCAATATCTTATGAGTGAACTCATGTCTTTTGGTTTTATTAGTGAACCTGTATGATTCTTTTGAGAGATCATATGCCCTTATATGCACACTAGCACGTCTGTGTATAGATCTTGATTAGACCATCAACCTATTGGTCTGCCAAATGTACATACTCATGCATATAGTAATACATCGGTCTCCTGTCAGAGGATGCGTGCATGTATAGTGACAGCTTATGATATAGGTCATAGTTATCTCGATCACATCAAGTCGACTCTTTAACCTAACTCTTCGGATACCTCTGAATCTCTATTCTTATGCAGAGAACTCACTACAAAAAAGGCGGGATTGGCGTGCACATAAGAGCTCGTTATGTGCACGCCTAGTGCACGCCATGTGCACGCCCGACAAGTGGGCGAGAACATGTGCTCGTTAAGGGCGTGCTCGCTGATCTGAGAGTTGCCACGGCTGGTGGGCGAGCACCATGGGACGCTATGTGCTCGCCCTCCCGTCGGGCGTGCACATATGTGCTCGCCGGTGTGATCGCCTTCTCTATAATTTGCGATTACACACGGAGCACCAGGCGAGCACATGTGCTCGCCCAAAGTGATTTCCAGGAAAAAAATATACAGGTTCGACAGGGTTTTGACGCCCCGTCGAACCTGTATACCCTGCCAATAAACCACTGCAGGTATCTTCCTAAAGATATATGTATTATAGCAGATCGTAGATTAAGATAACTAGCACTAAGAATTTAAAGGAACGCAATATACATGAATTCAGAAATAAACAATCTAATTTAATATCTAAATATTACAAACAAGTCAACGCCAACAAAGTTCATATAAATTAAAAGATGTTCTAAAAGTTTAAAAGAAAATACAGGTACAAAACACCAAAAATTTACTTCTTCTTTGATCTAAAAAATTTGGACACTAAACCCTGCTTTGATTTCTTTTTTCTTTCTTCTTTTCTTTGAACCTCGCATACATGCGTGCCTCTTCTTCAGGGTCATTCTCCTCCTCCTCTTCGTGATCAGATTCAATCTCTTCAGGTTGAGATGCATGCCCTTGCGACCTATATTATATATGGAAGATATTTATCTATTACATGCATTTTGTAGATATAGAAATTTAATTGTATTACTCATTCTATAAGAAGAATACTTACATGTACGCCGTGAACTCCTCTCGGAGCTTCGTCACCTGCTCCACCATCATCGCCATCTGCGACTCCATTGGAACTATTGATTGGGACGGATGTGGTTGCGTATACGACGGCTGAGAGTATGCAGAATAGGAGTGACGATGTTCCTCCACATAATATGGAGGAAGACTACCAAGCGTCTGCTTCCTATTCGCCACAACGTCCCTCTCCTCCAACACCTTATAAGTTTTTCAATTTTTAATATAAAAGTATATATTAGAAATGAATATAGTAAGATAATATTTATCCATATATACCTGCTTCCAGATCGTTTTATCAAATGGTGGTTGCTCTCCAGTTGGATCGACACCCCATTTATCTGCAGATAGTGCCAGATAACGATCCTGAAATACAAAGTTTACAATATATATAAATATGTTATAATATATCAATTAATTTTAAATAAATTGATAGACTTACCAACAATTGTCCGGCTTCAGGAGTGGACCATTGCGACTCTCCTTCTCTCCCACTCATGTGGGACCTCGACCACCACTCCTGAAAAGAGGGTTCCCATTCCAACCTAGCAGCCTGAAAATTTTTTTAAGATCTATTAAAACATTGCATTATATTAAAGTAGATCTCCAAAAAATAATTTTAAATCGTAATACCATCTCCGCTCTAATCTGATTGTGGCTTTTAGAGTCATCACAGAAATCGGCCCATCTGCAAGGATTACGTTATGATAATTGATTATTTTAAAAAGTGTAATATAAATTATTTGACAAGTATAATACCTATCCTCCGTATACCATGACGGCGGGAACCTCTTCATCTCATCAAAATTCATCTCATCGCATCCCGTCTTCGCATGCGAGTCTCTCCTTGCCTTGAAAAATGTATCGCTCATTCTCTTTTCTGCCAAACGAATGAAGGCTCTACGATAAACCTCCTTCCCCAGACCAGTGCCAAGGCGAAACCTACTCTGAAAAATAATAACAATTTATAAGATACAAAAAACTTGATCAAAAAATTCTGTATCACTTCTAAGAAACATTTCTTACCAGAAACATGTCAAAAAGTCTCTCCTGCTCTGCAGCAGGGATGCGACACCACCTAAATTGCATGGAAGTCAAGTGTGTCTTTATTATGTTGGTTATATCCTTTGCCACCCCGTTGCTGTTCAAAAAATCCCTGCATTTACTAGAAAATTTAACTTCCATACAATTTATAAAAATTTGGAAAATATTTAAAGATAAAATCTATAAAATTTTTACCTCCCATCAGCCGTAACCTCCAACAAAGGGTGGGACGCCGACGTCTGTCCAACTACAGTGGGTAAAGGCACGGATGTGCTCGGCCGTCCAGAAGAAGGAGAGTCAGAACCCATCGATGTCCGGGCTGGTATGGGGACCTGGACTGGGAATCCTGTAGGGGCTGCTGAGGTAGATGGCTCTCCATAGCCTCCTACGTAAAAGGGTGGCGGAGGATAATCAAGAGACTCGTAGTAAGCTATCACCCGGCGAACGTCGTCGGACTGTGAATCAGGAGCAACATCCGGGGTGGGCTGCCTACTGGAAGAAGGTGTGTCTGAGGAAGAAGGACGATTGGATCTATGTGATCCATGCGACCCGCCATGTCCAAAACCTGCCATGACTGTAATAATGATGCATTACATAGTTATTATTTAAGATTTTAGTTAATTCAATTATAATTGTATAATAAAACTTACAACTAATCTTCATCACTTATTTCGGTGGGATTAAATGATATTTCTTCATTTTCTGAGTTTTCCGAAAAATCATTACTGGAGTCAGTATCATCTTGTAAGTCAACACACAAAACTTCATTATCAGCCAATCGAATCGATTCGATAACTGGGACTTCTTCTGTTAAGTCTATTCTTTCATTTGTCGGTGTAAATGCTTCATCTATGTCAACTTCCTGATTATTGGAATCATTGGAGATATAACTTCGAGAATTTATCTTCGCAACAGTTACTATTTCAATGCCCTTTCTCTTCTTTGATATTTGTGGGAGATAACATACTTGATCCGCTTGAGATGCTAAGACGAATGGTTCAAATCTGCGTATAAATTTCCTTTGCACCACGTCGACAATGTTATTTCTTTTATCAAGTACTACACCTCCATTGGGTTCATACCAATCACACAAGAAAAGAACTACTTTATTCAAGCCTGGTATACTATATTCCACTTCTATAATCTCCTTTAAAATTCCGTAATAATTCAGATGATCTTCCTCATAACAAGATCCGCGAACCATCACTCCATGATTTTGAGTTGTCAAATATTTACCGGAATTTAAGGTATGAAAACGATACCCATTACTGTAATATGAGTTGTACGATCGAACTTTATAAACAGGTCCTTCTCCAAAATATTTTAGAATATGAGAATAGAAATCACCACCGTCCAACTGTTTTGATCGGTCTTTAAACCACGCTGGAAATTGATTTCTATAAGTGCTCAAAACTTCATCATCTGAATACATAGGATTTTCCTCCATAATTTTCTGTCTAAATTCCCTACAATTTATAATAGAAAAATATTCATTACTTGTAATGAATATATACATAAAGCAATTCAAATACTTACTGAACATATGGTGTTATTTCCTCGCAATTGTATAATACGTATAACTCTGCAGCATCCTTCTCTTGTTTCGATAAGAAACGTTCAGTTGCTTTGCCTATTAGATGAGTGGATGGCCGAAAGATACTGATACAAGGTTCTTCATCGGAAGAAATTGTCTCATTCCTCCCGCATCTATTGTGGATAGTCTCCACATCTTCTGGAAGATATCTTGCGCAGAATGTTGCGACTTCCTCATATATATTGTGAACTTATAGATCCTTCAACTTTACTTTTGTTTCGGACCTTTCTTTTAAGAAAGAACATAAACCTATAAGAAAATATGTTAAACATTTAGACCACATAGTAAAGAAGGAATGACATTCTAATACATTTATTTACCTTTCAAATGGATACATCCAACGATATTTTACCGGTCCACCAACTTTTACTTCCCAAGGAATATGAATCATCAGATGCTCCATCGAATAAAAAAATGACGGCAGAAATATCTTCTCCAGGTTACACATAATCACAGGAATATTTTTTTTGAAGATAATCCATCTCCATGCGGTGTATGCGTGACGAGCATAACACCTGGAAAAATCTGCTTACATCTGAAAGAGCATCGATAATATTTTTTGGTAACAATCCTCTGAACACTAACGGTAGTAATCTTTCCATAAAAACATGGCAGTCATGACTCTTCATTCCCTTAAATGTAAACTTCTTCAGATCGACCAAATTGGAAAAATTTGATGCATATCCGTCTGGAAACTTCAATTTACTTGTCCATTCACAAACAAGCTTAACTTGATTTCTATCTAAAGTATACTTTGCTTTTGGAACTTCAACCCTTCCACTATCATTCTCCTTGATATGCAATTCTGGGCGATTACATATGAGTTGTAAATCACGACAAGATTTTACTGTATCTTTTGATCGACCGGTTACATTCATTACAGTGTAGAAGATGTTATCGAACACATTTTTCTCTATATGCATAACATCTAAGTTGTGTCGTATCAGTAACTTACTCCAATATGGTAGCTCCCAAAATATACTCTTCTTAATCCAATTATGACTGTCACCAAAACCAGGAAGGTTTTTTTTATCTCCATTTTCTAAGGCTGATTTTTCTAATTGTTCCAAGTATGATAATATCATATCGCCTGTCTTAATTGGTAGAGGATCTGAAAGATCAATTGTATTTCTTTTGAAAGAATGTTTCTGTCTTCGATATGGATGATTACTTGGAAGAAATCGTCTGTGACAATCAAAAAAACATGATTTCTGACCGTGTTGAAGCTGGAATGATTTAGTACTATCCATACAATATGGACAACTTTTACGTCCATGCGTACTCCATCCGGATAACATTCCATATGCTGGGAAATCATTTATCGTCCAAAGTAGAGCTACTTTCATGTTAAATGTTTGACTCTTATTAGCATCATATGTATCAACTCCATCGACCCATAACATTTTCAACTCATCGATAAGAGGACGTAAATAAACACCAATATACTTTCCCGGATGTGTAGGTCCTGATACTAACAACGAAAGAAACATAAACTGTCGCTTATTACATAACCATGGAGGTAGATTATATGGCGTTGTCATTACTGGCCAACAAGAGTAATCTTTACTTCTTTCATGGGGATTAAACCCATCTGTACATAAACCTATAACACAATTCCTCTTTTCATCATTAAATGTAGGAAAAGCTGACATCAATTCTTTCCAACAATCAGATTCAGATGGATGCTCCATATATTCATCGACTTTATGTTCCGCGTGCCATGTCATGTATTTCGCCGTTTCTTTACAATAATATAGTCGTTTCAATCTCGGAGTCAGCGGGAAATAACGGGAAATAGCGTGCCATGACACGGATCACCTTTTAGTAAATTTGAATCCTTACGGACCCCCTTAGTCCGGGACCTCCGAATTAAGGAAAGCTAATATAAATGTAATACTTTAAGATCATTTTACGTCATACATTTGTAAGTGCTACAAATGAGACTATAAAATAATCTTAAAATATTTATTCATTTATATTAGCCGGGCATTTACGTATATTTGGCTGATTAACGATGGGGATAGGGATAAGTGTGATCATTATTTAGTGCCTAATACAGTGCTTGGGTCACTAAAAGTTAATGGGCACCTGCAAAAAAAATTCGAACCTGCATACATCAAAATCCACGACCATTGGTCTGGGATAAACATCCCAAAGTGAGTCCAATAGTGCTGTGAAAAAATAAAAAAATATAACACAGTTAGAGGTGATCAAATCCTCTAATGTGTTGCACACGCCACCCGTTGTGCAGGGCCACACACCACCAGGTGTAGAAGGACGCACTGTGTGTGAAGAATTTTGTGTGATTTTCTAATAATTACTAAATCATATTTTGGACTTATTATAAATCTATGTATAAGTTAATGTGATATAATTGGTCACATTAACTAAAATTTAATGTGATAATAAATTATCACAAAATAAACAATGGTGTATATCATATCTCATATCAAAACGATATGAAATTTTAAAACTATTATTAATGATGTTCATAATATCTAGTATCTACATTATTGAAGTTGAGTAACTAAAGTTATTCACAAATTTCATAACTAATCATTTTTGAACATAATGTTTGTTGAGGCATTTTATCTACATTATTCCGAGGCATTATAAAAGTTGAGTAACTAATCTTTTCTGAGCATAACTAATCTTAACTAATCATACAAGCATTTTGTCATTTAAAATTTACAAAATTTAAACATAATGTTTGTTGAGGCATTTTATCGAACACCTACAGGGCATACAATTATACATATTATTTAGACAATCAAATTCGAAATGACAATACTATAGTGATCTACTATTATCCTTAACATGTAAAACACATATAAACTATCAAAATACTACACTACATTCAACAAAAATTTTAAACCCTAATCTATCCAAACAATACAAATAGGTAATGAAATCAAATAAAAAGAGAAAGGATTAAAGATTATACTGAGTGGTAGATGCAGATCTACTCAAAACACGAAAACCACGGGCGTCGGGGTCGGGGCGGAGGGCTGGCGGATCGCCGGAGGGGAGGAAATGGGAGAGAGTTGCGTGAGAAATGAGGAAGAAGAGCCTCGCAGGTTCTGTTTACGGGCTTGGGCGAGCACACTTAAGTGCTCGCCAGGCCGTCGCCCGGTGCTCGCCCAAAATTTCCAGCCACTAAAATTATCCGCGCAAGGAAATTCAAGTGGGCGAGCACAACTGAGCGAGCACATGGGCGAGCACATGTGCTCTTCAATACTGGTAACTGCGCCTCTCTGCAAAATTCAAACCAGCGACCCTCATGGGCGAGCACATGTGCTCTTAGTGTGCTCGCCCATTATGGGGCGAGCACATGTGCACGCCAGGTGCACGCCGAGCTGTGCACGCTAATCCCGCCTTTTTTTGTAGTGACTACATCAAGGGGTCACTCGGATGGCAACCTTTGGAATAAGGATTGCCATCTCCTTCTTTTATCGGAGTTCTTTTATTGATAATCACTTGACAATGTGGTTGAGTCCTCAATTTAATCCTTTAGATATTCAACCATGCACCGGCCTTTATGATCCAATATTTAGATCAACAGCTTCATGATATCAAGATGGACATGATACATAATCCTAGTGGTATGAAAGACAAATTATGAAAGTTAGTTATTCTTCATTTTAGTTTAAGGAGTGATTTGCAATAACGTTTACTGCTTATTGGCTCACCATGTGCTCCCATGTCCAAGAAGGATTTAGTTCACCGGATGAAAAAATAATTTCATTTAATAGAGCCTAACGTGTATGGAAGGTGTTAGTTTCAACAATACTAAGACCATTAAGGTTTCATAGTCCTGATGAATGGAATAGTAGATGAATGGAATAGTAGTATCGAATTGAATCGAAATTTGAATAAGAACATGTTGTCATGTAGTAGTCTAAATCTCCCTAGATACTATTATAAAATATCACAAACTGAAAAAAAGGTGGGTTAGTGGCTCCCCCTTGGGGCAACCCATTTTTCACCCTATATGTGTGTATTAGTAAGTGACATTAGAATACCAACCATCATAAATGGAATTTGTTAGTGATTTTTTAATCTTTTTCACATGATTAAATTCATTGATTCCATATTACTAAAAAACGGGTCTATAGTTATGATTTTTTTAAAATATGACACTCTATTGTCTATTGTTAATATACAACGATATTATTCGTTCTGAAATTATTTTTTATATTTGAAATTAATACACATGTTATATTTGTTGCTATATTATTTGATAATGCATATAGAAACACTTAATATTCATCGCTATTTTTTAAAAAATTACTAATCATAGCTAAATATTGAACTAAAAAATTAATGACGATTAACAAAAAATTGAAAATATCAAGGGATAAATGTTGCTACATGCAATGCCGCCAATAATATATCAGCTGATATGATATGTATTGCTAATTTCAAACATAATAATAATTATCAACAAAAAATATCGTCGTTATATATTTAACAACGGATAATTTAAAGAAAGATTGAAAAATATCGTTGTAAACCTATTTTATTGTTGTATATTTTTGATATTATATAGATCTTGACATTTCCAAATGAGAGAGTTTCGTGGTTATCCCTTCGAATTTCATTTCATCATAATCGTGAATTTTAGAGAAAAAAATGTACTTCACAAAGGATTCATTGCTCTTATTCATACACCACAAACAATACTCTAATCCAAAGATTTTCTTATTAAACGCCCAACAGTGCATGGACTAACTAACCCCCTAAACTCAAACTCTTGCAGCTTACCAGTCGACGCAGATCAACGGAAACTACGTCATCGACTTTGCAACGAGAGCAGATCCTCTACAGTCCTGCAGAGGTCTACACTAGAACCATGGATTATCTCAACCGCTCGATCTTGATTGAGAAGTTCACTCGAATTCACATGGTAAAGGCCCACAAAATCACTGAATTCATGCGGACCGCTCGATGAAGATGGAGCGGTTGGGATGATCCACGGTTCTAGTGCAGACCCTACACTGCAACACTACTAGAAAGGCCACTCCCCCATGATGTTCCCCGGCGGGCTATAGTTACACGTTATGAAGACTCCCCCGCCGTCGCACTCCACCCGTGCGCACCCCACACCTCGCGTCCTGCTCCACACGATCTGCGTGTAGTGCCCGCAATCCCCAGAGTAGCAGGAGTTACTGCTGTAGTCATAGTACTGCTTCTCCGCCACCCACAGCCCCACCGCATCGCCCGCCGTCCACTTGTTGTTCACCGTGCCGACGAATATGTTCTCCCCGTAGCCGTAATCGTAGCTGTTGGAGTGCACGAGGAGGCAGTCGCCCCTCCGACGCTCGGCGTAGTCACGAGCGTATGCCGCTGCCTGGCCGTCCCAACGTAGGGGCTCAACGCCGACCTCAGAACGCGCACGATTGTGTGGTTCGAGGTAGGCTTGGGCATCATCGTCACCCCTTGTGTAACCGTAGGGAAAGCTTCCCCTATAGTTGCCGTCGTGGAAGTAATCGTGGTCGAAGGGTTGCCGGTCGGCAGTTGCTAGTGGGGCGGCAATGGCAGCTAAGAGAACTACGAGAAGGTGATGGATCTTCATGATATGGAGACTACTGCTGCTATAATGACTGGCAAGCGAACGATGGATGAGAGGAGACGAGCAGATGCGTGCCTATTTATACTAATGGAGATGTGATGATTTAGGATAAACTTACCTTAATTAAATCACGAGATCTAACACAAAATGGTCTTCGTAGATCTGATCGAGTGAACGTGGAAATGGAATGGGTGACAAGTGCAGAAGACTAAGAATCTGATTCCAAATCTGACACTCGCACTTGATCGAAAACGTGCTTCTGTTCTGACAGATCTATGCACTTCCCGGTAATTAAGTAGTAATTAAGACATGGATTAGTACAAATCAGAGGCTGGGAGGCTCGTCAGGTCAGATTCAGATGCTAATGACAGTCTAATGCTAAGACATGAAGGGTGGTGGAGAAATGATGATATTAGCGAAGCGAGTTGAAAGAGGAACAAACACTCGCTTGGTGATGATACACTAATTTGGACATTGTTAGGCACAGTGTTCTGATGAAGGCAATGTTAGGCAGAAAGCAGTAGACCGATCATGTGCAAGAGAATTTATATGCCAAGTCTGATTGCATGTGGATTGATTTTGGATTTATGAACATAGTTTGGAAGCTGACCAATCGCAAGCTTCTTAAACTATTACACTTGCGACTTGCAAATTAATGAGGGCAATTGTATTTGAAAACGAATGTGATCTACGGTCAAGTGTGTATTAGAAAACGAATATGATCTGCAATTATAATATATTTAGTAAGATGCGAAAAAGATATGATGCTGAGCAAAATTTACGCTAACATGTTACGACAGAGCGGATTTAGCATATAATTTGAATAATCATCCATATAATTTCGTAAATTTATAATAATGAGTATTTTCCAATGCAAAATTGCCTTTGTTTTTTTGAAACTCACCGGGCATATTGTATGCTTGTTATAATGCTATTAATCAAACATTTAGAAGCGATTATCGATTGACTTTAGTGAAAGTTTTGTCTTATCATTGTTAATTTTATTGCCATGATTAAAATTTTAACAAACAAGTATCATATAAATCTTTAACAGTGGATATTTTCGGATCATCGAGGTACGTCGCCGTCTTCTACGTTTTCGTAGAGAGGAAGAATGGAAGAGAGACAGAGATGAGAAAGTGGTAGATCGGGAAGGAGGCTTCCCTAAAGCGAGGTTCCAGATGGTCGACGCATTCCCCTCCTTGTGGGAGGTTTTTATAAGGCGTGAGCCCTCACAACGTCTGCCCCCTTTCTTTATCCCATTGCAGTTAGAGTTTCCGTGAGACCTGACATCGCCGCAACCGCTGGAGGCAATTACGTGACGACGCAGTCACAGAGGCTGCTTTACGGATATGTCGTACATTATGTATTCAAAAAATAACGATAACTTAATAACAAGTAAAATCAAGTGTGAAATAGCTATAGCAACATGGTGGAGGAGCCTCTCGCCCTATCAATCTTCGATGCCTTACAAGCTCAACAAAGCTAACTACCACCTGTGGCGATCTCAGCTTGTTCCCATCCTAACAGCTTATGCCCTAAATGGCATCGCTGAAGGTACATATCTGTCTCCTCCTCAATTTCTAACAGATATGTACCTTCAAACTTGGAATCAACTGAAATATACAAAATGGCATTGTAGTGATCGACTATTGCTTAGTTGGATCCTTTCATCTAATTCGAAAAGCATATGCTCACAACTATTAGATTCACTCATGCCTATGATGCCCGAAGCTTCCTTTAGCGATATTTCGACACCCAGTCATGAACACATGCTTATCAACTCCGATCTGATTTGCATAACCTCAAGAAAGGGGATCTCAGTATTCAAGATTACTTGAACAAAGACAATGATATTGCTACAAACCTTGCAATATGTGGAAATCCTCTACCTGAAGATGATATATTGTCCTTGATCTTACATGGTCTCGGACCTGAATATGGATCAATTATTGTTATCAATGGATGATCAAAAGCATGCTCCTATGGAAATACTGCAACTCTTCTCCTCACACATGAACAAGTTCTCTTAAGCAATCGATCTAGAATTGACATCAACAATGCATCTCGATTCCCCTACTTCCGACTAAGATGAGGTTATTATAATAATGGGCAGAACACCCATCATGGTCGAGCCCCTTTCTCCTCATTTTATACCAGTCATGGATCTAATAGAGGGTCCTTCTCTCCTTACGATCGTGGTCACCAAATTGGTTTAATCATTGCCAAATTTGTGGATGGTCTAATCACACTACTTCCAACTGTTATTAGTGATATGACTGTTGGGGACGGATCCATTCCAGCACAGCACGACTAGAATTACGATTGAAGAAGAGAGCAAGCACAATCACACAAGACGATGATTTATAGTAGTTCGGCAATGTGCATACTCCACTTGCTCACACCAAACTCTCTCTACTATTGTTTCAATGATGATGTGTACAATATGTGGTGCCACATGGCTCCTTTTATATTACAACATAAGAATATCAAGTATTCAACAATCTCCACCACTGACTCTCAACCAATCAGAATGCAGGAGGCAGATTAAGTATCTCAGCAATCCAACCCAACAGCTCTCGATCAATCATGATGTATCCAACCCAACAACTCTAAGCCAATGAGAAGGCAGGAGGGAGATCAACCACATTAGCAATACTCTCTACTATTGTTCAACCATATCAGTCTTTACATGATAAATCTCAACAATCTCCCACTTGAAGGTTGATTTGTAGTACACATCACATTAGTCTTGGTGTGAGCTTTCCCTTGTCTTCTATGCTTGAAGACCAATAGAAGCTGAACATATCTTTAGCTTCTCCACCTTTACAGATTTTGTGAACATATCAGCATGATTTTCTAATATTTAGATCTTCTTCAACTTAAATTGTCCATCTTCTAGCTATACCCGAATGAAGTGGTACTCCACATCAATGTGCTTAGTCCTCGAGTGAAAGACAATGTTCTTTGCAAGATGAAATGCACTTCGACTATCGCTGAATAATTGGCAATCTTCACATTCTTCATTCAGTTATTCATCGAACCCTTCATCTATATCATTTCTATGCAACCTTCTATTGTTGCTACATATTCTGCTTCTGTGGTCAAGATGGTCACTATATTTTGAAGTCTAGATATCCAACTAGTAGCTACACTTCCTAGGGTAAAGTCATATCTTGTTTTGCTTTTTCTGCCATCAATATCTCCTGCAAAATCTGAGTTCACAAAACCTCGAACGGAAATGTCAGTGTTTCCATAACACAATGCCATGCTAAGCATTTCAGCAATCCGACCCAACAACTCTCGGAAATCAAGATGCATGAGGTGGATCAAACACCTCAGCAATCCAACTCAACATCTCTAAGCCAATCAAAAGGTAGGGGGGAGATCAATCGCTTCAATAATGCTCTTTACTAGTATTCAACCAATTAGTCTTCACATGATAAATATCAACAGTGACACCATGGATAACATGTCGCCTCCCAAGCACACAATGTTGAACATACTTCACCACAACTCGGGTTCCCAGATTCCAGTGCTCCACATCATATTACCAATTCTGTCAGTCACCTGGAGATTTCTCAGCCTTACTCTGGATCAGATGAAGTGCAATTTGGGAATGGCCAAGGTTTGTCCATTACACAAGTTGGTTTTAAGTCCTTCTCTCATCCTATTCATCCATTCTAGCTCAAGGATTGTTAAATCTTCCTATTGTAGCAAATACTTTACTGTCTATCTCTCGTTTCACTAATGACAGCCAATGTTAAGATTTATCCCTAGCATCTTGTAGTAAAGGACTTGCACGCAAAGAAAATCATGCTTGAAGGGGCTTGGCATGTATCAGCTCTTGCTTCCACCTCGCTGCACTAAAGAGAAAATAAGTACCTACTTTGCTACTTCTCCAGCTACCTACTCATTAACAACGTCTCTGTAAACATGGCATTTTTGACTTGGTCATGCAAATAAATATATTACCTCATGCATTACAAAATATTTTACTTTACCTTTGTCTTCACATGCCTTGTGGAATGTTTGTGATGCATGTCAACAGCCTAAAAGTCATAGGTTTCATTTGTATCCAACAAACAATATCATTTCTTGTCTATGCATTTTATTGCCTATGTTCAATGGTAGTTTTAGACTATCATAACTAAATAATATTCTTGTTTTTTTGGGTGCTTGCCTCTACGGTACTGCACCCTTTTTTCCTTCAAAAAAAAACTAAATAATATTCTTATTAAAAGCTTGAAGTGAGACAACTGGACGAGAGGCATTCCTCCTCCAGGGAGCGAAGGTGGCTTCTTCTTCCTTCGATTGCAGTAAGGTAGTACTCCTCGATCCAACTTTCTTTTCCCCACCTCCTCCTGTCAGCTTCAAATACTTGATGGGTTCGTTCTCCCAGCATTTTTAGCGCGATAACTGTCTGCTACGATCATTTTGATCCTTAGCCCCCCATTGAGCATCTTCTGCTCCAGCTCCCTGTTCACTGGCACCATAGCTTGTCTGTTGTGTTGTGTAACGTCCTGAGCTAAGGTCCTCGGTCCGTTATCGAGGAAAACTAGCCCTGACAACTTGTTGGGTTCGGACCCAGTTGGATCCGTTGACAACCACCCAAAATGCTTAAGTCCAAGTTGTCAAGTAGTATTCCCCACCACTCATATACCACACCCACACTTTGTGAGTTTTAGGTATGACACTATGTTTGGGGTTGGGGTGTTACATGTTGTGCTTGGTGTTTGCTATCCTTTGGGCTCGTTTGGTAACCGGGTTACCCCCGGGTTACCTTGGGTAACCCTATTTACCCCATCTTTTCATGGGATAGAATTCTATCATAAATCATAGTGACATCACATCACATTCTTTATTCCAACCCTCTTCAACCCTCATAACCACCCAAAGAGCTACTATTCCAATCAGGTTACCCCAACCCACCACAACTCAGCAATCAAAACAGACCCAAAGCCAACTCCCGATCGCTCGCATCTTGAGGAGTATCTTCTCTGGCTGCAAACATGTGGCCAAAAAATTGAATCTACTATGTGAGAGCACATCAGAAATCTCCCAAACACAGCTCCTGGTATAACAGATTGGGGCTCGAAGCCGCCCAATCTTTTTGTGGATTTGGACTTGTCAAATTCTCCAGAAAAAGGAAACATTGGTGCATCAATGGACTCTAAAGGACAAGGTGCGACACTATTAAACCTTCCTCTGCTTTAAAAAATTTCAAGGTTTTTTGCTTCTCCAACCGAGGTTCTAAGGATGTAAAATATTCTTGATTTCTTTGAATTTGGTTTTGATATTTCATCACAGAGAAAGCTTTTGCTACATAACATGCTAACTAATGACGTAACGGATCCACCAAAGATGGACCCTTTGATTTGGATTAGGAACATAAGTTTTCTAATAGGCGCCTCTTTGATTCAAATCGTTGGAATGACCTATACTTATAGCTAGAATGACGTAGAACAGATCAACGTCTCTTATGGGATCAAAAGGCGAAGGTGAGATATCTTACGGAGGGAAATTCCAATACTAAGTTGCTCAAGATCATTGCTTCATCCAAAGCATCTCGAAATCACATCTCCTCTCTTAAGAGGGCAGATAGAACTATGGGATATCACATTGATGACTTTGGCCAAACTATCATCAACTTCTACTCCAATCTGTTCAACGATCCTGCATTGTATGGAGTGCATCAAGGTGTTCCCGTCTCACCAATGCTTTTCGTTACCTCGATGTCCGTTCTTGATGCTATGCTCACCAAGTTAGGTCTAAATGGCCACTGCATTGGTTCTTTTTTCAATAAAGGCATTGACGCCATGATTACAAAAATCCAGTCTGCTGATGACCATTTATTTTTTTTGTTAAGTAAACTTTGTATTTCTCACAAAAATTGGTATACAAAGACCCAGCTGGTCAAAGAAAAAGAGAAAAAACTATAACGAGCAAGTTTCAATCACTGTTATCCGAATCTTGAAGGGAACCCAGAGGAGACAAACTCTCAGGCTCCCTCATTGTTCCGTAGCCGAGTTGCAGTTTCAGTAATTTGATGCAGGATTTGGGCCTAGCTGTTGGTGCGCGAGGTTGTCCATCTAAGATTTCTTTCTTTCCAGATACTCCAGATCACAAGACCGATGAGGTTGCTCAGGTAAGTCCGAATATAAGGGTCCGTTTGGCATGCAATCCAGAGAACAGTGTCCTCAAGGGGTAGAGGTGGTGGCAATGGGCGCGCAAGTGCAACACAGGCACCACACCATAGCTTCCAAGCCTAAGGACAGTTGAAAAATAGATGGGCATGAGATTCCGTGGCAGTGGCACACAAGTAGCAGGTAGAAGGTTTGCAAACTCCCCAAGAGGCAAGTCTATATGTGGTGGGCAAACGGTTCAGAATTGCTATGTAGAGAGTGCAAGAGAACCTTGGCAGAGACCCCTTAGCCCAAACAGTGGCAGCCCAAAGGGGACAATTACCGCGCGGCCGGAGGAGCTCAAAAGCATTAGAAAAGGAGAAACCCTTAGGGGAATATACCCACTTATAGGGAGGGACGTCACCACTTATAACCTACCAAATAGAACCCCTAGCCAGCAGAATAGCCCTCCAAATTTTAGAGTCACATCTGGCAGGCTGTATCTCCCAAAACGAGGCATGAAGTAATTTCCTCCTCATATAGATGGCCCATATCGAGGTATCAGAGGATATTAGCATCTAGGCCCAAGTTGCAACCATTGCATCTCTCAAGGAAATGAGGGATTTAATACCAAGGCCTCCCTCCATTTTTGGCAGGCAAACAATGTCCCATGCGACATCATGTCTCCTGTTGCACCATACGAAGTCTGCACACATCCCATCTATCTTCCTAGCTACCTTCGAAGGGATAAAAGATCCCGCAATCCAATACAAAACGACTCCCCTGATCACCGAGTTAATCAATTGTATACGGCCGGCTAGAGAGAGGGCCTTTGCCTTCCAGCCTACAAGCAAAGCCCTCACCCTATCCACCAAAGCGACACAGCCATTGCAGGACCTACGACCCCATCCAAGAGGCAGTCCAAGGTAGGTTGTTGGGAGTGCCTGACGAAGGATGACCATTTATTTTTTCTTGAATATAATGAGGACTAACTCCGTGAGGCTTTATACACGATTAAATTGTTCTCCTACCTTTCAGGTTTGGAAATAAACAAGTCCAAATCGGAAGTTTTCGGTGTAAATTTATATGCGGAGCAAAATGCTCAGATCGAACATTCTTTGGGTTGGAAACATGGGAAATTCCTTCTTACTTACCTCGGATTCCCAATGGAGATGAGGAAAATTAACACTTAAATTTGGTCTGAGTTCATCTCTAAATTCTCCAAACGCTTACGAGGGTACTGGAAAGCGAAAATCTTACCTTTATCGGATAGGGTCACTCTTATTAACACATGTCTTACCTTGCTAATGACACATGTGATGCCATGTTTAAAAATGCATGTTAGTATTATTGGAAAAATGATAAAATCAAGCAAAATTTCTTATAGAATGGAAGCAAGACCAGAAACACCACTCATAAGGTCCCATGCAGTAAAATCACCAGAATGCATATTAATGATGGTTGGGGTAGTCTCAACCTCAGATCTTTCAGTGACGCCCTCCTCGATTAACAAGAAGCCATGGGTTACCTCCATTTTAAGTTATGTGGGCTTTAGGGGGGATGCAATTTGCCTGCTTAACAAACCCAAATCAAAGGACTCCATAATATAGAAAAGCATTCTCAAAGGCATCGATATGCTGACTCATGTATGGAACAAAAATGTCAGATCCAGTGATAACTCATCTCTCTAGGGAGATCCTTACAATGGTAATCCTCCCAGCAAGACTCTTTTTTCGAAAATTCGGAAGATAGAAACAAAAGATGTAACTCGATTGCTCATGTGGGTCTAGATTCGTGGAATGCTCATTTCAATAGGTTCAAAGGCCTCCAAAACACAGCCCCTCATATTTCTTGGCCTGATATACAAAAACTAAAACGTAAACTTTTGGAGATTCAAGAATCTTTACATCTTGAGAATGATGGTTTTCTCTCCTTTCCTACCAAAAAGGAGGACCCTCGCATCTTGGTATGTAAACAAATCTACTCCCTTCTTATTGATGGTGGTATCTGTCTCAACCCAGATCACAATATATGTGGAATAATCTCTTTGACCCCCGCATCTCGTACTAAAGATGTAAGTTCCCATGTCTAGTTCTTATTTTAGCCTTGTCATAATAGCTTGGTATGGGTTACTTAGTTAAAGTACGATAATTAGGCTTATCATGCCATTCGGAAATTTTAATGCATCAAGGGGGTCACACAACACCCTAAGCCATTCCTAATTTAATATGTATGCATATATGTATGCATGCATGATCCTATTAGTTAAAGATATTGAATACAAAAAGGAGTATAAAATATTGGTAATGAAATATTGGTACGACGATAGCAATGGCGGTGTCAACCTAATGACTCCCTCTCCGCCATCATCTCGCCCATCCTCTAGCCCAAGTAAGTATAAGGGCTCTCGTCTCCTTTCATTAATCCATTAGTCTCAAGTCTTTTAGGATATTAAGATGAAATGCAAGGGATACAATAAAAGACTTCACTTAAAGAAGGAGAAGAACTCAATGTAGCCTTCCACTCCATCCAAATACCTAATTCAACCCCCTCCATAGTTACTAGGAAAGGTAATAGACCTACTTCCATTGTTTGGAGAAAGAAAGGCCCTCCAATAATATGGATCTAAAGGTAAAAGGTCCTAAGTTCCGATGATATGGATCTGAAGGTAAAGAGCCCTAAGCATTTGCCTACTCAAAAACCATCCAAACCAAGTAAACTATTTATTCTTGCTCAAATATCCTCACTTTCTTGGTGAGGGTTAGATCCATCCCTCAACCCCATTTTTTCAATGTTACATCACTCATCAAAATTAAAGTGCTCCACAACATGGAGGACTCTAAAGTGAATTGGCATTAGGGCATTCATGAAAGACTGAAATTCAATCCACGGCCTTCCCTCACAATCCAATAAATACCTCAGAGGGTGACCGATTTCAAGAAAAAAGATACATATTTTCCCAAACCCTCCATTCATAAGTTACAAACCGAGTTATATCTTTGCCTTGGAGAGATGCTTAATATATCATTGCCAAACGCTATCTTATGAGGTGTTTGATCATTGGATTCTCTAAGGAGATTCTAATGTTGGACTGGGCCAAAAAGATTCTTCATGATGAGATAGTGCTCGACGCATTTAGGTATTTTTGGAATATTTTCTAGATGTAGCGTCTACCCAAAAAATAAGGCATTGTTGGTTTAAATACAAGTGCGAACACATTTATGTAGCGTGTGATTCATGCATTCAACTATACTATTCTGAGGTGTTGTTCTAAGCGAGGAAAACCTATGCCTGACTACAACCTTTGTACAACACTATGAGAACTCATTATTCTCAAAGTCGCCACTATGATCATTTACCAAATTAGTGATTGTAGTTCTTGTTCATTTGGAATTTAGTTAGCTATCTTTACAAGTTTTGAAAAAGGTAAACTTTTATTTGTATGAAACAAAGCTCAAGTATACCGTGATTGGGCATTGGCAATGACAAAGCAGTAGTGATTTTCACTTAAGCTTCCGAATGTTGTTGATCTAAATAAGCCTAAGTGTAAAAGTTCTATGAGGCTGGTAGTATTAATGAAATTCTTGCTCTTAAAGTTTGTTTTGTGCACCTTTCCTTGTTCTAATGTTGAATATATGTATTCCTTTCTATAGCTGAGCTTGGGAAGTTATTTAATAAGCTTGTGTCTACTTAGCTTGTTAATCAGGTTCATGTAAATGTGTCTTAATCTTTCATGCCAAAATAATGTTTCTTCTTGTGAAGCTAGTTAGCAACCTTTTGATGAATACTCATCAAATCTAAGTTTGTAGATATTTTTGTGCATGTTTACTCTATAAAAATGCTTATGTGTCCTCTTTTATTATTGCAAAGTTGTCTTAAGAAAAAGAGACTTTAAACAATTTGTCACATATTTGAGAAACACTTGGAAAGTTATGTTTCAAACCTTTAACTAAACTACTTCATCAACGAAAGCGAGAAAGTAACCAATCACGCCTTTTCCAATAATCATACATGTATAGTTGTTGTCCAATGTAATTGGTTCGCCTTTTCTTCTATTTTATGTTGATAAATAGGTTGGTATCTCCAGTAATATGTTTCGAACAACCATTATCCATGATTAATGAATATGCAGTTCAACTATATTATACTAAAAATTTTATCCCTAATTCTTGAGAAAAGATAATAAAAACATACAAAATGATAAAATAATAAAAATCAGTCAAGTAAGAAAAATAAGCAAATTATATATTATTTGTAAATAATTCATATAAAATAAATCAAATAAAATCCAAGGGATAAAGAGTTGAAGCATGCATGTATTCACTTTATATAGAGTACAATCTTTTTATTTTTTTAATAAATTCTTATTAATTCCAAATGATATATAATCAACTTCATTATCTACACATAGCTGGTACTAATAAACAAAGTATTGACCTAAAAAAATTACAAATAAACCCAAACCATAGTTTGAGAAGACTGAGAATTAAACATTGTTTTTCTAGCTCATATAGTTTCATATTAAAGTCTACTCATCTTTTGGATTAATGTACACTTAACTATATAAAAAATACCAAATTTAAAGGGATCAGTGTACATATGTGAAACTTGAGATTTTGGACCTAATTGTATATTGCACAATTGTATTAATTACAGTCTATTATTTACATACATTTTAACCTTTTTGTCTATTTCTTTCCATTTATTTTATTTGCTTTATATTTTATATAATACAAAGAAATTAAAATCCAAAAAAACATAAAATCAATGAAAAAAGACAAAAAAAATAACATAATATATTTTGACATATAACACATGTATATAAAACCTATTTTATTGTATTTTCACTTTTTCTGAAGTACAAAAAATCCAAAAGTTAGATTAATGCACAAATGTATTTTATGTCGTATTTTGTGCATATGCTTTATCTTGGTTTTGAGGTCGTAATGAATATTGTGGAGCTCATTGAGATCTACAACTTTCATTTTGACAATTGTTTTGCTTGAGTCATCATTTTATTTTATTTATTTTAACTTTGCTTTATTTATCATTTTCTTAAACAATTTGATGGTGCCATGTGGTAGTCAGTGTGACAGTAGTTGACCGCTCAGTCAACTTCATCTCCTAGCCAACTACCCTGTCTGCTAAACAAATCCACTTATCCAATCCACCACAAACCCACATCCCCCACTCAGCTTCCTCATCGATCTTCATTCTTGATCTCCCTTTAATCACTCAACTTTACGATGCCAACTCGCTTGATAATCAAAGCACGTATAAACATCACTCCTCCTACAATCACTCGAATAAAACCTCACTCGCAACTCCATTAACCTCAAACTTCCATACAAGAGAAAGAAAACCCTAGCTTTAGACTTTCTTCTCGATGACAGCACAATGAGAAGTTTTTGAGGCGGCGATGAGTTGATGCTCTACCTTAAGCACAATCCAAGGTGGACAATGTTGCGGATATTACTTGTTGCAACTCATCCTCATTCTTTAGTCGACAAAGATATTCAAAGACAATGATTGTAAGAGCTTCTTCAACTTCCAAGAGGACCCTCGCCTTTAGTACAACTCCTATTATGTGCTTATTTTTCCCCATGTCTTCATTTTTCTTCTTCTCTTTCTTTTTCTTCTTCTTTTATCTAATACCTCTACTACTCCCAATTACTCCTTTCTTCTATGTTCTTCTTCGATTAGGGCCTACCCAACTCCAACCTTTTCCTCCACACTCTTACTATCCATTCCTATTTCTACTTGCTCCATACCTCAACCCATCTCCGACAATTTACATCAACTAAATACTGATCTCTAATGTATTACCTCAGAGAGCTCCCCACTCATCCTCTTCTTTTGCTTGCTCACCACCAATCGACTTTATATTCAAGCATGTTTCATTCTTTGTATGTTGAGCACCACCATCAACCCATCACTAGCATGAACCTCATGGAACATCGTCCGTGATACACATAAATCCACTACCTTCATCGGACCCGGAGCTCCATTTGTTGCTCCACCACCCAATACCAAAGCATGGAGAGGATCACTACTTCGTGTTCTGGAGAAAGATTGTTGCTGAGGGTTGTCATCTTGCTTGAACACCTACAAAGTAGGAAGGGAGAGAATTATAGTTAACATCTGATCAACCCATGTTCTTCGTCTTCACCATCGAGAGATGTAGCTATGAGCACCATGCAATTAGATCACCCGACTGCATCCAAAGGGTAAAGGGAGGTTTTTAGGCCCCGTACATCACAAAAGCATGAAGATCGAATCACATCTGATAAAACAAAGAGATTCATCATGTGAATCTAGATAGAAGTAGAGTTTTAAAAATAAAAATAAAGATGAAACCACGTAAATGAGGAACCATTCTCAACCTGTTTCATCAAGTTCTCACAAGTATAGAATTACCTCTTAAAGTGTGTTTGTTATCCGCTAGCCTCTAAAGAAAGAGACCTCATGTTTGAAGTCCAATCCAACAAAGACAACACTTGTGGGCATGAGGACGAATTGTATTGATCCCACAAATCAGGGAAACGATCCACCTTCCTTCCTCGTCGGCCTTAGGGCAGAGGGCAGCCAGAATCAAAGAGAGAAAGAGAGGGCAACGTCGAAGGGGAGAGAGAGAGATGGAGAGAGAGAGAGAGAAAGAGAATAGAGATACTTGATTGTTGTGTTCTCAATTGTGTACTGAGAGGCAGGGGGCAACCCTCCTTTTATACAAAATAGATCGTTACAAGGATTGCAATTCTAATCAATAAATCTAGGGTCATGATTAAAGGAGGCAACCTACCTCTAACAAGATTGAATTGATAATTAATTATCAATTTAATTAATATTTTTATCCAAAACTAAAAAATAAATAAATAGACAATAGCTAAAATAAAAGAGACAGATAATTCCCTCTTTAGTAGGGTTGGTAGAACCATGGTGGCCCCACCATGGTCGTCCACTCCTATTAGGAGTGGAATTGTTATCCATTCTTTTTATTTATCTTAGTGTTAGTTAATTAGCTTTAACAAATCATTCATTCATTTATTTTTTAAATAATTAGTAACATTTACAAATTATACTATTGATTAAAATGAATCATATTCATTGGTCCATAATAAAATATAAATCATATTTACATGTATAGTAGAATATCACAAATAAGTCTTCAAATAATAATGTGGATCATATCCACAATATTCCAAAACTATTGTGGATATCACTGTCCACATTAATCTTACCCTGAATAATTTTCATTCAATTTAGTTATATCAAAATTTTCTTTTATCCTAATAATAATTGGATTTTATATCATTCAGAACAATCTATGAACTCTTTCATGGGTAATGTGCCTTCGTCGTGGATACTTGGTGAAATGTTAAAGTAATTGTATTATCCATGTATAGTAACTTGGATATTGAGATTCACGTAATCAGATTTTTTCAAAAGCTTATAGAAATCATGAAGATCGGTATATATCCCAAAAATAAAAATTCTACATAATCAACTAAAATTGATCATGAAAATTTGCAAAAATCCTTTAAAATATGTATAAAAAGCGAATTCTCGGAAAATACATATAGATTTGAGTATTTTGATATTTTTCTGTACATTTTGGTACAAAAAGAATTAAGATGAAGTTAACATAATAAAATGCAGAAAAGTGTCAAGATTTAGTGTATGTAGGGTGTGAGGTACAAGGGGTTTAAAAGTCAAAACTTTTTCTTTTACCATGGTATTTTTCATATTATTTTTATAAGTTAATATTCCTTATAAAACCGAATTTAATGGTAAATTTGATCAATTTTGAGTAATAAATAGTATGCTACAATTCTTTATTAATTTCCTTCTTCTTCTATCATTATATACATATGCGAATTGATACATTCTTATTTCTTTTCTCTGTTATTTTATAGTATCCTTCTTTTTATGTATATTTAATCCGTGGCCTTATTTCATGGAATTTATCTACAAGAGCGTGGTAGTATCATGTAATTACAAGTATTTATCAAGGCATATATATAACTGTGTCAAGATGCATATATAGAACTGTGGATGAATCCCAGATTTATCATCCTTGTACTTTTCTCATTGTGTAGGGTGAACCTTGTTTTCAAGTGTAAACAACAAAAGTTTGTGTTGATCACACCTCCTAAATGATTCGAAGATGTGCTCGTCGTCAAGATAAAGATACTGTTTTGGCTTTTCACAAGAAAACTATATTGGTAGAAAAAGTTCTCAGAAGTTTGTGGAGAGAGAGAGGGAGGACGTTGAACATCTTTTCTTTAATGTCGAAGGAATCATGGAGTAGGTTCATGATATTACTTAGTTGGATACATCTTAAACACTTTTTGGTTTAGCTTGGGAAGAGGTAAACTGCATGTGAAATCGGGAGGGAGTGATAATGCTGCTCGATTTTCCACTCTCTTGGGATAGATCACCATCATCCTTTGACTTAAAACAACGTTTATTGTAATAGAAAAGCAAAGCAAATGCTTAAACTGACATACACAGTTGCTCGAACAATTCAATGAAATATACCTCATTTTTACTACTGTTACCATTAAACTTACAGTAACCTGTATTATGATCACTCGTGGCAGCTTATATATGTAATGAATGGAGTCAAAATCGATCCTTAAAAATAGTTTATCGTTGGTTATGTTCATGCTGGACGTGCAAGTTTCTTGTAATTCAGCATGCGTAGGTATGTAAATTAATACACAGGTTTATTAGTTTATATATTTCCTTTTCTGAAAGAAATAATGCTGAATGTGCAGGTGTTGTGATGTTCCATGCAGAACCAAATCAGAGGACGAGAAGGAGAATAGAGGAACGTGCCTGTGACGAAGTATTTTTGGTGGAGATAGAGTAGAGATCAAGAGGAGAGAGAATATATGTTGAAAAACCACTGTTTATAATACACAAATTGGAGTATTAACTTATTTATACAGTCTTTTATTCAGAGAGTATATGGGATTAGAAAAGAAAAATCATAAGATGAAAGGCTACTTAGAGGTGGATGTCAATCGGTTCATTTGGATTCGAATTCAACAAGTTGTCAGGATCAGTTTTTCCCGATAAAGATTTATGGAGCTAGTCCGGAATGTTGTAAATGGTATTACCAGTGCGGGTTCCATTTGATAGCGGAAAGGGTTACCCGAGAGGCAAAGCTGCCCCAAGAAAGAGTAATAAGGAACAATCTACCCAAACCATGCAATAGTGACTATCACTAGGAATAAATGATGGACAAGGTCGCAACAAGGATGTTACAAATATAAGTGGAGGAGGTTTAGCACCTCCAAACATAGTCCCACATCTAAAACTCACAAGCATACCAATGAATTACAAGTGTTGGGATTTACTAAGTAACGACTTTGATTTAAGCATTTTGGATAGCCATCAAGGAGTCCACTTGTATCCAAAACCAACAAGTTGCCAAGGTTATTTTTTTTTCGATTACAGTTAAGAAACCTAATCTCGGGATGTTACACATGTAATCCGATTTTTTTAATAATAGTATATTTATATAGAGAAAACTTCTAATGAGGTAGGCTTTGTGTTGGAAGAAAGTTTTCCATCACATCCATTTATTTTGAATCACGAGGCTTAAATCAGAAGCATATGTGTGTTTCTAAGTTTGCTTGCCATAAATCTATTTTGATCATTTTGCCCTCTCTAAATATGACAAGCAACAACTCTAAATTTTCTCAACAAAATTTCCATCTTCTTGCTAAGGTTTATGAGATTTTCTCCTCTACATGGAACAATGAAGAAGATTGTTAGATGTAAACTACACATGAAAGGCGACAATGGGTGGTACATTAAGTATGCAAAAACTGAGAATACCGGTGCGAGCAACGTTAGGAGGCACGTAGAGGTGAAGAGCGCCAACAGTGGCACCATCACCTGCGTGACCGTCTCACCAACATCACCACCATCACCAACATCATCAACACCATCTCCATCATCGATGCCACCAACATCATCGGTGTTCTACCACATTCTCCCCCATTGTCACGCCATCACACCTGCCCACTAATCTATTAACGTCATCATACAATAAAAATACCATCTTCCTATGATTAAGTACTATTTTGCATAACTAGTTACTAGCATTACAAATTCGTATTTACTTTTTTTTGTGTTACCCTTTTGCAAAAACACATGATAAAATAATTTTTTTTGTAGAACATCGCATAAAATTTACTATAATATCACCAATTTGACATAAAATCATTGGTGTTTACACACAATATTGTCACCAATGTTGTGTGTAAGCTTAAAGATAATTGATAGATTGTTTACCAGGTTATTATTTAACAAAGCACGTCATTTGAGGCTATCCTGAATTGATCATAAAAGGATTGCTGATTGGTCAACTGCATATAGGGAGGATTGATTCTAATGCTTTTTTGAGAAAATAGGCACGCACAATAATAAGATTTGTGATTTTTTCCGAGATCCTGATTATACATAACACAGAAAGTAGGTATATATTTTAATGAGAGTTAATATTTTGTAGGGTTTGCTTTAAAAAAGGGTACTGCTTGTTTGGCGCTTGATAGACGGCTCCCGCACCTTTAGTTAATTCGGTCAGATTAGTGTCCAAATTAATTATATGCCATTCGTTGCAGTCGGATACGAGAGGGCTAATCAAAAATCACTTTAATTAGATTCGAGTAAATTTCAAACGGCAGATTTTTTTTACTTGGTGAAGTCCAAGGTCGAACTCAGGGAGGCAGCTGTCTCCTTAGGTCAAATTTTAGCAAAATCCAATGTTCGATTTTCAGAGGGAATATTTTTGGTCTTTTTCGGTTTTTTTATGCAATACACATGCAAAATCAGGACAAATTAAATGTTAATTCAGAAAGATAGTCAAATTAATTCCAAAAATTATCAAACTTGGCCAGATGATGAAATGGGGTGAAATTAAGCTACCCTAATTTTTTTTAGAATTTTCTGATCTCGGGATAATAAAATACACATACTTTAATGAAAATGACTAAACTAATTTTAATAATTACCAAATGATGATATTTCTCAGAAACAAAATTAATCCTAATAACTCTACGCAAGAGCTATCCAAATCAACTTGAATTTAGTTAAAACACTTCACGGTTGATTAACTAAAAATCGATTAAGGTTTTCACTAAATGATTTTTCTAAGACAAACTATACGTGCAAATGGTGTGCTTTTTGGTTGTGTTGTAGCATAGACTTAGATCTACCAATGGTAATTTTTCAGAGATTTTTCGATAAGCAGACAAAATAAATTAATCAATCAACATGGACAAAATATTGCAATTTTCACCAAGTTAATTTCCATAAATATTATGCAAATCAGAAAATTACAAATAAGTGCTAAAATGATAGAACAAAAGTTATGCTACACAATGCAACTTTTGGAATTAAAAATGGATGACAAAATGATGAGAAAATAAACGTGCAAATGCAAGGGTGTGAATGCAAAGATAATAAATGACAAATGCTATGAATGTAATACATGGACTGGAATGAAATTACCTAAAACATGAACTTTCTATAATAACTTGCAAAGGGGTGCAAGTGTCCCCTTTCCAAATACCCTTTTATATCTTCTCCTCCTCCTCTGCCTTGGCTTCAAAACAGGGGATGGAGCTTCATGCGCTTAGTGGGCGGCGCCCACTCGATGGCGGAGGGGCGACGACGGGCGGGGAGGTGCGCTGGCAGTGGGGCACCGCGCGACTGATGGCGAGTCGACGCGTGGAGGTGCGGGGCGGCTGGAGCTGCGGGCTGGTCGTGGTGGGTTACTGGGCAGCGCGCGCTGTGATGGCGCGAGGGAGGATAGAGGCAGCGGCGATGGAGTGGGCTGGAGGCGCGCTGGCAGTGGGGCACCGCGCGGCGGCGAGCCGACGATGAGGTGCGGGGCGGCTGGAGCTGCGGGCCGCCACGCTGGGCGGAGGGCGCCCGTAGAGGGGCGACGCACGCGAGGTGGTGCGTGGTGGAGATGGCCGCCGACCGTTGGCGGCTGCTGCTGGCGGTGGTGGCGGTCGGCGGTTGGGAGTACCTGCAATGAAGAGAGGAGCTAGAGCGTGGCTCGGCTATGGTGGACGGTGGAAGGAAGAAGATAGATACGTCGGGAGGAGTTCACCACCTCCCCTGTTTTTCATGCATTTGTTTAGTGGGTGCAAATAAAAGATTAATTGGTTGATGGAATTGCGTGGAAAAATTAAATAAAAATCACCGTTGCGTTCGCAACTTGTGATTTATCCGTGGAAACACAATTTGTTTGGCGATTTGATGAATGAATGTGGGTCAATCGAGGAGAGAGAAAAGTATGAGAAGAAGAAGAGAGGAAGAAAAAGATTACCTTTGGGTGGAGGGATGCCTGGGAAGTGGAAGCTTGAGCTTCCTGGTCTTTGCTTCCTGGTCTTTGCTCACACCTCGGCAATAGGTGGAGCTCTAGCATCTGCTATCGCGGCTGCAACAAGGACCGAGGTTGGTCCTTGGATCTCGCCTGTAAGGATCCTGTCTTCACTCGACACGGTGGCTCTCACTTGCTGTCACCAAGAAGAGGGTGGATCTCAAGGACTATGTGCTCAAGATGGCGGATGCGGATGAATGAAGGAGTGGAAGTGATTATAAAGAGGAGAAGGTGGAGGTTGGAGAGGCCATGGAGAGAGTGGGAGAGATGGAGAAGGTGGGGTGGGATGGGAGGTGTGGAAGGGTGGCTGATAATCTCAAAATTCGATGTGGTTATATCGACTCACAAGGCGAGTCAACAGTCGGTGTTTGACCACACAAATTCCGAAATTAATCAACAATTAACCCACACTAAAGATCAACAAATTAGAACTAATGTGGAGTTAAAATTTATTTTTAACTCTGCACAAATGGTGTATAGTGACAAGTATGCAGAGAGTTCGAACACAGGGAGCAAACAGGGTAATTCACGAAAATGTGCACAAGTATGTGTGTGTGATATGTCTACACTAAGCAAGCAAGCAAAGGTATTTTGTGGGTTTTTAATTTTTAATATTTTTTTTATTTTAATTTTTAATTTTGTATTCTGATTTTTAATTTTCTGATTTTTATAATTTTATCTTTTATATTTTTTTTATTTTCTTTTTTCAATATTGAAATATAAAAGCAATATAATACAAGACAAGATGAAATAGTTATAAAAATGTGCAAAAATATCCAAAAGTTCAGAAGTACAATCTTTTTGGTATTTTTGTGGTTTTCTACTGTTTTTGTGATTTTTGGGGATTTTTCAAGGTGTTTTTGATATTTTTAATTACTGAAATAAGAGAAAACAGTGGGAAATATGCTGGCTGTGAACAAAATGAGAGTTAAAAATAGCAACCAGTACTCAAAATTTTTCACACTAATTTTCAACTAAAGCTACTGAAATATACAGCAAACAGGTGCTGAGTTTGTATTTTTTTGGAGTTTTCCTTGATTTTTAGGATTTTTTGGAAGTTTTTGAGTCTTTTCGAATTTTTAAGGTTTTTCTTTTGAGATTTTTAGTGATTTTTGGACTGACACTAAAATATGATGAAATAGACACCAGGTAGTATTTTTGGAATTTTTGGAGGTGTTTTAATGTTTTTTTGGTATTTTCTAAGCTAGACAGTGCACAAATTAGACGTTTTTGATTTTTAATAAATATGAAAATAATATAAAATCAAAAACTAAATATGTGGCGTTAAAGTACACATGTCCAGATGCTTAAGTCTATTTTTGTGGAATTTTTGGGCTTAAGATGATATTTCAAATAAATACAACAGGCATTCAAACATTAAACAGTCCTGGCAGGGGTATATGTGCAATATTCAAAACATCCAGGAATAAACATGCAATTTTCCACAAAAATATACACTGAATATTTAATTTCTGGAACCAAAAAGCAATTACAAAAGCTGCCTGGGCTTCCTAGAAATTTTCCCACCAGGACGCGTGACTTGCACGCGCCTGGGAAGGACTAAAATGCAATATACCAAAACCCTGGGGGCCTACTTGCAAAATGACCAAAAAGTTTACACGTAATACAAAAGTTCAAGGACTGAAACAAACTAAGCAAACCACCGAGGGTAGCCTTGCAAAATGCCCACCCCCTCACGTGAACTAGTCACGTGAGGTGACGTGGCGAGGGGGCTCTTTGTCAATACGGGGGAGTTCGGGGGCCTAAACGTAAATATTACAAAACTAATAACACTACAGATGAATGTTTGAGTAGCTATTATAAAATACAAAAAGTGACGGGTGGAAGTTGCAAAATACCCAGTCAAAGGCGGGCGTCGACGATTCGGATCCAACCACTTATGCCACGTGTCGAGCCCGCAGCTCGCGATACCGCTTCGTCTTGACGGCCCGGATTAGAAGATCTCACGTGATCGGACGGTCGAGGCTGATGGAGATCCAACGGCCGCAGCAAGATCTGGAGCGCCCCTCGGATCGGACGGCTGGGACCTCCCCTGCTAGAACAGGGAAGAACTCCTTCCTTCACGAACTTCGATCGGCTCGCAGGCGTTGCTCCGGCCTTGGTTCTCGTCGCTGAAGGTTCCTGACGATGCCTGGAAGGTTCCCCAACCTCGCGGCGGGGCCAAAATGGGTCGCTGAGCCCAGGTGCGTCGCGACGAGGTCGGGAAGGCGATGGGGCTCCAGGTTCCAAGTTCCTCAAAAATCGACCCCCCAGATGGGGTCTTCTGCCTCCAGCGACCTGCAAAAAAGGGTGAGAAGGCCCAGGGCAAATTGCCTGGGCCTCGCGGAGGCGTGGTGGTGCGCAATAGATGAATGGAGGTGACGGTGGCCGGAGGTGTCTCCGGCGAGCTATCGACTTAGCGAATCGATGCACTAATGAAGTGGATAATCGGGAGATAATGGAGTTGGGAATGCAAGGGGTAAAACTACGGCGAAAAACTAAGGAATAAAGCACGACCTCGAACCCAAGAGGGCGAGGGAAAGGTACCTCCACGGCGGTCGCCGGAGGTGCTTGGAACACGCCTGAGATGTGATTCTCCCTCCGCTAGGACGATGGAGCGCTGATGCTGTCACCCACAGCGTCTCTCTCGACCCTCAGGTGGACACAAAACTTGGTGCAATGCGGTTCGATTTTCAAATTAGGTCAAGGGCGAAGTTTTAAGGGGTTGACGAAGGGGTGGAAAGATCGAGGCGCAACGGGAAGAGCGCTGATGCTCTCCCCGAAAAAAGGAGTGGGCGAGTAAGATGGATCAGAGGGGAAGATTTTTGCAGAAGACTTCGATCGAATTTGGTGAAAGATTTGGCCTATAGAAAATCGAGAAGATGGGTCAAAACCTCACTCTGACAGAGCCTATGGGAGTAGGTCAGACAGTTGACCGGGGTCAACTGTCAGACCATCCTGGTTGGTCCACGTGGACCAACCAGGAAAAACCCTGAATTATTCTTTTGTTAATTCATTTAAAAATACTAGATGGCCGAATTAAATAAAAGTTATAACATAAAAAATGTTCAAAATTTTATGTAGTATTTTATTCTGATTTTTATTTATTCTTATGACTTACATTTTTACAAGTTACCTTTTTAACCCTATATAGGTATAATACCTATGTATTTTGATCTTTTATTTTTATTTTGGTATTTTATTTTTATTATTTTTATTTAGTATTTTATAACATTATAACATACTTTTATATACATAAATATATTTTTATTTTATTTTTCTGATTTGTTTTGTGTATTTAATAAAATCTAAGAGTATTCTATATAGGTATAAGTATGTGCAGTATACCTATGTATTCTTTATACAAGTATTTTTATTTTTATTTTTCTTTGCATTTTATTTCACTTTTAATGCACATATACAGTATAAGTAATATTTACAAAAAAATGAATAAATAATGAATAAAGAATAAATTGAATATTTTATTCAGTACAAGTGTACAATAGGGGTCCAAAACTCAACTTTCAAACCGTAGCTCCGCCAAATGCGAAACCACAGCCATTGGATAGATTATTTTATTCTATATACAATTAAAGGTGAGTTTGCTACATTTGGAGTTGTCAGTTGTGAGATACGGGTCTGGGAAGTTGGGATTTTGGATTCTTATTCAGACCATAACTTTTCATCTGTACATTATTTTTCAGTGAAATCAATTTTGTAATTTTCTTTATTAATTTATCTACAACTTTCATGTACAAAGTTTCTTTATTTGGTGTGTAAAAAGTGGAACCAAAAATAGGTCCCAAAAAGAATAAAGAATGAATGAAAGTATAGGTATTTTCTCTGTGTTTTTGACCTTATCTCCCCCTACTTTATTCCTTGTCGACCTATCCATCAAGATGCCTAGGTCTCGGGGGTTTTGGGTCATAAAATATTTACAATATTTTATTCTTTTTCTTTTCTTTATTTATTCTATAATTTTGGCCTTAATTACAGTAATTTATACACTGTTTAGATGCACATGCATGAATGCTAAGATGATGATTTTAATGCTATTTACAGGCATTTGCTAGGGTTTTTGGTGCCAAAATGATAGAATAAAGATGATGAAATGTGGATTCATCATCCCCCTATACTTTACCTTTGCTAGTCCCTAGCAAACACTTATGCAATAAGTGCAAAAAGAAAAGAAAGAAAAGAAAAAGAAGAAAATTGGATAAAGTTTAATTATCAAACTTGTCTTCACAAAATCAAAGTTTGGAGCTTAAGTCGGACCTTTGGAATTTTAGTGCGGTCGGAACCTTAATGAGAACCAAGTTTGAAATCCAACAGTCCTTGAGAATCCCAAAACTCTGCCCAAGTCTCCTCAATAGCCAGGTCAGAAATACTTCAACTCATACGCAAACTCTTACGACTATGAATCTGACTCGTACAGTGTAAGTGATATGTAGCTCCCCACCTCAGAAGTAGCAAAGAAACAACCTCCCCCAACCTGGTAACTCTAATGCCTCGGTCTAGCAACTCTTTCCTCGAGAAGCGGGGTATTCCCTTCTAAGTTCAAGTGCAACTGGCTCAAGAAGAGGGGGAAGAAGTATAGACTTTTGGGAGCTCAACCAGTGTAGCTAAGTCTCCCGCTGCAAGCTTCATGAGATGTGAAATGGGTACCATAAGCTTTTGCTTTATTGAACTATATACACTCCGGTGGGATTATTAAATTTTCAATCCGACCCACCACTTTTTTTGGAGTTCTCTCTCTCTCTCTCTTTTTTTTTGTTTTTTTTTCAATTGCATCTGTACAACATATCTACATGGTGCAGCATATATACAAGAAATTTCTTCTTGAGCCAGTAGACTATCACTCTTTTGAAGCTTTATTGCAACCCACGGCTTCTGTCTTTAGCCTTCATCACCACTAGACCAAGTTGAGGTGCACTTCCTTCACTATAAGAAGAAGAGAGGTTCCGCCTAGAAGTACTACCCTCATATGCTACCCCAAGCCAAAGGAAACTGCCTCCTTACCACCTCATCCATGGAGAGCTATGTGAAAGGTGCAGGTGTCCAAGTTAGGTCATTATCAACAAGAGTCGTGCGTGTGCTCCGAAATACTCTACTTAGGCAGTCAAGAATCCATTGAACCAAGTCCCGTGATCCTCAAAGAATTAAGTCAACTAGACCTGAAGTACCTCAAACCCAGTTCCTATAAGGTTCCTGTTATTAGGTAGATTTTAAGGTCCAATCAAGCTCCAATCTCCGGATTTTACTTAGACTTGTTCAACTATCAAACTCAATCCGAAAAATGCTCATGCCACGCAATGCTATGCAGAAAATATTTTTGTGATGCAATTTTCAAAGATTTTGAACTTTTTATAGATTTTTGAAAAGATAATGATGATGCATGCAGATGCATTTTTTTGTATTTTTCAAAAAGATTTTTCGAAATGTTTTTGGATTTTAGTTTTGCAAATGTTTTTGGGATTTTTGAAAAGAAAAAGTTTTGGCTAAAAACTAGGTGAGAATATGTACACGGGAGTGCTTCTTATATATACAAGAAGTGGATTTTAAGAATTTACAAGGGTAATTGATCAATTTTATACATATATATAGGTAGTGGATTTTGGTGTGATGTTAGTATTCCTCAAACTTATTTGACACAAGCTTTTCAGACAATTTTTTTTTGAAAACTATAGTCCAAAATAGTTTTTACAAACATCTTTACAAACATGTACACACATTTGAAAATCATTTTGCAAAGGCTTTCAAAACAGTATATATAGGTTTTTCAAATATTTTTGCAACCATTTTTCAAACCATTTGCAAATCATTTTTCAAACATTTTATTTCACACAAAGAAAAGAAGTTTTACAAACCACACATTTTTACAAAGGTTGAAAACATGTAACACAATATTTTCACCTGATTTATTAATCAGTAAATACAAAAAGAATTTGAGGAATAAACCACATCTTTTTATTAAGGATTTTTAATGAATTTTAAAGAATTATTAGCTATATTTATTACAAAAGTACGAGTTATGGCTAAAGTATATACGTAGTATATACGACCCCCCTATACTTAGCTTGAGCTATGTCCTCATAGATCAGAGAGAAAAGAGAAGACATAACTCGTACTAAGTATAGGAAAGTCTAAAGAATAAATGAATAACTGAAGGAATGAATGAACAAATGAGAAGTTGACCGTCCCCCCTATACTTAGGATCAAATAATCCTAAGTATAGCAGACTGTACACAAAGCAGGGAGGGTCAAGGGTGGGAATGAACAGATCATACTCAGATTGTCTCCCCCTATACTTAGGGTAAGATATCCCTAAGTATAGACAAGAAGAGGAGACAATGGAGAGGATCGAAAAAATAGAGAAACTCGGGGTGCACACCCCCCTATACTTAGGACAAAGTACGTCCTAAGTATGGAAAACTGTCTACAAGGGCGGCACCTTTTTGATAGATGATGAAGATAGAGTAGGAAAAGAAGAAAAGAAGAAAAGAAAAAGAGATGAGATCATGAGAATGTACACACCGCTCCCCCTATACTTAGGGTAAAAGAAGCCCTAAGTATAGACAACAAACAGGAGCGATGACACAGAACGAAGAAGGAACACTCAACTCATCTACCCCTCCTATACGTAGGACAAAGTGCGTCCTAGGCAAGGCAAACACGAGAAATGGGGTAGACGAGCAAAAACGGGAGATGGAAAGAGAGTCACAGGATAGAATCTACAACATAAATGGGTGATCGTCAGAAGGTGGAAAGCAAACCTTCTTACGGGACCGCTGAGGGATAGATCGGATATGGTGTATGTCGACATCGGGGTCCACAGTGGACGGAGGCCGATCAGGGTCGACACGGGGAAGGCCCTCAGTGGAGTCAAATCGGAAAGGGACGAACTGATCGATGGAAGCAGTTTTGGCTAGGTTCTCCCTTGGTGGTCCTATGGTGTGAAGGCACAGACGGGTGAGTGGAAGAAGTACGACTAGGTCCGGCCTTGGAAGTCTCACCGATATCGAAGTGAAATGGGACAAACTCATCATCCTCGGAAGAAGTGTAATCGGAGTCGTCCTGCGAGTCCTCGTCCAGGTCAAAATCAAAAGGAACGAAATCATCAGTGGAAGTATACGAACTCATATCGTCCTCAAGACTCTCACCTGAATCCTTGTCTTCAACAAGAGGTCTGAATTTATCAAAATAAATGGCAGCATCATAACCGACCTCAATCATCTTGACCTGTGAAGGGCCAGGAACGGATTTATCAGTGGAAGTAGTCAAACTAGATCCGTCCTGTCTAGTCTTACCTGGGTCATTTGTTGCCTTATGAGGTCTCTCAAAGTAATGGGCAACATCATAAGCATTCTCAATTATCTTGGTATCTGCCCCCTGATCAAATGGTTCAATCACATAAATACTCTGGATCTCCTCAACACATCGCCACACACCAGGAGGAGGATCAGTGAGGTCCATGCTTTCCGACTTCCTCCCCTTTCGGGGGATCCGTCGGGTCTCATCAGGGATCGCTAAGGAAGTATCTCTAGTAGCATCATGTAGGTCACAGGCCTCAGAGTCAGCTACAATCAGTGAAGGTGCCTCAGGTGCAGGTCTCTGGTCAACTGTGGGTGTAGTGATCAACACTTCGCTCTCGTCAATAGGACGGAAGCGAATCTCTCCTGATCCATAGTCAATAACGACCCTCGCAGAGGCGAGGAATGGTCGTCCCAGGATGATTGGAGATGGCTCCCCTGTGGAGTTCTCCATGGGCAACACGACAAAATCAACCTTGTGGCTCGTGTCCTGAATAGAAATGACGGCGTTTTCAAGGATACCCTTCGGCCTCTTGATGGATCCATCAGCAAACTGAACGATCATCCTGGTTTTCTTGAGAGGCCCTAAGTGAAGAGACTGTACCAGCGAGAAGGGTAGTATGCTAATCGAAGCACCGTCGTCCAGGAGAGTGCGATCACATGTATAGTCAGAGATGGTGCAAGTGATGAAAGGAGTAGCTGTGTTCTTCTTCTTGGGAATGGGACGGTGTGTGATGGCGAGGGCAGTGGCCATGGTCAGAATGTGACGCTCAGATCTGCTCCTCCGCTTTCTCTTCTTGGGAAGAGGAGCAGATAATTGGGTCATGGCCTGCTGAAGTGGGGCACGGATGATCTCATGAATAGTGGCCACCACTTCGGGTTCAGTCAACATTTTTTTGAATTTTTGGACTTCCTCCATACAAGGGAGGAAGTCGGAATCAGCATATACACGAGGCATGCCAAGAGCAGTCTGTACAGCGGCATCCTCGGGGTCAAAGGTGGGACTAGGTGTGAATGTATGTGTGGTCAAGGGTTCTGGCAAGTGGACTCTCTCCTCAAAATCTTGATCAACCAAGTGTCTCCCGAAATCTTTTTGGATTTTTAGATTTTTCTCATTTTTTTGTATTTTTGGCGATTGCAAGCTCCCATGACTCTTCACAAGCAAAGATGTATCCTCGATGAAAAGAGCACTAGTCCGATATTCTCTCAAAGTGTCAAGATTTTCCTTCATCAAATTGATGTGCTCTAGCATTAGGTTCATGATAACACTCATGGAGGTCGTGGGAGGTGACTCCAACAGGTCAGACTCGGGTGGATGTGAAGGTAGAGGCGGATAATATACATGTGGGGATGGATGTGGGCAGAAGTCCGAAGTCTGATACTGTGGCTGAGGCGGATATGTACAAAAGTCCGAAAAAGTAGGAGGAGGATCCTCCTGATAAAAGGGAGGTGGACCGGCTGGAGCGAGTGAAGGGTCCGCAAAGTCCGGATAAAATGCACTCCAGGGATCCATCTCGAAAACAAGAGGAAGTGATTCGGGGGAGCACGTCGGTCAAGTCAAGAGAGTGAAGAAGAAGGCGCAGGTGCGCAGAGATGATCTAGGACGCACACAAAACAATCACAAGCAAAAATGAGACAACCAAACCCTCAATTCACCTACTCAACTCGGTGAAGACCACAAATGCGGTCTTTTTATCTTGTCTGTTTTAGAGTTTAGGTGAAAAAGTCAAGAAGTTGCACAAACACTTAGGGGCTTAATGGGATTTGGGCACTAACCTTAGTATGTGCGCGAGCAATGTAAAACGAAGACAATGAGGGGATTACTCGCCCCAATACAGGATTTTTCTTTTTGGTTGATTTTAGGGTCGAGTAATATTAGCAGTCCCAATTTTATTGATTATCACTTTTTTTGGATTTTTAATAAAAATGCACGATCCTAACGGGGATTCAATTCCTTTGAGCTCCTAGGTTGGCAAAATCTGAGGGAGAGTCGGAAAAGCAATGCAAGCGGCAAATAATGATGGATG
Source organism: Ottelia alismoides (assembly GCA_037367405.1). Lineage (NCBI taxonomy): Eukaryota > Viridiplantae > Streptophyta > Magnoliopsida > Alismatales > Hydrocharitaceae > Ottelia > Ottelia alismoides. Next base: position 460,576 of record JAZKJV010003555.1, on the reverse strand, counting down.
CTAAAGCGTAAATGCTCACCTTGCCTCCAGCACTCTACATGCAAGGATGCTCAGCAGAATTGAAACCTATCTATATGCAAATGCAAGCCGATGAAATCGCCCTAAGTTCAGAAATTGCTATTATCGTGAAGAACCACAAGTCAGCCACTTATCTTTAACCTAAGAGTCCGGTCTTGGCTTACCCCTCCTCTTCTCGACACACTCGAGTTCAGGAGTAGCGCTTGATGGGGTTCGCTCACGGCACACGGGTTAAGAGATAAATGAACAGACTGTTTAAACTTTGACTAAGTCCAAACGCGGCTATAGGTACATGCAAGATATATTAGGTGTTTGGCCTTAATCTATCGCAAGCAATCCTAAATCTAAGGGTTCAATCACACAAAGTAAGGAAAACAAAACCGGAAAACAAAGTAAGAAAAGGCGATGAAAACCGATGGAAAACCGCGGTGAGCCCCCAAGTGTACAAGCACTTGGAAATTGGGCCCGAAAGTCCAAGTCCGAATGTACCTGTATTATTACAAAGAATGGTCTCTCTCTCACTACGAATTACAAAATAAATACAATGCAAGAATATAAATGCTAAGAAGTTGTCTTGCAAAATCCTCCAAGTCCTTCTTCGTGCTAAGCTAAAGCCACTTCACGTGGGTGCCAAGGTGCTCCAAGAGGGGCTCCTCCCTCGATCCGCGTACCTCGCACGGAATCCAAACAAGGAGAGTGGTTAGACAATTCAAAAGATATATCAAAAATAAGGAAAATAAAACTAGCAGAAATAAAAACCGCAAAGGTAGACAAATAGTCACAACACAAAGCAAAAACGAGAACTACGCGCTGTTGCTCCCCAGCAACGGCGCCATTTGATAATCTCAAAATTCGATGTGGTTATATCGACTCACAAGGCGAGTCAACAGTCGGTGTTTGACCACACAAATTCCGAAATTAATCAACAATTAACCCACACTAAAGATCAACAAATTAGAACTAATGTGGAGTGAAAATTTATTTTTAACTCTGCACAAATGGTGTATAGTGACAAGTATGCAGAGAGTTCGAACACAGGGAGCAAGCAGGGTAATTCACGAAAATGTGCACAAGTATGTGTGTGTGATATGTCTACACTAAGCAAGCAAGCAAAGGTATTTTGTGGGTTTTTAATTTTTAATATTTTTTTTATTTTAATTTTTAATTTTGTATTCTGATTTTTAATTTTCTGATTTTTATAATTTTATCTTTTATATTTTTTTATTATTTTCTTTTTTCAATATTGAAATATAAAAGCAATATAATACAAGACAAGATGAAATAGTTATAAAAATGTGCAAAAATATCCAAAAGTTCAGAAGTACAATCTTTTTGGTATTTTTGTGGTTTTCTACTGTTTTTGTGATTTTTGGGGATTTTTCAAGGTGTTTTTGATATTTTTAATTACTGAAATAAGAGAAAACAGTGGGAAATATGCTGGCTGTGAACAAAATGAGAGTTAAAAATAGCAACCAGTACTCAAAATTTTTCACACTAATTTTCAACTAAAGCTACTGAAATATACAGCAAACAGGAGCTGAGTTTGTATTTTTTTGGAGTTTTCCTTGATTTTTAGGATTTTTTGGAAGTTTTTGAGTCTTTTCGAATTTTTAAGGTTTTTCTTTTGAGATTTTTAGTGATTTTTGGACTGACACTAAAATATGATGAAATAGACACCAGGTAGTATTTTTGGAATTTTTGGAGGTGTTTTAATGTTTTTTTGGTATTTTCTAAGCTAGATAGTGCACAAATTAGATGTTTTTGATTTTTAATAAATATGAAAATAATATAAAATCAAAAACTAAATATGTGGCGTTAAAGTACACATGTCCAGATGCTTAAGTCTATTTTTGTGGAATTTTTGGGCTTAAGATGATATTTCAAATAAATACAACAAGCATTCAAACATTAAACAGTCCTGGCAGGGGTATATGTGCAATATTCAAAACATCCAGGAATAAACATGCAATTTTCCACAAAAATATACACTGAATATTTAATTTCTGGAACCAAAAAGCAATTACAAAAGCCGCCTGGGCTTCCTAGAAATTTTCCCACCAGGACGCGTGACTTGCACGCGCCTGGGAAGGATTAAAATGCAATATACCAAAACCCTGGGGGCCTACTTGCAAAATGACCAAAAAGTTTACACGTAATACAAAAGTTCAAGGACTGAAACAAACTAAGCAAACCACCGAGGGTAGCCTTGCAAAATGCCCACCCCCTCACGTGAACTAGTCACGTGAGGTGACGTGGCGAGGGGGCTCTTTGTCAATACGGGGGAGTTCGGGGGCCTAAACGTAAATATTACAAAACTAATAACACTACAGATGAATGTTTGAGTAGCTATTATAAAATACAAAAAGTGACGGGTGGAAGTTGCAAAATACCCAGTCAAAGGCGGGCGTCGACGATTCGGATCCAACCACTTATGCCACGTGTCGAGCCCGCAGCTCGCGATACCGCTTCGTCTTGACGGCCCGGATTAGAAGATCTCACGTGATCGGACGGTCGAGGCTGATGGAGATCCAACGGCCGCAGCAAGATCTGGAGCACCCCTCGGATCGGACGGCTGGGACCTCCCCTGCTAGAACAGGGAAGAACTCCTTCCTTCACGAACTTCGATCGGCTCGCAGGCGTTGCTCCGGCCTTGGTTCTCGTCGCTGAAGGTTCCTGACGATGCCTAGAAGGTTCCCCAACCTCGCGGCGGGGCCAAAATGGGTCGCTGAGCCCAGGTGCGCCGCGACGAGGTCGGGAAGGCGATGGGGCTCCAGGTTCCAAGTTCCTCAAAAATCGACCCCCCAGATGGGGTCTTCTGCCTCCAGCGACCTGCAAAAAAGGGTGAGAAGGCCCAGGGCAAATTGCCTGGGCCTCGCGGAGGCGTGGTGGTGCGCAATAGATGAATGGAGGTGACGGTGGCCGGAGGTGTCTCCGGCGAGCTATCGACTTAGCGAATCGATGAACTAATGAAGTGGATAATCGGGAGATAATGGAGTTGGGAATGCAAGGGGTAAAACTACGGCGAAAAACTAAGGAATAAAGCACGACCTCGAACCCAAGAGGGCGAGGGAAAGGTACCTCCACGGCGGTCGCCGGAGGTGCTTGGAATACGCCTGAGATGTGATTCTCCCTCCGCTAGGACGATGGAGCGCTGATGCTGTCACCCACAGCGTCTCTCTCGACCCTCAGGTGGACACAAAACTTGGTGCAATGCGGTTCGATTTTCAAATTAGGTCAAGGGCGAAGTTTTAAGGGGTTGACGAAGGGGTGGAAAGATTGAGGCGCAACGGGAAGAGCGCTGATGCTCTCCCCGAAAAAAGGAGTGGGCGAGTAAGATGGATCAGAGGGGAAGATTTTTGCAGAAGACTTCGATCGAATTTGGTGAAAGATTTGGCCTGTAGAAAATCGAGAAGATGAGTCAAAACCTCACTCTGACAGAGCCTATGGGAGTAGGTCAGACAGTTGACCGGGGTCAACTGTCAGACCATCCTGGTTGGTCCACGTGGACCAACCAGGAAAAACCCTGAATTATTCTTTTGTTAATTCATTTAAAAATACTAGATGGCCGAATTAAATAAAAGTTATAACATAAAAAATGTTCAAAATTTTATGTAGTATTTTATTCTGATTTTTATTTATTCTTATGACTTACATTTTTACAAGTTACCTTTTTAACCCTATATAGGTATAATACCTATGTATTTTGATCTTTTATTTTTATTTTGGTATTTTATTTTTATTATTTTTATTTAGTATTTTATAACATTATAACATACTTTTATATACATAAATATATTTTTATTTTATTTTTCTGATTTGTTTTGTGTATTTAATAAAATCTAAGAGTATTCTATATAGGTATAAGTATGTGCAGTATACCTATGTATTCTTTATACAAGTATTTTTATTTTTATTTTTCTTTGCATTTTATTTCACTTTTAATGCACATATACAGTATAAGTAATATTTACAAAAAATGAATAAATAATGAATAAAGAATAAATTGAATATTTTATTCAGTACAAGTGTACAATAGGGGTCCAAAACTCAATTTTCAAACCGTAGCTCCGCCAAATGCGAAACCACAGCCATTGGATAGATTATTTTATTCTATATACAATTAAAGGTGAGTTTGCTACATTTGGAGTTGTCAGTTGTGAGATACGGGTCTGGGAAGTTGGGATTTTGGATTCTTATTCAGACCATAACTTTTCATCTGTACATTATTTTTCAGTGAAATCAAGTTTGTAATTTTCTTTATTAATTTATCTACAACTTTCATGTACAAAGTTTCTTTATTTGGTGTGTAAAAAGTGGAACCAAAAATAGGTCCCAAAAAGAATAAAGAATGAATGAAAGTATAGGTATTTTCTCTGTGTTTTTGACCTTATCTCCCCCTACTTTATTCCTTGTCGACCTATCCATCAAGATGCCTAGGTCTCGGGGGTTTTGGGTCATAAAATATTTACAATATTTTATTCTTTTTCTTTTCTTTATTTATTCTATAATTTTGTCCTTAATTACAGTAATTTATACACTGTTTAGATGCACATGCATGAATGCTAAGATGATGATTTTAATGCTATTTACAGGCATTTGCTAGGGTTTTTGGTGCCAAAATGATAGAATAAAGATGATGAAATGTGGATTCATCAGTGGCCTCTCCCTTAAGTTAAGGGAGAGTGGGAAGGAATGGGTAGAGAGGAGAGAGATGATGCCACTTGGCGCGCTAGGATGCGGTCATGTGGCATTTATTTAATAAAAAGCAAAAACCAAGGAGTTGACACGTGGCGGCTTCCGGAGCCACCACGTGTCGCTCCCAGAAAAATCCAAAGTTAGAATGGAAAGAAAAATCAAAAAGACATAACAAAAGGGCTTAAATGAAAAAATGTTCAACACGAAAGTTGCTCGTCTCGACGAGATCTGCAACTTTCGTGAAGGGCCAAAAATCAAACGAGATCATCTGTACAAAAACGTATTTTTGGGTGGTACCTTATAGGTATAAAATACCACACTTTATCTTTTGCAATTTTTTGTCATTTTTCAATAAGAGAAAAAAAAATAGAGAAAATATGAGAAGAATATTTACAACTTAATCTAATTTTTTGGATTTTTATTAATGAAGAAAATAAAACGATAAAATGCATGGGTAAAACCGTCATTATGTACAATGTAAAAAGGGGGTCCAAAACCCAAGTTTTGCATACGAGCTCCGATTTTAATGAAATTGGTCTTATTTCGAAGGTCTTTGAAAGTATATTACTTTAAAAGTGAGTTGACCTCAATAGGACACTGTATGAGAGAGATATGTGCATTTTAAGGTTCATGGTTTCAAACTTGGATTGGAGTTTTATTGGTCGATTTTACAAGTTAATATTTTTTTGATATTTTTTCTTTATTAGTGTTAGTAATATATACACTATGGAGTTGATTTTATTGGATTTGGAGTTAGTATAAAATATATACAAATAGGGTATTTTATCTAATATACAGGTGAATGTTTACAAGTGAAATTGGCTTCTTATTTTATGCAAATATGAATGCTAAAATTCAAATGTTAACAATGCATGCATGAATGCCAATTATACAATATAAGTAGAAATATGCCTCTAATTACTCGGTAACAAAGCTCTATTTTCAACTTTTAGAGTGATGAATTGCAGATTCATCAGCGCTGTAAAACATATTCTGTAGGGGCCTCAAAAAGAAGAAGAAACAGACCGAATGGAAAACTGTTGTATATAAAGAAATAATGGATGTTCTGGCTTTATTCCCAAACTACTTATTCATGGATAAAGTTTCTGATTCCCATGGATTGTGTCTCTGCTCAAATTGATACTTTAAGGCCTCTTTCGAACGCCAATCCATAGTTTATGAGTCATTTTTATGCATTTCCCATTTTACATATGTTATCATATTTACGTCGCTGATATTATCTTGTGATTTTCTTTTGCAAACTTGTTATAATCACCAAATTATGATTATGTAATGGCATGATACACGTATTGTAGGATTTGATCCAGGATGTCTCTCTTTAACGTTCACATTATCCCTTAAATATAGCTTCCCTATTTTAATAGATTGACTTGATAAATGAGTATTTGCATTGGCAGGTATAATTGTATCGTTGAAGCATCATCCTTATTTTGATGTGTATATGATGAAACTGATCAACCTGTGCTCGTTGTAAATTAGAATAACATTTGCATGCAGTCATTTCAAGTATTTGATCTAGCATTACACTATAAAGTTTGAAGATATGTATTTAAAGGATCGATAAACTTATAAAAGAAGAATATGTTCGATTCCACGGCATCGGATATGACAGGTCACAAGTTCTCTGAATATGTTAAACTGCAAAAACTCCACCGAAGAAGCACAAATGATCAGGTACTTTAATGCTTAGTAAAAATAAGTCAGACCTTTTCATTATGTATACCATTTTCCTAACCTGTGAAGATATATTGGTGAATTGCCATATGCTTGCTCTTCAACATTAAATATCGGGCATGTCGCTAGGAACTATCTTAAACTGTGAATTGATTGATTTTTTTACAGATCTGATGCATAGAAATAGTCCCAAAAATTTTACCAGGGGACATCATTTTCTTTATCCCATATTATGGGATTGTTTATTTGAATTTCTTTTATCCCAAAAATTTTACCAGGGGACATCATTTTTTTTATGACATCATTTTTGAAGTTGTGAGTAGATCCATATTCTGAATGTTGGTGCATATTGCTGTGACGTTTGTTGATAGTAGTTTAGAGCTGACGTGGGGTATATCATTGATTAACACTTGAAAGAAAAAATCCTATGAACGCATTCTTGTTCAGTACTATGTGGGGTTTATCTACTGAAGTTAATACTTGCATTTGAGTGAGTGGATCCCCATTATGGAATTTGATTCAGCGTAAACTAATGAATATACCGTGAATCTGCTCCAGATACACATTTTATGTTGATTTCTCGTGTGATTTAATGTTTTATTAAACATCTGTACAAATTGAATAGAGAGATTACTCATGTGACATGATTTGATAAACTTTCTAGACATCTCTTTATTCTTAACTAATCCACGTGTGAGATCCACTAGTATTTTATTGTTACTGTGTGAATTAGTAATACAATAGATATTGAGAACATTCATTGAATATATCTTAATTTTTTATCTTGTCATGATTAAAATAATAGACTTTCTATTTGCATGTGCACATTTAGACAAGAGATGTGGTAAGCATCCTTTAAGATTTATGATCACGGTTTGAAATAGAAGTGGTTCTTTTAAAAAGGTTCTTTCACAGATTTTCACAGAATCTCCTTTTAACTGAGGCAAAAGATTGACATGAACCATCTCAATTGCCATCTCGGAAATACATTCTAAATGTCAGTATATGGCGGAGATCATCTGAGACTATCAACTTACTCTCCAACAATATTCAAAATTTCTATTTATCAGTATATTATGAGATTCATTGCAGTGGGAGCGTTGCAGTCATGTCAGTAAAGGAGGTCTTAGAGTTTTGAAACTGAATGAGATGAATAGTACCCTCCTCTGTTAGCTTCATGTCTGTATGCGTCATGTTATGGGGGATGGTTCTTTCAAATTATGGTTTGACGATTGTACAAGCAATGGGCCTCTTTGTGACCATTTTCCAAGGGTGTATGCTTTAGCTATAGTCAGGGACATGCTTATTTCTGAAGCTTCGTCTGATGGTGCCCTGGCTCCATACTTTCCATATCGCATTCTTTGGAAAAAAGACATCCGGAGTTCTTGAAGCTGGTGGAGGATCTTAGCTCCTTGTCTTAACCTATGAGCTTGGCTTGCTACTTCTGGGTGAAGAAAGCCTAAATGGCTATTTGTGGACTCTATTATGTTTAATCATGGACATCTTCAGCGTGGCTGCCAGCTCATCTGGAGTATGATGTTTCCTTATGCCTCCGGGACTTCTGGTTAAGTTCACACCCGATGCCTCCGAAACTTCTGGTTATTGTAACTACTCATAAGTTTGTGAGTATATAGAAGATTCTTAGCAGTATCAGAATGCATCTGGTAAGTTTTGATATTCTTTTTCTAAAAGATACATACTCTTATTCTTACTGAGTATATAGAAGATTCTTAGCAGTATTAAAATGCATCTGGTAAGTTTGTGATTAAATTTTCATTAAAAGCAGAAATCCTGCAATTTCTATATGGGTTTATATCTGCGCAATTGTATAGTTATCAGGTAATCATGAATTGTCACTAATGAGGGGTTCTAAGAAGTTAGCACCAAGATGTTCCTATTTATCTAGTTTGTCTTTACATGTACAATTCTTATTTCAACAACCATTTTACTTTCTTACTGCGACAATAATATAGGCAGGCTGCAAATCGAGAAGTTTTTTTGGAAGTAAAGTCATATGTGAAGTTTGAACCTTTTTTTCAACTGTTCAACCACTAGACCATTTAAGTGAATTGAAGAATTTGGTTTTTGGGTTCTTTCATGACTTAACTGTTGTTGGACAAATTCTACTTCTCATTGTTCTTTTTTTAATAGTGAGAGCAGGAGAAAATAAAAGATCAGATACCATTGCTGATTGTTGGTATTGGTTGCTGCATTTCATCTAATTATTTGCCTTTTTTGTTTAACTTTTTATTGAAAATATACTTCCACCGCTATTTACATTGGGATATTTACACCCATAACCCTGAGTAATTTTGTAATTACCCCAGGAATCCTCGATAATCACGAATTACATGAGTAACCCCGAGTAATCCGTAACTCTTACATGACATAACCCTGTGTTATGTTTCGTTTGGCATGACCATTATAGTTGACGGTTTCCATTAGAAAATGACAAAATTTTCCTAAACGCTCATTGTTATTTACAAATAATGCCATCTCGTTAAAGTAGGCAAAGGTGCAGGTCGACGAGTCTACCCGAGGAAGAGGTCGTATAAGCGGTCGGGGACAGAGCCGGGAAGGAGGCGAGGAAACCGCATGCGGAAGGCATGGAGGAGGAGATGCCCACCTCCAGCCAGGATGGACCCGGTGATTAATCGCCTCCCCCCTGTTCGTATGCAAGATCCAGTTCTCCTCCCCTCACTCGCATGCGCCTCTACACTGCAAGCCTCAGGCGGAGCACCCCCCCGGCCAGCCGCTCACCTCTGCCTTGCAAACCTCCGGCAGAGGCAAGCTCCAACTCCCCTCCCCCCACCCGTACGCGAGCCTGACCTCAAGCGCAACTCCCTCCCACCCACCCCACCCCCTCGACTCTCGCTCGCCCGGAAGCTCCAGGCCCCCCCTTCTCCCCCTACAACCTCCAACTTCCCCTCCCCCGCTCGCACGTGCCTCTCCTGCAATCCTCACCTACGCAACCGGTCTCCTGGAAGAATCCCCCCCGTCTGCCGCTCGGCAAGGCCCAACTGCTCACCTGGAAGCTCCAGACTCCCATCCCCCCCCGGACCCCTGCTCGCCCGAAAGCTCCAGCCTCCCCCCGCTCCCCCCCCCCCCCAGGACCCCCGCTCGCCCGGTAGATCCCCCCCCCCCCCCCCCCCGGGCAAGCCCCGGGCTCCTCTGCAAGCCCTAGGCCCACCTACCCTCGTTGCTGCCGTCGCCTGCTCCAGGATCGAAGCCACCCCCATTCCTTTCTTTTTTTTCAATTAATCTCAGCCATTAGATCATGGATCGGTTAGATTAACTCAGCCATTTGGTTGAGTTAATGAACTAAACTAACATTTCTCCTTTGGCAATATGGGACAATGACGTATGTATGTAAAAATTTGTAGGTAATGCTTTCTTAGAGGATTATCCCCTTTATCTTGCCAAGGAATATAACATGCATATTTAGGTCAGCAGAAGGTCGGGTTCTTTCAGCGTTTTGCTTCTTCTCTTGCACTTTTCTTGTCCACCTCTGGTTACATCAACTTCTCTCTCTCCCTCTCCATAAACACATCTGATGGGTGTCTATTGCTTTTGAAATTGCAAAATCATATGTGAAATGTTTCTTGGTGTAATTCACTCTTATACTTGCAAATCCACAGGTATTTCTTGGTAATTGGATCATTGATTGTTTGGTGGGTTTTGCAGAAATTCCACATGGATTTGCCAGCAAGTAATTCAATGTTCGTATATGGCGCAAGCCACAAGTGCAGCAACAATGATGTTCCCAAGGCCACCCATAGAGGTGCAGAGAGTACCACCTACGTGAGGTGGGAGAATCACCTTCCCAGCAAGAGCGTCCTCCCATGGTATCCCACCGTCCACGACCATCCCGAAGAATGGAGGCATTCCTGTTGTGCTCCACCTGCACAGCGGCATCCACAAGCCTCAGAAAATCCTAAAGCAGAACTCTTTTTGCCTTGATAGATTTAGAGGTCTGGCATTAGTTTCAGTGCTCCATTTTTGTTGAATGCAATATATAGTTGTAATGAAAAAAGTTTGAATTTTATTACTGATTCTTTTTTAATTGTTCTAATGAGGTGTATTGAAATTCTCATGTCATATCTCTCATCAATCGGAATAGGGGATGGCAGCCTTTCCTCTGTAAAAAATGGTCTATTTATTTGTTTTCTAGGTGACAGATTTGCTGTCATGTAATCCTATGGTGACAGATTACTGTCACTAAAGTCTTTGGCCACGCAAGTTTTGGTGATGTCTTTTCAGTGACGGAATAGCTGTCACGATACTCATATCTGTCGCCTTAGCTCATAAATCTGTCGCCATAAATCCGTCATCAAAAATCGTTTTTGTTGTAGTGTTAAACCATCTGCCAAGTCCTATTTCTGTTGAAAATGTAATCGAGTATTGATGAAATAAATTGTTAACAGAAAAATAGCATGTTTAAACAAGCCAAAGAAATTGATTTGAAATATCAATAAATGAAATTAAAAAGATTAAAATACTTTATTGGAGAAATGAAATGGACGAAATCATTGGATCAAAATTATAATGGACTTTCAAAAGACCTCCTCTATTTAAAGGTACCTCTTATCTGTACACTACAAGAAAAACAAGTTGTGGCTACAGAAATATGCCCACAGATATGGGGTATGTGGTCACAGAATCGGGCTCTAACCACAACATGTTGTGGTCAGTAGTCGTAACTACAAGTCTCGTCACGAAAGTTCTCTAACCACGAATATGTCGTGGCTGCTACAAGTGACCTCAGAACTTGTTGTGGCCACAACTCTTGTATAAAGACTTCAGCCACGGATTGTAGCTACGAGGTACTAGTGGCCAGTTGGCCACTGAATTATCGTGGCCACAAGTTCCCATAACCACATCCCGTGACCACAACTCATGTTTCTTGTAGTGGCACGTGCTTAAATTTCCAAGCGTGCACAAAATTGATTGGCTTCTTAATGAACATAATATACAATCCATTCGATTGACTAAAACAGAAACGGAGCCAATTTCTGGATACTGGTTTATTTTCCCATCCATTTCTGACCCAAACAGGAGCACAATCAGATGAGAAAGTGTGAACATTTCAGATCTGATGCACAGAACAACAAATGCCAAAACTGAGGTTTGCAAATCAAGCAGCAGGCTAACACAATCGATTATAGTCCAATTCAACGGGATTGCTGGAAATTTTCTAAGCACTAATTATTATTTAATAAGCAGAAGCGTCACTACAAGAAAAATGAGTTGTGGCCACGGAATGTGGCTACGGAAACTTGTGACCACTACAAATCCATGACCACTAGTTTCTCGTAGCTACAATTTGTGGCCAAACTCTTCATACAAGAGTTGTGACCATGATAAGTTCTGTGATCACTTGTAGTGGCCACGGCATATTCATGGGTAGAGAACTCTCGCGACGAGACTTGTAGCTACGACTACTGACCACGATGTGCCGTGGTCAGAGCCCAATTCTATGGCCACAAACCCCATATCCGTGGGTTTAATTGTATAGCCACAACCTATTTTTCTTCTAGTGTGTCAGATAAAAAACAAAACATTCATTAAGACGAGATCTCTCCCTGAACTCGATGAAGATTCGCCTCAACTTTTTCATTCATCTCCTCATTGCTGGAGAATGGTCGAATCGATTTTAACATTTACAAGAGTCACTAGGCTAATTTGATCCCATCAGTTATTATATATGCGAGGTAAAACTGGACACAAGAAAGAGAGAAATATGAAGGCATATGCAACTCTTCCACATAATTCAAGTAAAATATGGACTGAACTCCTTTTCCTTTCCTTTTTTTACTAGCCTTCTAGTTTTCACAATTTTACAAAGAAGCAATGTACAAATAATGATGTTTTTGATGCAATGCACCCCTCATTCTTTGTGCAAAAATCGGAAAAAAATAGGAACAGGAAAACACCATCTATAACCGAGCAGAAGAATCATTCCTTCCCCGTCGAGAAAGTCTCTGGTCAATTAGCCATTGACCAACACCTCTCAGCAAAGAACTTGCAATCCAACTTTGAATGTCTTCTTCCCTACTGTTGTTTCCATGGATCTCTAATATTTTCTTCAAATGGTTTCAGCTATCACAGAGGCCAAGAAAACCCATGTACTGGTGGTTTTTGATCATTTCAATGCTAGTCTCGATGCCAACTACACCTGAATGTATCAAATCACATCAAAATTCAAATCTCAGGAATTAATTTAAGGGTCATAAGAAGCAAAGATTGGTTCATTCTGTATGTTTAAATACCCATAACGAGAGCGCTGGTGAAGATCACCGAGGAAAGGATGAAGATGATGAGAGAGGCCCTTCTGAGGATCAGCACCAACCGCCTCACCAAGAATTGCCCCCAGAACCCTGCGACGACTGAGACGCTCATGAGGTACAGGGCTGCAAACATGACAAGAACAAAGCAAGAAAAATATCAGAAATCTATGGGAGTAGATTAGCATGTCAAATTAGTGGAGTTTGAAGCTCTTCCTGCATGGGATATTATTCATCACATGCTGACAAGAGGACGACATGTGAGACACTTTTGGCACCTTACGTTCCATACAAATTTATACATATGGATACAAAGTGATCTTTGTGTTAATATAAGAGTATCCGATGCCGCAGCAAAAATATATTCATGCACTTGCAACCAGTTGCCAAATTGAAGAGATGTATGAGACAACTAGATTTTCGTGTGCGCGTGCGCGTGCGCGTGCGCGTGCGTGTGTGTGTGTGTGTGTGTGTGTGTGTGCGCTTTTTGTTGAAGTTTTTTGCAACTGCATATTTTTCAAACATGTCATCTGCAAAGAAATTCCATTTGGCAAGTTGATTTCCCCATTTTTTCATCTATCCAAATAGGTAAAGTCTAATCGATTCCACCATTCACAAAATCTCAGAAATCTCCATTTTAATGTGTAAACAGATCTGTAAGGTTTACTTTGTGTTACATAAAACTGGAAAAAGAAACTTCATTTGGAAAATATACCAGATGTGTATTTATGTTCCTAATGTGCATTCTTTATTCATGTAATTAGGATACCTTGAAATTCAAGTGGATAGCTCTGATGTGTCACAGTGTTCTAAAACAAACATTACCATTAAAAAAAGCCTAAACCATTGCCTGATCTTTGGATTGTTCATGACCATGGAAAAAAGACGAAATGGTGGTGGAGATAGAAGTACCATAAGGGATGGGGAACCTCTTGAGGAAGTAAAACTCCACCACTGAGAGGGAAGATGAGAACATCATCACGAACGTAGCTGTCGCACTGGCAACCTGTGCAGAAGTTGACAAAAGCATAGAAGTCGATCAATCAACTACTCATCGTGTACTTTTTCATTTATTAAATGAGACTCAGGGCTTAGATGCCAAACAATCATGAATAACTAAAGCAAGCACATGGGAGCAAGATTTTTATACAATTTGATTATTGGTTTGATTAATTTTCATGTATGACAACATAAATTATACAGTGCCAACAAATCAAGTATAATTTTTGAGACAATGTCAAATATTCAATCATGACAAAAAAACTCAAAAAGAATCTCAAACAGAGTTACTGGCTTTCGCAACATTTGATGCAAATTAAGCGTGACTGATTCTTGATGTAAAATCTACTAGTAAGGATTGTAGGATGTGTTGATGAAACTTCCCATACAGAATGGCTTCAAAAACAATCTAGTTAGTGATGTTTCATTAAGTTTGAAGTATTGGTGATATTCAACCATCTTAGTTCATCCAGAGATTGATGGCCACACAACAATGGAAAGAAAAACATAGTGATACTATAGCCCATCCATCACATCTTAGTTTTAAATTTAACCTGGTTTGACCTAACTGGAAATGGTATATAGAAAGGTCTCCATCAGGCAAATTTGGACAGGGCAACATCTCACATGGCATGCATAAATAATTGCAAACCAACCGATGCCAGATAAATTTAAGGTTGACCAAGACAATCATAGCATATTAATGACCTGAGGAATGACACCAATCTCAAGAAGCAGGGGGCCTAAAATAAAGCCACCACCAGAACCAAGTAGGCCACCAACAGTGCCACCGAGGATCCCGCAGAAGACGCAGAGGAAGAGCTGGAGCGGCGTCCACTCTATGGATGCCTCACACACGCATTCCCAATTCCCGGTCATTCTCCTCCTCTTGCTCTCCTTGTAAAGCTTTACTGCTTGCCACACAAACACAGCTATGGATACTGGAAACTGTCAAAATTGCCAAATACTAATCAGAAATCCAGACTGTTTCCTAACAAGAAGGAGATTTTTGTAGAATACCTGTAAAATATTAAGCGCCCAATACAATGAACCACAAACAGGAGCACCATTCTGCAATAAAAAATTCAATTTCTTTGGAATTTTTTAGTAAGAACTAGTAAGAATTTTGTCTACTGAGAAATTTCAAGTTGGGTGTGGGGAGATGCTCTTGCCTTGAGATATTGGAGTAGCAGGAAGGAGAACCAAACAATCATAAGCACCAGTATTCCTTTCCACCTCAAGTTTGAAGCCAATATTTCCTTTTTTTATGAAATTCACACGAATCGAGTAAGGTCAAACTTACTGATGCATAAATTGATATTTATCAGTAGAAGAAAATTATGTTAAAATAACGGTTGCGTTTGCTTACAAGAACTGTTTTCTCCTTGCGAGAAAGCAGCGGCTCACTCGCATCAATAAGTGCTGCAAAAAGTAACCAGATTAATAACATAGAATCGGAAACTTCGAATCAAATTAGAGTTAACTTAAAATAAAAAACAACCAGAAAAAAGTCGAGTTCTTCAAGAGATTGAATTAAGCAGACAGAAGGAGATTTGAAACCAAGCTCCTCGTGTCATCTGAACTTTACTTAATTCGTGATAACTGAAAACGATCTGGAATCTGAAACGTGGCTAAAGAAAATACCTTCGTTCTTCTCGAGGTTCTCTAATCTCATATCCATCTCCCTCTGCAGAAAAACGCCCCAAATCTCCATCACCCATTTTTTTTCAAGAAAATCTTTCATACCCATAAATCAAAACCACCTCTAACTCACATTGACTATCGTCTCCTGCTTCCACATCTGCAGGGCCTTGAAGAACGATCTCGATGACGTCCCTGGAAACCGACATATATTATAACCAACACCAAAACCGCCACCAAGATAATCAACATAGGATTTTGAGAGGTACCAAGGAAAAGGATTATGATGAGGACGGTGACGAGCCAATAGGGGAAGACGACGCTAAGCGTGACGCCGATCGTGATCCCGAGCATGAGCATCGGCTGGAAGAGGAGCGCGAGATCGTAGTCGATGATGGGCACCTCCTTGGTGGGATGCGGGACACGCAGATTGTACCACACCGACGACATGGACGCGCCCATGATCATGCACTTGGACAGCGCGGCCGCCGACTTGGCGTCGAAACCCACCACGAGATTCAGCATCGGCACGAAGATACCACCGCCGCCGACGCCGCCGACCGTCCCGAAGGCCGACCCGAGGAACCCGATGGTCGTCGCGACCGCGCTCCTCCAGCTGAGCTCCAACTCCTGACGATAACGTAGGAATTGAGATATGGAAAAGAACGAAACCAACCTATTTTATGATGCATTTGGATTACCGGCCAGACGCGGACGGTGGCGGTGAGGCGGTTGCGGGCGGAGGAGGGGCCATGGGGGAGGAGGAAGACGGAGAGGACGGCGAGGGAGGAGGCGGAGAGGAGGTACGTGGCGAAGGTCTTGCTGTCCATGGTATTGTATTGCCGTCGCCTTTCAACGAAGCTTAGATAATCCATCGAGACTATATATATAACCATCGTGGAGGGTACGTGGAGATATCCCAACTACGTAGGGGAATAGGGATAAGAGATATCCAAACTTTTGCGGATCTTCTATTTTGACTGCGAGATAAATACGGGACGAGAAGATAAGAATCACGGTAATTCCGTAGCGGTACAATGGGGTTGTGAATTTCCTATATTGCCCCTTTTCTGAGATCGGATCCCTATTTTGATTCGTATTGCACGGTATTTATTTTAAGTTAAAATGAATACAAATCGAGTAAAATTATATTCAGTGAAGTTTTGACCGTAGTATTATCAAAATATACGTGAACAAGACCCATCTGGTGATGCACTAAAAAATAATATATATATATATAAAATAATTGAGGGACCTGAAATATACGGCGGGTTCTGTGTGGTGTGATGTGATGTGACAAAGGAAGGGCGATGCATGTGAGAATATGCAAGTGAACGGCGGGAAGCTTTTGGAGGAACGCCATTGATGACATCAGCAGTACAAGACAAAGATTGACACCGATGATCTTATCTTCTACTTACCGCATTCTACATTCCCACAATTTATACAACAGCGAATTAATTTTCGATTTTTTTTACTATTATAAATAATAGTGTTTTTGTTCAATTTTGTTTTTATTTATTTTTTTATTATTTGTTATTGTATTATGAAAGTATGAAAAATTCAGGATCGGATTAGCCTGACATCCATTTAATTGACTGTTTGCAACCCGATTTAACGATGTCAATCTACATTAAACTACTATTCTAATTTAGCTTTCTTTTTTGGTTACTGGGTTGGGATAGGTCGGAGTATCATCTCGTGAATAGTAGTTGTTTGGAGGGTTGAGATGGTTGGAATGATAATTGTGATGTGATGTGACATTTATGAGTTATATTAACTTTTTTAATGATTATAATATATTTTTTATGTTAATAAGTGTATTTGAACAAGGTTAAAAACCAATATACCAAATAAATTATATGGTCAATACAAGTAATTTCAACCCAAAAATGCAGGATTGGAGCAAGGGGCATGGCAGGGTATCCTGAGGTATCCTGGCAACCAAACAGGCCCAAAGTGATGCTTGGGGTGGGTGGTGTTGAACTGGACTTTTAGTTACCCATGATAGAATACTGACCAAATAGTCCACCTCAACTTCTTGAAATGATTTGATAAAAATATTACTAAACTGTTATTATTCCGTAAAGTATCTAGTTTAAATATTATATATTTATATGAATAACATTTAATGGTTGCATACACGAAAAGATATTATATATATAAAGTAAGATATTTACATTGTTAGCTTATTTTATAACTATTTCAACAGCATCTGAGCATGTATTCTATACATTTTTTGATTTTTTTCTGAATCAATCGATTAAATCGTTTTTACTTACTGTTCAGTTAATTTGATCGAGAGTGATGATGTCATCTTCTGATTAAGAACCTATTTGATTCCATATATAGTCTAACTCAAATATTATAGTTATATTTATGTTTGTAACTTTTTGGGTTCCATAACCCATGGTGATCCTTCATTTTTCGTAACCCTTTGTGACTCTTCGAGTTCCATAACCTTCCATGACCCTTCAAGTTCCATAACCGTTGTACTCTCTAATGATTTTTCTCTCTATATAAATGACCCTACTTCTATAGAATAAATATATCATTTTTGTTCCTCTTCTTGAAGAACAGGTCCAAATGACCGTGTGATCAATAACCGTCGCCGGCCATTGCGGAGCCGGCAGTTGCGACGAACGGGTCTCTCGGAGGCCGCAACCGCAGGGGGCGTGGTTGAAGGGGGCGGACGTGGCGAGGGTTTTTGCGCCCTATAAAAGATCTCCCATGGGGAGGGGAATAAAGATCATTAGAAGCTCGCCAACGGGAGCCCCCTTCTTCCCTATTACCACCACCATCTCGCTCTCTCTCGTTCGCTCACGGAACAAGAAGGTCGACGACATACCTGAAGCATTCCTTCACTGGTATCAGAGCACTCGCTCCTTGGCCGATGTCGTTGTTCGTCGTCTCTCCTTGGCCGCCGCCGCCGCTTGCCCTCCTCCCTGGACAACTCGCGTCGAGAAAGGAAATCTCAACGAAACCCTAAGCCCCGACATACAGGTTTTCCTTTATTTTTTTTCTATTTTGCTAGAAAGCCCTTATAACTTCCCTGTTTTAAATAGGAAGAACTTCAATTGCACGTTTTTTTGGTGTGTTTGTTTAGACCTTGACGGTGGACTTTTTTTTGTTGTTGTTTTTTTTTGCCGTGTCATAAATCTAGTTCATGTTGCTGGATTAAATTTTTTGATAAAGATCTTCCGATTATTTTATTATAATCTGTGTAATCTTTTTTTTTGTTAAAGTTTTTTGAAAACCCTTAATAGTGTAAATTTTTTATTACTGAAGTAAAGTTTTTTTTACACAACGTGATTATTTAAAAAAATTTTTGAACCATTTTATTTGTTTTTGTAGTTTTTTAAACAAAGTTTTTTTTGAATAATTACTTTTGAATTGCTCAATATCATCCCCAGGATCACGGGATAAAAAAAAACTTCATTGAATTACCTTTTTTTTACCGTTCACTGTTTTTTTTTGAAGGGGATGCATTAATTCTTCTCCGTTTAAAATAAATTAGTTGTCTTTTTTGTGAAGTTTTGAATACACTATTTTTTTTGAAGTACAGTCCATGCTTGTTAAAATGAAGTTTTTTTTGATACTGTTAATTAATTTTTTTTGGTGGGGGTGAGCATTTATAAGGGAGTTGGTTAAGTAATTAAGTTTTTTTAAGGAAGGGTTCTCTCATGTTTTTTTAAAAAAAAAGTTTTTTTTTCTACTACTTCAATCTTGATAAAGGATTGATATTAACTTGGATTGGTGATTAATTGGTTAAAAAATAATGATTAATTAATTTTTTTTGTTTGTTGAATTATTCACATTCGTTATATAAAAAGGTTATCTTTGCTATTAAAAAAATTAAAGCTAGCTATAGTTCTTATTAAGATTGTTTTCATTTTTTATTGATTATCTTTAGTAAAATTGCACATTTCCTAAGCCCTTTGTTATTTCTCAAGTAAAAGTATTCAATCTCACACAATCCTACATTTATTTCTTTAGATAAACAAATATGACAAGTAAGACTATTGCCACTGAGGTAGGGAAAATTGAATACCTTAATGGTACCAATTATGAATTATGGAGTAGGAAGATCTACTATGGTCTGCTACACGATAGCATACACACCATCATAGACAAACCCGGCCCAACTTTATCTGAAAATCCAACAGTGGAAGAAATTAGGTCCCGCGAACAGTGGGAGAAAACGGATAATAGGGCTAGGAGCTTTATGTTGACCCATATGGATCTGAACCTGATTCGGGTCTTTGAGAACTGCGAATCAGCTTACGAGCTCTGGACCTCGGTGAAGGACAAATACCACTCCAAATCGGAAGTGAGCATCCAGCTTCTTCTACACAAGTACAACTCGTGTAGAATGAAGGAATCTGAAAGCGTCCTCGAGCACGTGAATAAGATGATCGTGATGGCCAAGGATCTTGCGGCTGCTGATTGCGCGATTCCGGAGAGGATGCAAATCACGGCCATACTAGGAAGTCTCCCTCCGTCATTCGACATGGTTGCCACATCTCTGAGGATGAATGGCAACATTAAGTCTGTGACGGACCTACCTGCACAGTTGGCAATTGAGCAGGACCTCTCCAAACAAAGATCGAAAGCTGAGATCTTTGAGGTCGAGGAGGAAGAAGAAGCGAATGCCGTGCACGCGAAGAAAAGGCTAGGCCCCTCCAAGGCGAATTTTAAGGGAAAGAGTGGGAAATACCCACGCGGCTCTTGATACGGTTGTGGCAAATATGGCCATTTCAAGGTCAATTGCCCCAATAAAAAGAAGCCGGGAAATTCTAAAATGCCTGAAAATAAAGGCAAGAAGAAGATGGAATTCGCGGCTGTCGTGGAATGCAACTCAGTCATCACGGACAGTGATGGATGGTGGATCGACTCTGGAGCAACCAAACACATCGCCAAGACGAAGGAAGGCCTGGTGGACTTCAAGGAGCTGAGCAAAGGCGAACAGAGGATCTTCATGGGGAACAACACCTACCTAGACGTGGAAGGTGTTGGGACATACAGGCTTGACCTTGGGGATAGCATTATGGTACTGAATGATGTACTGTATGCCCCAGGGATACGTCGGAATCTGATCTCTGTCCCAGTGCTGCTCAAGAAAGACTTTGAAGTTAGGTTTTATAATAAGCGTGTATCTATAGGCAAGAATAAGAAGGTCTATACGATGGGAAAGTTTGTGCCCGAGCATGACCTATTCTGTCTTCCTGTAATAAATTCTAGTGTATCAATGAATGTTGCTTCTGATTATTCCTTGTGTTGTTTGTCTGATTATGACTTGTGGCACATGCGACTGGGTCATCCAGGAAATTCTAAGATGGATCAAATGATTAAGGCAAATTTGTTGCCTAAGATCACATGTGAAAGGACATTGCCCTGCGAACACTGTCTGACCGGTAAAATGACGAGAAAACCCTTCTCAACTGGAATTCGGTCAACGGAGTTATTAGGTTTGATCCATTCAGACATATGTGGACCACTAAGGGTCAGCACACATAGAAATAAGGAATATTTTATAACATTCATTGATGACTATTCGAAGTTCTCCTATGTCTATCTCTTAGGAAGAAAGTCGGAAGCACTTGAAACATTTAAGAGATATAAGACAGAAGTGGAGACAAGATTGGGAAAACCAATCAAGACTCTTAGGACAGATAGAGGTGGGGAATATACCTCAAAGGATTTTAAGGATTATTGCATTCAAGCAGGCATTCGTAGGCAGACTACAATGCCATATACACCACAACAGAATGGTGTAGCAGAAAGAAAGAATCGAACTTTGATGAATGCAGTAAGGTGTATGCTTTCACACTCACGACTCTCCAAGAAATTCTGGAGAGAGGCAGTGTTGACTGCGAACTATATACAGAATAGGATTCCCACCAAGTCCGTAGAATCAACGCCATATGAAAAATGGAATGGCAGAAAGCCCGAGTTGGGCCATCTCCGGAAATGGGGATGTGTAGCACATGTTCTGGTACCGAGTCAGCTTAGAGACAAGCTAGACTTCAGGACATTAAAGTGCACGTTTATTGGGTATAGTGAGAATTCTAAAGGATATAGGTTCTTCCATGAAACTAAAGGTCTGATCGAAAGTCGTGATGCTACTTTCCTTGAAATTCATCAAGAAAAAGAGCATGAAATAGAGGAATCAGATCCTCTGATTGTCTTACAAGACAATGAAGGCGACTTGAGCATTAGACAAGAACTTGAGGATGATATCGATCATCCAAATGTAGAGAATGAACCTATGGAACATGATGATCCTTTAGAGGAAGTGGGTGGACCCACACAACCCACGAGTATAATCGGCAACAAGAGACCCAGAACACGACCCGCATGTATGGAAGATTACCATTTCTATGGATGCGAGGCGTCGTGCTACACCGTGGATGAGGATGTCGCGGATTGTACAGATCCCATATCCTTTAATGAAGCTATGGCTTCATCTGAGTCGGAATCATGGTCGGCCGCCATGAGAGATGAGTTGGACTCAATCGAGCGAAATGGTGTTTGGGAATTATGTGATTTGCCAGAAGGTAGGCAATCCATAGGATGTAAGTGGGTATTCAAGAAAAAGTACCGAATTGACGGTACTGTTGACAAATACAAAGCCAGATTAGTTGCCAAGGGTTATACTCAGCAAGCTGGAATAGATTTCCAGGAAACCTACTCTCCAGTGGCTAAGTTTGCATCCATTCGGATGATCTTAGCCATAGTCGCATATATGGATTTGGAATTATTCCAAATGGATGTGAAGACGGCCTTCCTCAATGGAGAATTGAGGGAGGAGATTTATATGCGACAACCTGATGGATCTCAGGTTGAAGGTCAGGAGAAAAAGGTTTACAAGTTAAGAAAGTCATTATATGGCTTAAAGTAGTCTTCACGGCAATGGTATCTCAAATTTCATGAGAAAGTTATTCAATTTGGATTTGTTTCAAATAAATTGGATAACTGTGTGTATGTCATGAAGAGTGGGAGCAGGTTTGCAATCATGTCGTTGTATGTAGATGACATTCTGCTCGCAAGTAATGACATACAAATGCTCAATGAAATCAAACAGAAATTGAGCAATGAATTTGAGATGAAGGACATGGGCGAAGCATCCTATGTTCTTGGAATTCAAATAACAAGAGACAGGGACTCAAGGACATTGAGCCTTAGTCAAGAAAGATATTTGCATACTGTGTTAAGGAGATTTAGAATGCAGAACAGCACTCCAGCTCCAACACCACTTGTGATGGGAAAGAGACTCAGTAAGAGTCAGTGTCCCGGAAAGGGGCAGAAATCTTTAGATGTACCATATGCACAGGCGGTGGGAAGTCTAATGTATGCAATGTTGTGTACTCGACCTGACTTAGCTTATCCAGTAAGCTTAGTCAGTAGATATCAAAGCAATCCCGGTCCAACACATTGGAAAGCTGTAAAGAGGATTCTTCGATATCTGAAAGGAACAGTACATCTGAAACTTGTGTATCAAGCAGAATCGCTTGAGGTAGTAGGATACTCCGATGCTGATTTCGGAGGGGATGTGGATGATAGAAAATCCACATCAGGTTATCTGTTCATGTTTGGTGGTGCGGCCGTTTCTTGGGGTAGCAAGAAACAAGGATGTGTATCTCGACATACACAGGAGGCTGAGTACATTGCATGTAGCATGGCCACCACTCATGCTGTATGGATCAGGCGTTTCCTGGAGAATCTAAGCCTCGAATTGGTCAAAGGGCCAATTGAAATGTATTGTGACAATCAAGCTGCGATAAGCTTAATTAATAGTGGGGCTAATAGTTCTAAAGGAAAACACATTGAGATCCAATATCACTATATACAAGATATAGTGGCGAAGCAAGAAATCACGGTAACCTACATACCTACCAGTGACATGTTGGCTGATTCCCTAACGAAGGGAATAGCAGCAGGAACATACATTAAACATGTTGCTTTAATGGGACTCAGGAATGTATGAGTCAAGGAAGAGGTTTCATAGATAATGATCCTCACATGATAAATCTCCATGTATATACTACACGAATAATGGGAGTATATATGTCATTGACCACTACGGTCAAGTGGGAGATGAAGAACATGTCCAAATGACCGTGTGATCAATAACCGCCGCCGGCCATTGCGGAGCCGGCGGTTGCGACGAACGGGTCTCTCGGAGGCCGCAACCGCAGGGGGCGTGGTTGAAGGGGGCGGACGTGACGAGGGTTTTTGCGCCCTATAAAAGACCTCCCATGGGGAGGGGAATAAAGATCATTAGAAGCTCGCCAACGGGAGCCCCCTTCTTCCCTATTACCACCACCATCTCGCTCTCTCTCGTTCGCTCACGGAACAAGAAGGTCGACGACATACCTGAAGCATTCCTTCACTTCTTAGTCCAAAATTTTTGATGAGATTTTCTGTTGATTCTTTGGTTTGATTTTTAAAAAGTTGCATAATACACCTCCCAGTGGAATGATCTGAGACGGAGATTAGGACTTAGTTGAGTGGCGAGCTATGAGGTTAGCTCTAATGAATTATATTCAACTTTTTAGACTGAAAAGGGAATAAACGAAAGAAGAATAATATGCTTATAGAAAAATCATCACTCTATTAATGCAATCATCCTAATTGATGTGATTGAGATTGAAGACAATTTCGCCTCTTTATTCCCATAAAAAAAGAAAGTTCTGACCAACTCTTTTGTCAATGTAGTCGAGAGTTTGGTCCCACCAAACGTCCCATTCCTTGGACAATGATATATGCCATCTTCAGTAGAAGGGTAAATTTAAAAAAAAAGACCTTAATTATATTTGGATTCTCAAGGACCTCATTTTTTTTCAATTGTAACAAAGACAAGTCTGATTTTATTTTTCTGTCTCAAATACAAGTCTCTATAAACTTCAGTGGCACTTATATGTCAACATCCTTAAGTCGAAAGTTCACGCCACTATTTGTTACAAATGAAAAACAAGGCCTTTAATTTAAAATCGAGGTATAGTTGAAGTTTTTTTTGTAATTTACTCCAATAGAATGAAACTACATGAGCCATGGTATAAATACAAAGATTGCAGATGAAAATTCAAGGAGGGGTCCATTTTCCCCATGGAAGGGATGACTTTTTCGATAGTTTTCGATCCTAAATCTTCCATGGTGATGACAAAAGATAATCGCTAATCATAATGCATTGATCAAGAGAGCACGTCATTGTATCGTGGAGATGAAACATCTCTAAGAACATCCCTCCGTGATGAGTATTTCAATCGCATCATGTTCTATTTTTCTTTCTATTATTTTATTCCGTATACCTTTGCGTTATGTTATGTATGGATATTCAAACTCATCGGCGGTACATACAACCATACATTGACTGCCTAGTATCTAGCAAGGAAAGACAAAATGAGATGGAGGGTGCAAGGGGCCACTTGTTCTCCATCTTAGAGATATTCTCCAATTGTGTCCTTCTTAACTTATGCAATATCAGTTATGCTCCTCCTTTTTTGTAATATCAACTTTGTTCATGTCTTGTTACAAAATTCAGATCCTTTTGTAATATCAGTTATGTCCTTATTGTACCTTAATGGAAGGGTAGAATTGTGGATTTTGCTAAAAGTCAGGGACATAAATGATATTACATAAAAAAGAGGGGCATAGTTGATATTGCATAAGTTAAGAAGGACATAAGTAATAGAAAAACCTACTAATTTAGGAAGTTCCTTTGCAATTATTATCTTTGAGATGCCTTGTTGCAATTTGACATTTTGGCATTGCTTATGGACAAGGTGCCCAATGGATTAGGTTGGGTTCTTGGAACCACACAATGATACAAACAAAAAGGAGGAGGAATTGCCTACGGGTCTTTTGTATGGTGAGCAACAAAATAATATTACAAAACATAGGAGAGACGTGGACTCGCTAAACTTGAAGAGGTGTCTAGTATTTAAGAATGGGGCTAGGCCATGTACATGGTATATTTATCTTATGTGTGGGGAAAAGAATTCTCATAAAGATACATTCATAAAGATATCCTTCTTCCTTTTTTTGGAACCTCCTGATTTCTTGTTGTTCTATCATTTGCGCCCTTCTGTTATAGTGGTCGTTAATAAGTTGAACTTAATCGTGATCTAATCCTCGAGGAAACCGACATAACAAAAAGGGGAATGAAGAACATACTCGATGTTTTACCTGGGTATTGAGCGTCGAGAAGCAAGTATGCGGGCGTACACAAGAGGAAGATCGAGGAAGGGTCCAACAGTACCATGAATACAATAGCAAGGAAGGAGCAGCAAAAATTCTAATAATTGATCAGCAAAAGAGAATATATGTAATGGGTATATCTGTTGGTAATCCATATCAACCAAATAATATATGTCAGACAACATTTGATAGAGTTGCATGCAACCACGAATCAACTAAATCTCAAAGTAACCCACCTTCCTCATCAAGTTAGCGAGCTCCCAACGGATGACATCTGCTACCACTGTGGTCGCAAGCGAGATCTTGTTTCTAAACTGCCTATAGATTCACACCAATATCAATATGAACTTTGAGAATTGGATCCTAAATACGCTATAGAAATCCCGCCAAAAAAATCCTATCAAATAGATCGATAAACTCAAACCAACCATAAAATATCCATTCGAGATCATAGATCGATATACACCCACTAATGATGCAACCGAATGCGGATATATCCGTATCCATCCGCTATCATATCCGCTTTTAAGCGGATACGGATACACATTTTCGGATTTTAGCGGACACGGATACAAATACAGATACTAGTTTTAATGTTTTCGGGATACAGATTCGGATACGGATACCATTATAGAATTTTTTTTCTGGATACGGATACGAATATATATTTTTTGCGGATACAGATACGGATATCTGTATTATACATATTTTCAGTAATATTTCAGCTTCACAAATGTTTTGCATGCATCGATATAGCTCTAACACGAAACTGTACCTCATCATGAAATATCAAAAAAAGTAATCATAATGTCGTTTCATGAAATATATTATATCACCTTTATCTTTTTAGTTGGCTACAATGTTATAGTATTACCTATATTTTGGAAACATTTCAAATGAAGGAAGACAGAGGTACATCACCATACAATTTTATTATATGCTCTTCAATTTATTTCATTCAATATTTTAATTTATTTTCTTATTTATTATGTAACATTGTAAGTTTATTGAATTTAGGATTAATCATCCATCAATTACAAGTTCGTAAAGACATCATTTCTGATTAAAAGTATGAGGAGGCACTTAATATTTATAGGATAATCCGTATCCGTTTCTTAAATATTCATATCTGAAACACGATTATCCGATTCCGAATCTATATCCGTATTTAAGGATACTGTATTCAATTTTCGATATCCGTATGATATCTGTTTCCGTATCCGTATCCATATTTTGAGACGGATAAAGATATGGTAATACTTACATCCGTATACGTATCCATCCATTTACATCCCTAACACCCACTCCTCTTCCTCTCATCCCTGTTGCCGATATAGTTGTTTACAGACTTACAGTTGTTGTTGGTTCGATGAAGCCTCTTTTATCTAACGGGAAAATACTCAAAATAGTATTGTGCTCGTATTGCTGGCATTACGTAAATTGTTGAGGGCAAATTTGGAATATTTGTGGAACTAATTAGAAGATGGATGGGTTATCAGTGCCATCCCCACGGCTTATACCTATAATATAATATAATATATAGTAAGATTGTTGGCATTATTTTCTGAAGTATATGACATTGTTGGAGGCTTCAGTATTAAATCTCTCTAATTGTTCTATATACGTATGTCTATTTTTTATGATTCATAATTTTCTTAATAATTTTCTTAATAGTAAGCACGGTAATTTTGGAGGTTCGGAGCGCCTCCATTAGGATTCGAATCCACATCCTTTAAAGTGGAGGCACGCTGCTCAACCACCGGACCACTTCATTTGTTCATAATGATTTTCATTTGATGCTAACAAACGGGGCAATTAGGTATGCGTAGTTTCCATCTAAAAGGGCCATGATTGAAATCCTAGTGAGACATCACGAGCATGCACATATCCATGAAAGCGACTTGCGAACTGAAATGCTCAAAAAAGACAGCTTATATCACATGGAAAGAACTTGGCATTGGAGCTTTTTGACTTCGGAGGGATGTCGGTGTGGTCTGTGAAGACGACGAGGGACGATAGAATTAGATAAAACACGAGCAAAGCCAAGAGGTTTCTGGAATCAAGGACGAAGCCAGGAAATTACATAGAAAAGGGTACGAATAAAAAGCAATCATTCTGTTAGTGTGATAAAATCAATTATTACATCAAATAGTTACAATGCAAAAAAAACATGTTATAACTCTTTTTGAAATTACCGCCCGATCGTTTAAAATACCTTCCATTATGTTAATGCTAAAAGTGAAATTCTTAGTTCCTTGACTTGCATGTAAGAATATGTTACAATAAAATGAGTTTATCTTGTGCGAGAGTAGTAACCAAATTATATAATGATCATTTCACATTTACACATTATATCATGCAACTATATGTGTTGATAAGTAGAATCATCTTTGAAACATCGATATTCCTCCACTTTTGAAAGATTTTCATTTGATAAATTTGTCTTACATTCTTAAAAATGTATGAATCATTTGAGCAATTAGTAATAAAAATCATCAAATCTTAAGTTTTTTTGACACAATCAAGCAAAATTAACATAATTGAGAATTATAATCACTACAAATTTTATCTCTATGTATTCGTAAGATTGGTAAACAATAAAGTCATAAATTAAAAATCCATTCTGATTGTGTTGTATTGTGGCAAAAACTAGGTTGAGCATTGAGCTATTCCTATTATCTCAAAAATCTGAAAATCTAATGTTATGAAAATTTTACGTAATAAATATATACATTGTCTTGATCTTAGTAGTAGTGCTGAAATATAATTTTTAGTTTTCTCCAAGACAAATCACCGTGCAGAGAGAAGGCGGAGAGTTACGGAAGGGCACTTTCTTCTCAAAATGGATAGTCACCAGAGACCCAACTGTGTCGCCGCACTATGGAGGAGCTTGAGATAGCAGGTGTCACACCCCCAAATTCCGTGAACGAGAATGATCGTGCAGATCCGGCAGCGGATGCTCGAGAATGATCGATGGAGCTGGACTTCAGGAGGAGTCCGAAAATGCGTGGATATCATGGAGGTTATCCACGGGAGTCTGGCGGCACCGTATGTTACAAAGGAGAAGCGTCACACAGGACACTGGCTCGGTAGAAGAGTGTCGTGAAGCTTGTAACAATGCGAGCACAGCGAGTACAGTCAGCAGTGCAAGACATGACAGTGGATGCACGTAGTCATACATACGCGAGCGCAGAAGGGCGGTACGTAGTGAAGCAGTACGCATCGAGGAGTTATGCGGTACGGTCACAGAGGCGTACGCACGAAGGCGCACGGTATCAGTATTGATGCGTGGCGGTCCAAAGAGGCATGGAGCGTTGCAGGTGCTGAGTACGAGCATTGTCGAGCATGCTCGGTCGTACACGTATGAGAGTGGTCTGGAGGCCACGATAGCGAAGTTCTGGAGGACTTCCCCTTAGCACGGAGAACGCTAAGGAAGGATTTACCGCACGAGGGTTTGGAGGCCGCGGGTTCCCTTTGGCACAAGACCAAGTGTTCGGTGGCATTTGGTGAATTATGGCAAAGCTGCATCAGCAAGCGTTGGAGCGCGAGTATGTTGATGACTAGACGGTTGACGGGGCGTCGACCGTGCAGGAAGACGAAAGGTCAACAAGAGAGTCGAAGAGACGAGCAGACGAAGAGTTGCTGAGGAACGCGAAGGGTTGCCGAATAACTCGAAGGGTCTCTTGTGTCTTTATGTATCATTGTTGTAGATGTAATAATGAGTGTCTCTTGGGTTGCCTTGAGTCTTGTATATAAGGAGAGGTGGTGGCTCATTTGTAAACACACAGTGTAGAGAGTACACAGAGTGTCCACCCACTCCTGAGATAGTTCCCCTTCTAATAAAGAGAAGAGCTTTGTGCCCGTGCTCGTGTGATTGCTTGGTAGAGTTCTTGAGCGTTCTTGAGCGTGTTCTTGAGAGTATTCTTGAGCGATTCGGAGTTCGTGCTCGTGTTTGTATTGGAAGCGTCGGTGCGCTAGCAAGCAGGAGTACGAGAAGAGTTGGAGCGTGTCCGTGACCGTTCTACTCGGGAAGGCTGGTTAGCTACGGATTAGCTAACGCCGCACAAGATCGGTCGAAATCAATAGCGAGATTTCGACCCTGTGACAGTTGGTATCAGAGCTTGGTCAGTGCCAAGGAGCAGATCACAGATCTTGGTCGGTGCCAAGAAAGCGGACAAAGCTACGAGCGACTGTTGGAGCAGTCGATCGTGGGAACTGAGGATACTTGTTGGTGCAAGTACATCTTCAATCAGCGGAGCGAAGATGGTGGGTGTTACCGATCGCGTAGCAGCACTGGAGCAGGCGATGGCAGAAGTGGAGTCCACCATTGGGACTCATGCCCATCGCATCACTGCCTTGGAGGATCGTTCTTCAGAAGGATCAGATGTTGGGGATGAGACCCAACGCTCAGTGGAGCAGATCAAGTCCTTGGAGGACAAACTGGATGCGTTGAACACGATGATGGAGGATCTTCGGAATGAGATCTCCCTCATCAAGAAAGCATTGGCGAACAGCGGAGGCTCCACGAAGGTGCAACGACGCAAGGTACCCGAGCCCAAATCCTTCACAGGTACGCGGAGTGCCAAGGATTTGGAGGACTTCCTATGGGATATGGAAGTTTACTTCGAGGCGACCAAGACGACGGAAGCCGAGAAGGTTGATTTGGCATCGATGTACATGTCGAGCGACGCCAAGTTATGGTGGAGGAGCCATGCAGCAGATGAGGCAAGACCGAAGATATCCAGGTGGGATGATCTAGTCAAGGAACTGAAGGCGCAATTCCTGCCAAAGAATACTGCGTGGATTGCACGGGAGGCTCTTCGACGCCTGAAGCAGACATGCACAGTTCGTGAGTACGTAAAGCAGTTCACGTCCTTGTTGCTGGACATCAAGGGGATGTCCGAGGAGGACAAGCTCTTCAATTTCACGATCGGGTTGCAAAGCTGGGCGCAAGCCGAACTACGGAGGCAGGGAGTGAAGGACCTTAATTCAGCGATCGTGGTGGCAGATGCGTTGGTCGATTATGGGACGACCCAACCAAGTCACAAAGCTGAAGAGAAGGAGTTCACCAGCAAGCTAAAGGCACGATCGAAGGACAAGGGCAAAGGCGTTGCCCATGATCCACCAATGGAGGAATGAGAGTACTCCAAGAGAAGGGAGCAACCCAGGAGCAAGGGATGCTTCATATGCGACGGACCGCATCGGGCGCGGGAGTGCCCAA
This sequence comes from Ottelia alismoides, assembly GCA_037367405.1. Classification (NCBI taxonomy): domain Eukaryota; kingdom Viridiplantae; phylum Streptophyta; class Magnoliopsida; order Alismatales; family Hydrocharitaceae; genus Ottelia; species Ottelia alismoides. The sequence goes on along the minus strand of JAZKJV010003555.1, from coordinate 429,823 downwards.
AGAAGGAGAAGTTGAACTCTCTTCATGAAGACGAGGAGGAGGTAGAAGAAGGTGAGGTACGCTTGGCAGCAATCGGTGCTATGCACAAGGTACGCCTCACAACACTTCGAGCTGGAGTTTTAAACTCGGTGGAGGGAGGGAACTCCACAACAAAGAGCTTTGGAGGCGCCGAGGCTCGATCAAGGACACACAAGAGTGCGCAGGTGCATGTTGGGCACCAACATGTGTGCAGGAGGCACACAACCAAAGCCGCGGATAGGAGAACATCCGTGCACGAGAAGGCGAGGCAGAGCTCTGGAGGGCGATGCAGCATGGGCAAGAAGATACATGTCCATGGGGTGGAGTGGTGACGAACTACACCACCAATGATCTTGCAGGAGGCAAGATAGGGAAGACGCTCGGAGCGCAGGAGGTGCTCATTTCCCAGGATGTGGGGACGCTCATAGGGAACGATAGAGATCGTCAACGAGCAAGCGTGGAGGTGAGTACTCCACATGTGGAGCTGGAGCTGCTATATACCATCGATGGAGCTGTTGTATCCAAGAGGGATACATCGAAATTGGGAGTTGACGAGGAAGCTCCACTTTTCACGATGAAGACCAAGTCATGGAGGGACATGGTTCGTGAAAAGAACAGGCGTATGAAGAGAGGCCGAGCAAAGCGGCACCACCCTTCCAATTGAGACGCATCAGGAGGTGCGTAGCGGATGGAGGATCGTGATGAGACGCTAGCTGAAGAGGGAATGCTCGGTTGAGGATAACCGATTCTTCAGGTAGGGGAGGCTTGTCACACCCACAAATTCCGTGATCGAGAATGATCGTGCAGACCCGACAGCGGATGCTCGAGAATGATCGATGGAGCTGGACTTCAGGAGGAGTCCGAAAATGTATGGATATCATGGAGGTTATCCACGGGAGTCTGGCAGCTCCACCGTATGTTACAAAGGAGAAGCGTCACACAGGACACTGGCTCGGTAGCAGAGTGTCGTGAATCTTGTAGCAGTGCGAGCACAGCGAGTACAGTCAGCAGTGCAAGACATGACAGTGGATGCACGTAGTCATACATACGCGAGCGCAGAAGGGCGGTACGTAGTGAAGCATTACGTATCGAGGAGCTATGCGGTACGGTCACAGAGGCGTACGCACGAAGGCGCACGGTATCAGTATTGATGCGTGGCGGTCCAAAGAGGCATGGAGCGTTGCAGGTGCTGAGTACGAGCATTGTCGAGCATGCTCGGTTGTACACGTACGAGAGTGGTCTGGAGGCCACGATAGCGAAGTTCTGGAGGACTTCCCCTTAGCAGGGAGAACGCTAAGGAAGGGTTTACCGCACGAGGGTCTGGAGGCCGCGGGTTCCCTTTGGCACAAGACCAAGTGTTCGGTGGCACTTGGTGAATTATAGCAAAGCTGCATCAGCAAGCGTTGGAGCGCGAGTGTGCTGATGACTGGACGGTTGATGGGGCGTCGACCGTACGGGAAGACGAAAGGTCAATAAGGGAGTCGAAGAGACGAGCAGACGAAGAGTTGCTGAGGAACACGAAGGGTTGCCGAAGAACTCGAAGGGTCTCTTGTGTCTTTATGTATCATTATTGTAGATATAATAATGAGTGTCCCTTGGGTTTCCTTGAGTCTTATATATAAGGAGAGGTGCTGGCTCATTTGTAAACACACAGTGTAGAGAGTATACAGAGTGTCCACCCACTCCTGAGATAGTTCCCCTTCTAATAAAGAGAAGAGCTTTGTGCACGTGCTCGTGTGATTGCTTGGTAGAGTTCTTGAGCGTTCTTGAGCGTGTTCTTGAGAGTGTTCTTGAGCGATCCGGAGTTCGTGCTCGTGTTTGTATTGGAAGCGTCGGTGCGCTAGCAAGCAGGAGTACGAGAAGAGTTGGAGCGTGTCCGTGACCGTTCTACTCGGGAAGGCTGGTTAGCTACGGGTTAGCTAACGCCGCACAGGATCGGTCGAAATCAATAGCGGGATTTCGACCCTGTGACAGCAGGCACCATCCGATCTCCCTGATTGTACGATCCTGATTTTGCGGTCATCAGAGACCCAACTGTGTCGCCGCACCATGGAGGAGCTTGAGATAGCAGGCACCATCCGATCTCCCTGATTGGACAATCCTTATTTCGCCCCATCTTTAGGGCTCGTTTAATTACCGGATTATCTCTGGGGTAACCCGATTTACCCGTTATATTCCTGTGTCATGCTTGGGTTGGAATTCCATCACAAATCAATGTGACATCACATCACATTCTTTATTCCAACCCTCTATCAACCCTCATAACCATCTAAACAGCTATTATTCACAGGAGGTTACCTCAACCCACCTCAACCCTTGAACCAAACGAGCCCTTAGAGCCAGCTTAGGAGCTTCGATGAGACTGAGGATACTTCAGGGCCACTCGGGCCACCCACGTGGCCCGAACCACCTGCGCCAGCCAGATTTTTCGCCCGAGCTTCCACCCACGTGCACCGTACGTGTTGATCCAGAAAATTTGCAGCACAACCTGCCCACTTCTCCATAATTACAGACATGTTCCAAATACGCGTGCCTCACATGGCGTGCATGTACATTTTACGTAAGGGTTCTGTCGGGTTCTGAATATTACATATATATTCCCCCATGCTTGAAATATTACAGGGAAGGTCTTAATGTCTCTACATATTGGGAAAAATACCCCTCAGGGTTTGTTTGTGACGTTTCCGTTATTTATTTTCATATTTTTATTTGCAATTATACTTATGGACTCTTAATTTGCTTCATAACTTGAGCATATGGATTTCTTTTTCAGCGATTTCTTCGTTTCCATGTGTATTTTATCTTCTATGTGATGGCATATTGTATTAACTAATTTGACACTCTAAATAGTAGAATTATGTAGCGATACTTACTGTTATTTGCTTTATTATTCTAATGCTATGAAGTAATTTTGGATCCGTTTTGATGCTTGAAATGAATAATGAAATTGTACTGGTCTTTATTACTCAATTATCTGACTAATTTGGGTGTGTAATTGTGCATTAGTCTAGATGTTCATGTCATTGCATCTAATTTGCCATCCAAAAGAGATTAACGGCGTAGCTTGTTGCTCGTCTCCCATCAATTTCTATGTAATGACTAGTATTTTAATTTAAATGGAATAGAATCATTATCTTCTTATCCCTGATAGATTGTTGATGGCCATGCTATAATTTGATATTATTTATAGATTAATAATGCCACTCATTGGTTCTTCAAGGGTGCGTTTGGTTGGTGGGTTATCCAGGGGTGGATAACCCGGTTTTGTGTTAGTGTGTTTGGTTGGTGGGTTAAGAGTTGGGAGGGTTTGTGTGATGTGATTGTATTGGAATTTGAAAAAGTTGGTAGTTATTATGATATGATTGTATTGAAATTTGAAAAAGTAGGTGGTTGTTGTGATGTGATTGTATTGAAGTTTGGAATAGTGAGTAGAAGTTGAGTATTTTATGATTTTTAGATGATATGATAATATAATATATAATTTTTTTGATGAAAAGATGGTGGACCCCACAAGTGGGTTAGGAATATGAGTTTTGGGGGTAACCCATCCAAAGTGGGGGTAACCCCCAAACGAACACACCCCAATGGAATTCTTAAACTAAAAAAAATGGATGGACGAGAGCTTGACATCATCGATGATGTCATGACTCGTGAAAGTGAAACGTGGCCATGTCAGCTTTACATTTAATGGAGTTGAAAGAAAACGGATAGAGGTCGTATCTAATGCTGAGGAACACTGATATATCATGTAGGATTCTAAGGCTACTTGTTAGATGATTAATGCATAGAAAAATTAGTGCATATTTATACATGATAAGTGATAGCTTTTGATAGTCACCATAATATAAAGATGTCAAATTTCGTACCATAAAGATCAAATTTAACGGTGCAGTTTGTTACCCGTCTCCCATCAATCTCTATGTAATAATTCTTTTTTTTAATTGTTATAATATAAATTGCAGAAGTTAACAACCTTCTTCTGCTTAACACATCGTAAATCGTTTCGATGGTATAACTTCATAAATTGTCATATTATTAGTTAAATTTTCAGGCAATCTTCGTCTCCACCTTGTTGCCATTACCACCGCTACTCGCACTGTTGCACACAAATGGGCTTTGTCATGAGTATTGTTTCGGAGTTCGTGAAATTTCGACAAATTTCAGTTTTGATATTCTACCGAAATGTAAATCGAAATCTCGATATATACTATTTCTTCACAAATCTAGATCAATTTTGACCGAAATTAGCAAAATTCGAAATTGTTTCGTTTTTTAACATCTCGAAACGAAATCAAAATCAAGATTTAAAATGTTGGTAACAAGCACTCACCTCAAATCAATCAATGCAGATCAGACCATGAAGCAAGCGGAAGAACTTTGATCTGAAAAAATGACAAGGATAGGCTTATGACCTTACAGAAGAATTGACGCTCGACTATCAATTGGTCTTGATCAGAAAACCCTTATATTGAACATGTTTAATTGCTCCGTTGGTTTAGTATTAAAAAGAAATGAGTTCTTTCCCAACCTCGGAAAATCACAATAAGGTGGAATCAAATCTGAACAATTCTCGATCTCTCCCACCACAGTGGATTAAAATTTCTGCTTTTCCCAGTGCAAACAATTCTATAAGTCTAACTTCGGAAGGAAAGAACGCAAACGGTAGCTCCAAATTGCAAGAAAAAACTTAACAAACCTCACATATTCAAATTTCAACAAGCCAATTTTTTGTCAACTGCATGAAGAACCAGTTTTTAAAAACATCACAGACAGTAATAAGAAAAGCAGAGGGGAAACTAATCCCCTCATCAACATTATTTCAATCCGGCAGCGTTTACGAGACCGTGCAGAGCGACGACGACGGCTGCCCCACGAGAGCACCGTCGGCAGTGAGGGACACCCCCGGCCAGTCCCTGCAGGCGCAGCGCTTGTCGTCGGGAATCTGCCGGTAGACGGAGGCCACGTGGCGGCCGCAGCCTCCCCAGGTCGTCTTCCCGCAGCTTCCGCACTTGGTGGGGTAGCACATCTCGTTTCCCTTTCCTTCCCACAAAGAGGTGATGCGAGGTTTGGGGGCGGATGGTTGCCTTTATATGGGCTCGGAGATATGGCGGTCTGCAGCTCCTCCGGATCAGGTTTGCATCTTTGATGCGTAATTAATTCGTTCGTCGTAGCTTTTGATTGCGTTTCCATCCCCATTTAGGCCACGTTTGTTAGGAGGGAATAGATGAGGAAATGGAATCATAGTTACTTCATTGTTTCCGTTACAATGTATATTGTGGCATAAAACGATAGGAATTATGAACAATGTTCCATTCCATTATATATGAGAATCATCATTCTCAGGCACCCCTTTCTCGCAGGTAGGGATGAAAACGAATGTGGATATATTTGTATCCGATTCGTTATCATATTCATTTTATAAATATTTTGATATTCATATTCGTTTTAAAATAGACGCTAATATGGATATTACTTTGACATTCGTTAATATTCGCATTCGCATTCGTATATTCATTTTCGTACGTAAGCATATTAATAAATTTATTTATAAATATATGTAACCAAATTTTATGATTGCATTACCATTGTTGATATAATTGTTACGAAATTACTACATATGATGTATCTATTTTATGTGAAGACCATCCTAAACATGTATATTTTAGTTAAGTATTTCTATTATTATTCATATCGGATTTGTGTTCGTTTTACATTCGTATTTGTTTTTTAGGATATGGTAACGTATTTTTCACATCAGTCAATATCCATATCCACATTTGTATTCGTATTTTAAAATGGATAAGATATTATTATATCTATATTCGTGGAAAATCTTCTGAGAGCCCACCTCCTTATCTCGACGAGATCCAAGGTCACCCCCAACCTTGCTACAGTTGCTTCTCACAACCGCTAAGCTCAGCTTCTGATGTGGATTCGAGCGAAGACAGAGCTCCATCGAGTTCCATCTCCCTAGACGAACTCCTCCAGGTGACTCTTCTTCTTTCTTCATCCTTTTCTTTCCTCATTCTTCATTCCTTTTCGATCTCCTCTACCCATCTTTATTGCTCGATCATACCTCCTTCGCGAGGATTTCCTTTGATAGCTGCTCCACCCTAACACTTCGCTTCCTTCGCCTTCCACCTAACAACCATCATTGTCAATTTATCTTCACCGCATGATCATCACCCTCTACTGCCTCTCTTCTCTACTTCACTTTGCCACTCTGTCCCTAGCTCCACTTCTGTTTGTCACGTCCTTCGAGGCGCTTCATCATTGACCCTTCACTCCACCAGAGCTCCTCCCCCGAAGCCCTAGATCCACCCTCGACTGCAGCTCCAGTCCGATCATCCTCGCCAGTCAACGCCACCAAGCCAGCTCCATCCCGCCACTACAAAGCACAAAGGTCCTCCAGCCCATCGCTCATCCTTGACTTCTATGCACTGCCATCCGTGGTCATGTTGACAAGTGTCCATCCACTGCTGATCACATTTACCTCTCCATTTGATCACGATCGGACCACCCCCAAGCAGTTGTGTTGTACTCTACCCGAGCCTTGATCTGATCGCCTCCGCTTGAGACCACCCGAATCACAGTTTGATGCCACATAGAGTCTCGGGCCCTACGTCTCCACCCAAAGCTCCTTCGCATGTGCAGTGCACGCATAGGAGAGCCAATTTGCAACTAGGCCCTCGCATTTCCAATGAATCACACAAAATACCCATCCATTCTAGAAGCACTTGCGTGGCATGCGTACGGCAAAGGCGATGAGCCAGGTGAAGCTCGTGAAGAGGATCTGTGAGAGGGTGCAGATGATGCAGGAGTATAATAGTGAGCGGGCGGTGCCAGCCCAGGCTGTGATTACAAAGATGGAGAAGGTTCTAGAAGAACAGATTGAGATGAAGTCATTAGTGATGAAAGAGCGACTAACAAATATATTTACAAAAGGACTCAGCACAACAAAGGTCGAGTATTTTCGAAGACAACTTGGAATGCGAAGAGTCGATGTTGAGGAGGAGTGTTAAAATCAACATCTCCTCGAATTAAACAAGCTTCTAGAGAAATCTTTATGTTGGCTTCGTTGAGAAGCCACTTCTAAGTTGGCTTCGTTGAGAAGCCACTTCTAAGTTGGCTTCTGTGGAAAGCTATTAGTGGCTTACTTAAGAAGCTATTGTTGGCTTACTTGAGAAGCCATCCTAAAAGTTAGCTTCTTTAAAAGAGCCATCACTTATTCTAGTGTACTTCATTGGCCTCTATAAATAGTGTCCTGAGGTTGGAGTGGAATAAATCAAAAGAAGAACCCAAGAGAATAATCAAGAGAGTTAGAGAGACACCAAGTATATTGGAGAGGAAATTATAGGGAGCTTGAGTGTTGTATAGTTAGAAAGTCTAAGTGAGTGAGTGTATGTGAAGTGGTGTACACTTTGGGTGTTGTATTGTATAATGATGTATTGTTAATTATGTTATTAGTGAGTCATTATATTGTCCTTGTAGTTAGATTCCAATAGAATACAAGGGAACTATACCTTCCGGGTAGAAATCTAAATGGTTTTACAGAAACCCAAGCGAGTTGTATGATTGCCAAGGCTCCTCTCCTCTAGCTAATTAAATATATAATCTTCTTCAAAATGAAGCCACGACATCCGGGTTCCACATGATGTTCTGGTCCCTGACCTTCCACTCAATGGCAAATCTGTTCCTTTAGATGAGGCTGCACAACAAGCTTATTATTACTCAATATCACCATTTTAAGCTCATGTATTTTGTCCGCTTGTTGGAAAAATAGTAGTGCACGTATATTAGGGAGGAAGATACGTTTCCATTGTGGTGGAAGGGAAGAAGAGCTGATTTTTTTGCTCGTTTTTTTATTTGTGTTTTTCTTCCTCTGGTTTCTGCATTGAGGGTTTGATGATTTTCGAAGATCATTTGAAGTAGATATGGGGAATGAGAAGAAATGTCAAAATTTCACACACAGCAGCTTCATGAGCTTAATATTGGACGAATTACAGGTTGATGACAAAGCATATTCCAATGGTGTAAGATCCATGACATAGTTTTTTTAGTACGAAGTTCGCATTGTTTTGATGCAAACTGATTAATCTCAACATTTTTTTTCCAAATACTAAATTATGTTATCCAATTAGTGCCTTTTATACACTGGACAAACTGATCAAAATCATAACACATTTCACCTGTTCAACTAATCACAGACTAAGAATTGCCTCAATTCCCACAACAAGAAGAAAGATTAGCCATTAACAATGGGGTCAAACACAAATCTGCAACCTAACAACTTCCTACCTTGTTAATACAAAGAGCAGAGAAAGAGAATTAGAGATCAACAGCACGGAGCTGTCCACCACCATCATCCAGCACCTAAAAAATCTAGAAATCCCGATAGATCGATCGTCGTCGTCAAGGCGTAGTAACCAAGCTCCTAATCCGGCTAGATCGCCTGACCGGCGTCATCGCTTCGTCTTGACCTCCTGCCTACATTGCCAAAAATTAGCTGTTAGGATTTCAGGAACCTTGATACAAAGACAGCAAGAACAGATTGAGAAAACAGCTCACCTTTTTAGCAGAGCGCTTCTCGTAAGTAGTGAAGCTCCCGAAGGAAGTAGAGGAAGAAGCAGTGGAGTCTCTCCTCGGCTTCCTCTCATGGCTGTAGACGTCATCCTCTTCTGTTGCCTTCTTCCCTGGGGTCTTCTTGCTCTTGAGGGACACGTTTTGCAAGCTGCTGCTCACAGCAGGCCCTGATTCGTGCAATGTCTCAGCTTCTGTCATGAAATTCCCGTCCAACTGTGAACGGAACACCGTGTTGCTGCAAGAGCTATCCGGAACCAATGTGATTTTCGGGGGTTGTGGAGGAGTTGCCACCACTGAAGTTGCGGCAGCAGGAAGCGGAGTTCGCTTGAAATAGAATGACATCGCAGCGGCAGTGACCGTTACGATCAACGATGACAACGCCATTATAATCCCCAACGGTTGTGTTTGTTTCGATTCTGTCGCAGCTGCTAATAGCTCAAGATCAGCTTCCTCCGCTGCTACTACACTTTCTGCAGTTTCCATTTCTTCTGAAGGTGGTTCAGCCTTTTCGTCGATCTCAGCCATAGAAGATGCTGCATTCTCCTTGCTTCTGCTATCTTCCATGATATCCCCATCAACCACCTGCAGATCGGTATCTGCGGCTTCGGCTGTTGATTCGGAGTTATCAACAGAGACTTCCGCTTCTTCAAATATAGCTTCCAATGCTGGAGATTCATTCTCCATGTGATCGGCAACCTCAGTAACTATCAGGTTCTGCTCAACAACTTCCATTTCTTCGTCCTCATGAGCATTGGCATCTACAATTGCTTCTGTCTCTACGGATTCAGGCACTTCAATATCAACTTCAGCTTCGTTGGCTATCACGTTCTGCTCCACAATTTCCAATTCTTGATGGATGTTTTCATCCTCGTGAGCATCAGCATCTACGATTGCTTCCGTCTCTACAGATTTAATCGCTCCTATATGAACTTCAGAGACATCTTGAAGACGTTGATTGATCGGAGACAGGACATCGCGATTCAGACATGCTGTTTCCACAGGTTCTGTTATAAGATCTGCGTCTCTTTCCACCATCGAGGTCAAGTTAACAACTCCATACCAGCCAAGATCTTCTCGGCATAAAGACGGGGATTGCACAAGTATGCCAGCCAACCAGTTACGGAACAGTTTGGAAGTTACTGGTGAAATGTTACGGCTTGTAAAATGCCAATTGGGTAAGGAAGGGGTGGATGGGATTATCGGAGTATCGGAGATGGTGGTGCAGAAGCAAGCAATGATCAGGAGAAGCAAGAGTGTCACAAGTTTGGTGCGGAAGAAAGATCTCGGCTTTGGTGTTGCATCAGAACAGTCGGCCACTTGCTCAATGGCAACTTCTTCCATCTTGGCCTCGGCGGACAAGGAGTTGCATTCTTCACACTCACCATCATTGCAGGTGACGGAAGGTCCGGAATCGTCCGACCTCTGCGGAGATTCTTCACGGCTATCAGAAGAGAACGAGTCCTCGAGGTGCTTTGCATCTTCTGGATCGGCACGAGGCTGGGGTTTGTAGTGAAGAAACCGGGGCCTTGGAGAGAGGTAATTAGTTTCAGGATCGTAAGGAGGAAGAGAGGTCTCGGCAGCAGCGGCTGCCGGAGAGCGATAGATGGGAGGTGGGACAAGAAATTCGCCAGGATCTTCTCCAGATTCCCAGTTACCAACGTGGGGGAGATCCAACTCATCTTGGGAGTCATAGCCAACCTTGGATTTCGCATCGAAACTGAAGGAACCGAGAGATTCCACGGAATCCGTAGCGGAAGAAGGGAAGGAGGATCTCGTGGCGTCGTTCCTCTCCGATAACACTCTCCGCTTCGGCGACGCGGAGATTACCTTCGATGAGGCGGAGATGGTAGGCGCCATGAAGCTCTTGCTGCCCTTGGAGCAATTCATCATCGGAGATTTCCCACGCAGCTCGTTCTCCTTGTGAACCGACGACACCGACCGTCCCTTCGAGCCCAAATCCTTCTGAGGTAATTCTGCAAACGAATAAACGGCACCAGAGTCATCACAAGTTGTGAAATAATCTCAACAAGAGGGTTGAGGAGGAGAGACGGAAACAGAACTCACCCTGCGGGTTGCCGTTGATCGGATGCCTTGGCGAGCCGAGAGGGCTGACCCAGGGAACCTTCTTGGGGGCGCCGAAGCTGGGATCCGGGGTTCTTGGGTTTGGGCTGAGGGATCTGAACGTGCTCGGGGATGGCGATCTGTTGTTGTTCACCATGATCTTGCGCGTCAACTCTCTTTTGGAGTGGGATTCCAACTAGAGAGAGGTGGAGCGTAGAATTTGGATTTGAATGATGGATTTGGAAAGTGGGATGCCGTAAATTGGAGAATTGAAGAGAGATGATTTGCAAGATCTTTAAATTTAGAGAGAGAGAGAGAGAGGAGGGAGGTGGAGATTGGATGGTAACGGCTACTTCTTTGGAGATGACCGTTTGGAGCCTCTGGTGGTTTGAATTTGAAACGAGGGTGGGGTCGACCGTTGGAGGGTGGCTGGACTTGTGCCGATAGATCTCATTTGGGATGTGGAGTTGTGACAGTTGTTTCCCTTCACTCTCTTTTGAAGTAATTTGGAAAATATATTTAGGGGGAAAGTCCTTGCGAATTACTAGAGTTTGTAGGAAGATATTCCCTTCGTGCAACTAATGATGTAGGAGACTTTGTAGGAAGAATCCCCGAAGCAAACAAGTATCATTTAATGTCCAGCTATTGTCACACATTCTTATGTGGTGTTTGGTTCATGAATAAGTAGGAATAAGAGTGGAGAATAAATTAAAATAAGCATTATTAATATTCTGCTATTGGATAAGAATAAGAGAAATAATGTTAGGTAAGTGTTATTTTCCATTCGGTTGGCACATGAGAGATAAGGAATAAATATTATAAGTTAGGGAATAAGGGTGAATAAGAGAAGAGCGAAAGGAGAATAAGGGAATGGATAAGAAAAAATAATGGAAGAGAGGAAGAAGGAAAAGGAAACAAGGGAGTGGATAATGAAGAATAAACGAAGAGGGGAATAAGAGCTTATTTTGATCCATATTCCCCTACCAAGCATGCCCTTAGAGTAGAACTCAATAGGACAAAGTGTTACATGTTCGCATTTTTTATGTGTATGGAAAAAGTAAGTGATTCTTAGCGAAGTCGTTCTTCGAAGGCATGTATCTCTTTGCAAAAACTGAATGGAAGCCCTCCATATACATATGTTTGTTTTCCTCTACACCAGATTATATGATTTGATACCTTAAACTAGTTCCTAAGATGATTCGATATAAAATCATTTAATATGAACTTTGTTGCAACTTGTAAATAAAAATAAACAAAAAATACAATAATATAATAAGTAGCATCCTAGATAATCGTGAAAAAAACCCAAATCCAAATTGTACAAAATCTGTTTTCTCAGTCTTATACATATTTTTAGAAAACTCAAATTAACCAAAATAAAAAAAGATTAGAGATACATAGACATATGTAGTGAATTTTGACCTTTTGGACAATTATCTTGAACAAATAAGGAACTTCAACATTTCCAATAACACAACTCTTTTTGTACCCACTCTAATAAAATACACAAAAAATATTAAAATAAGTCAAAATATAAAAATATGTATCCGTTAATAAAAGTCAAACCTCAGTACCATGTATGCATATTCAAGGCCCACAACTCTTGAAAACGAACTCATATAATATCTATTCACCTTTAAGTTAAATTTCTTTAGCTCATTAGCTGTCAATACTGCAATGAAATTTATAGGTGGTCTAAGTCAGAATGTTACAATTTCTGCTTACTATCTTCCAATGGCCTTAAATTTCGCCGAAATTCTGCCGAATTTCGGTCGAATTTCGGTTTCGATAGGTAGGTGACCAAAATTCGACCTAAATGGCTATATCGGTCGAAATTTGGGGGGGGGTCTAGTTCAAAAAACCATCAAAATGACCGAAATTATGTTTCGGTCCCTCACCGAAACGAAACCGAAATCCGACTTTTAAGGCCTTGCTTCCAACTACCTCTATTGGAGGACTTCCCGGTATCTACAGTTAGGAACCCCCACTAGGATGTGAAACAAATTATAATATCCTTATATATGAAATAGGAAATCTTGAATTCATGTTGTTCATATATAATAGGTCCAAAGCTCAACTTCCACATTAATACTTTCTAAAGCATGCATCTCACCTAATTAAAATTTCAAAAAAAAACTAGATTATGTGTATAATATAAACCCACCAACACACCAAAGGCCCATCAATAGTTCGAATAGGACTAAATAAGAGATCATGGTAATCGTATCACGGAGATATCCTATTATCCATCTAAGACATTCTTAAACAATTCCCCTCAAGTTGAAGCATGCAATGCTTAGCAATAGAAAATTTATCAAACACCGGATACATGACAATGCAGATCACCTCGACTCAACGCATACTATGTTGGTTGTTGTTGTTTATGATGATTCTCAAGTCATGCTGGTGAGATGAATTGGAGAGTTTGAGTAGGACCGACGATACATTGAGAAATCTGGATAAAGTACTGATTCTTGTGCATTGTATATGCATTAATCGAAGTTGTTGGCGATGTAATAGGTCTCCCTTTTGGTGTATTCTAGCCAAAAATTTACCTGCTTAGCTGTAGAGAAAAGATAAAGAGTTGGATATAGAAGTGGTCGATGCATCCGTCTTCTTCTTCAAGAATGGAGAGGAGAACCCATTGATGATATCCTTCTTCGAGAATGGAGAGGAGAACCCATTGATGATATTAGGTTTCTTCTTCTACATCTTTAATGCCTTTGGAGAAAGATGGTCTACAAAGATTAGGGTTTCATTTCATTGGGAACTGGTAGGGCTTCCATCTTGAACTGCTTGTGGCCTCACACATTTTGAAATAAAAAGTTTAGGCTTCATATACTTGCCCAATAGGTTGATCAAAATAAAATGTTTGTAGGTCCCATCTCCTTGCTAGGGCTTGCTTGACTCATGGGACCCCGTCTGAAGCCCGATGGCTTCGACGTGGCGGTGAGCAGCATTGGTTTGTAGTAGATGGAAGTGTTGCTTGCAACAATTGCCATAGAGCTACATGAAATCTTTGGAACAATTCAATAAGAACATGAAGAGATTTCCATCTACTTTGAAGAACATGAAAGTACTCAAAATAAGAGTCGAACTTGGAAAAGCAAATCCAAAATCAACTTGCCCTAATACCATATGGAAAAACACAATGCATAATCAAATCAAAGAAAGAATAAGAATTCTTATATTTTTGCGTGGAACAATATATCAAAGATTACAATGATTCTTGGGCTCTATATAAGGCTCCACCAACACACCAGTGTTCCATCAATGATCCGTGTGGGACTAAACGTGACATCATGGTAATTGATCCTAGAGATATCCAATTACTCATCTAAGATATTTTGTAACAACTGAAAATTTACAAAAAGGCGGTTATATGGATCAAAACTTCCTTTCCTACTTGGTTTTCTCATTATTTTCACTCATCTTCTTCGTAAAAGCTCTTTCGCTCAGGGTGATGATTTAATGGTACTTGAAGCTTTTAAGACCTATATTGATCGCGATGTTGTTTTTAGCACTACAAGGATTCTTAACAAATGTTGAAGCTCACTACATGCAACCCATAAAATGGGATGATTTCACTCAATTCCCTTTCAACATCAAGATACTACCATGAGTACCATGATACCACCAAAATCCTTTTTAAGCGAATCACTTATCCTGGAAGAAATACAGAGCAAGAACTCTTCTTGTTGCTCTAAAGAGTCATCTTCTTGAGCTGACATTATCAAAAGTAAAAGTACAAGTTAAAGTTCGTTGAAAGATAGTAATTGCAATGTAAAATCACAAAATACTAATTGCATCATAGGGCCATAAAGTTGGATCTCAAAATTACCTTTTAGAGGTCTAAAAATAATTGTGATGGATGTCCACAACCTTATTTAACACCTATCATAGGTTTTCTTGCATTTTTCAAACATATTTCTAGAATCCAATCATACTGATAGTTCTTTATAATAATCAATGTTCGATAAGAAAAATCATTTGGATCAAATAAATAAGGCATCTTTTCTTTTGTATTCGTAAAAACTTTATAATGTGATATATGACATGTAATATGGAGATATCACATGCCTTAGATTGATATATAAAAATCCATTTACCATATACTTGAATCAAGAATTATCAAGCCGTTACAATTTTTGCCAAACATTGACAGAAGTTTAATGAAAAAATAAGCAAGACGCAAGATCGAGTTCCCTGTAATAAGCATTCATTTACATTTACATAAAATACAGGCATACAAGAGAGCAATGGACGCAATACTTCACAACATAGCCAACACAATCTTTAAACCCATTTAACAGGATGTACTTGCATTCCATACGGATGAGACATTTCCAAATTCTGAAGTTGCAAGCAACCAAAAAATGACAGAATCTCATTGGTGAAGAACTAACTACACACATGCTGTACCAATTTCACAGATTGAAGGACTACAGATTATACCAGACAACTTCAGACCAGAGGTCAGTCAGAGAACTAAAAACAACCTACTTCATTTGTTCTGTATACAACTCATAGCCCCTGCACCCACAAAGTGATGGTGATGGAATAAGCTGTGGGAGCTGTGGGAGCTGCAAGGCAAATTTACAAAAACAAAATCCCCCATCACCTGGAGGTACCGCCATGAGACCAACACATCAGCTTACTTTTCCGGCTTGGACAAATGGGCTACCAAGTGCTTCGTGACTGAAAATCCATTGAATGTGTCTACTCCAAGAAGTTCCTTGAGTTTCTTGTCGCATATAATCTGCCTTTTATCAGAAGGATCCTTCCAAAGAAAAAGGATATACAAAAATATCGAGTCAAATTTCATCGTCCTTGCTCAACTAGCGATAATAAGCAATGAACAAACCAATATTGAGAAATATCAAGTTTGGTAGAGCTCAAATTAATCTACCAGATGAACTTCCACCTCGATGAACAGTACTTTTATTTCCAAATATGTTCCCCTTTGAATCCCAACTCTATCAAGCATGTACCCATTAAAAATTCACAAAATAAAAGATCTCATAACAAATTTTGTGTTTTATGTTTGCAATTCAATTTATCTTAATTTCAATATTTTCCATTAACTTTAGTACAGGCTCGATATTTTGCCAAATCCGAAACCTTTCTTATAAAAAGATTAGAAACTCAGAAAATCATGACCTTCAACATTTCCTAAAATAGCAATTTTTAAACTGTACTTTTATATAACAAAAATCATGACCTGCAATTTTTTTAGTACAATTTCTTACTTTTAAATAACAAATCCTTATTGCCAAATTCTTTTATATTCAGCTTTCAGGTTAATATGTTTCCTCGAATTTAGTTACTTTGGCATAACTAAATTGTTCAAATTTTTAAAGGAATGGCAATTTTTCCTTTAGAAAAACCATTTTCTCTAGTTGCAGAGAACTAATCTTTCCACCACAGTAAAATGACCACGGTTGTTATGTATTGATTAAAACACCATGGATGGATGGTAGAAAGTCATAGCAAACCCCTTAAACATGTGCTTAAGTACTTAAAAACAACTTGTTAGATCTTTAATAATCATTTCAGAACTGTATGTGAAATTACATTTCATACTGCTCAAGCATGGTGGTTATAATGTACTTGGTTCATCTGTTCAGAAATACAGAAAAAAACCAATCTTTTCTTTGCTACAAATCGATGATAATGCATATATCTAGTCGGGTCACTTTTCATGTTAGGGGGCTCGTGTAAGCCCTCTTCTTCCCTTGTCAACGATACAATATATGATTACCTGTCTTTCTCCCTCGGATTTTTCCCATGCCTTATACAAATTTCAATTTTCAATCACAGTAACGTCTGGACTAAACAGACTTAACCCCAATGGCTAATAGTAAATTAAAATATACCGCACCGCAACTACATAACTTGTAATCTATTGCTGTGCAGGTAGAGACCATAAGGTACCTGCAAATTGTTTTGCTTGATGTAATCCCACATTCTCTTCACCACTTCACTACGTGATAACAATTCATTCTCACCCGTACCAATGAATTTGGCTAAAGCATCTGAAAGACGCAGAGGAGCTGTGAAACCACTGTTTCCTTTCTTCCGATGCTTTTCTTTCTGTGTTCCTTCATCTAAAGAACAAGGCTGATCAGGAAACTGTTTGGAGATCAAACAATCTGAGCCATTGAAAGAAAACATACCTTCTTCTTCATCATCGTCATCTTCTTTAGGTCGCTTTTTTTTCTCCACTTTTGGTGCTGCAAAAAAAAGTTCCTGAGAAGATTGCTCTAGCAAAAGATCAAATGCCCATTATGAAACCATACATAAAGCTTGAAGTCCAAAAATATTATAAAAAATCTTTCTTAATCATACATTTTGTGCAAACTGAACTTTAATCATACATTTTGTGCAAACTGAACTTTAAATCGCAGTTACCAAGGTCCATACACCCACCAGCATTATCACAATCAACGCATCATTCACAAAATTGATATATATATATATATATATATCATAACTAGTCAACCAACTCTAGCAAAAGATGATTAAATGCCCAATACAAAAACCAACCATTTTGCAGGTTCTGAAAGTCCTAAGATGAAAACATTACTATTACTATCAGACTTCACAACAGGGAGAAAAATATACTTAGTAAACCGATAAAGGTATCCACAGTAGATACGATGAAAAGTGTGCAGCAAATTTTATATCAAAACTTCGATTTATGTGTTAGGTATCAGATGGTTAGGAGGACCACCCTAAATGGGAGAAGCAGCTTGATAGAAGTGTTTCTTCTTTTTACAGAAACCGGTAGAACAAAGACCTATATACGTCCCACTCACCAACTCTTGCACAATATGCGATGCGGAACTAAATTCATGAGAACTGTACTGCAATAAGTCCAATTTACTCGGCCATTGACTATTCTCAACAGATATATAGGAACAATATTCATGATCAACTTGACAGACGTCATCGTCATTCATTCTAGCTACGATAAGAGGTTTAATTGTTCCCTCTTAACTCCAATTTATTCCAACAAAAAACTTCTATGCAATAACCAGAGCAGAAAAATGATTTCCCTGATGTGCAATTAGCCAGAAAAAAATAACAGTACAAGATCAGGACAGTATCCAAGTTCAGAGCCAAAATTGAAATCTGATCCATCTTGTGATGTAACACGCCACTAATTTTATAAATTAAAGTAATTGTCAACGGAAATGCAACCTCCATCTTTCATAAGACGTTGTGCATTTTCTACAAACCCACAAGGATGGTGCCACCAAACGATTGACCTTCATTCTTAGGTCTTTCCGCCATCTCATCCCTTTACCAGCAAAAAATCATGGCTAATGTGATACATCTCCATTTGATATTTCCAAAAAAGTATATTTTCATGATATTCGTTTCACATTAAATTTGTTTAAGCTGCCCTATCTTGGAGTCCATTTGTTTTCAATTCCTGGAAGAGAATGAATACTATTTCTGATGGACCGACGTATATATTCATCATTTAGAATTACCATTTTTACTTTCATCCAAATTTTAAGATTGGGAAAATTGGCCAGCCTATGTTATATTTATACATATATAGAAAACTGGCATCTTCAAAACTGAATCACGAATCCCATAAAGAAAGGAAGCTTCAAGTGGACAAGCCTTGGGTTTTCTGAAATAAGAATACATATTCAAATCTTATACCATTTTTCGATTCCAATGGCCAGATATGCTTTGTCAGAGCCTTGTTCATCTGAAACATATCGATAGACTTAACATTGAAAAGGCCTTGTAATTTCTCATCACACATTATGTTTCTCCTGTTGCTTGGATCTTGCAAGTTATGTTCACGAATGTACGCCCACATCCGCTTTACGACCTAAAGTTAAAAGGAAATATATATAAAAACCATCGCCTGTATGATATCTAGTTAAACAAGAGGTGGGAGTTACCTCTGTTCTGGCTAATTCAGTTTCCTCGACAAAATCTTGGAGTTGTGGTGATAAACTGCATAGTTTGGTGAAGCCGCCCCCCCGCCTTTGTTTGACATCTTCATTGATTTTGGTTGGTCTGCAGGGGTTAGACTTCCCGTAAGCAATACCAAACTAATAATTTAATACCCTAAACATTGGCGAATCAGCCAAAATGAACACGTAAAGACTTGAGAATTTAGAAAGGAACATACAGACAAAAATCAAAAGCCTCAAGATAAATGCCTTAGCTTTCCCAACTTTTCCAGGGAGGAATATTAAAATTCACAGTAAAAAATGCATCAACAGATATCGAATTTAAAGGCAGAAAGTTTTAAAAAAAACAACATTTTAATATATCTTGAACTTCTATACAAAAGCGACATCACATGGCAGCAGCAGTTATTCACAAAATAATTCTCCCAACTTTTTAGGTTCCTCATGTTTTATATTTAGCCTGGGAAAGAAAAAGGTAATTGCAGAGATCTCAAATAAGCATTTGGTAGAGAATTAGCACCCGAGGTGAATGTGTGTCCAGAGGAAAAACAGGGCCTATACTAAGTTGATGTGGCCCTGATGCATGGCAAATTAGGAGATTAATCAAATATGGCTTGCAGATCTGGAAAGACAAAAAAGGAAGTATGGTAAGAATGTCTGGAAGCTGAATTAAGAGCACTAAAAAGAGAAACAGCATTACAAGTGATTAAAAGTAACTGAAGCGTGATCTTGCTCATCCACAGCTACGTGCTAAAACAACGCGAGATGAACCACACAGGCAACTAACAGCCCATGAAGCCAATCCCACTTAGTGAAAGGAATTGGTTTCTCTTTAAACATAAACTCCCAAGAGTGAACACATGAAAAACAAAGATACGAATTGTGGAAAACCAATTATACAACATGATAAAAACCAAACAGGCAGAAACCCTAAGAAATAAGAGAAACAAGGACAGTTTAATTGCCAAAAAAACTGTGAAAAAATAGGATAGTTTAATTGTCAAAACTGAGAAAAAAAAACTAAGTCATCTCTTCCGATCAATTAGCTGCTCATTTTGAATCAAGAATCAATCACATTTAATGATGTCTACTTAGCAAAAGCCTCCCCCACCCGATTGCCAAAGATTTTAAAAGATTACGTTGAGATGGTGCATCTTATGTTGGTGTTTGGCTGCGTGTGCTTTTTGCAGAGCAGTGTCTGTTTAGTGAATTAAGGGATACTGGTAAAATCAGGAGGAATATTAAAGAGTTTTTAAAGCAAAAACAAGAACAAATAGGTGCTTCTATGATTTAGTGCATTTCAGCAACCACAGAAATTGTAAAATAAAGTATTTAGGTTAGCCCAAGGGCAGAATCAAAAAAGGAACTTTGCAAGCAAAAGTTTTCCAAAACTCAAAATTCAATGAAAGGCAAAGATGTTGATGCAATTCCTCTCACTTCCTTTTCTTTAGCTAACCGAAATCGACTCGTTACCCTCTCGCTTATCTTTTTTTATCTAACCGAAATCCACTCTTTACCTCACAGATTAAAGGGTCAAGCCCTACATGCACTGAGACATCAGATGAAGCCAGACAGACCATTTTCAGAGGTATATGCACACAAATGCAGACTTAGGATGCATCTGTAAAAAGAAACTTCCCAATCACACCCCCCCCCCTTTTGGCCACCCATTTTACATTACAAAAAATAGGTCAACATCATTCCCCCCCCCCCAACCAAACACACAGTTTCTTAACCTCTATAAACTCGGGTATATTGAGAATCAAGACTACTGCAGTTGGTAGGTGTACCCTGCATTCTTGCCCAAGGTTTCTTCTATGAAGGAAACCACACAGAAATTGTAACAATTTTTAATCAGCGTGCCATTTCCTTTTTAGCTTTCCTTTTGATCAATTTTATCTTCTTTCAATTTAGTAAAAAAACGGAACGTCTCATAGAAAAATGGAATATTTTAGGATTCCAAACAGCGTACAAGATTGACCAAACTACTTTTGGAAAAGGCACAGGAAAATCTTTCTAAAAACGATGTTCTAGGATGTAGAGCAGTGTGCTAAAACTTTGATTGGGTAGTGGCAGTAACCCCTCAAAAGAATGACAATTCAAAATATGAAGCCGTATATGGACTGATCGGAGAGGCCAATCTCTCGTCAGACAGAGAACTAGACTTCCTCTTGTGGTGCTTCCATTTAAGGCTTCAAGCGCAAGGATCTATCCAGTGTTACAAAAGTCGGTATTCAGTCGGAAGGGTCACTTAATAAAAATAAACGGTCTTCGGATGACTAATTGGCAATATTCGGTTAGATACTTTTAATTATTTAATACACATAATCTTATGTATCTATACATGTATGGTCTTAATTAATAAGATTAAGGAAACAATTGAATGACAATCATACTTTACGCATCAAACTTTTACTTTGCATTAAAGGAAAGTATGAAAAAAAAACAAAAAATATAAGTCTTATTTTTTCATTAGTCGGCTAACTATTCAGCTCGGGCTATTTTATTTGGTCACCCCACTGAATAGAGTATGTCGAATCGACTAATCGATCCAGTCGGGTGAATATTGCAACAGTGGATCTATCGATAATCGCTAGAGATCCTCTTCTCTCAGATTCAAGGTTTTTGTTGCTTGGAGGCGATCAGTTCCAGCTCAGCCTCCTTATCTTTGTTCTCCTCCACAAGATCTCGTTAAAACCTCATCCCCTAAGATTACATTGAACATATGGTGCTCCAACACTTAGGGATTCCTAGCTCTTGTGTGGACTCGAGCCCTTGACCTGGGATCGCTGATTTCCAAGTGAGAATCCCTTCAGAGATCTTGGTTCTGAAGTTGCACTAAAAGCCCACATGCTCGAGGAAGTCATTGTTTGGCTAGGGAGCTATTGTTGTGACTTCATGGATCCCTGGTTGATGGGGGAGCAACTACATGTGTAGGAGCAACTGCTCGAGGAAGAGCATACAAGAAGTAAATGAAGTTGGTAAGGATCCAAGTATCAGGAGAATCTCATTTGTTGCTGCCACGAAGAAGAATAATGAGGCTCATTGCTTGAAGTTGTTATTCATGTTAGAGCACCAAAGTATGAAGAGGGTGTCCCTATATTAGAGTTTTTTAAAGTCAAAAAAAGGAGAAACGCGCTTAGGTGCCCACCCGAGAAATCTCATCTCAAGACCCAATGATCTTCTCCAGGACATCGAGTGGGTTGATCCTTTCCATTAAAATGTACTAAGCCTTCTCCCACTACAAGTAAGGTTGGGTTCATGGATTCTTGCTCAAATCCATGTTGAATGATTCAACTATTTTTTATGTCGGGCGTCGACTACCTAACGCAACCCCTGCACGAGTGGGATTTGAACCCTGATCTTTTATGTGGTAAACATACTGTACTACCACTAGACCATTAAGTGGGTACTCTTAACCCAATAAAATCCTAGTAACGTTGTTCTGAAAAATCCGCAACAAAAGTAGGCAACTATACACCATCCATCCAGATGTAAGACACGAGCGCACTCTTCTCCATTGCCATAGCATAGAGGCATCGGAAACGTGAAGCTAAGGTCTTACCATCAGTCCAGTTATCTGTCCAGAAAGGAAAGATGCATCCATCACCTGACATCAGCCGAAACTAAAGGAGCAATTCAAGAAAAACAGCACAAATACCATTACCAAAGGCAAACTTATAATGTTGTGGATGGATATTCACTGAAACATGCGCATGATTTACAAAGATTTTATGGATTAATTTGCAACAAATATCATCACTTTCTCCCCAGATTCCTGCAATCCATTTTAAAAGCAAGGTTCGATTCATTTCTTCCAGCCACGGCACGTCAAGCCCTCCCTCATCCGTGGCAAGTGTAATTGCCTCATGGTCAACAAGATCCACTCCTCCCACCCCACAGAAAAAACCTTCTCATAATCATCTCCAAATATTCGTTGGATCCTCATATGCAGTAATCCGGATGACAAGAATACTGGTATGGCAGCAAGCATGTTTCTTAACCGAAAACGAAACAACCACAACATAATAGTAATGATCCCTTACAACCTGTCAGCTTCCGCTCCAACTTCTCCACTACAAATAGTCAATCTGACAAGAGAAGACGGCCGCTACAATGTGGTAATCCAAGGTAGCGAATCAGCAATGTGCCACAAGAACTTCCCAATTCCATTTTTTTTTTGAAATCAGAAGCAAGGGGGATACACTCAACGGTGCACTCCCCAAAAATGTTATTCAATAAAAAGAGGGAACAGAGAGGACAACAGAAAAGAAACAAAACCACACTACAAAGTCAATACGACGCCCAATCCCTCACCAGGTGTTTTGCAAAAGAGCCCACATTCTCCTTATAGAACCTTTGACCCGAGAACAATAAGTCATTTCTCCCCCGCCAAATCGCCCATAGCACGGTCACCGGAAAAAGCAACTCCAGCATCGGCCTCCCCTTATTAGCCCGGAGCGCAGATCAGAACGACTAGAGGTCACTAGTGCAACACCAACCCAAATCAACCCCCTGCCAAATCTCAACCACCTTGGGGCATAAAAAAAAAAGAGATGCTCCACAGACTCAACCGCCGCATCGTAAAGAAGACATCTATCGGAAATCACACCTAAGAGCCGGGCACAACGGCCTTAGACAACACTCACATCCTCCACTCAACAGCCTCCTCAGACAACACAATTCCATGTCACATCTATCGAAAACTCCCCAATTTCATGTCACAATCAACAGCCTCCTCAGACAACACAAACATGGCCACATTCAATTTTTTTCTATTAATCTTCAACCTAAAAGCTCCTCAAAAATCTCCAGCATTACTACCATTCCCCTCACATCCTCCACTCCCCCATCAATGGAAAAAATAGTGTCGTTCACATATTGGAGAATTGGAAGGGAAACGTCCCAATAGAGTACCCTACTGTGAAACCGTGTGACATCACATGATTCACCATGCATGGGAGCACATCTGCGGCCAAAACAAAAAGGAGGGGAACTAGAGGATACTTGCCAAAAGAAGTACATCTATTGCAAAAACTACTCATCAAGCTTGCAAAAGTCGGCCGACTGGTTCGACTAGTCGAGTCGGGGGGGGTAGCTGACTCGACTAGGCCTAGTCGGTCCACCCGACTAGTCTGGCCGACTAATCGGCCGACTTTTACAACAACCCTTTTTATTTTTTTTTATTTTTCATTTTTTTAAAGCAAACATATCCTAATATGCTTAGTGTTATATTTAAGTCAATTACTTCTTTTGTTTCGTCATGATGTCATATAAAATGTACAAATATATGTATATACATACGAATATATGTATAAAAAACTGATTTATATATTTAAAATAATTAAAAATTCAAAACCGACTAATGATCGACTAATTCCGACTAGTCGCCCGACTGCCGACTAATCCTTAGTAGGTGACCCCTCCGACTGAATACCGACTATCGCTTTCTGCAACCTTGCTACTCATCTTGAGTATGTGGAGAGAAAAGAATGAATCATCATATGGGAACCATAGGGTTCTCTTATATAAGAGAGTAACATGTTGGGCAAATTATATAAAGAAGATGGAAGAAATAAATAATGCATAAAAGACATGAAAGATAACTAGTATCTCAACACTCCCCCTCAAGCTAGAGCATAGATATCTATCATGCTCAGCTCGAAGCAACATCTCTGGTAAAGCCCTTTGGTTAGGGCATTGGTATGTACATATGTTGCCTGATCTCTAGATATGACATGAATAGTGGAGATGAGACCCTTCTGTATCATGTCACGAGTGTAGTAACAGTCCACCTCGATATGCTTGGTCCTCTCAAGGAAGGTTGGGTTATTGGCAATGAAGAGACCAGTCTGGTTGTCACATTGGAGGTGCATGGGAAGAGGCACTTCAATGATCAGGTTAATAAGAACAGATCTAACCCACAACATCTATGTACTAGCTTGCGTCATGGCCTTGTATTCTGATTCAGCACTAGATCTGGCAATCACAGTCTGCTTCTTCCTCTTCCATGACACCAACGAATTTCCTATGAACACTGCAAAGTCAGAAGTAGACTTTCTGCCATTGGGACACATCGCATAATCTGCATCTGTACAAGCTGTAACTGCAAGGGATGTGCCTCTGCTAAATAGAAGAACAATGTTAGGTGAGGCCTTCAGATATCTCAGAATCATATGGGATGCATCCATATGTGTATGTCTAGGTTGCCCCATAAACTGACACACTTTGCTCACTACAAAGGATATATCTGTCTTGGTAATAGTCACATAAAGAAGCTTCCTAACAAAATCCATGTACTTCCGCTTATCAACCTCATCAGTGTCATCATCATAGAGCTTTATGCTCAGATCCATATGAGTAAAGGCAAGCTTGCAACCTACCATGCATGTCTTAAAAAGATCTGTAACATACTTCCTCTAGTATCTCGTTGGATCCTAGCGAACTCCAGTCCAAACAAGTAACGTAGGCTACCAAAGTTCTTGGCCACAAACTACTGACCTAGGAAACCCTCAGTAGCATGGATGCCCTTCTCGTCGTTCCATGTAACAATGATATCATAAACATAAACAAGTATAACAATTGTACCTCTCTGAGTTCTCTGAACAAACAATGAATAGTCGGCAATCAATCTCGCAAACTCATGTTGCTCTATCAAATCCGAGAGCCTCTTGAACCATGCTCTTGGACTCTGTTTAAGGTCATAGATGGCCTTGTGAAGCATGCAAACCTTCTGACACTCCTCAGCAGCGAACCAGGTGGTTGCTAATGTAAACCTACTCCTGTAGGTCACCATAGAGAAATGCATTCTTCATATCAAGCTAATAGAGGGGCTAATCTCGTGTCACTACAATTGATAGAATTATACGCAAAGTAGAATGCCTGACCACTGGAGAGAATGTATCTTGATAGTCCACCCCATATGTCTAGGTAAACCCACATGCCACAAGTCTCACCTTGTAGTGATCCACACTACCATCTGCTCATTACTTCACTGTGAACACCTATTAGCACCCAACAATAGTCGCGTCAATTGGAGCCAAAACAATGCTCCAAAAGCAACGTGATAGTAGCACAGCCATCTCCTCCTCTATGGCAAGATGCCATTGATTGTATTGGAAGGTCTCCTGACACGTCCATAGTATCTCCACAGGTGATAGATCCACGGTAAATCTCCTAAAATCATATGAAAGACTACTCAAAGAAACCTGGGATGCAAGAGGATATGAAGCACAAGTGTGTCTCCGCTTTCGCCGAACAATAGGCACATCGAGATCATCTGTCATCCCCTGAATGTAAGTTTCCCTCTTGAGAGGGTACATGCTCATCCTATAAGGAATCCTGCTGCACATACAACTCAATAGTGTCATCAGTAGAAACAATGTGCCCATTACATACATGAGGTGGGACAGGTGATGGGATAGACTTGTGGGCAAGGAGGACATAGTAAGACCTACAAGTAAACACACGTGGTAAAAACTAAAAACTGAGTCAAGGTGGGTGGCGGTCCAAGGGTAGCCACAAGAGCAAGTGTAGGTACTTGAGGTGGTGGTGGAGGCGACAGTGGTAGTGGTGAAGGAGGTGATGGAGGTGGTAGTGTAAGTGCAGGAGGTGGTAGAGACGTGGGAGGTGGAGGCATGTAAACCTCCTCATCAGAGTCAGATAGGGCTAGTATGTCACCTATATGAGAGAAATACATAACATAATCAAAGAATGTAACATAAGCACTGATAAAGTATTCCTGCCAAAACAAATTAAAGCAACAGTACCCTTTCTGGGTAAGAGAGTAGCCAACAAAGACACACTTGAAAGCTCTAGGAAAGAGCTTGTCACGACCAGGTGAAAGATTGTGAACAAGGGCCACAGATCCAAACACACGAGGTGTAAAGAAGAACAGGTCCTTCTCGGGAAACGCAATCGAGAAAGGGACCATTTCCCCTAAAACAGAAGATAGTATACGGTTTACTAAGTAGCGTGAGGTGAGAACCGCATCATCCCAGTACAAGTAAGGAGCACGACTGAATCAAAAGGGTTTCGGTTACATCGAGTAAATAATGATGTATGCACTCGATAACATTGTTCTGCTGAGACGTATAGGCACACGAGGTATGGTCTACAATGCCAAGAGATCTGAGAAACTCGGCTAGCTATAAAATGCAAAACTCCAAGGCATTGTCAAAACACAAATACTTGACAATAGCAGAAAAATATTTTTTATTTTATTAATAAATGATTTAGTGACTGAACCAGCCTTAAACTTATTCTTTAACAAGAAAACTCAAGAAAGTCTATAATAGTCATCTATAACGACCATATAAAACGGTATCCCTGGTGATCAGGGACACAACTCGGACCTCAAATATATAAGAGGAACTCAAACAACTGAGAATTGCTTTGAATCTAACGAGATGGAAA
Organism: Ottelia alismoides; assembly: GCA_037367405.1. NCBI lineage: Eukaryota > Viridiplantae > Streptophyta > Magnoliopsida > Alismatales > Hydrocharitaceae > Ottelia > Ottelia alismoides. The sequence continues at coordinate 402,806 of JAZKJV010003555.1, read as the reverse complement.
CGAAGAAGATGCTTCCCAAGCTGGAAAGCCTCGCACTGGAAGAAAGATCGCATCGAGATCTGTGGGAGATAGCTTCTCAAAGGAACGTGGCCAAAACGAAGATGTCACAGGTACGGTGAGACTGGTCCAGTAGGAATAGTAGAGGAACCAACATGAGGAGGTTGGACCAATTTGTATAGCCCATGCTACTCGCGGCCACATCCAATCACCCTGTCCGTGAGTGTGTCCTGAAACCAGGGATGCAGATGGACGGATACAGATATAGGTATTATTGTATCCTTATCCTTTTTATACGAATATGAATGCGTATATGGATATTGACGGATATTAAAACTAGCTTACCATATCCTTAAAAAACGGATAAGGATGTAAAACAGATACTAATTGCATATGAGTAATGTTAGAAATACTCTATACAATTGACTTAAATATATACAAATTGGATGGAAAACACATGATATAAATTTAGTAAATGTGTTTGTATCATGAAATTTATACAAATATGGTAAAAGAAGGTATAGAATTATGTTATATATGGTTAAAAATAAATCTATGACTATATAATTTATATACGAACAGATATACGAATACGGATACGAATATTTACGGATATCAAAACGATATCCATATCCGTATCCATTTCAAAACTATTGGAAGAAAATGAATAGTTGTTTATTCCTGTAACCCTAGGCTCTCTTATATAGGGGAGAGGCCTATGGGTAAATTATATAAGATAGACAAAAGGAAATAAAATAAATGAAAAGATACATGGAATGTAGAAATATCTCAACGCTCCCCCTCAAGATGGAGCATAGATATCAATCATGCTCAGCTTGGACGAACACTTCTGAAATGACTCCCTGAGTAATGCCTTGGTGAAGATATCTGTTGTCTGCTCTCCTGAACTAACATGAGAAGTAGAAATCAGACCCTTCTGAATAATATCTCTCGTATAATGGCAGTCTACCTCAATATGTTTCATTCTCTCATGGAACGTGGGGTTGTTGGCAATAAAAAGAGCAAGCTAATTGTCACATTGGAGGTGCATAGGAAGTGGCACTTCTATAGTTAGGTCGGTAAGAACGGATCTAACCCACATCAATCCGTGGTAGCTTGTGACATGGCTCTGTATCCTAATTCAGCACTAGATCTGGCAACCACAATCTACTTCTTGCTCTTCCATGAAACCAGGGAATTTCCTATAAACACAACAAAGTCCGAGGTAGACTTTCTATCCTTTAGACATCCAGCAAAATCTGCATCTGCACATGCTGTAACTGATAGAGATGCACCACTGCTGAAAAGAAGTCATGTACCATGTGAAGTCTTCAGGTATCTCAGAATCATATGGACTGCATCCATATGCGCTTGTCTGGGTTGCTTCATAAACTGACTTACTTTGCTCATAACAAAGGATATGTCGTCCCTGGTGATGGTCACATATAGTATCTTTCCAACAAAGCTCTTTGTACCTCCGCTTGTCAACCTCCTCAGCATCATCATCATATAGATTTATGCTCGGGTCAATAGGAGTAGTGGTAGGTCTGCAATCTGTCATACCTGTCTCTGAAAGAAGATCTGCAACATATTTCCTTTGGGTCATCACAAGACCTCTCTGATTCCGTGCAAATTCCAACCCAAGGAAGTAACGTAGGTGTCCAAGATCTTTGGTCACAAGCTGTTGATCTAGGAAGTCCTTGGCACCCTGAATGCCCTGCTTGTCATCTCATGTAACAATAAAATCATCACCATACACAAGAATAGCAATAGTACCTCTATGGGTCTTCTGTACAAACAAGCAGTGATCGGCAGTCAATCGAACAAACCCTTACTCTCTATCAAGTCCGAGAGCTTCTGGAACCATGCTCTTGGACTCTGCTTAAGGTCGTAAATAACCTTGTGAAGCCGACACACCTCCTGACACTCCCCCTCAGCAGAAAACCCCGGTGGTTCCTGCATGTAGACCTCCTCATGTAGATCACCATAGAAGAAGGCATTCCTCACATCAAGTTGGTATAGGGCCAATCTCTTGTCATGGTAACTGACAGAAGAATATGCAGAGTAGAATGCCTAGCCATTGGAGAGAAAGTATCATGATAGTCTACCCCATATGTCTAAGTGAACCCATGTGCCACTAGTCTCGTCTTATAGCGATCTATATTGCCATCCGCACGGTGTTTCACAGTGAACACCCATTTGCATCCTACAACTGACGAATCAACTGGGAGCAGTCACAAGACTCCACGTGCCATGTGACTGTAGTCGTAGCCATCTCTTCTTCCATAGCCAAGCGCCATTGACTATCCTTCAATTCCTCCTCATAATTCCGTGGAATGTCCACGGCAGATAGAACCACTGCAAATTTCTGAAAAACCCCTGTTAGACAATGAAAGGAGACTTGAGAAGCTAGGGAATAGGAAGCACGAGATCTCTTATGCTTTCGAACTGCAATAGGAATATCCAGATCATATGGAACATCCTCCATCTGTGTGGTAATTTCCTACAATGATTTCTGCACAGATACATCTCCATACCCATCATTAGACATATTATCAAAACAAACTTGGAGCTCCGCGGAAGATGAGCGATGACCATGAGCAAAAGAAGACCGACGAATGTAGAACCTAGGTAGGGATGGTACAGGTGGCGCATCACGCATGTGACGGGGTAGTAGAAGGGGGTGGAGAAGGAGGTGGAGGTGGAGGTGGTAGAAGTGGAGTAGGTGGAGGTGGGACAGCAGGCATGGGAGGAGGTGGTATATAGACGGCATCCTCTATGTTCGATGAAGCCAACCTATCACCTGTAGGAGAGAAGTACATCACAGACTCAAAAAATGTGACATCAGCAGTGATATAATATTTTCTACGCAGAGGATCATAACACTGATATCCCTTCTAGAGTCCTGGAGTATCCCAGAAACACGCATTTGGCAGCTCAAGGAGCAAGCTTGTCAAGACCAGGAGTCAACTGGTGAAACAAAGCGACAGATTCGAACACACGAGGGGTGAATGAGAATAACTCCTTTTCAGGAAAGGATGCGGAGAAAGGAATTTTCTCACCCAAGACAGATGACGACATACGGTTCATCAAATAGCATGTTGTGAGAATAGCATCACCCCATAACAAGTGTGGTGCACGACTCTGAGTGAAGTGAGTTCGAATGATATCAAGAAGATGACGATACTTTCTCTCAGCAACACCATTTTGCTAAGAGGTGTAAGGACAAGATGTTTGATGAATAATCCCTCTAGATGAAAGGAAATGAGATATATCACGAGTACAAAATTCCAACCCATTATCAGTCCGTACAAACTTCACAAAGCAAGAGAAAACATTTTTCACTTCATTGATAAAGGTTTAGATCACATCCCATGCTTCAAATTTATTTTTCAAAAGAAACATCCATGACAAACGTGAAAAATCATCCACAACTACTAGATAGAATCTGCGTCCCTAATGATCAGGTACACGACTTAGCCCCAGATGTCGACATGAAATAACTCGAAAGTGGAGCTACTGCTCCGACTTTGATGATTGGTGATGCAACGTGATCTCGAATTATAGGGCCGAATTAATTTAATTAATTAGTGATCAATTTTATTTACGTTTTTCTTAATTATCGTATCTCTAATTAAATAATTGAGATCGCCTGTGATCTCTAACGTTTATTCGTAGAGTTAATTTTAAATTTGGTCGGTTAATTAGTTAGAGTCCAATTAGGATAAATAGTTGTCAATCTAAATTAGTTTACTATTTTTGTAAACTCATCCCTCCTATATAAAGAGATGAGGGTCCAATGTTTTATTCAGTCAAGTATTAAGAAAATTTGAGTTTATCTCATTATCTCTCTCTCCTCTCTCCTCCCTCCCGCGTTCTTCTTCTTCAACCCCTCGTTCCCGACGAGTTTTCTTCTTCTCAACCCCTCTATTTTCTCCACCTAAATCCACCTCCAAATTATTTTTCGTCACGCAAAATCGCGTTTGCATCATTTGGTATCAGAGCATGGCCTACAGATCGTCCTCACGATCTGACGATCCGTCCAGACGCTCGCACCGACATCGTTCATCCGAACAAAAACGACGAGCCATCTCGGCCATCGACGCCTACAACAAGGAGACGATAAGCATGCTACGTGATTTACAAGCCACATTCCACTCCGAGCTTCAAGCTTTTATGGCTAACTTCGAAGCCTTCTGCGCCGCCCAATCAAAGCCGTCAACCATCGAAGCCGCTGCCGCAAGTTTTGCCGACGAAAACCCCGCCGTGAATGAAGATCCGGTCGCTGTACAGACCGTTTTAGAAGAAAAAAATGAAGAAACAGGGGCTGTCCAGGAGTTTTCCGATCAGCGCCCATCACCAACGACGTACCCGATGGCAGCCCCAACCCCCGCGACGGTTCCTCAGGCCATCCAGCTCCCCACCGCACCACCAGCGGTCCCTCCCGCCACTCCGGCGACTCCTCCAGCACCCCCGTGCGTGGTTGCCCCCTGCGGCGCCTCCAGCCGCCGCCTCCCCCCACCCGATCTCAACCGCGCACCCCTCGCGGCGCCGCCAAACCCCAGCCGCGCTCCTCCCCTACTCCCCTCCTTCCCCCTGCCTTCCCCCGAGCCCTCCGTCTTCCCCCCCTACCCCCCAGCCTCGCCGCTGCCACCCCCTTTCCCCCATCCAACGTCGCCTCCTCTGAAACACCTCCTCCTCCTCCTTCCGCTCCCGCGCCCCTCGCCCACCAGCCTTCCCCTCCCGCAAACACCATTCCAGGCCCGCTACCCCCCACCTGCGCGCCAGCCACAGGGTCGCAGCCTCCCCACTGGGTCGCGCGAAGCTCCGATCGGCCCCCGCCGCCCCACAGCACCGCGCCTCCTGCGCGAAGCCCCGGTCGACCCACGCCTTCCCTCCGAGCCGCGCAGGCCCCTGCCGCAGTTGAGTAGGCACCGCCCCCACCCGCGTTGTATACGCGAGGAATCGGGGCATACCCTAACGGGAATCCCGCCGATCACGCAACGTGAGTCCCACGGAATGTGGGATTGGACCATTAGTTGGAAAAATTGCAAAGAAAAATCCAAGAATTCCCTAATGGCAGAGAGGCCAAAAGCAATAGGAAAGAAGAGAAGAATGAAGGGGTGCGAAAATTGCGGCCGACCCCTTGGCTGCGAATATATTTAGGAAAAGGGCTACAAACCAGGAATATGGGAATCCTCCTTATCCAAATAGGACTAGGGCTTTTGGCTTCCCCTATATAAGGACCCCATGGCTTCAATCCTTGGACACATCTCCTCCCCTCCTCTCCGTGTGTTATTGCTTCGCTATGGATGCTCCGAAGGCCATGTTATTCATGCCGCATCAATTCTTCGGTCACCACAAGGAAGAGACAACGATCCAGAAGACGCCGCCATTCGGCCCCACATGTTCTTCAATCATGAAGGCCGCGTCACCCACGCCTGCGTATGGACTCCGCCGTTCGCTCCACATCAGTTCTTCCCGAAGATGACTAAACACGCCGAGTCGTCCTCCAAGCCTGCAGATCTAGCAATTCGTCGGGAGACGAATTTTTAAAAGCGGAGGAGAGTTGATGCAGCGTGATCTCGAATTATAGGGCCGAATTTATTTAATTAATTAGTGATCAATTTTATTTACGTTTTTTCTTAATTATCGTATCTCTAATTAAATAATTGAGATCGCATGTGATCTCCAACGTTTATTCGTAGAGTTAATTTTAAATTTGGTCGGTTAATAGTTAGAGTCCAATTAGGATAAATAGTTGTCAATCTAAATTAGTTTACTATTTTTGTAAACTCATCCCTCCTATATGAAGGGATGAGGGTGCAATGTTTTATTCAGTCAAGTATTAAGAAAATTTGAGTTTATCTCATTATCTCTCTCTCTCCTCTCTCCTCCTGCGATCTCCGCGTTCTTCTTCTTCAATCCCTCGTTCCCGACGAGTTTTCTTCTTCTCAACCCTCTATTTTCTCCACCTAAATCCACCTCCAAATTATTTTCGTCACGTAAAATCGCGTTTGCATCAATTGGGAAAGGCAGGCCGATGATGCTTTCCCACTGACAAGCTTCGCACTGAAAGGAAGAAGTAAGTGAAATTTGCGGCAACATATGACACATCTTCTAAAGAGGGAGATGATCAAACCGGAGGTGCCAGGTGAATGGAGGGACAGAGCCAGCCCGAAAGAGAAGATATGCCAGCATATGGTGTCCGAACCAGATGATAGATGCCACCCTGCTCACGGCCACAACCAATCACGTTGACCATTAGAATGTCCTGAAAAACAAGAGTTGAAGGGTCAAAAATAGCTCGACAGTGCAAATCCTTGGTAAATCTGACTAATAGAAAGCAAATTCATAGAGAAATCTGGAGCATGTAATACATTCTGCAGATGCATAGAACGCATCAAGGTGATCTCTCCTTGTCCTGTAATCGGGGAATGAATCCCATCAGCTATCCACAATTGTTCGCCCTAGCTTAACCTGTCTATATGACATAAGTTGACGTATGTCTCCACATAGATGATGTGTTGCCCCCAAAGTTCATAATCCATTCTGAAATCTCAGAGCCATGACAGGATGTAAAAGCATAGGTACCTGAGATGCGGCAGCAGTAGAGGTGCTAGTAGAAGCCGAGGCTGTCATATCTGAATGATCTCTTGAGGATGGTGATGCGGAAGAAGGTATAATATCCCTCAATCTGGCTACGAGATGATCAAACCTCTGATCTAGAGTAGATGCAGCAGGAGACTCAATATGTTCTGCAATGCGGGCTGAAGCTGGAAACCCATGCTTGGAATAGCATGTCTCCTCCGTATGGCCTGGGGCGGTGACAGAAAGTGCAGGGCTGACGAGTGTGACATCCTATACCACGAGGTCCGCGTCCATGAAGAATAGAATGACCTCATCTTCCTCGAGAGGCTATCATGGCTGAGGAAGTCTGACTAGAAATACTGGAAGGAAAAGTAATCTTGTTGAGTATGCGGAATGCTTCCTCCATGGGTGGAATAGTAGCATCGGCGAGAATCTGAGAGCAACATCATATTCAAGGTCAACTGTTGTTAGGAATACTCCTACCATGGTAGCATTCCTATATGTCTTCTGTTGCTCTAAGTTGTCGTCAGAGGCATGAAACTGTGAAGCTTCTCAAACATCCCATGCAAGGATGTATACAGTGAAATGTAGAGGATGTTTGTTCTGCTTGATAGTGAATATGTCATGCTGAAGTTGGAGGATCTTTGTCTCATTCCTCGCTTAAGAATATGTTGCTGCGAGGATATCTCACATTGCTTTAGCAACGACCTGATGTAACACATCACTGGCGATCTCAATCATCAATGTTCTGGAAAGCCAAACTTTGGCATATGCGTCGTCCGCCTCCCTGAGGCGTTTACCCAGTCTTCTCCACATGTTCTTCCTCGGCAAGAATGTGTTTTTTTACCATTCGATTTCATAAGGCTCATGAACCGCATAGCCCAAAGCTCACAGTTTGTCCCGTCCCTTTTAACAATAGGCTTTGGACCTCTGAATGCGCATGTGACGGGTACATCAACTTTTGTAGAGGTTTATGTTTATGTTATCATGTACCGTTTCTTATTTTTATCCTTCTTTTGGTCCACTATGTAATTTACCCTTGGGTTCTCTCTATATAAGAGAGCTTAGGGTTCTGTGGAATAAACAATTCTCTCATTTCCACCAACATGGTATCAGAGCCAAATCTCTAACCCTAACCTTAATCTCGCCACCCCCCTTCCCTCTCTCTCACTCGGGCGCCGCCAGCCCCCACCACCGGCCCCACCAGCCCCCAGCGGCACCTCCTCCTGTCGCCGGCCCCAGGCACGGCCCACCGGCCTCCCGCCAGCCCCTCCCTGGTCCACCAGCCCCGCAAGTCATGGATTTGAGTGCATAAACATCTACATATGCACTCAAATCCTATGAAGTCTTTGTAGACACCGAGTTCTTGTCCACATCCCCAATTTTCGTCTCTGACAAGATGTCAGAAAGTAAAGTCGATATGCCCTCCATAGGAGCGTTCAAGGGCAGCCGTCGATAGCCAAGATGGATGGGACGAACTATGAACTCTGGAAATGCAGTTTATGAGTCTCATGAAATCGTATGGTAAAAAGCATATACTTACCGAGGATGAGCCAGTAGAGAAGACTGGGATCTATGCCTCTTGGGAGCTGATGATTCTTATACCAAGGTTTGGCTATCAGGAACACTGTCGATGGAGATTGCCAATGATGTCCTCCACCAGCCCACCGTCAAGGCAATGTGGGATATTCTGCCTATCACATATTCACAGGTGCGGAACCAGACTAAGATGCTACAGCTACAGCATGATATTTTTACAATGAAGCAGAATGGGCGACCGCTTCACTCTTTGTACACGTCCCTGCGAGGGATGTTTGAGAAACTATACAGCACTATTCCGCTCACAGCCACTCCAGAGCAACAGAAGACCTTCCGGAATGCTACCATGGTGGGAGTATTACTCGCAGCACTTAATCCTGAGTACGAGGCAGCCCGCTCTAAGATACTTGCCGATGCTACTATTCCTCCTACGGAGGAATTGTACCGGACGCTCAGTCGTATCTCTGTTTCTTCCGGCACATCTACTCCACCCCCTTCGACGATGGCGGTATCGCGAGGGAGAGGTGGTTCGTCTTCCTTTCGCGGACGTAGACCTCGTGGCCGGGGAGGTCGCTTTCTCCAACCGTGTTCTTTTTGTCATCGCACAGGTCACTCAGAGGACTCATGCTATTCTAAGCATGGGTTTTCGGCCTCAGCCTGTGTAGCCGAGCATGTTACATCTCAATCGGCATCCACTACAGATCACCGGTTCAAAGAGCTTGTTGCGCGTCTGCGTGATATTATGACTCAATCATCTGTAAAGTCTCCAGGTGGATCCTCAGATGTTGCAGTTTCAGCATCAGCCAGTACTTCAACCGCTGCCAGTACCTCAGGTAGTGCTACTGCCTTCACATCTTGTCATGATCTCTCAGATTGGATTATGGATTCTGATGCCACCCATCACCTCTGTCGTGACAGAGATAGACTCGAGTCCTACAGGGACATTCCTCCTAGACGCTCAGTGCTCATAGCTGACGGAACTCATTCCCCTATCGTTGGACAGGGGGAGATCTCCTTATCACCTTCTATGTGTTTACAGAATGTTCTACATGTTCCTGAGTTTTCAATGAATTTATTATCAATTAGTCAAATTACGAAGGATTTGCACTGTCGCGCTATATTTGACCCAACATCTCTCATTTTTCAGGACATACTAACCGGCAGGGAGATTGGTTGTGGCTCTGAGCAAAATGATCTCTATCGTCTGGTCCGGAATTCATATGTTGACGTCTCCTCTCATTCAGCCGGATCAATCTCTCCCTACACATGGCATCTTCGCTTTGGTCACCTCCCGCTCCAGAAAATGTGTCATCTCTTGCCTCAGATTTCTCTGAATCGTCGTTTCATTGTGAAACTTGTCAGTTGGGGAAGCATCATCGTTCTAGCTTCCCAAGTCATCAGAGTCGGAGCAATAGCTCCCTGTTTGAGTTGTTCCATATTGATATTTGGGGTCCGAGTCGTGTACATGATCATCAGGGACACAGGTTCTATCTAGTTGTAATTGATGATTTTTCTCGTGTATCTTGAGTTTTTCTTTTAAACAATAAATCTGAAACAGGGATGTTACTAAAAATCTTATCAGTGAAGTGCAGAATGTGTTTTCTTCTACTGTCAAATATGTACGAACGGATAATGCATTGGAATTCTGCACTCGTTCTCTCTCCTACTTTCTTTCATCCAAAGGCATTATTCACCAAACCACTTGTGCTTACACAACTCAACAGAATTGCGTGGCAAAGAGAAAACATCGTCACCTTCTCGATATCACTCGAACCCTGCTTATCCAGAGTTGTGTACCTATCACCTTTTGGGGGGTTGCTGTCCTTACAGCCTGCTACCTAGTAAATCGCATGCCTTCCTCAATTATTGGTGAGAAAATTCCTATTTCCGTTATCTTTCCTGATAAGGAATTATTTTCACTTACTCGCGTCTTTGGTATTGTTGCCTTTTGTTCCCCACTAGTCACCTAGACTTGACAAACTCTCTCCTAGAGTTGTCAAGTGTGTCTTTGTAGGTTACTCGCGGACTCAGAAAGGCTACCGTTGTTATGACCCTGTTAACAAGAAATATTTTGTGAGTGATGATGTTACATTTTTTGAATCCGTTATGTACTTCTCCCCTGCATGTGACAGGTTGGTCTCTTCCACATCTAATGATGATGTCTATGTTCCTCCTCCTCCTAGTCTGAGTTCACCTGTGTCCAATCCAGTTCCTGTTATCATGCCACCATCATCATCACCACCACCACCACCACAACCACCTCCACAACAACCTATTCCACCGTTACCCAAGTTCTATACACGTCAGTCAGGTCATGCTCAGACTACACGTCAAGCATCCATCATGCCTAAGGTATGTTCAGATGATATTACTAATGATGAGTCAGATAATGTGCCTGTGCAGGATTCTTCGGTGCAGGAGGAGGATACACCATCGAGTACAGCGGACGGTGACCTTGATGTTCCTATTGTTATTCGGAAGCAGAAACGGACTTGCGCGTCTTATCCTTTTGCGTCCCAGGTTTCTTTTCACCGTCTCACAGGTGATTTTCAAAGGTTTGCTGCAGCCTTATCTTCCGTAGAGATACTACGGACCTATCAAGAGGCTATGAAGATTGACTGCTAGAGATTGGCTATGGAGGAAGAAATGCATGCTTTACAGTCCCGTGGCACATGGAGCATGGTTACTGCTCCATCTGACGCATCTATGTTAGCTGCAAATGGGTGTTCACAGTGAAATACCATGCAAACGGCAGTCTTGATCGATACAAGGCAAGACTTGTTGCGAGGGGTTTCACACAAACCTATGGTGTAGACTATTTGGATACATTCTCTCCAGTGGCTCGGCACTCGACTCTTCGCATTCTTCTATCGGTTGTTGTGGTACGTGACTGGTCCATTTTTCAACTTGATGTCAAGAATGCATTCTTGTATGGAGATCTACAGGAGGAAGTCTACATGCAACAGCCACCGGGGTTTACTGCTAAGGAGGAGACTCATATGGTGTGTAGACTTCACAAGGCGATATATGGCCTTAAACAAAGTCCAAAGGCATGGTTCTAAAAGCTTTCCAACCTAATTGAACGACAGGGATTCAAAAGATCAAATGCGGATCACTCGTTGTTCATTCAAAAGACCTCCAGAGGTACGGTTGTTATCATGGTATATGTTGATGATATTCTGGTTACAGGAGATGATGTTCATGGAGTAGAGATGACAAAAGAATTCTTGGACCGTCAGTTCGTCACGAAGGATCTTGGTACCCTAAGATATTTTCTGGGATTGGAATTTGCAAGAAATGCACAGGGTCTGGTGATGACCCAAACGAAATATATTACAGACTTTCTGGTTGAAACAGGTATGGTTGGTTGTAGACTATCGAGCATTCCTATGGACCCAAGTATGAAACTGTATGATAATGATACAGAAGAAGTGGACAGAAGAAGATACAGAGAGATGGTGGGTAAGCTTCTTTATATCACTATAACTCGGCCCGATATTGCTTTTGCAGTAACCCGGGTGAGTCAGTTTATAGAGCAGCCAAGACAAGTTCATATGGAAGCCATATACATGATACTGAGATACCTAAAGTCTTCTCCGAACTCAGGGTTGCTGTTTAGAAAGAACATAGACTTATCTATTTCAGCTTGTGCATACGCAGATTATGCAGGGTGTCCCAAGGATCGTAAGTCTACTTCAAGCTTTGCCGTTTCTGTGGGGAGCTCTCTGGTTTCTTGGAAAAGCAAGTAACAAACTATTGTGGCAAGATCTAGTGCTGAATCCGAATATAGGACCATGGCGCAAGCAAGCGCGGAGATGATGTGGGTTCGAGCCATATTAGAAGACTTACATGTAGATGTTCCTTTACCCATGTAGCTTCAATGTGACAATCAAGCAGCTTTGTTTATTGTCACGAAAGAACAAAGCATACCGAAATAGACTGCCACTACACTAGAGATATGATCCAGAAGGGCTTGGTTTCTACTTCACATGTTAGTTCAGAGGATCAGATTGCTGACATATTTACCAAGCCATTGCTCAGATGACCTTTTCAGAGATGTTCTTCCAAGCTGAGCATGATTGACATCTATGCTCCATCTTGAGGGGGAGTATAGAGGTTTATGTTATGTTATCATGTACCGTTTCGTATTTTCTGTCCTTCTTTTGGACCACTATGTAATTTACCCTTGGGTTCTCTCTATATAAGAGAGCCTAGGGTTTATTGGAATAAACAATTCTCTCATTTCCACCAACAACTTTGTTCTTAGACATCTTGCGGATGTAGAAAACTAGGGTTTGTATACCGAAGGTGAATGTCTACACAAACATACGTGGATTTGGGTGCATATGTAGACTTATGCCTCCAAATCCATTAATGAGAAGAAGCGAACGACGCCGACGCTTGGAGGAGCAGCACGCGGAGGAGCCACGCACGACGAACGACGCCCAAAGGTGGACGCGTGAGAACACGCAACACGACGTTGCTACGCGCTAGTCTGTGCGCGTGAAGGCGCACACGACAGTGTGCATGAAGGCATACGGAGGGGGTTGACGCGCGTGTGTTTGCAGCACACGTGGGGCGGCGCTCGTGGGCCGGCGATGCGCGAGGAGATGGGGTCGGCAGTGCATGGGTGGGTGCTCAAGGTGGGGTTAGAGTTTAGGATACGAGAGCTCCGGTCTAGGACTACCACTTTGATACCATGTTGGAAGAAAATAAATAGTTGTTTATTCCTGTAATCCTAGACTCTCTTATATAGGAGAGAGGCCTATGGGTAAATTACATAAAATAGACAAAAGGAAATAAAATAACTGAAAAGATACATATTATGTAGAAATATCTCAACAAAAACGAATACGGATACATATGTCAAAATATGTATAAACGGATACGTGACTGATCAGATATGGATATATCCGTAACCATCTGCATCCCTACCTGAATTTCGAGAAGATAGGTCAAAAATAGCACGACAATGCAGATCCTTTGTAATCTAACTAATGGAAAACAAATTTATCTGAAAATCACGAGCATATAAAACATTCTGCAGGCACATGGTTAGCGTTAAATGCACTTCCTCATGTCCAATGATGGGTAAGTGAACCCCATTTGCAATGGCAACCCATCTACCATGGGGTATAGACCTGAACGGGACTCTATCTCCACATAGATGGTGAGAAGCATCAAATTCCATGATCCACTCTGTCATATATGCACTGCTACAACCAAGTAAAAGTGTGTGTGATACCTGAGGAGCTCGAAAGGTTATAGCAGAAGTTGCAGTATCTGTGGATCATGTAGTGGTAGCGCCAAGAACTGGAGTCATTATTTCCTGTATACGAGACGCAATGTCATCAAAGCGTGGATCTTATTGAATTGTAGTGTCTGAAGGCCCAATCTGTTCCTCCATGCGAGGAGATGTGGGGTACCCATAATTCTGATAGTATGTGTCCTCAGAGTGTCCTGGACGACGACAGTAGGTGCAGATATCACGTTGACATCTACCAACTCTACCATAGACTACATCCTCTGAACAACATAAAACCTCCCTGCCGCGAGAAGCAACCATCACCGATGAAGGTTGTGTGGTGGTGGCATGTTGAATAAGAAGTCTACTGAGATGACTGTAAGCCTCCTCCATGGAAGGTATGGTCCTTCCAGTAAGAAGTTATGCTCGTGCTGCCTCATACTCTGGTCAAGTGCGGCCAAGAAAACTCCAACCATCATGGAGTTTCTGTACACCATACGTTGCTCTATGGAGGTCGTAATCAACATGGAGCTGTGAAGCATCTCGAACATGCCACGAAGAGAGAAGTAGAAAGTATGCAGTGGACGGACATTCTGCTTTGCCTTGTGTATGTCAAATTGAAGATGAAGAATCTTGGCATCGTTCTTCGCTTCATAAATAGATGCCAGAATGTCCCACAATGTCTTGGCGGTTGGTTGGTTCACAATATCATTGGTTATCTCTGTGGTGAGGGTCTCATAGAGTCAAATACGTGCATAAACGCCATCTTGCTTCCACAAAGCATTCTCCCCAGTCTTATATGTTGGTTCTGGCTTTGTTAAAATATTCTCCTTGTTGTTGCACTGCATAAGGTCAGGAACTACATCGACCACAACTCATAGTTGTCTCATCCATCTTCACAATGAGAGATGGGCCCTTGAACGCACCGGACGAAGAAAAGATATCACCCTTGATTTCTGACATGATGGGAAAACGACCGAAAAACGGAACTCGACTAGGAAGTAGACCGATTAGAACGAACCTACACAATCATATGGAAGATTGGTTGTACGTGTAGACTCATACAACTATCCTCTTCAATCCTCGAACCACACTAGGGCTGAAAAACGTGGTATAGAGGTCTGGAATCATGTTTTCAGATCAAAATCAGACTGTTACAGTTCGACGTTAGAGAGGAAATAAATCCAACATGGAGGTTGTATATAATTTTGGGAGACGCGAGGGGGTGCAAGGGGCCCACACAGGAGCGACGGCGGTGTTGGGATGTTGTAGGGGTCGCATGTGGCAATGGCGCAAGCTGCTGTTGTGCGTGGGCAGCGGCGAAGGTTGTCGTTGCGCGTGGGCGGCAGTTGCGACGTGGACGGATGAGAGAAGACAGCACGTAGGGTTAGGGCATGGGGTTCAAGAACTCCAATCTAGGATCGTCGCTCTGATACCATGTGGAGAGAAAAGAATGATTCATTGTATTATGGGAGCTTAGGGTTATCTTATACAGGAGAGTAACTTGTTGGGCAAGTTACATAAAGAAGACGGGAGAAATAAATAATAAGTAAAAGACATGAAAAATAACTAGTATCTCAACAATATTGTAGATCAATTCCAGAAATTCAAAGTTCGTTTGATAATGTTTAAGAATTTATGGAAAGGACAAATATCGTTTGTCAGATACTTCTTTCTAGTAGTATTGGACCGCAAGCATACACACACTCATAAGATTCGCCAGACAGATTTTATCAATTCCTATTCTATGGGATGCTTCAAGCTCTTGGGTGACTGGGTTACTATCATAAGATGGTTCCCCTACTTTAGACTAAATATGAACATAAGCCAGGTTGCAACTTGGATTGGTTTACCAAATTTGAATTTACGCTTGCATAATTACATGTTCTGCAATCAAGTGCTCATACTTTGGGGAAACTCATTTGCGTTGATAAGATGTAAAGGAGTTCACAAGATCGAGCCACCTTGGGCTGTATGTGGAGGTGGATTTGCTTAAACATATAGTTCCTTTTGTAATGGTAAAAAAGTGGATCTCAAATTTTCAAGCAAAAATTTATATATAAAAAGTTACTGAGGTTTCATCATTGTTGTGCAATTGGACATATTATAGAGGATTGCAGAGATGCTCAAGGAAGAAGACAAGAGAACCAAAATTCAAAACGGAAAGATAGATGGTGCATTGACGACTGTTGATAAGATTCAGGGTGCCGGACAGATGCAGAATAATGGCCAGCCAGTGAAGGGCAGTATTGCTAACAAGCTGCAAGCGCTGACTTGCATTTGCAGCAAAACGTTTTGCTTCAGGAGACAAAACAGCAATTGACATCTGGGAAGTCTAGAGTCCAGACAGCAGCAAGAAGGGAAGGACACTTCTCTAAGATCAGGTGCTACTGCTCTTCTGCATGGAAGTGTGGATAAATGTTCATCTTTTGCGCCCAATGTGCAGATGGATTTGGGGACTAAACAGGGAAAGCGTGGACAAGATGGACCGAAATCATCTTTGGATGAAATAACAGGGCTGATATGGCGGCTCTGGAGCATCAGATGGCTGTGGGTTCATAAGGAGAGAGATATTTTAAGGAAAAAACAAGCAAGACTCGAAAAAACACCTACCCATAAACTTATGCATATATATAAGTAAACTTTACATTTACAGGGACCAAGAAGTATGTAATCTTTGTACATGTTCAAATACATTTTCAATATACAATCATTCCACATAATATAGAACCATTCCAAGCCAGCCACAACACAAGGACCACAGGATAGCAACCACCCAAACGTTGGTTATACCATCCCCAACACCAAGTGTGTCCATGGAGTCCCAGAATTCAACCCACGCTACTACCGCAAATCTCCCCACAATCACCTTAGCCCATACCACAGAGTAGATAAAGACAACATGCTTGGCACTCTCCTCCGCCCCTTCGTACAGTGCACAAGTGCCGTCACAACCAGGAAAAAATGGTGCTCTTTTATCCCCCATCATAAAATGTTTCTGTCGCAACAGCCAAATAAAAATTTGGATTCGCAAACGTACCTTCCAGTGCCATAGATCAATGAATCTATCCGAGGCCAGTGTTTGATCCCGACTCTTCTGCCGATAGAGAGTCCTATAGGCCTTTTGCGTAGTGAATTGCCCATCCACCCATGACCAACGGTCAACATACCCATCCAAAGAATACTGCATAATAACTCTCCCCTCCTCATCTTCTCTGTCTCGTGCTGCACACATAGATCGAGAAGGACCCTTGACGTAGGCCTCCTCTTAGCCTAGAGCCATGTGCAAGGCCCAGATCTACCTGCAACATCGTCGTCGGACCATGCTAGGGCAGCAGTGCCGCCACAAGGCAGCACATGCTGCACTTGGGGGCCCGCATCAATGCCCTAGATGCACCGTAGCGCCCCCAGGTCGCATAGGGATGTTGTGTCGCCACGGTTGCAAAAGTCGGTAGTCGTTACTCAGACGGTTGGGTTACTGACTAAAGATTAATCGGCAATCGGGCGACTAATCAGATTTATTCGGACTTTAATCGGCTTTGAATTTTACAATTATTTTAAATATCTAGCTTAGTTTTATACATATATTTACATAGATTTTGTACATTTTTATACTATCATAATAAAATAAAAGAAATGATTGAATTTAAATAAAACATTAAGCATATTATAATAAGTTTGCTTATAAAAAAAAATAAAACATTAAAAAAAATATGGTATCTATTTCTAAGCAAAAAATGGTCGATTAGTGTACCTAGTCGGAATTATTCGGTACTCCATCGACCACTCCACTGATTAGACTAGTCGGACCTACTAGTTGGGCCAGTCGAGCGACTTTTACAACACTATGTGTCGCTATTTAGGTTGCACCACACCGCTGGCGCCCAAGCCACTAAGGCTATCGCATCGCCGCCCAAGCCACTGAGCTATCGCATCGTTGCCCCCTGTGTGCCTTTGAACCCATGTACATGAATCCCAGGGCCTTTTCCACCCCTTCTTGGGCACTACAACCAGTGCTTTAGTCACCCGCATGCATGACTAAACGGACAATTTATCTTCTTGATTTCTCTATTTGACTACGATGGCATCTCTTCCTAGTGAGACCAAATCCTTGTACACTATGTCTTCTATGATGGTACATGGAACTTCCATCAAACTCAAGGGTGCGGAAACCTTTGTGTTATGATCTCGTGCTTTCAAGGTGTTCATCAATGGTCAACAAATAATATATATTCTGACGAAAGATCCTCTGGAGAAGCCGGACAAGGATTGTGAAACATGGCTTAGAGATAACTATCAGGTTATTACTTGTATGACCAACGGTGTTGAACCTCACGTTGTCGCGATCTTACTATACAAAGATACATCGAACGAGATGTGGGAAGAGTTAGAACAGACCTATTTCCAGAGACAACCAAGTCTTACCTCGCTGATATATATGTATATGTATATGTATATGTATATGTATATGTATATCGAGTCCGCATCTTAAGGAGAATCCACTCTCATTGAATATTACCTATTGAGGCTTATTTATCTTTGTTTGTATTTATATTTCTCATGTTTTTTCCGTCCTCTTTTGTAATTTCTCCCTAGATCCTTTCTCCTATATAAGAGGGTTCTAGGGTTATGTGATAGATAACTTTTCTTTCCACATCTTTCAATATGGTATCAGAGCGACGGTTCTAAACCGGAGCATGTGACCTAACCCTAGCCCCTCCCCACCTAAACCCCTCGCGCGCCCGTCTCCCTGCTTGGGCCGCCTTCCTCGCCCTCGCGGGCCAACTCCACACGTGCGTGATCTCGTGCGCCCTCCTCACTCCTCTAGGTTTGTCGTCGCCCTCGCGACCTACGCCTCTCTCGGGCGGCAGGTACCTCTCGCGAGCTTCCTTACAGGCCTTCACCCATGTGGATATTCGCTTGCTGCCCCCGCTCATCTCGATCTTGGTTTAGGTCCCTCTTTGGACGGAGTACGAAGTGATCATCTAAAACACTCTAGCCACCCAAAAGCACCTTCAAAAAATAGAAGAGGTTGTGGTATGAGTCTACACCCACAACCATCTTCCCATATGTTCGTGTAGACATAGATCTTATTGGTTACAATCCCAGTCTTGGTGATAGTTGTCATCATGGTTAACAACAAAGCTGATGTTCCATCCTTGGGGGGCTTCAAAGGTCCAGCCCCCATCATCAAGATGGATGGCACGAGCTATGAACTGTGGGCCATGCAGTTCATGAGTCTGATGCAGTGTAATGGCAAGAAACACATCCTCCTGGTGGAGGAGCCAACTGACAAGCTAGGATAAATGCCTCATGGGAGGCAGATGATGCCTATGCACATGTATGGCGATCAGGGACGGTGTCTACAGAGATAGCAAATAATATACTAAGTCAGCCTACTGCAAAGACTATGTGGAACATTCTCGCTGCAACATACTCTCCAGCGAAGAATGAGTCGAAGATACTGCGGCTCTAGCAGTATATCTTTACATCGAAGTAGAATGACCGACCCCTCCATATCCTATACACTTACTTGAGGGGCATGTTTGAGAAGCTACACGGCTACGTTCTCTTGACTACTACGCCAGAGCAGCTCAAGGCTTACAGAGATTCAATGATGATTGGAGCCTTTCTAGCGGCCCTTGATCCAGAATATGACTCAGCATGTGCCCAGATTCTTATAGATGCTACCATACCTCCAATGGAGGAGGCATATCGCATATTCAGTAGGTTGTCTATCTCCTCTGGTGGTAATGTGCATTCTCAAACATCATCAGCTATGGTTGCCTCTCATGGTAGGGGGAACCCTACTCCATATCGTGGTAGGGGAGGATCTAACCGTAGCAGAGGAGGAGGTGGTCGATCACGTCAACCGTGTACCTTCTGCCACAAGCATGGAAGGAAATATCGTTGATATATCGATATCGACATGTGACCGATATGGGAACCGATATGGCGATATATCCCGATTTCCAGACATTTTCTTCACAAAGGTTCGTCGATATGGGCGATATTTCGACGATATATCATCGAAATATCGTATCGATACGATATCGAAACGATATCGATATCGATACGTCCTTCCATGGCCACAAGACTGGCCACTCTGAGGAGACATGCTACTCTAAGCATGGATTTCCTGCTTCTGCTAGAGTTGCGGAACTGCCTCAATAGGTTGGGGGTTCTTCTCCAGTTGATGATCAGAGATTTGACGAACTTGTGGCCAGACTCAGGGAGATTATGCCTACTCCAGGATCATCCAGCTCTCCTTCAGGATCCTCAGAGGTAGCTGCCTCTGCTGCTGCGTCTTCCTCAGATATAGCATATGTATTTACTAGTTGTTACAGGGCAGATTTGTCAGAATGGATTATGGACTCGAGTGCATCCCATTACCTATGTGGTGATAGAAGTCAGTTTAGTGTGTTTGGTCCAACACAGACTGGACGATCTGTTGTGATAGCAGACGGAACGCATTCTCCCATTACTGGCCAAGGGGAAGTGCAGCTAACTCCTGCGATGAGACTTCAAAATGTTCTTTATGCTCTTGAGTTTTCAATGCACTTATTATAAGTCAAATCACCAAATATTTACATTGTCGTGTCATTTTTGACCCATCTACTCTTGTGTTTTAGGACACTCTAACGGGCAGGGTGATTGATACTGGCTGTGAGCAAGGAGGTCTCTACAGACTGGAGCAATCTCATTATGTTGGTGCTTCTTCCATTCGCAATGGGTCTGTGTCTCCTTACATATGGCAACTTCGTTTTGGTCATCTTCCTCTGCAAAAGTTGTGCCACGTTCTTCCACAGATTTCCCCTCGCTCTACCCTTCAATGTGAGTCCTGACAGCTTGGGAAACATCATACGTCTACGTTCCAGAGTCGTCAAGGTCGAAGTAGTCATGGTCAGTTTGATTATTTCATTTCGATATTTGGGGTCCCAATCGTATCCATGATCATCACGGGCATAGATTTTATCTCGTTGCTGTTAATGAGTTTTCAAGATTGTCTTGGGTTTTTCTTCTTAGAAACAAATCTGATGTTGGTCCTGTTATCAGCCCTTCATTATTGAAATAAAAAACATTTTTCTGCAAAAATCAAGTATATACGTTCTGACAATGCTTTGGAGTTTTGTACTAATCAACTTGCCACATTTCTTGTGTCTCATGGTATTATCCATCAAACATCTTGTGCATATACTTCGCAACAAAATGGAGTAGCTGAAAGAAAACACCTTCGTCTTCTAGATGTTACAAGGAGCCCCTTTTGATCCAAAGTCCTGACGGTTCTATTGATAGAAAGAAAGTCCGGCTTGTAGCTAAAGGAATTACTCAATCCCTATGGTGTAGATTTTTTTAGACATTTTCTCCATTGGACAGGATGAGATCTATCCGCACCATTCTCTATTGTAGCTGATAAGAATTGGCTTAAATTTCAGCTAAATGTGGAGAATTCTTTTCTCTATAGGGACCTCAAGAAGGAGGTCTATATGACATAACTGTCGAGTTACTCAGATGAGGGGGAGCATGTGTGACGACTTCGTAAGGCCATCTATGGCCTAACGCAAAGTCCTCGAGCGTAGTTTGGTGGGCTTACTACTAAGATCATCTCTCTTGACTTCACAAGACGACATCTGACTACTTTGTCTTTGTCAGACGACGGTCCATTGCACAGTTATAATGGTCGTCCATGTTGATTGTATGGTTGTCATTGGTGATGATGAAACTAAGTCCTAAAATGTCGGATTTCGATTTCGTTTTGGTAAGCTTAAGAAAAATTTAATGGAATTTCAGAGAAATTATCAGAAATTGGAGAAATTACTTGAGCATTTTAAAAAATAAAAAAAATATAATATTCTTTAACTCAATAAATGAGATGGAAAGATAATTTTTTGGTAATAGTAAGATATTAATATGATATGTTACATTAAATTTGCATCTCATCGTCCCAATAGTCAAAAAAGTAGTATATTGTTTAGAACCAGATTTGGAACCGAAATTAGAAGCCATTGGTTTCTTCTCTTGAATATGAAGAGAATGGTGATGTGTGAGCACCTCTTCAATAAGAATGAGGTGACATATATGATAACTGCTAATTAAAATATATATCAAAATAAAGAAAAAAATATAAAGATCTTCACTTAAATCTTTAATATAATTCTTAAATCTTATGTCTAACAGATTTGGTTTGGATTTAGATCTAAAATATAGAAACTAACTAAAGAAACTTCTTTAAACAATGTAAAGCACCCTAATAACTCAACACATTAGTGAATAAATAAGTAAAAATTCATTAATATATGCAAATTCCGATGAAAACAAAGGGTAGATTCCCTTATTTTTGTTGTTTCGCCGAAATGACATAATTTCGATGAAATTCCATTGACATTTCACTAATATTTCATTGAAATATTGAAAAAGAAATAAGGGAACATTACGATTTCGGTGACCTAAAGAAAGGAAAATTTCGAAAAAAAATCGGTAGAATTTCATTGAAATTGGAGGCCATGGATGAAGCAAGCATTTCAGAGACCAAGACCTTCCTTCAGAAGGTTTTTGTCGTAAAGGATCTTGGTCAACACAATATTGGCATTGAGGTCATATGCACTACAAAGGAATTGCATCTCACAACGGGAGTATTACTTAAATATTCATACAGAGCCTGGACTACTTGGATGTAAATCATCTAGAACCCTGCAGAACTGAGGAAACACTCTAGATCCACTAATCCAATGTTTGAGGACACGTCATGATATAGAAGTCTAGTAGGCAAACTACTTTACCTTACTTTTACTCAAGGTTTGAAATCTTGATTTTGATTTCGTTTCGGTGACCCTGTTACTAAAATTTCGAGAAATTTCGACGATTTCGGTGGAAATGTCGGAAATGGCTCAAAAAGCTAATTTTTTTATTTTTTGTAAATTAAGATCTTCCAAATTATTAGAACAATAAATAACTTATAATACACAATATGTCACACATATTGCTCATCTATACCCCTTTTATTGTACATATCGTTCATATTGGTCATATCAGTCATATTGTACAATATGTTAGATATTACAAATGGAGTTAATCTGAATACTTCAAACAATGAAAAATAGATATACACTTATAGGCATATAGCATATATAGCGATCATCTATGACTATGACGGTATGTCACACACCATATTGAACATATAGTTGTTAATACTTAATAACAGAGTAACAGTCTTACAACAAGTGACAAGACTCATATTCACGTAGACTAAATAAGAACATCACATTAATGATTAATGTAATAAAAGATTAAAATATATTACTTGGTGATGCGTTCAGTTCAGAACCAAGAGTTCCGCAGTGGATCTGAATCGTCCCCCCCTCCTTGTTGTCTCTCATAACGCATCGTAAATTTAATATATTCGCAATAATTCCCATATGTCATGTATGAGTACATGACCTTGTAATCCATCGCATACTGTATGTATTTGTGGTCATCGATGCCTATGAGTATCTCGAGACGAGGATAAGCAGCACTAGATCCGGTATCACGATTGGCACGACGAAGCTACAAAGTTCTGGCTTGAGATCTCCGAGACAACGACAACGGAGTAGGAGAAGATCTCTGCGGAAGAGGAGGCACTGACGTGTACTCAAAGAAGAAACCATAACTGTCACCGCCAAAGAAGCTACCATGGCTCTGCTCAGATTGGCTACCTTGAAGCTACCATTGTAACCATATAAATATGATGAAGGTGCATACGCTTGAGGAGGAGGAGGTCCAGGAGGAGCATGAAAGAATTCTGGAAGATGCCAAATGATCTCTCCTCGTGTGATGATCCGTATCTTCCCAGAGGACTTGGTGTTCCTCCACGATATGAGTTGTCAATGTCCATGCAGCTCAAGGAACCTACAGATGATATCAAATCGTCCATGTAGCTATCAGTTGGACGACGGACACAATTGTACGCGCCATAATCCATAGGTCCTGAACTCGGACTCGGAACAAACTGTCCATGTGTGTTCCCCTGTCGCTCCATATACATGAAAGAATTCTGGAAGACGCCAAATGATCTCTCCTCGTATGATGATCCGTATCTTTTCAGAGGACTTGGTGTTCCTCCACGATATGGGTTGTCAATGTCCATGCAGCTCAAGGAACCTACAGATGATATCAAATCGTCCATGTAGCTATCGGTTGGACGACGGACACAACTGTACGCGCCATAATCCATAGGTCCTGAACTCGGACTCAGAACAAACTGTCCATGTGTGTTCCTCTGTCGCTCCATATATTCACGCCCTGCGTGGAGCCCTTCCTCGAATCTAGTATCTTGTGAACCACGACTACCCCCTGCTGACCCACCTGAATATCTTTCCTCACCATCACCAGATCCACCATGATCGTCAACATCATCATCATGTCCACTATCATCCTTTGACTTGAATTTGGATTTGGAACTAGTGGAGAGACAGTAATTGCATCAACTTCGAACTCCAACCCTCTAAGAGGGTCAGTAATCCGCCCGGATCTAGCCAGATAGCCACCTACATCTGCTCCCATTTGCTGGCTTATATTCCCATTTGGTCTTCCACACGGTTGATTGAGAATGGGAACACCATTGAAATTCATCCACCTCTGGAAAACATCTTCATCAACATTGTCATCGTGCATCTTGAAAATGTATGCAAGACCAATAGGATCAATGTAGGCCTCTTTGTCCCGTCCCTCCCTTGCATGTTTCTCCCAACATGTTCTGTCTCTTCGAGTGGATCAAGTTGAATGTGCTCCAGTTCCTCTCACAATCACCAGCAAATGCGGTTTGAGACAACACTTTCACTGCTACTTTTCGTAGGTGGAGAGCCTCCATCTCGTACAGTAACCACCATTTGGCTATGAAAAATTCAAGCGGAGATAAATCAATAATAGTAATACATCACTACATATTCAATGTACTTTTTTGTCTTCGTCCTTACAAGGAAGAATATTGCTCCGTCCGTTTACCGCAGTAATTCGACAAAAGGAACCAAGGTATCCCCAAAGTACTTCACCTACACATAAGTTGAAGTCATAAATTATTACATAATACTCTTAAAGAATATTTTGTGAGTCTCAATCTAGCTCCAAAATCAAGATTACATCGTTCATGCACAAGGTTTGTGTCTTCTCATCCTTGACAAGCTTCTCTAGCACAATATGTACAGCTGTTGAAGGTCAGCATTTGTACCAAGACTATTCTTATACCGGTACTTAGGATTGAAGTAATAAGCTGGACACAAAGCCTCGTAAATCAATCCCATAGTGGTCTTCTTATCGCCGTCTACGATCAGCAATGCAGAAACAACCAGATTTATGATCTTCATGACCCAAGTCACGCCATCCCAAAAGTAGAGATCATTGATCAATGTCTCCACTTTTCGTCCTTCAGACCGAGCTTCAGGTATCTTGAACCATTCACCTTAGCAACACATGGTTTTCAACCATGTCTTGTGTTATTTCAAGCTTTTCAACGGTATAAAATTGATTGCAAAGAATGTGATGCCAAGCCTCACCAACTCACTATTACACATCTGTCTCGTCAACGTCAATATTTTGGAATGGTTGTAAATGAATATGGTGATCGTCCGTGCTTGCTTCACCGCCCTTGAGACGAGCTTCATCTTGCTGAAATCCTTTAGAATTAAATCAATACAATGTGCAGCACACGGTGTCCAAAAAATGTTGTAGTTACTGGACATCATTATTGTTTCACTAGCTTTCTTGAAGTTATTGCCATTATCTGTAACAATATGGACAATGTTCTCTTTCCCAACATCTTTGATGATGTCCGTCATCAACTTCAGCAGGTACTTGCGGTCCCTCACATGTTCAGAAGCATCAACAGATTTCAAAGAAATTGTCTTTCCATTGTAGTAAACAAGGAAGTTGATGATCTACTTCCTTATGTAGCTCGTTCACCCATGGCACATCAACGTCACCACATACTCTAGCCATCTCCTCCTCAGTTCGGCCATGTACTCATTCATTTCCTCCATTCCAAGATATTTGTTCATTATCTTGTAGGATGTGGGAGCCTTTACTTCCGTTCCTACTGCAACGATCTCGTCAATGGCATGTTGGAGAAATGGTCCACTAGCAACGTTGGCAGGAATGCTCTCCCCAAAGAAGAGCTTGTTGATGGCCTTTCCCACCCTCTCTCAATCATTGCTGAACATGCTCTTCACCGTCTTTTGCCTCGGGTCCTTACTTGGTTTGTATTGCATAGATGTGTTCATCGTCAAGAAGGGCTCAATTCCCTTCCTCTTGTGCTTTTTGGTGGTGGTAGTACCGGTGCACCCCTAGAACCACTCTCACTGCCACATGCACCATAAAAGTTGCCTCGTGCACTACCGAGTTCTCTCCTCTCGAGCTCGCTCGTCATTGATTCTTTTGTTACCCTCATATATGTCCACCTCTCCGTTGTAGTCTGAATGTCAGCGGGGTAGACGAAGTCATCGTCATCTGAATCTGAGAAGACGTTAAATTCTTTCTCAAACATAAACTCTTGGAATTGTCCATCCCTCCTTACCCTCTTTGTATCCCTATCCTTCTTCCTGTCCAAGATGGCCTTTATCTTGCCCCTCACATCTTTGGGACGGCATGTGCACTTGGCAACATTTATCTTATTGCCAATAAGATGTTGCTTCATCCTCGTGATCCACTCTCCTCCCAAACTCTTCCCGCAGAAATTACATTGTGATTTGGCTTTGTTGCCATCAGGAGCGGAGGCATACCTCCAACCAATGTCCCCACTGAAATCCCACCTCTGATCCTCAGAACTGTCAAATCATGATTCGAAATGTATCAATATGATGATCACCGAAACCTGCGAGAAAATTGAAGAACAATCATTCATGAGTCTTATGATGCGAACAATTAAGAATTAGTAAATTATTTATGTTTTAATTTTCAAAATTAATATATATTAATTTTTCTAATACCTAATATGCACAAACTCGTAAAATCTTGGTGTTTGAAATTGAAAGTATACTCTTAATATTCAGATTTTCACAAAAAAAAATACATTGCATCTATACATTAGGGTCTTATATCTAACAATTAGAGGATCATTTTTGAGAAAAATCACCTAGGAGACACAAAACATGTAAAATAACGCATTGATATAAGGTTTGATTTTCAATATTACTCAATTTTAAAATTTCATTCACCAAAAAAAATCGAAACATGTTTTCTATGTCCCACACTTAAGATCCGAGTTTATCCTTGAAGAACCCATCATGATTCCACATAAAAACACAAAAGCCCATATTTCCTCTTCCATAGATCTCACAAATTCTTTTCAAGGTACGCTTTACTACATGTTATACATGAGATCCGAGTAAATACATTCATAACGCATCATTATTGTGCATTAAAACACAAAATCACTAATTTTGATCTCCAAAAATCAAGCTACATATTCAATATCTCTCAAAAAAACACACACAAGCGAGAACATCTTAGGAACAAAACCCTAAAAAATTGAAGAAATTGATTATGATTTGATCAAGTTTGGCTTACCTTGAAGAAAATGGTGAAAAAAGACCCTGGAGAACCTTGGAAAAGCAAAGCAATCGAATATCTGTCGAAAAGGGCAAATTTAGATCGGCATTTGAGTCTATCTCACCAAAGTTGCGATTTTTTAATTCCAGATTCGCTATTTTGGGCGAGATGGTGAGATGACCCAAAATCTCGTCGAAATCAAGCGAGATTTCAGGTGAAATCCGAGAAATCAACATGTACAGAAGTTTCGATATACCCCGCCCATCGAAACCGAAATTTCGACAATAGTTCGCCAAAATTTCACGATATTTAGAACCATGCTTTCACTAGGATAAATACATCATATGTTGTGAGCATAGTCAACACATTGAGAAATGCCCCAGAATCCATAATCCACTATGTAATATCGGTTCTATGACAACTGGTAAGAGCATAGATGCTACTTGAGGTACTAGCAGAAGCAGAGGTTGCAATATCTAAATGACCTCCCGATGCACGTAGGGAAGCATGAGAATCAACAGGGGGCATAATCTCCGGTATTCGAGACACACAATCATCAAACCTATGATCAGATGAAGAAGCATCGGGGGCTCAGCCAGCTCAGCTACATAGGCAGATGTGGGAAAGCCATGCTTGGAGTAGCATGTATCCTTCGACTGTCTTGGATGGTGCCAATATGTGCAT
Organism: Ottelia alismoides; assembly: GCA_037367405.1. NCBI lineage: Eukaryota > Viridiplantae > Streptophyta > Magnoliopsida > Alismatales > Hydrocharitaceae > Ottelia > Ottelia alismoides. The sequence goes on along the minus strand of JAZKJV010003555.1, from coordinate 375,229 downwards.
GGTTGATGAATACAACCTTCTCTACCACAAGGCCTATGATGAAGAAACTGAGAAGAGCCTCCCCTACAGCGAGAGGCGTCCATCATACAAGAGGTCTGGCTAGAAACAGATGATGGGACAGTGATCATGTTGAGTCTGCAATAAGCCTCCTCCATGGGGGGAATAGTAGCATCCGCAAGTTCTGTGATCGAGCAGTAGCATACTATGGATCAAATGATGCTAGAAATACACCAACCATGATGGCATTCCCGTATGACTTATGATGCTCAGGGGTAGCAACAAGGGGTGTGAAACTATGGAGCTTCTTGAACATGCCGCGAAGAGACGTATATAGAGAATGAAGGGGGCACCCATTACGTTTGACTGTAAAAATGTCAAGCTGCAGTTTTCTCAACCAGCTTCTTCCTCAGTAAGAATATGTTTCTTATCAGTAGATTGCGTAAAGCTCATGAAGTGCAAGGCCCAAATTTCATAATTTGTACCATCCATCATGACTATCAATGTTGGACCTCAAAAAACGCACGTGACAGGTATGTCAACCTTGCTTTCTGACATATTGTTGGATTGAGAAAACTAGGGTTTGTATATCAAAGTAACACAGACATACGGGGAAGTGGTTGCATGTGTAAACTTAGGTTGCAACCAATCCCATCAACGACTTCTGCTGCAAAACATAACTGATACGGAAAGATGGGGCAATAGGAAGCAACCGCAAGGAGCGACGGAGGTGACGAATGCCACAGGCAGTAGCGACGAGGGTCGTAGACGACAGCAGCATTGGGGTGGGGGCAGAAGTTTTTTCCTTCGATATGAGAGCTCCAGTCTAGGACCGCCACTCTGATACCATGTTGGGAAAAAGATCAAATTATATATTCCGCAGAATCCAAGGGCTCTCTTATATAGATGAGAAGCAAGGCCTTAAATGTCGGTTTCGGTCACCATTTCGGTACCGACCAAAACAGAATTTTCGATGGAATTTCGGTGGAATTTCGACTGAAATTTCGGTCATTTCGGCCATTTTTTGCACTAGGACCCCCATATTTCGATCATTTCGGTCGAATTTCGATTTCGACTGGATATCGATATTCGAGAGAAATTCGACCGAATTTCACTGAAATTTGAGGCCATGATGAGAAGTCTATTGGTAAATTACATAAGATGGAAGAAAAGAATATAAACTACGAAAACAATACATAGACATAATATTTTCTCTACAGATCTTAAAGATTTTTTGAAGCAAGAAAGGAGCGAGGTGATATGCAGACACACTCAACCACTTCACAATACTAGAACTATTTTACATTCATGTGTTGAAAATCGCTTTTTGCTTTCTATTTTTTCAAGGCTACCATAATCACGCATAGATATAATGTGCCTCCTTCAAGGCCATATTGGCCATAGCTTAGCTTCTAAACTTCTATCGTGGATGTAGGGTTATATGCTTATAAGCCCTCACAATTTGGTGATCATTTCATACATATATTATATCAATGAATGGGTGGCCTATTCACCTATATATGGGTTCGCTCGGGGAAAAAACCTTTGTAAACTCCACATCATATCTCATATTATTATATCAGCGGTGATCCTTTCTCACTGAATAGCTATCCTAATCTCTTCAATAAGAGAGGAAACCATTCGAAGAAATCAAACCCAAAAATGTTATTTGAAAAGTCAAAAGATGATCCCCAAGTATAATAAAAATCCATGAAAGTTATTGTGAATAACTAGAGATTACATATGGAAGTTACAATGCTCGTATCTCAAACTCTAGTAACATGATATGCCGAATTAACCACAATGTTAATATAAGGTTTGACTAGTCTAAAGAACATATCATCTCTCACAAACCATATAGCATTGATCAACGCCAAGGACCTATAATATTTCTCTCTTGACTCTTCTTATGTAAACAAATAAGTTCCATATTTTCACGCTATCAAATAAAGATGTGTCCAATCACGGGATCTAAAACCTCCTCTGAATCTCCAAGCACAATAGAAGAAAATATTATCAATCTCTTCCTCCCTGCCTGAAATACAAAAAGGAAAAGTGTTGCTCTCCAATGCCCTTTAATGCAATCATGAGTTGACATAGGCTTTAAAAATGGCAAAGCCTTCTCCCATTATAAGTAAGGTCGGCTACAGGGTTTTTTCTCAAATCCATGTCGAAAGAATCGACTATTTTTTACTATGGTTGTCGACTACCCACAAGGAGGAGATTTGAACCCTAAACTTTTGGGTGGTAGGCATACTGCACTACCACCGAACCATTTAAGTGAGTACAATGTCGACATATGCCTTATAAGAAATAATTATCATTAGACCATTATATCATTAGTTATCTTATTTGTCTTCTAAATAATTATCGTAATTGCTCATCTCCACGACACAAAGTGATTAAGATCCACCAGCAATTTTCTCCCTACAAATTAAATCGGCACTTAATCAAAAACATATATTGAGTATTACACCAAAACATGGAGAAACTTGAACCAAAAATCGATACATATTCTATAAACATGCTGAGTTATAAGAGTACGCGTATTATTAGGACCAAGGACTCAGATTTTGTAGCGTTCAACTCAAAAACATGATCAATTGTCTTTCATTTTTTGACATTTCATCTCAACCACTGAATCCAGAGGGGCTGAAATTGTAACTAAATAATATGCAAATGTGCTTTTTCTTATTATGACATGGTTAGTGGTTTTCAAAAAAATAGAAGAAAACCAACATTACATCTGAAAGTAAGAAAAGTCAAATAAAATAGACTAATCACATGGCCTTGACTCGACTGAAAAAAAGATGATGTGAATAGAGCTGATAACACATTGATCTTGCCTATGACCATTTACCAATTTATCATGGTGCTACCTACATGTGAATGCGATTTGCACACCATTGAATGACAAATACCTCGCAACCACCAATCCAAGTGAGTCAACCACTCAAACCAGCTATTGTCTTCACATCAAAAAGATTATTTTCTAAAGATCAAATGTGCCTCTCGCATCCCTATCTCTTCCGCAAGAACATTACAAAGGGACTGGAGAAGCTACACTTTTCTTGATCAGCTGAACGCGACACCAACACAACTACCCAATAGCCATAACCATGTCTTAACTCTTAGGAGAACTTAATCCTAACGATCAGCCACTGAAAAGAAATCATAACCAACTCCTAAGATGAAGATATTGCACTTTTTTTCCACAAAACCCCCAAAACAGACGAACTCGCAGAAGTGCATCACGTGATCATAAGACAAATGATAAAGCACAAAAAACCAACTACAATTTCAACAAAGAAAACAATTTATTTAGAACACAATAGCATCTACCAAGCCCACAACCAAACTGGAAAAGATCGCACCTTTCACCGACAAAACCTCGGGAGTAAACAAATACAAGCAAGACCAACTCATCTTACCTTTTCTTCTTCATCCTCTTCGCACCAGAAGCCACATCCTTCTCTTCTTCCTCCTCATCATCATCCCCATCCTCCTCCTCCTCCTCCTCCTCAATCTCCGCCTTTCCTTCCCCGTCGTGTTCTTCTTCCCCCGTCTCATCCTCCTCGTCCTCCTTCGGAAGGCTGCTGAGGTAAAGGTCTATGTTCTCCCTAATAAACCTCTTCCTGTCCGAGAGGTCGACGCCGAAGTAGTCCTCAAGCTGCCGGCGGACGCCAGCGGTGGTCATGGTTGTGAGGTCGGCCCCGCGCAGCACCTCCCTGAGCCGTGCCACCAGCTCCTCCTCCGTTGCAACCATTGCCGCCCCGCCTACCTTCTAGGGTTTCGGAAAGACGCCTTCCTTCTTCGCTACAGAAAGAGAGCGCGCGAGTGGTGATGGTGGTGGTGGTTCAGTTACGAGGCGTGGCGAGGCGAGACGGCAACAGTGCGGTACGATGCGCCGACGGATCGTGCTTAGATAAATTGCACACTGAATCGTGACCGTCGATGGGATTCATTTTACATCCCGAACGTTGGATGTGGATAGGGAGACCGTAGGTGGATTTATCCAAACTACAGTTGGATTGTTTGTTGAATGGGAGGTGCTTGTACGGTTGTACATCCGTTATGCATTGCACGTGAAATTGAAAGGAGTTTGAATCCAATTAATAAGATTTTAAAATTTTGGTCTAATCAAGGCTTTAAAAATCAATCAAGGTTTTAAAAATTGAATCGATCGGTTCAATCAATTAAACCAATTAAATCAAAAAATGATTTAATTATTTGATTTTTATTCAAAAATAAAAATCAATCAAAACTCGGTGGGACCGCTTAAATCTAGTTAAATTAATTGAATCAAACAACCGGTTCAACCATTCATTTTTGACAAAAATAATTTCTAAAAATTTATTGAAATACAAACTTTTAAAAATCATTCATAAGCCAATATCATCATTCAAGCCCATAGTATATTTCTCCTTTATCTCTTTTCCTTCAACACATACCAATGATATATTATCGTCTCTCTCTTCATGCCATATGAGTATTGCTCTCTCTTTCAACATTGTGCATGAGGTTGTCTATTTCCAATAACAACAAATGTAAAAGACATTGTCATAGTCATACTATGAAACGTTGTAAATTAACAACACTTGTCATGAACTAGAGTTTAAATAGTCTCAAAATAGTTAGCTTTATACATCACATATATGTATTTGTGCGAATTTTACCAAATATGTTATTATGCCCTTTTAAGTTTTTTTAATAATATTTATGCCACCTAACTTTTTAACAGTTTCACACGTGCTTCTATACTCTTTAAAAAATTATAATATTATCCTTGTGTTGGTATAATATATGAGCACAAGTGTAGTAATAAAAGGTCACTACTATGTATTTTGTAAGATATACAGGGACATACAAGTAATTGTAAAAATATAGGGTATAAGTGTTATTAGAAAATCTGGAAGGCACCAGTGTACAAAATTCTCTAAATATATGTGTAGCACTATTCATATTTATTTGTATGATATACTGGTCTAACTCGGTTCGAACCGGTTGAGCCATACAAAACAAACCAACAATGCAACGCTTCGATCTTTTCTGATTTTTATGACATGTTGAGGTCATCATCAATTCAATTGGTCGATCCCATTGGTCTAACCATAAAAATCAAAAACCGATACCTTCCTCGTTTGATGCCTAATTCGGTTTTTAAAACCTTATGCTTGACTTTGAACCGGTTGGACATTGATTCTTATTCTCTGTAACAATGACAATTGCATGCTTTGGGTACTCTTTTCTTTTTATCTATTTGTAGTGGTGATAGTCAACAAGATTATACAGATTATGACAGAAAGTATGATTTGTATTCCTTAAATAGTAGTTAATCTATCATAGTACACTACAGGTTATGGCTTGTATAGGTTATACAAATCTTTCTCCACTAATTCTCCTTGATCGATTAGTCGTGTCTTTATCAAGTGACGTAAACAAGTGATCAGTGGATGTTGCGTGAATAGACCTTCGTTTGTTCAGATGAAGTTGCTCATGTGTTGCAGTTTACCCAATAAATCATTAGGGTGTGTTTGATACGCGGGTTAAAGTGGGTTAAACTAGTAGAAGGTAACTCGTTTTTATATTTTGGTGTTTAGATAGAGGGTTAAACTGGAGGTGTGTTTGATGCGATATGATTGTATTGAAGTTTGAAAAGTATATATTTATTATGATGTGATTGTATTAAAGTTTGAAAAGGTAAGTAGAAGTGGGGTAGTTTATAATTTTTATATGATATGATGGTATAATATATTATTTTTTGATGGAACTAATAAAAGAGAATTGATTTATTTAATAAATTAAAAAACAAAAAAAGTGAAACCCACACGAGAGAGAAAAGAAATGGATTAAGGGGGTAAACTCCCCTTTCCTCTATTCATTTTAATTGGATTATAATTACAGTAATTATGACCAGGGGCATGGACATTTTATATGTTTTTTGTTTCATCTTTTATTGCACGGTTATATGTTATTCATATTTATGGTATGTTTGATATCATTGTTTGGAAGACATATATCCTAGGCAATGAGATGTGTCACCCGTCACTGTGGGATTATGGATTAGAATGGTGCGTAGAGAAACATAATAAAGTGTGTGTAAAAAACATAAATAGTTTTCCCTTTATAAAATAGTTTTCCTTTTATAACTTTAAAATAATCATTTTATATAGATGTCGAACATTATTTAACAAAAGGATGCGATAGTTGGCCAAAGTAGTTGTTGCCAATCAAAATGTGTAACCATGTCAAAATTAGTCGATTAAAGCAATTTAGTTGGTTGAACCCAAGAATTCATTCGCTGTTCAGAAAGGCCAGATGAGTGATTGTCCAAATGAAGCCAACAATTAAGTGAACATTAAGTCGATAGCTCATCAAGATTAGTGACTAATCAACATTATATCTATTCTTTTATTTTTGGCTTAAATTTTCGTATAAAAATACATGTAAATATCATTAATTCTCGTGTCTTAATAAACTAACATCATTTTATTAACATTATATAGTTATCACTTATTTTAACCTAAATAAAAGAGTAAAGAAGAAAAGAAAAGGAAAGAAGTGAAGGATGTATATATGTGCCATAGATACAAACTAACTCGGACCCCCCACGAACATGTCAAGCTTGACTTGGTCGACAAGGAATAAAGTAGGGGGAAGATAAGGGCAATAACTTATAAAAATTCCAGAAAATCAAAAGAATCAACGTACATATGTGACATATTCACTTTGTATCTCTATTGTACTATTTTATTTATCATCGATATCACCCAAAAAACCATTTTGTTCTTGAACACATGTCTATAAAAATTGTACACTAAATAATAAAAATATTTCAAACAATAAATCATGCGCAAATAACATGATATAATAAATCGTAATGCAATAAAATGAACATTCAAAACTAAATGTCTACTATGTATTTATAACTTAATAAAACTTACTTTCATTGTACTCAACATAAATTTACCTTTAAAATGAAGATGGTTTCATTAAAATCAGAGCTAATATATGAAAGTCGGCTTTTGGGGTACCTTGATATCTGTACAATTATTTATTTCTCAGTATTTATTTTATTTTTTGTACATTTTTTTATTGTTACTTATTGTGCATATTTTATATTAATTATTTCAAATATCGATTTACAAAAGTCAAATATCAGTAATAATAAATAAGAGTATTTATCTAGTAGGTATAATGTACCTATATTTTACATACTTGTATTTATTTGTACCTATAATTAAACTCATAAAAATAAAATAAAAATGTATTTATAATCCTTTAATAATTCTTTAAACATACAAAATATAAGTTGGGTGGATTTTATGTAAAAATAAAAAAATAAAAATCCATATACCTTGCATATATGTAACTTCATTATACTTGTAGATATTAATATTTAATTAATTTAGCCATGTAAATTCAATTATTTAATTTATTAAAAATCAAAATAAAATAGTTTATTAAATTATTAACGTATTTTATCTTAATTATTTTATAATTAGAATTTATTTGGCATTTATTTGTATATATTGAATTTTTGTCTTTTAGTGTTGTTTGTCTTTTTAGTGGGCTGGAAGACATGGCCGAAGCCCCCAGAATGTTGACCCACTTGGGTCAACATCCCCATCTCCTTCTCTTCATGCAAAACCCGACTCCAACTCGTCTGATTCAACCTGCTCCGGTGACCCGTTTCATCTCCAACCCGGCTCCGTCCACATCATGATTCGTTTCATCTCCATCCTTCATTCCTCCATTTCTGTAGGTAAGATTCTCTCCTTTCCCTTCATGTTTCTGTATAGATCGGTTTGTTTGAATTTGATTCCTCTCCTGTTTAGTTCCCCTCTCTTTTTCTCGATCTTGTTCTGCATGTTTTCGATCTAAGGCACAACCATCACCTCATCGTCTTGCATACACGCTTCTCCATACTTCTATTCCACGACCTGATCACCCTAGATCCATCACGTATCTGGATCTAATCCCCTTCCTCCATTTACACACGGGAATGTCCACCCATTCATTAGACCTGATTTAGTTCTCTTTTTCCTGATCTAAAGGCGATCCATCTTTGTGTCGCGTTGAAAGTGTACTGAAGCCTATTCTCTTTTAGTTGTAACAATCTGAAGAGTAACGTGGAATGTGCATGATGGATTTCACCACTTGCTAATTAGGATTTGGACTTAATTTGCATAATGATATCGTTATCTTACTAGCAGATTTGTACGGATGGAGTGGAATTTAATTACCCATTGCTATTGGTGTGCAAAGCTAATTGGAATTAAACGTAACCTGCAGTGGATTTGGATTGGTCTGAAAGCCTGGATCTAATTTCTCTGCTTTTGCATGTGATGTTTGAAGAATGTGACAGATTTGAAGTTAGATATCTGGGTTGGATTTGAGATGGGGTTTGAAGAATGTGACAGATTTTTAAGTTTGATATTTGAGTTGGATTTGAGATCTTTCTTGATTGAAACCATTGCCACCTATGCACGTTATCTGATCTGATTTGCTTCTGATTCATCTCGAATCGAGAAAATATTTGCTGGTATCCATCCTCTCGGGTGAGCCAAGGCTGGGATCACTGCTCAAGCTTCATCAACGTGTGAGCAGAGGACTGCGATGACTCAGCTCCGTTCCATCTTCCTCAAACGAAGGCCTAACATCAACAGTGTCCTGAGAATCTGATCTCCCTCACCGACCCTCTCCTCTCTTCCGCTCCCTCTTCGGCGACATCGGAAATCCACCACGAAGAACAGCTTGCAAGGGGGAAGAACATCGATTGCCTCCGCTCGTACAGACTACAGGGGCGTCAGATATGATTTCAAGAGGAGTGGTCCCATGAGAGCAAAAAAATGTAAGAGTATGAGTGCATGCATTCTGCACCACATGATTTTGTTTTGTCTCTTATGATCTTCTCTCTCCTAGTTGGATCAGAATGCATTCTCTCACAGGTTTTGGCTCTCATAGGATCGCTCCTCGTTATTTCAATATTTAATCTAAATCCTCCCGTGTTATTCGGTGGAAGAATTAACATCAGGCCCTCGCAAGTTTTTGTGTTGAAGGGAATGAATGAGATATCTTTCATTAACCCTAGAGCTCTCTTATATAGGAGAAAAGCTCTATGGGTAATTTACATAAAGAGGACAAACAAATACTAAATGATAAAATTACTCTAACACTCCCCCTCAAGCTGGAGCATATATATCCAACATGCTCAGCTTGGAACAACAAAGATGAAATGGACCCCTAGCAAGGGCCTTGGTGATCAGTACATACCTCGGGCGCGCTGGATGATGGAGGAGGCACATGAGCAGAGGGCCGTCGCTGATAGACCTGAGGATAATAAACAGTAGCTGGTGGTGGTGGTGGTGGTGTAAACTGTGGTGGTGGTGGAGTAGACTGTGGTGGTAGATTAGAGCATGGAACAAATGGAGGTGGAGGCGGCACATAGATGTCATCTCCTTCCTCTGAGTGAGTGAGTGAGTCTGTCACCTGTAGGAGAAAAATACATAATGGACTCAAAAAAGGTGACATCTGTACTGACGTAGTACTTTCGTTTAACCGGATCAAAACACCGATATCCCTTCTGGGTTTTGGAATAACCCACAAAAACACATTTGACAGCTCTGGGAGAGAGCCTGTCAAGACCAGGAGAAAAACAATGAACAAATGCAACAGATCCAAAAACACGTGGTGTTAGGGAGAAAAGATCCTTCTCGGGAAACGCAGTCAAGAACGGAATCTTCTCCCCTAACACTGTCGAAGGCATACGATTAAGAAGATAACAGGCAGTGAGAACCGCGTCCCCCCAATAGGAGTGAGGGGCACGGCTCTGAATCAAAATGGTTCTGGTCATATCCAACAAATGACGATGCTTCCGTTCAGCCACCCCATTTTGTTGGGATGTATAAGCACACGACGTCTGATGCACAGTCCCATGAGACATAAGAAATTTGGACAATTGGGTACTACACAACTCTAGAGCATTGTCAGACCGTATGTACTTCACTTTAGCAGAGAAAATATTTTTTATTTCAATAAGAAAAGACTGAATAATATGACCAGCATCAGATTTATTTTTAAGAAGAAAGACCCAAGAAAGTCTAGAGAAATCATCGACAGCAACAAGATAAAACCTGTGCCCTTGAAGATCAGGGACACTACTGGGACCCCAAATATCAAAATGTAGCATCTCAAATAGACCATGATGACTTGGACCTATACGACTCGGAAAAGACGACCTGTGATGTTTGCCAAGTTGGCATGCCTCACACTGAAAATTAGACTTGGGAGAAATCTGTGGAAGAATAAGGACCATCTTTTGCAACGGAAGATGGCCAAATCGAAGATGCCAAGTGTAGGGTGACACCGATCCAGCCCTCATAGAAGAGATACCAGCATAAGGAGATTGCACCAGTCTATAAAGACCCCCTTGCTCATGGCCAGTCCCAATCACTCTGCCCGTTAATATGTCCTGAAACACAAGAGTAGATGGGTCAAATATAGCACGGCAATGTAAATCTTTGGTGAGTTGACTAATAGACAGCAAGTTCATCGAGAACTTCGGTGCATAGAGAACATTGGACAGTCTCAAGGTAGGAGTCAACTGTACCTCCCCCTGACCAGTAATAAGGGAATATGTACCATCAGCTATCACCACCGATCGTTCAGATTGAGAAGGATGAAAGACACTAAACTGACCTCTGTCACCACAGAGATGGTGTGATGCACCTGAATCCATGATCCATTCTGATAGATCCGCCTTGTAACACGTAGTAAAGGCACCTGAACCTTTGAAGGCACCCACAGATGGAAAATCTACCTTGTTGTCTGACATGACGACAACAGTAACCTGTAACTGGGGTTACAAAATTGGAAGACAATGTCTATTTGTACATAGACTCAAACCAGCGGTCATGCGTACAGAACATGTTCATTCAAGGAAGCATGGCTAGGGCATATAGTGCATACTCACATACCTTGCGTGCACAGGAAGGCACGCTACAGGAGTCTCCGACACACTGCTCCAAGCACGCTAAGAAGCAGCACTACACGCCACAGGACTGCGTGAGGGCATATAGTGCAGATCATGTGAACTTGTGAAGGACTTGCACAGGACTTGCATGCTGCATAGGGATCACGTTGCACGGCTAGGGCATATAGTTTGCACAGGCGATATGCGATAGAACTCTTACGCGCTACTGGATGACTCCAAGCGATATGCGATACAGGAGATATGCTACTGGACTGAGCAGATGACATACGAGAGGAGAGGACTCCACGTGCTACAGGATGGGTTCCAGGCGAGAGGAGTCACCAGGCGATACAACTCCAGGAGGCGATAGGGCTGCGTGAGGTCACCAGGCGACGCCAGGCGATTGAATCTCTCAGGAGATAGGAACCTGTCGCGTGAAGACTCCAGACGCGTGAGGGCTGTTGTTGATCGCGCACCAGATGCGTGAGGGCTTCGCCACGCGAGAGGTCGCGCAAGGCGATCGCAGGCGACGCAAGAATTGTTGATCGGCGATGAAGTTTGAACACTCGCGCAAAGCGATTGCAGGCGGCGCCGATTCTCGAAAGAGAGAGAGAAGGGGGCGGCAGGTGGGGTAGGGTTAGGGCTAGGGTTTCTAGAACTCCGGCCTAGGACCGTCGCTCTGATACCATGTTGAAGGTAATAAATGAGATATCTTCCATTAACCCTAGAGCTCTCTTATATAGGAGAAAAGCTCTATGGGTAATTTACATAAAGAGGACAAACAAATACTAAATGATAAAATTACTCTAACATGATAAAATTACTCTAACAGATTCGTATACAGTTCCAAATCCTATTGCTTATCCACATGCATCTGAGAACGTGAGACAGTTTGGGAAAGTTTGCATTTTAGCTTTTCTACATTTCGACAGACAGTTTGGGAAAGTTTGCATTTTAGCTTTTCTACATTTCGACTTTTGCCGTGCTATTAAAATCTCCATTCACATTGTGTTTAGGTCCTCCCCAGGGACCTAAATGTAACAGGTTTCCAGAGTTTCCGGTACACTGTAGCCCATGCATATGTGTCGGGTTTTGATTGACTTACAGATGGAGTTTTTGGACAAGATTCAGGGGCTAACTTGATGATTTGGATGCTGATCTTTTGAGACTTGTTTCACTGCATTCGGAATTGATTTTGATTTGATATCGATTATTGGAATTGTGCTTATTCTGTGAGGTTTCTGAGTTTAGACTTGTTTGTGCATACTTTTCACTGTTCACTTCATTCTTACTTCATTCCCATCAGAATCCCTTGTTGCCCTTAGTTTCTAAAACGGGTCAGGTTTGGGTTGAGTAGAGCTCGATCCGAATGTCCGGCCCCAAACCTATATAATGTGTGTGTATTACTTAACTTTAATCCCTCACGACCCATCCCAATCCAACCCCCCTAACGATACTACCACGCACCAACATTTCAAAGTTTTTGAAAAAATAAATTGTATATGAAAAAATCAAAAGCTTTTGAAGAGAAAAAAAATCAAACATTTCAAAGTTTTTTTTTCAAAATACCAGTGAAATATCAAGAGAGATTTATCGCATATTTTAAAAAAAAAAATAAAAAGTTATTTAAAAGATGTTCCATATCTCCCGTTGGATCAAGCATTTTCAAAAAAAAATCAAAAACTTCTTAAAAGGGAAAAAAGTTACCAGGCCAGCCCGGTCCAAACCCAGCCCGTTTAACTTCGGGTCACTTTTGGGTTCGGGATGGCCCATCCAGACCTTTTCGGGTCGCGGCCCGGACCGAAACCCTAAAAAATAAACGGACCCACGTTGAGGCAGAGGCCCAACCTGACCCGCCCGACCTGATAATCAACCCTACTCCTCTCACGCCCTTTATCCCCATCCTCTCAAGATGTCACCATTGACCTCCTCGTTATATCCCACTTCTTCTTCTCCACTTCACAATCTCCTTCTCTACCCCCACCAAATCTTCTTCTTCACCACTTCCTTCTCTTCCTGCTCTTCCTCCAACATCGTGTACTTTTCTTCCTCTTCTTTCTTCTCTACTCGTCTTACCCTCACCAATACTAATACTTACCCTTCCTCCTTTTTCCACCCCACCATCACTCCTTCATGCATCTCCCACATCACCAATACTAGTACTTACTCTTTCTCCCAAACCACCATCTCCTTCCTATCAGGCTCCTCCACCACCAACCCATGTTCTATATGATCGGGATGTGTCTTTCTCCGATCACGCATCTTCCAAGGTGCACTACAAGAAAAATGAGTTGTTGCCATGGAATGTGACTACGGAAACTTGTGGCCACACACGTAGCTACAATTTCGTGGCCAAAATCTTCAAATATCTAAGGAGAATACTCATACAAGAGTTGTGGTCACGACAAATTTTGTGGTCACTTGTAGTGGTCACGATATATTCATGGTTAGAGAACTCTCGCGATGAGACTTGTAACTACGGCTACTGACCACGACGTGTTGTGGCCAGAGCCCAATTCTGTGGCCACAAGCCTCACATCCATAGGCATAATTTTGTACCCACAACTTATTTTTCTTGTAGTGGTGGTTCACCCGAGAAGATATCCAAACATAACCTCTTAACTCGTAAGGTATAATCAAGGTCTACCACTCCAACTTCTTCAATGTGCAATATATTTAGAATTTACTTGTTATATATAAGTGTGCTGTATTATCTATCTATGTGGATCAATGAATGTCTAATTATTTATTCGATTGTTTGTGTAAATGCTAACGTTGATATGAATGTCCTAATGTGGATGTTGTATGAATATTAATGTGAAAGTGCTAATGTGAACTTGGATATTAGTGTCAATATGCTAATATACATGTTAATGTCCCATTAGCACTTCTCAAGGGCTTTCAACTCTCAGAAAAGATTTGATGGGTGACAAGGCCCGCCTCCCACTCCTTTCTCATCCGACTATCGTGTAGCTTACTTGAGGGTTATATTAGTGAGACATACCCACCATGTAGAGTTCGTACTACAATATTGCACGAAAATCGAACATAACTTCATTCACACATGTGTGTCCATCGACACTGTGTTAGAGTGTGGTCCTTCGTATCGGGTGGCATGTGTAACACATTTGAACAAGAGATACCTCCTCTTGTATATATATTTTTACTATTTCTACAATTATCGTTGTCCTAGCTTTAACGAGCTAGAAAAGACCCCTCATGGTACCTTACTACTCTTATTGTTTGCATGTATTGAGTAATGAAAGAATCCCTTAGGGTGCATTTGGTACGCGGGTTAGGGCGGGTTAAACTAGTAAAGGGTAATCTGTTTTTGTGTTTTGATTTTTGGATAGAGGCACTACAAAAAAATTGAGCTATAGTGACGGTTTTGAAAAAATCCGTCACTAAATTAGCCGTTGTTAAATATATAATGACGATATTATTCATTGTGAAATGAGTTTTCGTACTCAAAATTAGCAACGAATATCATATCTGTCATTAAATCATTAGCAACGGTCGACATAGCGACGCTTATTCGTTGTTATTTTTCAAAATTTCAACTAATCGTCACTAAATTTTGAATTAAAAAATAGCGACGATTAGTTGAAATTTTGAAAAATAGCAACGAATAAGCGTCGCTATGTGGACCGTTGCTAATGATATAACGACATATATGATATTCGTTGCTAATTTTGAGTACGAAAACTCATTTCGCAACGAATAATATCGTCATTATATATTTAACAACGGCTAATTTAGTGACGAATTTTTTCAAAACCGTCACTATAGCTCAATTTTGTTGTAGTGGGGTTAAACTAGGGGTGGGTTAGAAGTGGATTTGTTGTGATATGATTGTATTTAAGTTTGAAAAAATGAGTAATTATTGTGATGTGATTGTATTGAAATTTGGAAAAGTGAGTAGAAGTAGAGCAGTTTATAATTTATATATGATATGATGGTATAATATATAATTTTTTGATGGAATTTATGATGAGAAATTAATTTATTATTTTTTTAAAAAAGATAAAAAGTGGAACCCACATAAGAGAGAGAGGGGGTGGGTTAAAAGGGGTAAACTCCCAACCGAACGCCTCCTTAGGACTACTATATACTGAATTGGCCTATATTGAAAATAAAGTTTTACATATGTTCTTATATTCGAGTGGCGTTGCTTGTCCAGTATATCTAATAAAATTTACGAGGAAGATAAATAACCCATCAAATGTGACAAAAAGAGAAAATAAATTCAAAGTATCTTAAAATTTGTAATCACGCTTCATATACGGTAGATAAGGAATTATGCAATATAATTTTTTGCAGTATTATTTTGCACTTTCAATAATTTCAAGTAATTGACCAAATAGTGAATTGACCATAAGGCATGGAGTAATAAACATCAAATACGATGATCCAACCGTTGGTTAAATCAGTTAAACAAACAAATAACAGGTACACTTTGCTTTGATGACTACAACATTTTATTGAAGTAGCATTAATCGGGAGGATTTCTGATAAAGCTTAAAGATAAGATCACGATATTATACGTGGAAAGAGATAATTTGGAATCTTCATATTTCTTAAAATAAAAAAAATTTGCCTCCAAGGGAATAGATAATCATTAAAAGCACCGTTGAAAGCAGAGGCTCGCGGATCCATATTGGCATTAGAAATGTCTCCAAGTTGCTCATAGAGTAGATCTTTCATGCAACTCCATATTATTTGGAAATTACAGACGGGATGGGTTGCAAGTGTGTGGTTGTTGGAATGCTATCTCATTTTAAATATTTTTGAAGAATATTACAACAAAATTGAGCTACAGTGACATTTTTTCTCAAAATTTGTCACTAAATTAACCGTAGTTAAGTATATAACGATGATATTATTCGTTACGAAAAGCTTTTTCGTAATGATCCACATAGTGAGGCTTATCCGTTGTTATTTTTCAAACTTCTAATTAATCGTCGCTAAATTATGAACTAAAAAAATAACGATGATTAGTTGATATTTTAAAAAATAACAACAGATAAACGTCGTTATACGGAACGTTGCTAGTGATATAACAATAGATATGATATTCATTGCTAATTTCAAGTACGAAAACTCGTTTCACAACGAATTTTGAAAATGCCGTCACTATAACTCAATTTTGTTATAGTGGAGGATGGATTGATCAAGCACTTACCGATTGATTATCGCTTATATCTCCTTTGTTTGGCTCATAATCACTTCTATCTCTACCTTAGCATTCCGATATTGGAATTAGTAATGTGTGTTTCATATTTTTTTAATAAAATATTTTTACACGCATTCAAATTAAAAAGTCAACATAAAAAATATGTATTAATTATAAATATATTCAATATAGCATATGTACACAACTCACACTATAATTATCCAATCCAACCTTCCTAAGCATCCAAATACCTGTTATTTGCAAAAAACTTATTCACCTTATTATTCTTTTAAAAGAGGTTACTCTAACCCAACCTACTGTAAGTAAAGTGGGAGATCATATATATTCTACATATTTATAGGATGTGTTTAGGAAACTGCCCGACAACTTGAGATCGATGCATATTTATGTCTATGTGCGAACTCATTTACAGAGGTCAATAGTTTTCAGGATATAAGTTGTGATCTGCCAAAAATCATGCACAATCAGGTTGTTAATATTGAAATAGAATCCATGACAACACATAATAAGATATATACCAAAATGCATTTTCATATCACAAAATATTATTAAGTAAAAGTGAAAAAAACTACTATCAAAATTCATAGAGAAAGTCCCTATTTAGACTAAAATGATGCATAAAAATCAAAAAAATAAAGATAATGCATTCATAATGGAAATTCCCTTTAAACATGCCATAAAAAATAAACACAAAATATAAAAATATAAAAATTAAAATCAAATAAAAAAGTATAAAATCAATACCTATACTCCTTAACTTATAGGTATATAAAACACATAAAACCAATACAAAATCCATAAAGTCAACTACAAATCATTAAAATCCCATAAAAATAAATAAAAATCAGAAAACCCTCATTTCTCGGCCATTCTACTATATTACCATGTTTCATAGTTTTCACAATTAGCCACTTCATCTATAAAACCCTCATCTCTGAGTTCGACACTCTCGTACTTATCGCTACACATTAGTTTAGGAGTATAAATAAAATAAAAATTATTTTTTCTGCAAATTTCACATGTTCGATTTAGCAAGACTATTCTTCTTTTAGAATAGTAGATCATGTGATATTTCAGTATGCACCCCAAGTTTCGATCACCGAGGGATTTTGAGGTTAGGATACCAAGTCCCATGCATGGTACCTTCAAATTGAATGAGTTCTTCTCTCAGGGATTCATTTACACGCTTCATCTATGGATAATACTAAGGAAGGAATAGTGGATGTTTCTAAGAGCGATCTCATTTGGATACCTTGAAAAACAAGATCAATTTCTATCTCTTTGAAACGGACTCTTGTAAAGCTAAAGTTTTTTAGAAAATCATGAGAGTTCTAATATTGTGGTATGTTAGACTGATCAAAAATATACATTTCTTCTTCACTATCTAAAAATAAAAATAAATAAAAACAAAAATACATAAAGGTAATGAAGTTACAAAATAAAAATAAAACCTTATTTTTTCATATGATATATACAATTTCAAATTAATAAAACTATTCTATTTGATATAATACGTAATTATCATTTTAAGGTAAATTTCAAAATAAATAAAAATATTTAAAATACTCTAAAAATTACCAAAATAGATAAAACGTATAAAACATAAAAAATACTTTAATTCCAACTTTTTGACTATTTTACATGTTTTCTAAAAAACTAAAAAGACCCCTTCTATTACTTGTATATTTTTTATATGTAAATTATAAAATCCTCGTAAAATTAGTTAATTTAGAAAATCCTAAACACTTAATAACACTGCGTCTATCTTACTTTTAAACAAATTGCCACCTTAAGTTCCACGTTCCTTAGTTAACACTATGTACACATATCTTAGGGGTATAGTACATAAAATTTTTTATTGTCCTCTCGATTGCACATCAATACCTCCTACTTGTATTGGAGCGTGGGTTCTCTGTTGTAGTACTGTAACGCACCACAGCCGCTCGATCAAGCTCGATCGAGCGACTCTGGTGCGTTACAGCACTGCAACACCACAACAAACGATCCAAATGCCTTGTATTGAGGGTAGATTGGGATGACACTTTCAGTATGCTTAGTCAAGTCGTTAAAAACAAATCATTGAATGATCACCTGAGTGGATTTTAACATTTTGGTATGTTCCTTTCATTGACTATTGAATGTAAAGATTTGTACTTAAACTCTCTCTCTCTCTCTAAGCTTTCAGCTGACTTCTTTATTGAAGTTGACATTGTTGTGGAGGGACATCTTCTAACAACCTACTTATATAGATACTTTGTAAGGGTTTCTCTTATTAACAAAAACGTCACCTTTGAGTAACATTTTCAGCTATACATTTTTGTCTGCAAGATCATAGTCTTTCTCTTGTTTTTTAGCAAAATAAAGATAACGAAATCCTTCTTATATGAATTATTTCAAGCAATATATAGCTATCATTTGAAAATAAAAGCATTTTTACAATAAACAATATTTGGTGTTAAATATTTAATGAGTAAACAACAACGACTTCTGAAATAATAATCATTGTTAATTCATTATGTTTATGTGACCTTAAAATTCAAACTTGTTCTAACTCATTCAGTTGAATCTTGTGCTGAAACGTTATTCATTTCTTGTGTCTGAAGGTATTAAATCACTTACAAAAATAATAATTTTGGAAGAGTTTTTACATTTTTTTTGGATTTTTATAACATTTTATAAAAAGGAGAAAAGAGGTAAAATGTTTAAGAAATATGCACTACAACAAAACACTCGTGTAGAAACTAAAGTTGACGAGATTCTCTACCAACCAGAAATCTCTTTGTCAATTAAAACTTTGTTTCTCAAATGTTTACCATAAAAATGCCATCACAGACCACACTAAAACAATATAATTCTACATAATTATAACAAGAAATTGTCGATTGGAATAAATCTATGACTATGGAGCTTTTGGTTACATGTACTCGTGATGTTAATGTCCAAATTCGTTTCCACAAGCCAAATTTCTTTTTAAAGGAAAAACGGTGTCAAATTGTAAATTTCTATCATAGACGCAAAAATTCTATCATAGAGCTTTTTTTTCACAATGTTTTTTTTTGCTGAAGTGATAGCTGGAGTGGGGGGAAATGGAGAATAAATAATATGCAAGTAGTAATACATACATATGTGTGTGTGTGTTTGTGTTTGTGTTTGTGTGTGTATTGAGAGAAAGAGGGCGGGATTTTTCAATGGGTCACATGCCCATTAGAATCTTGGTGAACAACAATTATAGGCATATACTTGAGTATTAGCAATCGAGTAGTTACTATTTCGAAAGATGTCGAAAGTTTAAATATCCTTGACTATTTAATAATAACTATATTTTCAATTATATCGCGTCCTTATACATAATATTGAGATCCAAACACTCGAATTATTAATATATATACACAATGGTCAAGTAAATGATCGTTGCAAGATCAGTAATACCAAAATAATGGTCAGTAATTTACATCCATAATATTACATTGTAAAGAATTTAGTAATATTTATACATTGGTCAAGTAAATACTTTTTTGTGAAATCAGTAATACCATAACAAATGATAAGTAATTTCCATCTGTAATATTACTTTGAACTTCATTCGATAATTTAGGCACAATATTCAAGTAACTTAGGGACAATATTCAAGTAATATTCTCTAGGAACCAAACATCTCTTTATTTTTATATTTTTGGGACATTATTTTATATAATTATTTTACCTTTTTAAACCAATTATTTTATATACAAGCCCTTCTCTTTTTTCTTCATTTTTTTCTTAATTTTTTTATATAACTAAATACAAAGAATTAAAGTCCAAAAAAGAGGAAAAAACTAGAAAATAAAAAAAGAATCATCTATATGTAACTTTAGTTTTTGGTAAATACCTCCATCTTTTATTTTATTCAGCAATTTCCATAATGAATAAATATTCAAAAATATTGTGTACTTAATATGATATTATTATATTAAAATATTATTTTATACATAGAATTTAAAAATAAATAAAAAATAAAAACTATAAAATAGTCATTTTAAACTTATAAAATCCTTTAAAAAAGTTAATATTATTTGTAGATTGACTTTTGAGCAGATTGCTTCCTTGAGTTCGACAGTTCTTGTTTAGCAATATACATGAATATATGACGGGTATAAAGTTATAAACACACAATTTTTTTTGTAGTGAGGGTAGATTGGGACCGCTCTTTCATCAAGTTGTTGCTTCCACTTTATGTGTGATATACTCATGTTGAAAAAAACTAGTCATTGGAGGATCGCCCAATTGGTTTTAACATTTTGGTTCTATTCCTTTCATTAACTACTGAATTTTAAAATTTCTAAATAAAATTTCTCTCTTTCATCAATCACTCCGTTGTCTTCTTCGTCGATGATGACATTGAATGCGTAGAGACATCATCGAAAAGCCTTCTTATATAGATATATTGTAGGAGTTTCTCATATTGACGAAAACTTCACCTTTAACACTGTTATCTTTCAATAGCATTTTCATCTATATATTTTTCTCACAAGATCAAAGTCTCTCTCTTACTTTTTTTAACAAGATAAAAGAAACGAAAAGGAGAAGTTGGTGCAGGGGGATGGGGGAGTAGCGCAGGGTGTCGGGGGAGATCGGGTTGGGTGGTTTTTTGAGCGAAAGCCACGGGGTTGGAGGAGGAAGGAAAGGAGGAGGTTGTTGATGGAGTCGGAACAAAGTCCGGGGGGTGTGGAAGGCCTTGGCGCTACTGCTGAGAACGAAGGACCGGACTCACCTATCGGAAGACCGAGCTTCTTCAGCCTACTTGATAGACGCTTCGCAGAAAGTTTGGGGGTGGTTCCGCCACGTGAGAAGACCAAAACGGTTTCAAAATGAAGGTGCTTTCTTGGAATGTGAGGGGGTTGGGTCGTCCCGAGAAACGACTAGGAGTCAGGAATCTAATAAGCGAAGCTCATGCGGATGTTGTGCTCTTGCAAGAGACGAAGGTCTCAAGGGCGGGGGAAGAGGAGTGGCGTGATCTAGGTGGTGGCTCTTCATTTGATTTTGCTGAGGTCGAGGCTCAGGGTGCAGCGGGCGGGCTCCTAACCGGATGGAGGAGGCTTGACTTTGAGAAACTGGCAGAGAGAAGATCCTTATTCTCTCTAACCGTGTGTCTGAAGAGGAAGGCGGATGATGTCATCTTTATCGTGACAAATGTTTATGGACGTACGAGTTCGGCTGCAGGGTCCTTGGCTGCAGATCTCTCTGAGGTGGGAGCGAACAGGGAGGATGGCTTATGGCTCATTGGAGGTGATCTGAATGTGACCCTGATACCGGAGGACAGACCTTTGAGGGGCGGTGGGAGCGACGTCGGCTCCGAAGATTTCAGGACTCAGGTTCACGCGTTGGGGCTCACAATTATTGATGCGGCAGGATGTACTTACACATGGCGGAATGCTAGGACGAGATCGAGGCTGGATAGATTTCTTTTGTCACCTGAGGGAGTGGATTTTTCCCCCTCTCTCGGGCATGGGCGCTGCCTAGAACACACTCTGATCATACACCAATTATGTGGTCTTCTGAAGAACAGAAGCGGCCTAGATCCTTTTTTAGATTTGAAAGAGCTTGGTTGCTGGAAGAGGGGTTCAAGGAGGAGGTGACCAGGAAGTGGAGAGGATGGCAGGTGGAAGGGTCGGCAGTAAGGCGTCTGGCATCCAAATTGGGGCTGCTGAAGGGTTTCCTACTCGATTTTAGGCATGAAGTGAGGACGCGAAGAAGGGAGCGAAGACATGAGGCTCAGCAGGGAGTCGTCCGACTAGATGGGCTGGATGATCAGAGGGGCCTGGACCAAGATGAGGTGCTAGAGCGAGCAAGGTTGCTAGAAGAATTACTTGTGGAGGACAGGAAGGAAGAAGTGGAATGGAGGCAGAGATCCAGACAGAAATGGCTGCGCGAAGGGGACACGAACACAAGATTCTTTCATTCGATGGCCTCCGGCAGAAGAAGGAGGAATTTTATTCATAGCCTCGAAGTGGGTGGAGAAAGAGTGGTGGGTGACATTATGTTGGGGCGAGCCCTCAGGAAACATTTCGTGGAGATGTCGAGGAGAAGGAAACCTGAGGGGTGGGGGTGGCGCGGAACAGGTGTTGAGTCGTTGTCAGAGGAGCAGGCGTCTGGGCTTGAGGTGCCTTTCACGGAGGAGGAGGTTAAAAGCGCGGTGTGGAGTTTAAATGCGGATGGATCACCTGGACCTGACGGTTTTCCAATATTCTTCTACAAGGAGTTTTGGAGCTTGCTGAAGGAAGACATTATGGCAGTAATCAATGAGTTTAGAGATGGCAACACGGGATTCGAGAAGGTTAACCGAGCGTTGATTTTTCTTCTTCCCAAGAAGGAGAACCCGATACGGGTGGAGGATTATAGGCCGATTGCGTTGTCTAATGCAATCTACTTGATTGTGGCCAAGGTACTAGCAAATAGACTCAGGAGAGTACTAGATGATGTGATCCTGAAAAATCAGACTGCTTTTATCCCTGGAAGACAGATGGCGGATGGACTAGTTATGGCATCTGAGATTTACCATCATTGGCGTCGGGAAAATGTGAAGGGAATGATTTGGAAGATAGACTTTGAAAAAGCATATGACTGTGTGGACTGGAACTTCCTATGGGAATCTCTGCGACGGCGCGGCTTCAAAGACCTATGGTTAGCCTGGATGAAGAGGTGTGTCACCACCTCATCATACTCAGTTCTGGTGAATGGGAGACCGGAAGGTGGATTCTTCCAACCGCAAAGGGGTGTAAGGCAGGGATGCCCGTGATGACCGCCCGAACGACAGAGGTAAAGGTAAAGAAATGGTCGTCGCGACCTCAATCACTCGGGCTGAGTCTATCAAGAAAAATCAACCACTCAGAACATGTAAAACTAATCGAGCACAAAAGAGAGCGGTCCTGCTATGAGATTAACCTGGTATAGCACCCAGGGTCGAACACAAGGAGCACAGATTGGCCTTGCGGCCTACGATGTAGTCAGAAATCCAAGAGAGTATTTTTTTAGTGTTTTTAAGGGTTTTTATATTTTTTAGGATTTTTTTGAAATATAAAGAAAACAGGAAAAGTACACAAACAATTAACTTGAACAATTTATTTAATGCATTAAAAAGCAAGCAAAAATTCAGACAAAAATATTTTTATGTGTTTTACATTTTTTTATGTTTTTGGTGAATTTTTGAGATTTTTCTGATGTTTATTTTATTTCCTAAAAATCAAACAATGCGAAAAGCAAGGGGTACTGTCCAGCCAGGCCCAAAACCCAAAGATAAAATATCTAAGGATCTCTAAGGGACCTGGAGGTAATTTTCCTGTATACTAGAGAAAACAAGGAAAATTTGAGCACCAAAATTATTGTTTTTAGGTTTTTAAATTATTTACTATGATTTTTAGGAGTTTTGAGGTGTATTTAAGTTTTTAGGGTTTTTACTCAATGAAAAATAGCCAAAATTGGCTAGAAAATCAAGGAACACCAAATAAACAGTAACTAATTTTTATAGGATTTTTAAAAGGGTTTTGATATTTTTTTGGGGTTTTTGAATCTAAATAGTAGCAAAAATATGGGTTTTTGAATTTTTAAAAATAGCAAATGAAATAAAAAATGTCCTCAAAAATTCACAAAAATTCTACACCATGGCAGGAGCCATGTGTCAAATTTTCATCGAATTTGGAGGTGATTTGATATTTTATTCAAAAACAAAGGAGGGGCACTGTGCACAGGGACCAAAGTGCAAATACCCAAAAGTTCTGGGGGGTCTGGTGCAAAATACCCAAGAAATCACGCGTGAGGCGCGTGTCTGGGGCACTCAGGGACCCAAATGTAAGAAAAATAAGTTCCGAGGGCTTATTGGTAACAAGTACCAAAAGTCCAGGGGCTTATCTGCAAATATCCCAAAAAATATCGCACATGGGGAATTAAAATGCTCACAGGGGCATAAATGCAATTATCAAAAATATTTCATTCATTCATAAACAACCAGAACTACAGGGCTAAAGTTGCAAATGCACCCAAAATATCACGTGTCGAAGCACGTGTCTCACACAAACAGGGGCATAAATGCAAATACTGAAAGATACGAGGTCCAAAGTGCAATTTACCCTACGTAAATAAAGTACGCAAAATATTTACAGGACTGAAATTAAAAACACAAACTACGAGGGGGCCTAAGATAAATTACCCCTTATTTAACGTCGACGGCTGGATGCGTGCCACGTAGATGATCCAACGGTCTCGGACGTCGGGCGCTTTTCTTCTTCCGCACGTGGGCCTGATCGACGATGCAGAGGGGGCCACGTGGAAGATCGAACGGCTGGTGGTGCTGGTGGTTCCCTCTCTCTGCTCTGACGGTCCAGATCAACCCTCAGGATGATCGACGGTATCTGCTCCTCGATGGATGGACGGCCGTGATGCGAACTGGGGAGCTGGGGCTGATCGGACGGCGATGGAGGACTCTCGAAGAACAGGTGGCCGGCAAGGTTCGCCGGCCTCGTGCGCGTGCTGTGGGCCTCCTCAGCTGCCTCTGATGATCGAAGAAGGTCGGCGATGACGTCCCGCAGCTGGTGAAGGTCTCCGATGGCCCAACCGAGCCCTGGAGGGGCTCCGGCGAGGTCGTCGGAGTAGAGCTCCTGGTCTGAAAGTGAGGGGGGCTCAGATGCCCTCCTCTTGACCTGCAAAGTGAACCAAAAGCTTCGCGGGTCGAGGGCAAAGTGCCTCGACCCAAAGAAGCGGCGTGAGGGTGATCGGTGCGTCGGGGTGAGTGAGCTCCGGCGAGCGGAGGACGGTGGAGCTCGATTCCCAGATCCTGTGCGATCTGGGTTGGGTGAAGGGGTGAAGAACGTGCGTGAGGGAATGGCGAAGGTGACGGTGCGTTCCGATGATCGAGAAGGTCCAAAATATGGTCGGAATCACAGGAATACGTCGGAGATGCGAATTGGGCGAAACAAGAAATTAAACTAAATGGAAAGGCTAAAGGGTTACCTGGGTGGTCGGAGAGACTGGGGAAGAGCAGGGGGTGCTCCTGGTCGTAGCCTCAAGGGTCGTCTCGACCCGAGGCTCGGTGCTCACGCTGGTGGCGGAGCAACGGCGGCGAAGAACGCCGGATCAGTGGTTTCACCTCCTCGCCTCGCTGCAACAGGGGCGATCGCTTGCTGTCACTCTCGCGGTACCTCTGGAGGTCACTGGGAAGAAGGAGAAGGTCCAAAGATGAGGCGCGAAGGCGGCGGAGGTCGGGATATATATGGAGACAGGGCCGATTAGGGTTGGGTGTAGACGGCTATGGAAGGCGTGGATCCTTCGGCGAAGGGTCCGGCGAGGATGATGGATGATTGGCGAAGGATCCGGGCACGGGGTTTGCGGAGGCGACAGGCTGGAGACGCGTGGAAAAATCGACGAAGTCGGGTCGGGCGCGAGTCGACGCAAAAGGAAAGAGTCCGCGGGGGAGTTGACCGGGGTCAACAATCCCCCGTGGACCAATCAGGAGCTGCCACGTTTTTAAATTTTTTGTTTGTTTAATTTAAGGTAGAAAAAGGCCGAATTAAGAAAAACTCAAAACATGAAATATTTTTCTTTTATTTTTTTCTATTTTTTGGCGATTTTTAATTAATTTTTGGAAATAAAAATAGGGTAGCTATATATTATAGGTATATGTACACTATATAGATTTTAATTTTTGATTTTTTTATTTGTTATTTTTATATATTTTTATGCCCATTTTATATTTTATTTATTTACATCATAAAATAAAGAACAAAATGGTATTTTTATTTTATTTTAATTATTTACACACAAGGGTGAAATAAATAGTTATATACATTTATATACATGGTATCTATACAATGTATTTTTGTATTTTTAATTTTATAATTTTTATTTGATTTTTGTTTTGTTTCTTGTTATTTTATGTATTTACAATATGTAACATAGAATATTTACAAAAAGTTTAGAAAATAATTTTATTTATTTATAGGGTTAAATAAATAAAGGATGATGGTCTATATACATGGTGAAAGGGCATTTTTGGAATTTTGATTTTTAAATTTTTATTTTGTTTTTAATAGTTTCTAAATATATACAAAATGTGAACAAGCATATTTTTGGGTGAGGAAAATATAATTTTATTTATTTACAAAAGTATGTACACATGAGCTCCTATCTCCCTCTACTTTGGCTTTTATGCGGTCAGGCCCATGCTGAGCCCTCCCTTGGGTTAGGTTGCTCAATATTTATTCTAAATATTTCCCTCTTTTTCTTTTTACTCTTTATTCTTTTATTTTTGCACAAAAACATGCTAATTATATATTTTTACACAATGCATGCTTTTGGTAATTATTTGTATTTACACATTTTTACATGTATTTGCAAAGGTTTTTGTAGCTAAAATAGGAGAATAAAGAGTGATGAATGGGTATTCATCACCCCCTATGCTTTAACTTTGCTAGTCCCTTAGCAAACACTTATTTGAAAAAGAAGTGAAAAAGAAAGAAAAAGAAAAAGAAAAAGAGGATGTACATGGATCAAGGTTGAATTATTAAACTTTCCTTCATTAACTTGAAATATGGAGCTCGATCAGATCTTTGGATTATTAATGTGTCGGAACCTTATTTAGACTTAAGCTTAAAACTCAACAGCCTCCAAGTTCCACCAATCTATGGGCAAGACTCCTCAATAGACCAGATCAGAACAAGTCTACATACACAAACTCTAATGACCATGAATCTTTCCATGCGATGTAAGTGATATGTGGCTCCCCACCTCAGAAGTGACAAAGAAACAACCTCCCTCAACCTGGTAACTCTAATGCCTCAGTCTAGCAACTCTTTCCTCGAGAAGCGGGGTATCCCCTTCTAAGTTCAAGTGCAACCGGCTCAAGAAGAGGGGGTAGAAGTATAGAGTTTTGGAAGCTTAGCCAGTGTAGCTAAGTCTCCCGCTGCAAGCTTCATGAGATGTACCATTGATACCATAAGCTTTTGCTTTATTTGATTATGTACACTCCGGTGAGGTTATTAAATTTTCAATCCGACCCACCACTTTTTTTGGAGTTCTTTTTGCATTTTTGCATTTTTTTTTAAAGTGCTTCTGTACAACATATCTACAAGGTGCAGCATAGATAAGAAATTTTCCTCTTGAGCCAGTAGACTATCCCTCTTTTGAAGCTTTATTGCAACCCACAGCTTCTGTCTTTAGCCTTCATCACCACTAGACCAAGTTGAGGTGCACTTCCTTCACTATAAGAAGAAGAGAGGTTCCGCCTAGAAGTACTACCCTCATATGCTACCCCAAGCCAAAGGAAACTGCCTCCTCACCACCTCATCCGTGGAGAGCCATGTGTAAGTGCAGGTGCAAGTCAAGTCATTGTCTCTAAGAGTCATGCGTGTGTTGTTAAGTGCTCTACTTAGGCTCATCAAGATGACATATGCTCATAGCCTAGTGGACTCAAAGAATTAAGTCCTTATGGACCTGAAAAGCCTTAACCCTAAGTCCTATAAGGTTCCTCTTAAAGTTAAGTGGATTAAGATCTTTTTCAAGCTCCATTTCTCAATTTAATTCCAGGCTTAGTTTAAATGTCAACTCTTATCCAGGAAAAACTATATACATATGTGTACACAAGATGCTATTTACAAATGTTTTACAATTATGCAAAATTTTTGAAAAATGTTTTGAAATCATGAATAAATGATGCATGAGGTGCAAGTTTTGCAAAGAGATATTTACAAACATTTACACAAGATTTTTGCAAACTTTTGATTTTCAAAACATTTTGGAAAAATTTTGTACTATATACAAAATATTTACACAAGCTTTACACAAAAGATTTTTGAAATCATTTTTACAAAAATACTTTGTACACTAGCTATGTATGTGCAAGATAAAAGAGGTTTATGTACATGAAAAACTTTTAAATTTTTGTGATTTTTAGCCATTTTATTTATTAACACACTCACACAAAGTACGAGTTATGGCTAAAGTATATATGAAATATATACACACCCCCCCTATACTTAGCTCGAACGATGTCCTCAGAGTGATCAAGAGCGATGAAGAAGACATAACTCGTGCGTAGTAAAAGGGAAGTGAAAAGGAATGGCTAAGTACAGGAATGAATAAATGAATAGAATGAGAGGAACTCGGTGGTCTCCCCCTATACTTAGGATTAACTAATCCTAAGTATAGCAAGCTGTACATGAAGGGAAAGCCGAGTGAAGAAGATACAGAATCTGCCCCCCCTATACTTAGGGTAAAATATCCCTAAGTATAGGCAGCAAAAACAGGAGCAGAAAGAATGAAAAGAATACTCGCAGGTCCGACATTCCCCCCTATACTTAGGGTAAAGTACACCCTAAGTATAGCATAATCACAGGATGAGAAAAGGGATGTGGGACTAAAGAATAGAATGATATGGACAACTGGATCTATACAGACGGAAGAACAGTGAGAATCAGGCGTGAGATGCAAAAGATGTGAGTCAAGAGACCACATCTCACGCAAAATGAATAGCGGCAATAATAACGTCCCGCGGCTCATGATCTAGAAATGGCTTGAGCCGCTGGCCGTTCACTCGAAAGGTACTCTCAGAAGATAACTCAGATATATCAATGCTACCGTTATCGTGTACCTTTCTGACCAAGTAAGGTCCCTTCCATTTGCTCTGTAGCTTTCCTGGAAATAATCGTAGCCTTGCATCAAACAACCATACTTTCTGTCCAATCTCAAAATGCTTGTGGCTGATATGAGAATCATGCCACTCCTTCACTTTCTCTTTATAATGTAGGCTGTTTGAGAAAGCTGTATCTCTAAGCTCTTCCAAGGCGGCTAACTCTGCCCTCCTCTGGTCTCCTACACCATCTGGATCCATAAGAATATCTGTAACTGCCCAAAGTGACTTGTGCCTCAGCTCAACAGGTAGATGGCACGGCTTTCCATAAACGAGGCGAAAGGGAGATGTGCCCAATGGAGTCTTGAAAGACGTCCGATATGCCCACAAGACCGAGTCCAAAAGCTGTGACCAATTCTTTCGGTCAGGGCGGACGACTTTCTGTAAAATATTCTTGATCTCCCTATTCGACACCTCAGCTAGACCATTCGTCTGTGGATGGTAAGGTGTGGCAACACGATGGTCTATACTGAACTCGCTAGCAAGGGCCTTCACCTGGTCGTTGACGAAATGAGACCCCCCATCAGAAATCAAAACTCGTGGAACCCCGAACCGCGTGATGATGTGCTTTCTCAAAAATCGGCAAACTGTCCTCGCATCAGCGGCTCGGGCGGGGATAACCTCAACCCAACGACTAACATAATCTACGGCCAACAGAATGTACTCAAATCCCTGACTCTTAGGGAATGGACCCATGAAATCGATGCCCCATGCGTCAAAAACCTCACAGAAGTGAATGGGCTGCATCGGCATCATATCACGCTGTCCACAAGTGCCCATCCTTTGACAGTCAGTACACCTCTTCACGAACTCATCAGAGTCCTTGAAGAGGGTAGGCCACCACAAGCCGGATTGGAGCACTTTCTGTGCCGTTCTTCTCCCAGAATGATGTCCTCCTGCCTCAAGCTTGTGGCAGTAAGTGAGGACACTATGATGCTCCTCCTGAGGAATACACCGACGCCAGATGTTATCCCCTCCTTCGTGGTAAAGGATAGGATCCTCCCAGTGATAGGACTTGGCCTTCGCAAGGAAGGTCTCAAGCCTCTGCCTGGGCCAATCTTGTGGGACTTTCCCAGCAACGAGAAAGTTCACAATATCGGCATACCACGGGAGTGAGGCGATAGCAAGGATCGCCTCATCTGGGAAGGTATCTCGAATAGGATGAATCTGCTCAGAATCCTCAGGCTGCTCTAATCGGGAAAGATGATCCGCCACCACATTCTTGACTCCATGCTTATCCTTGATCTCAATGTCGAACTCCTGGAGTAGAAGGATCCATCTAGTAAGTCTGGCCTTGGCATCCTTCTTTGACATGAGGTACCTGATGGCGGTGTGGTCAGTAAACAAAGTCACTCTAGATCCAATGATATACGATCTGAACTTATCTAGGGCAAACACTACGGCTAGCATCTCTTTCTCTGTGACCGTATAATTCCGCTGGGCGGAATCCAATGTGCGACTAGCATAGTGTATGGCAAATGGAACTCCATCCCTCCTCTGTCCCAGCACTGCCCCCACGGCAAAATCGGAGGCGTCCGTCATGATCTCGAATGGGAGAGACCAATCGGGTGGCTGAAGGACAGGAGCCTCAATAACACACTGCTGGAGAGTCTCAAAGGACGAAAGACATTTGTCATCGACAAGGAACTCGGTGTCTTTCGTCAAGAGATCAGTCAACGGTCGGGCGATCTTGCTGAAATCATGAATGAATCTCCTATAAAAACCAACGTGCCCCAGAAATGACCGTAGCTGCTTCAAATTGGACGGCGGTGCGAGTTTTCTAATGACGTCCACCTTGGCTGGATCAACCTCCATGCCCCTGTTGGAGATGATGTGGCCAAGCACCGTCCCTTGAGTCACCATGAAGTGACTCTTCTCCCAAGACAGAACCAAGCAGGTAGCAATACATCGCTGGAGCACTCGGTCTAGGCAGTCAAGACAGGAATCGAATCCGTCGCCATAAACCGAGAAGTCGTCCATGAAGACCTCCAAACACTCCCCTACCATGTCCGAAAAGATCGACAGCATGCATCTCTGAAAAGTTGCAGGGGCGTTGCATAGCCCAAATGGCATGCGTCGAAAGGCGTATGTACCGAAGGGACAGGTAAAGGTGGTCTTCTCCTGATCCTCAGGAGCAATGGCCACCTGATTGTAGCCCGAGTACCCATCCAGGAAGCAATAATGGCTCTTCCCTGCCAGTCTCTCTATGATCTGATCAATAAAAGGCAGAGGGAAATGGTCCTTCTTGGTGGCCTGGTTGAGTCTCCTGTAGTCAACGCAGACCCGCCAAGAGGTAGGTACTCGTGTAGCAATCTCCTCTCCCGACTCACTGATCACAGTCGTGATGCCCGTCTTCTTGGGCACCACATGCAAGGGGCTAACCCACTTGGAGTCAGAAATGGGATAAATAAAATCTGCACTCCACCATTTTGATATTTCCTTCATGACAACCTCTCGTAGGTTGGGGTTCAGTCGCCGCTGGAACTCACGCGACGGCTTTGCTCCTTCCTCGAGATAGATATGGTGGGAGCACAACGAGGGACTAATCCCATGGAGATCT
Source organism: Ottelia alismoides (assembly GCA_037367405.1). NCBI lineage: Eukaryota > Viridiplantae > Streptophyta > Magnoliopsida > Alismatales > Hydrocharitaceae > Ottelia > Ottelia alismoides. The sequence goes on along the minus strand of JAZKJV010003555.1, from coordinate 343,848 downwards.
GCTACGCTCCATCCAATTGCCTTGCGGTTCTTTTCAAGAACCCCCATCAGACGGGATTCTTGTTCTCCAGTCAGATCGGCAGAGATGATGACAGGGTACATCTCAGGCTCTCCCGCAAGGAATCGATACTTCAGCGAAGTAGGGAGCGGCTTTAGATCTGGACAGCTGGGTGCTGGCAAATCTGGCTTCTGAAGAAGATGTGTGTATGCTGACAATTCTGCCAAATCTGCCTGGGAAAATGATAAAGAACTCTCACAAACTTGATCTGGAGAAGGCGGGTCCTCTGCATTGTCTCTGATCTGCTCTGCCTCGACCTCCTCCTCATTTGTAGGCTCAGGTGGATCCAGGTCTGGTATCTGATCATCACAATCTGCCCAATCAGATTCTGAATCCGAGGGATCTGTATCAACTGCGGTGGCATCAGTACCACCGTAGAGAAGGGTGGCCTCAGTACCACCATCACTAAAAATCGTGTCGCGATCAAGGTCCGATTCTGCCGACTCAATGGTATCCTGGACCAGGGCTGTGCTCTCCAGACTATCCTCTGCTATCATCTCTGCATCAGCTGTATCTGAATATGAGAGGATGGTCTGTGCTGCAGGATCTGCCCAAGCTGCCTCATCATCTGTGATCACAAAATCACAGTCCTGGTGTATGTCTGGCTCTGTATCTGTCAGATGTTCTGAATCTGTACTGCCCTCTGAGCGAGATCTATCTCTGGCTCTGTGGTCCTTAACCGTCTCTATTTGTATACTCTCGCCCTGGATGCGAAAGGATACCTTCCCACTGTCATGGTCAGTCACTGCCTTGGCTGTGGCCAAGAACGGGCGACCGAGGATGATGGGGGAATCGGTCAACGAGTCAGGGGTCTCCATGTCCAGCACTACGAAGTCCACGGGGAATTGCAAACCCTGAATCGTGACGACAACGTCTCGCAACAACCCCTTTGGCCTCTTGACAGACCGATCAGCAAACTGAAGGTATGTCCTGCTCTGTCTAAGAGTGCCCAACTCTAAGTGGTTGAGAAGGGCTGCCGGAAGAAGGTTGATCGACGATCCGCTATCTAATAGAGTACGGTCGAACCTCTGCTCACTAATCTGACATCTGACATATGGAGCTCCTAAATCTGGCCTCTTGGTAGGCAGATGGTTCTGGATCGCGTAACACGTGGCTTTTGTCAACACATGAATTTCTGTGGTTTTGTTCCTCTTCTTCCTCCTGACTGTGGTTCTATCTCTCAAGGATCGCTGAAGAAGAGGGATGTGTTGCAAAGCCTCATGGAGGGTCAGCTGGATGTGAAATCGGTCTATCATGTTCTGGCTGAACTCCTCCTGCTCTCTCTTTTTTGGATCTTTTTCTCTTTTCTTCCCCTTCCCCAACTCAAGGGCTCTAGGAAAGGGGATCACAGGGTCCTTCTCAGAGGAAGGACTAGGAATAGGCCTAGACGGTTCGATGACCGGATCCTCACATACATCATTCACCACAGTGGGATCAGAAGAAACTAAACCTTTTCCTTTATTCAAAATAGAGTCCCGAGATACATTCATACGAGGAAAGACAACATTTCTATCAGAATGAATATTGGTGGCCTCAGTACCACCTCTAGTTGGCTCTACAACTAGACGTCTTGCGGCCTCAGTACCGCGGGCTGGCTCAGCTCTGCTGGTGGCGTCAGTACCACCTCCTCGATAAGGTGAAGCGGAGGCCTCAGTACCGCCGGTGGAATCAGCATTTCTGGTGGCATCAGTACCACCGTCATCATCATGTGCGGCTTCAGTACCGCTCTCCTCTTCCTCATCTGGCGCTCTAGATGGATCCTCGGCAACGGCGCCATTCTGATGACCGCCCGAACGACAGAGGTAAAGGTAAAGAAATGGTCGTCGCGTTGTCGCTCAGATGAGGCGCCGCCTGCTGGTCTTCTACCGCTCCTAAGTGTGACAAAATCAGCATCAAATAGATCCGACGATATATCATCAAATGAGTCACTAGGAGTGGTAGGCTCAGTGTGAACTACCTGCTCAGACTTCCTCTTCAAGTTATTCGGATTAGGTTCGATCTGTGCAGGGATGGCGGCCTTCCCTCTCATCAGGTCCCGCATCTCCTGGCGGAACTCGTCCATCTCCCGTCGAAATGTAGCCTGCTGCTCTGTGAAGATGCGGGCTAGATCATCCAAGGCGGGGCTCTCATGGGAGCCCGACGGGTTGCCTCTCTGGTAATGAGGCTGCTGGACCTGGTGCTGCTGCGGCTGAGAGGGGTAAGAGGAAGGATGCTGCTGCTGGTGAGCCTGCTGCTCACGTCTCCAATTCTGTCCCTGCTGCTGGTAGGGACGAGGTACAAAGGACGATGGCTGGTGTGGCTGGTATGCTGGGGGCTGCTGGTGATCTCTCTGTTGGGAGTACTGCCCTCCCTGACCGGCTGCTGTTGGGACTGGTTGCCCCCATTCCCCCACCTGAATCCGGGATGGTCTCTTCGGATTCCAGGTTGAGGACGGTCATACCAAATCCCGTTGACATCCATCAACGGTTCCGCATCGTAAGGGGCTGGTGGGAGTACATCAAAAACTCCTGGAGATGGAGGTGGGGCTCCTCGGTGGCGAGTCCGTGAAAATGAGGAAGCATCTGCAGGGTATTCGGAGGGAACTTGAAATCTCCCACGATAGCAGGTACTACCACCCAATGGTGCATCAGTGTAGATCCGGGGTTGTGTAACTCCCGCATCGTTCTCGGTGGTCCTGCTCCGGCGGCGGCTGCCGCTGCGGCAGCCGCTGCTGCGGCTGCTGCAGCTGCTGCCTCTGCATCAGCATCAGGAATGTCCTCAGGCTCGCTCGGCTCGTCTCGCTCTGCTCGGAGTCGCTCCAACTCCCTTCTCATCTCAATCATAAAAGCTCCCTGATCGCGCAGCTGCTGCTGTACTGTCTCTAATGATGCGATCAGGGTGGAGTTGATCGCTCCCTGGTCTAATACAAAATGTTCGGGCTGGCGATCATCTGAACTGCCGGCTCCGGCCATAGTGACGTCTGCAAAATCAGATGAGCCCAACTCAGGTTCTGTCAAATTAATTCGTCTTTCCTCGGGCTCATGTCTCTCAGTAGCAAAAGAAAGGGGATCGAGGGGGAACAGGGTGGAATCGAACTCGGGCCCGGAGAGCTGGTCTCGACTCTCACGGGCCAACCTAGATGGTGAAGTAGACGCGCCTGAAAGCGGTGCAGCCAAAGGCTGCCTAAGAGATCGTCTACCCATCATCTTGATCTGGCGAGTTGGGCGGATGGGATCTGGAGAAAATATGATCGCAAAGCAAACCCCTGGTTCACCAACGCAACACAATCTGAAGACCGTGAAAGCTCGGTCAATTTATCTTGTCAATTTTATTGGGTGAACACACAGAATATCAGAGCGATTACGTGACCTGCTGGGATACCCGATACTTTCTCAACCGACTGTCCCGCACAGAAGAGTCGGTAATCAGTCGAGATGAGCACCGGAGGGCTTTACCTAGTGTTCGGGTCACTCTCTCGCACAATCAAACCAAACAATGAGGGGGTTGCTCTCCCCAAGACAATTTTTTAGGTGAAGTGTCTTTTAGGGTCAATAGTGTTATCCAGTCCCAATTTTTTTGTTTTTCTTTTTAATTTTTTTTTTCAAAATAAATACAAGCGGCCTAACGAATTTTCCGATTCTCCTGATGATTAAGCCAGAAACAGAGGGAGAAAACGAAAAAGCCGATGCGCGAAGAAATCAATGATGCATGCAGAGAAAGAAATGCGTACCTTGTCTCCAGCACTCTACATGCAAGTGATCCGCGCAGAATTTAAAGACAGAATAAAACTACCTAAATGGTGCAGCGAGGAAAAACCGAGTCCTAGATGAGCAATTCCTAGCGCAGAACCGTCTAACTCAATCACTCGCCCTTGATCCAAAGAGTCCGATCTTGGCCCACCCCTCCTCTTCTCGACAGGTCGAGTTCAGGAGTAGCGCTTCCGGGGCAGACTCGCGGCGCGTAGGCTCTCAGGAAAGCGACCAAGTTATTTTTATTATTTATTATTAGTAGGTCCAATTAACGATTTATAGGAACAGATAAGCAATTAAGTGTGGGGACCCTACTAATTACGGCACAAGCAAGAGAAATTCCTAAATCTAGGGGCTCGAGAAAAACCGCTGATGAATCTCGGATTCATCACTCTAAATCTCATTTATTAAGCTTAAGTCCCTAAAAATCAACTGCATTTCTGCATTTATTTTGCATAATTAGCATTCAGACATGATTTCATAAGAATTGCATTTTAGCGTTAAATTTCTGCATATTTTAAGAAGCCAAAAATCCAAGCCCAAATTGACCTGTAAATAGCCTGACTTCCCCTATTTTTAACTCCTCCATGCTAACACCACATGCCACAAAACCACCTCCACTGTGTACACATCACTGACAAGAATAAATAAAAAATACAAAAAAATAACTAACCCTGTTAAGTGGACCAAAAACCCAAACCCTAGTTCTAGGATTTTCGGACTAAAAGCCACATATCTTCCCCATCCAGTGTCCGATTTGATCCTACTCACTTTTGAACTAATGCACATTCAATTACCTTCAAAACAAGACCAAGTTCAAGTGAATCGGAGCTCGTATGTGAAAGTTGGGTTTTGGGCCTCTTTTGTACATTGTATTTTCGCGGTTTTGACCTTGTATTTTATGTACTTATTTTCTTCTTTAATAAAAATCCAAAAAAATTAGATTAAGGTCTCTTTTATTTATCTTTGAGTTTTCCATATTTTTCCGGATTTTTATCTTGTTTAAAAAATGACAAAAAAATTACAAAACCCAAAAATCAAGGTATTCTATGTACATAGGATACCCCAAAAATTTACTTTTTACATTTGACCGAATTTGGCTTTGATGTCTTCATGAAAATTGTAGATCTCTTCGAGACGAGCATTTTTCGTAAAGAAACTTTTTCGATCCGAGGTCATTTGCTATTTTTTATCTATTTTACAAGAGGTTTTGTTTTCGATTTTTCTGGTGCTGACACGTGGCAGCCCCAGAGGCCGCCACGTGTCAGCTATTTTTCGCCATTTTCAAATCTCGTTTTTAATAAAAAAAAAATTAATTAAAAATCGAAGCACGTGCATCGCACGTGCCCCCAGGCACGTGCTCCGCACGTGCGGCGCTGCCGCTCCACCTTAACCCCCCCTTGCCACATGGCGCGTCCTCGGCCATTCGATCTCGGCCGATCGAACGGCCGAGGACCTTTCTTCAACCTCCCGCTCCTCTCGCACCGGCCCTCCGCAACCGCCGGCCCCCATCGCAACCCCCTATGACCTTCAACCTTCGTAACCACCGCCGCCACTCACCTCCGCTTCCCTCGCCTCGCCAACGACCTCCTCCGCTATATTCGCGCGCCGCCGCTCTCCTAAAAGCCCGCAACCCATCACCGGCCTCCTCCCCTATATATGCACCCTCGCCGCCCCCTTTCTCAACTTATCCGCCGATCCTCGTCGAGACCCCACTCCCGGTGGTGACAGCCTGTGAGCATCTCTCCCCTCGCCGGCGTGATCTGAGAGGCTCCTCCTCTCGTCGCAGCAAAGCCCCTGAAGGCGCTGCTTCGCTCCGGTGCCGCCGTCGAGCCCCAGGTACTCTGCCTCGATCCTTCTCTCTCTCTCTCCCGCTCTCTCGTTCTACCTCGTCGCATCCGCTCCGCTCGGAGTTTCCCCTCCTCGCCGACACGATACCCACTACGATATCTTCTTCTACGCCGACCTTCATCGACCGACTTCTTCGCCAACCTCCACCGTCAACGACAACTCCGCGTCAACGCCTTCGTCTTCTCGGATAGCTCCATCGCCCACACCTCCAGCACCACGTCAATCGCCACCGCCGACCATAGTCCTCGACAACCACCGCATCGCCAACGACAGGAGCTGCTTCGACTCCGCCCTCTCCTCGTCTTCATCGGCCACCATCGACGACTGCTCCACATCAGCAGCCACCGGAGCCCCGCTCGCATCTCCACCGACTCCGCTGCTTCCTCCGTTGGCCGTCACCAACGCACCAGCCGCGTCAACAGCAACGCCAGGCCGGGCTCCAGGCCCGAGGTCCCCCGCACGTGCTCCGCACGTGCGTGGGAAACTTCATCGTCACGCCAGCCCAGGGGTCACGCGCTATGCACGTGCCCTTGGGCAATTGCAAAGCCACCCCCGAAGAATTCTCTATTTGCGTCAGAGCCCCAACAGCCACAGGTCACGTGCGTCGCACGTGATCCTTTGGTGAATTTGCATAGGGACCCTCAGTTATTTAGGTAATTGCATATAGGACCTTCTGCAGTTTATTTATTCATTTTTATTGCATAGATACCCCTGTCTTTGTCATTTATTTTAGACCTTCACATCACATCGTTTTATTTATTTAAAAATAGCATTGTGTTTGTTACTTAATTCTCTACATTTTGCCATGTCTTGGATATTTTTGTGATTAACGGTTAATTAATAAATAATTGTTTTTGTGGAAATTGGAATATTTTGCCCAATCTGTGCTCGGAAATTCATAGTTAATTAACCGTTGCTTTAAAAATTCCCCAAAAATCACATATTGTAGAGATTAAGTTGCTTGACATTGTGCCCAAAAATCATTGCATTTGCATGCATTATTTGCCCTGTAAAAATCATTTTGTATATTTTAGTGTTTAATTTTTAATAGGTATTAAACCCCACATTTTCGAGGATTAGTATTTTTCTGAGATCCGTCATCTAGTGATAGATCTCAGATAATTTTGATCCTTGAAAATAAATAGGTTTGATATTTATTAAAATTAAATATTGAAAATCATTTTGTTTGCATTTAAAAATTCATAAAAAATTCATCTTGCATCAGAAAATTCCAAAAAAATTGCAGTGCACTCATTTCATCGTCATTTACATTGTGGCCAAGTTTCGGATTTTTCGGACATCGTTGAACTTATTTTATATTTTAGTCCCTAAAATAGGTCGCATTTGCACTTTGCATCCCTTATTACATTGAAAAATTCCAAAAAAAGACCGCCTTGAAAACCGAACTTAAAATTAGATAAGAATAACTCTAGGTTGTTCCTTTGCCTCCTTGTGATCGACCTTGGGACTTGCCCAAGTAAAATAAACATAAAAACCACTTGATTGAATTTAATAAAAAATTTGTGGTTAATTTCTTGACTGTTCTCGAAAGCCGCCTACAACGAACGACATATTTCTAATTTCACGCACAAACAATAAAAACGATTTCTTATCGCGGCTTTTTGCGGCCACGTCAGATGGCGCCGTTGCCGGGGAGGCAAACGGCTTAGTTTTGTGTTTTGAAAATTTTTCGCTCGGTTTTCCGTATTCGGGTAGTCTGACCCCCGAATTCTTCATTGTGAATACCATTTTATTTTCAGCATTTATTTCATTTATTTTATTTCATATTATTTTTTAAGTCACTCTCTTACATTTTCTCTCTTATTTTTCTTGCGAGGTACCCGGCATACGTGGAGCGGTTTTCAAGAAACCGACGCATCTTCACCGACAACCGAAGAAGCCGCAATTAATTTAAGATCGAGTCGAGTCGTGAGAGAGCGTAGAGTCTAGGTTTTTAATTTCTGCAAATTTCCATACTTGCTCATTTACAGCGGTGTCCGTTTGGACTCTCGCGTGTGTAAAAAAGACCTTAAACTTTTTTCTGTGGTGTGTCGTGGCCTGTTTCACTCTCCGGTGAGGGTGGGGCCCGACTTGAGTGGCGAATAGGATAGACCTGCACATACGGCTCTCAGAGCATTTATATTTTTGCTTGTGCTCGTAGGATCTTAAGCCACACTGCACATTAATTGAGACGCACCTTAGATCGTTCAATTTAGCCAAAAATTCAACTCAATTCTTCCCGCTAATAGAACTTTCTGTTTAGGTGCGGTTTTTATCGGCTTGCACGCATATAGAATAATTTTTAAATTCTGTCTAGCATCCCACATGGAGATTGCGAGGAGGCACTGTAAGTCTTCTAACTGAGCATTCATCATAGTTTTCCGCGTGCATCGGCTTTTCCCGACTTTCTGCCCCTTGTTTTGTCACATAAATCTAAAGGAAATTGGGACTGGACGGTAGACGTGTATTTGTGCTCATCTAAATTTTTCAGTGATCACCTCATTAAAATTGGGACTGCTAAATATAGCCGATCAAAATAATCCATAAAATCAAGAATTTTTGCGGGAGAGCAACCCCGATCTTGTGTGTTTCTATTTTTCTGAGTGAGCGAGAGACGACACTTAAGGCTAGAGCCCAAATCCGAAATCTCAGCTCGCTAAATTTTTGCCAAGATTGATTTATCACCAACTAAAATTGAAAAGATAATAGCCGAACTCTTACGGCTTCATTGTGTGAGTTGGTGAACCTGGGGTTTGAATTGTGTTTGCATTGGTGTGCGTGAACCGATTTCAAGATCAATAGCCGCACATTTGATTTCTCTTGACTATCCCGTGCAATCATCTCTCGCCTCTTTTGATTCACCATGGAATTCGTGTCCAATAATTCTTGCAGACCCAACCCCTCATTCCTTTCCGCTCTTTCAAAAATAGCCGAACGTTTATCCGAGAATCCATCAGAGCTATACTATGAAAATGAATTCGTATCGGTTAGACCCAAAACACCTCCCCCTCAACCACCAATAAATCCATCTCCTTCTGCTAATCTGACCTATTTCATGAATGACAACCCTTTGTATTCAGAGCAGACAAACCAATAAATGATTGAGGGCTCTACTTCTTCATTTAATCCTCTCTACATTGATCATACAATTCACCCCTCATATTCGGTAAATGTCAATCCATCATTCATGGGAGAAGATAATTACATGATCGAATTGAACACTTCTTCACCTCTTCCATCATTCTTGAACACCAAAGAAAAATCATTACCTTGGATTGAACATAATAACCCCCTCTTCACTCATACAGAGGATTGGGCCGACCACAAAAGATCACAACTCTCCTTGGACCAACTCCACTCACCTAGACCATATGAGCATCCACCTTCCATGATTATTGAGGAGATACTTTCAGAAAATGATGATCGTACATCGGATATTTCCAGAGATCCCTCTCCTAGTACATATAGAAAAATGGAAGAGGACATTGAATTACAAAAACATACCCCAATTGCTCCCATATTTGGCCAAGAAGAGATTTTGGAGAATATTTTGAGGATGAATAAGAAATTTGATTTAATGGAGGATAAATTTCAAGAACTTGCCGATCGATTAATCTCTGGTAGCTCGGCTATAAAAATGGATGAGGAAATGATTGGATCTGTAATTGAAAATTTTGAGGATATTCAGGGACCTATGGACAATTTTGACCCTCACCCTGAACTCCAGAGCCCATCTGAAGAACACCCCACACCCCCACACCACCCAGAAAATACCAAAAAAATAGAAATAGTTGAAAACCACAAAAAAATTGAAAATTTAGAAAATTTCATAAAAATTGAGACTGAAAACGATCTGAGGAATTTGGATCCAACCGTGCGGGAAGCATTAGGAAAGAAATTGATTTTTGAACTTCCCTTTCTACAGGCCATTGAACACTTCCCCGATTTTAAAGGATTTGTATTGGACAAATTAACGATGAAAAAGTCGGGCAGAATACGAACGAAGACTGAAAGACATATCCTGTCAATGGCCTCCTCCTTGGTGTTGAGGAGAAAAACCAAGAGCCGCATAGTGAAGCGGTTGCCCAGATTTGAATGTATACTCAAAGACATAATTTTCACCCATGCTCGGATTGATGACGATTCACCAATTAATATCCTCCCGACCTCTGTATTCCATGAACTCAAACTCGGACCGATTCGAAAGATACGAGAAATCATTCAATTGGCGGACCGATCAATAAAACGGCTGAGAGGAACCATTTCTGTCATCATGAAATTCCAAGGTGCTCCGCTCAAAGTAGAATTCACAATCGTTGATATTGAGCATCAAGGAGAATTCACCCAGTCTCCAATCATTCTCGGAAAGCCATTCTTGGCATTGGCCAAGGCGAGTATTGATTGTGAGACTCGGGAAATCAATTTCACAGCATTGGAAGTACTTAGATCTGACCATGTCTTTGAGGAACCACGATCTTCTGAGGATACCCACGAAGTCCCCGACAACCGTAACCATGAAGCGGTAGAAGAGCCCTACCCCGCAGCCACACCTGAGATAGCGGTTGTTGATGAGACTATTGGTTTAGAAAATCTCCCCCCTGCTCCATTCCCAGCCGCTCTCACCAGGGAGAATCATGTATATGAATCATATGATCCGGAGACTTATGCATGGGCACACCCTGGGTCGACCTACTCTGACTACGTAGATTACATCAACTCGACACAGGATTGCGCCAACATCAAATCAATGGAGAAAGAACATGCAGAGACTCTCCCCAATATTCAAATCCCCGAGGATCTCAAAATAGACAAATCTTTCTACTACGATCCTGAGACATATGCATGGTCACACCCGGGAGCAACATTCTCTGAATATCTTGACCAAATCATCCCAAATCGAGAATGCTCAAACATACGGGAGACTAAGAGCAAGCACACAGACCGAGCACCAGCCAAGGAAAATTCAAATGGCTATTCATCTGGATACTCAAGTGAACCGACACCTTCACGACGAAATAAAAAGAGAGTCACTTTTGACCTTCCGGAAGAGGTATCGTCTGATGGTCCCTCATCAGGTCTGGAAAAGGTAGTCTACATGAGTGAAGTCTGTTCGGCAGCCCTAAAGCCATATCTTCGTAAGGATCCAAAATTCAATTCTCATTGGACAACTCCCGTTCCTAACTACTACTCATCCAAAGCTGATGCTCCTGCCCTCTTCAAGTACACTGGAATTCTTTCGTATGAGCTGACTGAGACCGGTGCTTCTGAGCTATCATCTGAGGACAAATTGATTGACCCCAAGAAGGAACGAATTCTGAGGAAACAATTAAAGAAACAAAAAGATATGCAAACTTGGAGTATGTCCACTTTCAAATACTACTCCTCTGAGGATAACTCTGATGATGGATACCTTTCATCTGACTCAAACACTTCATCTATTATCCATCATGATTTTTCTGAGGAGGACACTGATTATAGTTGGGAATCATATGCTCCATCTTCACCTCATCATTATGATCTCCCACCACAGGCTCACAAGAAGATCAGCCGAAAACCGCCTTAATCATTCGGCTACCCACCCTCCCTCCCGACCACATCGGTCTCCTTGTACAGCTTCTTCCTCTACTTAGGCCAAGGCCTAAGTATAGGGGGGACCGATGCCATCTGTTTATACCATCCTCCCCGACCGCTCCATTTCCACCCTTCTTCCATACTCAGGCTATCCAGAGCCTAAGTATAGGGGGAGCCGACATCCACTTGTATATACTCTCCTCACTCACTCTTTTCCGCTCTACTTCCTAACCCATTGTATATAAATTTTCCACTCTCTGACGCTTAGCACGAGCTATGTCTTCATTACGCTTTTTGTGCTTTGAGGACACAGCACTCGCTAAGTATAGGGGGGTCTATATATATACTTTGTATATATTTTACCCATATCTCGTACTTTCGCGTAAGTCTATATGTATTTACGGGGTGGGTACTAACTTGAAAAAAAAAACAAGAAAACAAAAACAAAAAAAAAAGAGTTTTGCTACTAACACTGACTTGCCCAAAAATTTTTGAAAGAAAAAAAAATGGCTTCTTATTTCATCTTTGCACACACACGAAAAAAAAATTGCATTTCACACACTTGCACTTCATCCAACATCACATGCATTTGTGAAAAGTCATTGGGTTCTGAACCGAGTTATGAGCCGAAACCGAGAGTGGTCTGGGCTTGCCCTTAATCCACCTAATTTTTCAGAGGAACTTCACAGAGAAATAGGGTTTTAAGAGCTTCAGGTCTTTTGACTTAATTCTTTATGTTCCACATAACAATGTACAGTGTTTGACTCTTAGTGTCTAACCTGGTCTCTTCATTCTGGGTACAACTCTGGAATAGGGAATTAACTCGCACTCTCGCACTATGCACTTAGCTCAACCCAGACGGGATGTTGGAAGACTATGTGAGTTTCTTTTCTGGTAGCGTGGAAATCTAAAGACCGGAGTTCGGGTTGAAATAAAGCTTCGGAAAAGGGATGGACGGCTGGGCACAATTTTTTCTAAGACCCCAAAAAATGTACGGAATAAAAAGATGCTATATCCGTAGGGGCAAAACAAGATCCAAGCAGAACCACCAAAAATTCCAAATACAAAGAAGCATTCTACCAAATAAATTCGACTAAAAAGGTCCAAGCTTCAAGAAACCTGCAGATCTTGGTGGAGACTTGGCTACACTGGTCATCTTCACAAGGAGAGGTGACTACACTGGCCACCTCCTCCAGTTCTTTTCTCTTTCTTCTAGCTTCTCCCCCATTTCGATTGTGAACACAGCACGACAGACCTTAGAAGGAAATACCTGACTCCCCGAGGACGAGTTACTGGAGAGGAGAGGAGCATGGTAGTCCGGCATTCTGGATGGGAAGAGCTAAAAACCCTTCACACACACGAGTCGGTTATTCAATGTTCTTAGGGTATACTTTGGGAAGAGGATTGATCTAAGATGACTTCTGAGCCGAAACTGTAACAATGATGTGTAGAACTTGAGGGCTGTTGATTTTAAAATTCTAAGTCTCACAGAAGTTCCGCCACACTATTAATCCAAAGGTCGAGTTTAGTTTCATTCTCACCTTCAGCTCATGGTCTTGGTATGAAACCCAGTCTCATTTCACTTCATGGCATGTCTTTTTGATGCTCAGGGACGAGCATGGTTTAAGTATAGGGGGATGATGAATCTCGGATTCATCACTCTAAATCTCATTTATTAAGCTTAAGTCCCTAAAAATCAACTGCATTTCTGCATTTATTTTGCATAATTAGCATTCAGACATGATTTCATAAGAATTGCATTTTAGCGTTAAATTTCTGCATATTTTAAGAAGCCAAAAATCCAAGCCCAAATTGACCTGTAAATAGCCTGACTTCCCCTATTTTTAACTCCTCCATGCTAACACCACATGCCACAAAACCACCTCCACTGTGTACACATCACTGACAAGAATAAATAAAAAATACAAAAAAATAACTAACCCTGTTAAGTGGACCAAAAACCCAAACCCTAGTTCTAGGATTTTCGGACTAAAAGCCACATATCTTCCCCATCCAGTGTCCGATTTAATCCTACTCACTTTTGAACTAATGCACATTCAATTACCTTCAAAACAAGACCAAGTTCAAGTGAATCGGAGCTCGTATGTGAAAGTTGGGTTTTGGGCCTCTTTTGTACATTGTATTTTCGCGGTTTTGACCTTGTATTTTATGTACTTATTTTCTTCTTTAATAAAAATCCAAAAAAATTAGATTAAGGTCTCTTTTATTTATCTTTGAGTTTTCCATATTTTTCCGGATTTTTATCTTGTTTAAAAAATGACAAAAAAATTACAAAACCCAAAAATCAAGGTATTCTATGTACATAGGATACCCCAAAAATTTACTTTTTACATTTGACCGAATTTGGCTTTGATTCTTCATGAAAATTGTAGATCTCTTCGAGACGAGCATTTTTCGTAAAGAAACTTTTTCGATCCGAGGTCATTTGCTATTTTTTATCTATTTTACAAGAGGTTTTGTTTTCGATTTTTCTGGTGCTGACACGTGGCAGCCCCAGAGGCCGCCACGTGTCAGCTATTTTTCGCCATTTTCAAATCTCGTTTTTAATAAAAAAAAATTAATTAAAAATCGAAGCACGTGCATCGCACGTGCCCCCAGGCACGTGCTCCGCACGTGCGGCGCTGCCGCTCCACCTTAACCCCCCCTTGCCACGTGGCGCGTCCTCGGCCATTCGATCTCGGCCGATCGAACGGCCGAGGACCTTTCTTCAACCTCCCGCTCCTCTCGCACCGGCCCTCCGCAACCGCCGGCCCCCATCGCAACCCCCTATGACCTTCAACCTTCGTAACCACCGCCGCCACTCACCTCCGCTTCCCTCGCCTCGCCAACGACCTCCTCCGCTATATTCGCGCGCCGCCGCTCTCCTAAAAGCCCGCAACCCATCACCGGCCTCCTCCCCTATATATGCACCCTCGCCGCCCCCTTTCTCAACTTATCCGCCGATCCTCGTCGAGACCCCACTCCCGGTGGTGACAGCCTGTGAGCATCTCTCCCCTCGCCGGCGTGATCCGAGAGGCTCCTCCTCTCGTCGCAGCAAAGCCCCTGAAGGCGTTGCTTCGCTCCGGCGCCGCCGTCGAGCCCCAGGTACTCTGCCTCGATCCTTCTCTCTCTCTCTCCCGCTCTCTCGTTCTACCTCGTCGCATCCGCTCCGCTCGGAGCTTCCCCTCCTCGCCGACACGATACCCACTACGATATCTTCTTCTACGCCGACCTTCATCGACCGACTTCTTCGCCAACCTCCACCGTCAACGACAACTCCGCGTCAACGCCTTCGTCTTCTCGGATAGCTCCATCGCCCACACCTCCAGCACCACGTCAATCGCCACCGCCGACCATAGTCCTCGACAACCACCGCATCGCCAACGACAGGAGCTGCTTCGACTCCGCCCTCTCCTCGTCTTCATCGGCCACCATCGACGACTGCTCCACATCAGCAGCCACCGGAGCCCCGCTCGCATCTCCACCGACTCCGCTGCTTCCTCCGTTGGCCGTCACCAACGCACCAGCCGCGTCAACAGCAACGCCAGGCCGGGCTCCAGGCCCGAGGTCCCCCGCACGTGCTCCGCACGTGCGTGGGAAACTTCATCGTCACGCTAGCCCAGGGGTCACGCGCTATGCACGTGCCCTTGGGCAATTGCAAAGCCACCCCCGAAGAATTCTCTATTTGCGTCAGAGCCCCAACAGCCACAGGTCACGTGCGTCGCACGTGATCCTTTGGTGAATTTGCATAGGGACCCTCAGTTATTTAGGTAATTGCATATAGGACCTTCTGCAGTTTATTTATTCATTTTTATTGCATAGATACCCCTGTCTTTGTCATTTATTTTAGACCTTCACATCACATCGTTTTATTTATTTAAAAATAGCATTGTGTTTGTTACTTAATTCTCTACATTTTGCCATGTCTTGGATATTTTTGTGATTAACGGTTAATTAATAAATAATTGTTTTTGTGGAAATTGGAATATTTTGCCCAATCTGTGCTCGGAAATTCATAGTTAATTAACCGTTGCTTTAAAAATTCCCCAAAAATCACATATTGTAGAGATTAAGTTGCTTGACATTGTGCCCAAAAATCATTGCATTTGCATGCATTATTTGCCCTGTAAAAATCATTTTGTATATTTTAGTATTTAATTTTTAATAGGTATTAAACCCCACATTTTCGAGGATTAGTATTTTTCTGAGATCCGTCATCTAGTGATAGATCTCAGATAATTTTGATCCTTGAAAATAAGTAGGTTTGATATTTATTAAAATTAAATATTGAAAATCATTTTGTTTGCATTTAAAAATTCATTAAAAATTCATCTTGCATCAGAAAATTCCAAAAAAATTGCAGTGCACTCATTTCATCGTCATTTACATTGTGGCCAAGTTTCGGATTTTTCGGACATCGTTGAACGTATTTTATATTTTAGTCCCTAAAATAGGCCGCATTTGCACTTTGCATCCCTTATTACATTGAAAAATTCCAAAAAAAGACCGCCTTGAAAATCGAACTTAAAATTGGATAGACATAACTCTAGGTTGTTCCTTTGCCTCCTTGTGATCGACCTTGGGACTTGCCCAAGTAAAATAAACATAAAAACCACTTGATTGAATTTAATAAAAAATTTGTGGTTAATTTCTTGACTGTTCTCGAAAGCCGCCTACAACGAACGACATATTTCTAATTTCACGCACAAACAATAAAAACGATTTCTTATCGCGGCTTTTTGCGGCCACGTCAACCGCGTAAACACCGGAAAAGGCAGCTAGCTATCAAAACTGCAGAAAAAGCCGCGGAAATCCAAATGGGTCCCCCGAGCACACCGGTACTCGGCGAAACAGACCCGCTAAGTTACAAGTGTCCACAAATGTCCAAGTTCTAAATTATTACAAACAATATCGTTCTCTCTCAAAATAAAATTCTTCTTCTTCCTCTCCCTGCTCTTCTTCCTATGCGGGTCCTCAAAAATAAACTCCAAGTTGTCCACGCAGTACCTCGCACAAAAATCAAAGAGAGAGTGTCAGAGAACAATGATAATAGAGAGAGACAATATGGAAAAATGACTACAAAGCCGTGCTCCCCGGCAACGGCGCCATTCTGATGACCGCCCGAACGACAGAGGTAAAGGTAAAGAAATGGTCGTCGCGACCTCAATCACTCGGGCTGAGTCTATCAAGAAAAATCAACCACTCAGAACATGTAAAACTAATCGAGCACAAAAGAGAGCGGTCCTGCTATGAGATTAACCTGGTATAGCACACAGGGTCGAACACAAGGAGCACAGATTGGCCTTGCGGCCTACGATGTAGTCAGAAATCCAAGAGAGTATTTTTTTAGTGTTTTTAAGGGTTTTTATATTTTTTAGGATTTTTTTGAAATATAAAGAAAACAGGAAAAGCACACAAACAATTAACTTGAACAATTTATTTAATGCATTAAAAAGCAAGCAAAAATTCAGACAAAAATATTTTTATGTGTTTTACATTTTTTATGTTTTTGGTGAATTTTTGAGATTTTTCTGATGTTTATTTTATTTCCTAAAAATCAAACAATGCGAAAAGCAAGGGGTACTGTCCAGCCAGGCCCAAAACCCAAAGATAAAATATCTAAGGATCTCTAAGGGACCTGGAGGTAATTTTCCTGTATACTAGAGAAAACAAGGAAAATTTGAGCACCAAAATTATTGTTTTTGGGTTTTTAAATTATTTACTATGATTTTTAGGAGTTTTGAGGTGTATTTAAGTTTTTAGGGTTTTTACTCAATGAAAAATAGCCAAAATTGGCTAGAAAATCAAGGAACACCAAATAAACAGTAACTAATTTTTATAGGATTTTTAAAAGGGTTTTGATATTTTTTTGGGGTTTTTGAATCTAAACAGTAGCAAAAATATGGGTTTTTGAATTTTTAAAAATAGCAAATGAAATCAAAAATGTCCTCAAAAATTCACAAAAATTCTACACCATGGCAGGAGCCATGTGTCAAATTTTCATCGAATTTGGAGGTGATTTGATATTTTATTCAAAAACAAAGGAGGGGCACTGTGCACAGGGACCAAAGTGCAAATGCCCAAAAATTCTGGGGGGTCTGGTGCAAAATACCCAAGAAATCACGCGTGAGGCGCGTGTCTGGGGCACTCAGGGACCCAAATGTAAGAAAAATAAGTTTCGAGGGCTTATTGGTAACAAGTACCAAAAGTCCAGGGGCTTATCTGCAAATATCCCAAAAAATATCGCACATGGGGAATTAAAATGCTCACAGGGGCATAAATGCAATTATCAAAAATATTTCATTCATTCATAAACAACCAGAACTACAGGGCTAAAGTTGCAAATGCACCCAAAATATCACGTGTCGAAGCACGTGTCTCACACAAACAGGGGCATAAATGCAAATACTGAAAGATACGAGGTCCAAAGTGCAATTTACCCTACGTAAATAAAGTACGCAAAATATTTACAGGACTGAAATTAAAAACACAAACTACGAGGGGGCCTAAGATAAATTACCCCTTATTTAACGTCGACGGCTGGATGCGCGCCACGTAGATGATCCAACGGTCTCGGACGTCGGGCGCTTTTCTTCTTCCGCACGTGGGCCTGATCGACGATGCAGAGGGGGCCACGTGGAAGATCGAACGGCTGGTGGTGCTGGTGGTTCCCTCTCTCTGCTCTGACGGTCCAGATCAACCCTCAGGATGATCGACGGTATCTGCTCCTCGATGGATGGACGACCGTGATGCGAACTGGGGAGCTGGGGCTGATCGGACGGCGATGGAGGACTCTCGAAGAACAGGTGGCCGGCGAGGTTCGCCGGCCTCGTGCGCGTGCTGTGGGCCTCCTCAGCTGCCTCTGATGATCGAAGAAGGTCGGCGATGACGTCCCGCAGCTGGTGAAGGTCTCCGATGGCCCAACCGAGCCTTGGAGGGGCTCCGGCGAGGTCGTCGGAGTAGAGCTCCTGGTCTGAAAGTGAGGGGGGCTCAGATGCCCTCCTCTTGACCTGCAAAGTGAACCAAAAGCTTCGCGGGTCGAGGGCAAAGTGCCTCGACCCAAAGAAGCGGCGTGAGGGTGATCGGTGCGTCGGGGTGAGTGAGCTCCGGCGAGCGGAGGACGGTGAAGCTCGATTCCCAGATCCTGTGCGATCTGGGTTGGGTGAAGGGGTGAAGAACGTGCGTGAGGGAATGGCGAAGGTGACGGTGCGTTCCGATGATCGAGAAGGTCCACAATATGGTCGGAATCACAGGAATACGTCGGAGATGCGAATTGGGCGAAACAAGAAATTAAACTAAATGGAAAGGCTAAAGGGTTACCTGGGTGGTCGGAGAGACTGGGGAAGAGCAGGGGGTGCTCCTGGTCGTAGCCTCAAGGGTCGTCTCGGCCCGAGGCTCGGTGCTCACGCTGGTGGCGGAGCAACGGCGGCGAAGAACGCCGGATCAGTGGTTTCACCTCCTCGCCTCGCTGCAACAGGGGCGATCGCTTGCTGTCACTCTCGCGGTACCTCTAGAGGTCACTGGGAAGAAGGAGAAGGTCCAAAGATGAGGCGCGAAGGCGGCGGAGGTCGGGATATATATGGAGACAGGGCCGATTAGGGTTGGGTGTAGACGGCTATGGAAGGCGTGGATCCTTCGGCGAAGGGTCCGGCGAGGATGATGGATGATTGGCGAAGGATCCGGGCACGGGGTTTGCGGAGGCGACAGGCTGGAGACGCGTGGAAAAATCGACGAAGTCGGGTCGGGCACGAGTCGACGCAAAAGGAAAGAGTCCGCGGGGGAGTTGACCGGGGTCAACAATCCCCCGTGGACCAATCAGGAGCTGCCACGTTTTTAAATTTTTTGTTTGTTTAATTTAAGGTAGAAAAAGGCCGAATTAAGAAAAACTCAAAACATGAAATATTTTTCTTTTATTTTTTTCTATTTTTTTTGGTGATTTTTAATTAATTTTTGGAAATAAAAATAGGGTAGCTATATATTATAGGTATATGTACACTATATAGATTTTAATTTTTGATTTTTTTATTTGTTATTTTTATGTATTTTTATGCCCATTTTATATTTTATTTATTTACATCATAAAATAAAGAACAAAATGGTATTTTTATTTTATTTTAATTATTTACACACAAGGGTGAAATAAATAGTTATATACATTTATATACATGATATCTATACAATGTATTTTTGTATTTTTAATTTTGTAATTTTTATTTGATTTTTGTTTTGTTTCTTGTTATTTTATGTATTTACAATATGTAACATAGAATATTTACAAAAAGTTTAGAAAATAATTTTATTTATTTATAGGGTTAAATAAATAAAGGATGATGGTCTATATACATGGTGAAAGGGCATTTTTGGAATTTTGATTTTTAAATTTTGATTTTGTTTTTAATAGTTTTTAAATATATACAAAATGTATACAAGCATATTTTTGGGTGAGGAAAATATAATTTTATTTATTTACAAAAGTATGTACACATGAGCTCCTATCTCCCTCTACTTTGGCTTTTATGCGGTCAGGCCCATGCTGAGCCCTCCCTTGGGTTAGGTTGCTCAATATTTATTCTAAATATTTCCCTCTTTTTCTTTTTACTCTTTATTCTTTTATTTTTGCACAAAAACATGCTAATTATATCTTTTTACACAATGCATGCTTTTGGTAATTATTTGTATTTACACATTTTTACATGTATTTGCAAAGGTTTTTGTAGCTAAAATAGGAGAATAAAGAGTGATGAATGGGTATTCATCAGCCCGTTAGCACCGATGTTGTTCGTCTTGGTAGCGGATGCTTTGGCAGTGATGTTCAAGAGAGCGGTCGATGATGGGTGGTGTGAAGGGTTCCGTTTAGGGTCCATCTCTATTCCACTCCTATAATATGCAGATGACACATTGATTTTTATGGGTGGTACAGAAGACATGCACAGAAGGACGAGACAGCTAGTGGAGATCTTTAATAGCATTTCAGGTCTCAAGATCAATAGAGAGAAGTCTGTGGTGATCCAGTTTGGGATGGATGAGGAGGAGAGTAGATCGAAGGCTGTACTTTTGGGATGCCCCCTTGGTGAGCTACCCATTCTTTATCTAGGGTTACCTTTAGTGGCAGGAAAGCTCAGGAAAGCGGAGTGGGATTTGGTCCTCAGGAGATTCGAGCAGAGATTGGCAGGATGGAAGGCTGTCACCCTATCCAAAGGTGGGAAGTTGATTCTGCTAAAGCATGTATTATCGGCGATTCCTATCTTTTTCTTTTCAACTCGGTTGATGCCAGCAGGAGTAAGGAAGAAGATAGAGGTGATGATGAGAAGATTCTTCTGGTCAGATGGGAAGCAACAAAAATCAGGTACACACCTGGTAGGCTGGGAGGAGATCACGAGGCAGAAAAGCGAAGGAGGACTTGGAATTCTAGATGTGAGTTGTATGAATAAAGCACTTTTGGCTAAGTGGGTGGTGCAGATTTGGGGTAGCACAGATAGATTGGCTATCCAGCTCGTACGTACTATTTATGGCGTAAAGGGAGCCTTAGAAGCTGGTAGAGTGCGTTTTGAGTCTTCCCTTTGGAGTGGCGTTCGTGATGTTTTACAACAGGTGAGGTCAAAAATGGTGCCAAAGTTGGGGGCTGGGGATGTCTTTAGATTTTGGCAAGACAACTGGACGGGGGAAGGGGTACTCTGCAATAGATTTCCAAGACTCTTTACGTTGGCGGCAAGCAAGGGGTGTTCCGTGGCTGAAGTCGGTGGGTCTGGTTCATGGGTGCCTCACTTCATGTATGCGCTTTCGGGACGAAGAAGGGAGGAGTTGGGCAGAATGCTGTCGGAGCTACCCTCCCCTGATTGCATCTCTCAGGGTAGGGATCATTTTATTTGGGAGGGGGAAAGATTCTCGGTGAAAAAGGCATACTTGGTGTTTAGAGGGACAACTGAGGACTTGAATCAAGATTTGAAGCAGGATTTGAAGATTATTTGGGCAAGCAAGATTCCTTGCAGAGTGAAGGTCTTTCTTTGGTGCCTCAGAAGGGGTAGGATTTGGGACAAAGCAAGAAGGGGGAGGCTATTTGGCATTCCTGATACCCAGTGTGACAGATGCGGCGCCCAGACAGAGGATGCAGAACATTTGTTTTTTACATGTCCTTTGTCGGAACAGGTTTGGAAGGAGGTAGGGACATCTTGGCTACTGCATGGTGACTCCAACGATTTCTGGAGGTCAATAAGAGCAGTGGGGATGAACTCGACGGACGATTGTTCTCTGCCATTTGCAGTTCTTTGGGTCATCTGGGGAGGAAGAAATGATTTAATTTTTAAAAATCAGAGGTTTTACTCGGAAAATGTAATCGTTTCATGTCTTTCCCTTTATCGTTTCTGGTCCACAAGGTAATGTATATCTCTATCTTTTTATGAAATAAAGAGTTTTTTTGCGGTGAGTCCCAACTCGGGATTTCACCCTCTTTCTTCTCAAAAAAATGAATTGTTTCAAGCATATAGTTTGAAAATTAAAACACACTTAATTAAAAAAAATAATATTTGGTACTAAATTAAATTAAACATATGAGTAAATAACAACTTCAAAACTAAATAATAATCAGTATTAATTCATTTTGTTCCTGTGGCCTTATTAAAATGCAATCTTGAGGTGTCTTCATTCATTTAAATGTTCCTAGTTTTGCTGTAAATGTTATGAAAGATATTTCTTTTATTAGAAACATTGATCCTCACATGACCTATTGCATGTGGAATTAACACCACCACTTGACAACCCTTTGATATAATCCAACGGCAGAGATAGATGTGTGGGATGGATGACATAGAAAAAGACGCTAGCTATCACTATTTTGATAGCATTAATCTTTCCAATTAATATATTATCATACTTGGACAATAGTTTTGATTTTTATAAGTTTTATTATATCTTTATTATGTATAACTAGATGCAACTTAATTTTAGACATTGACTTCATATTTTTTTTGAAGTCGTCGATTATTTTGATGGAGAAGATAAGGCCAACGACTTATTAAAATAGTGCAAACATCAACCCAAACGAACAGCTCACATGATTTCAATTTATTTTCCTTTTGATATCAAGATCATGACGAAACCACAAGGCAAATCACAAACAGAGAGTTGTACACTTCCACAATAGAACTCGTCGAAAAAGGGAAGAAAATCACTCTTTTATTACATGAGACAACGAGCGAGCAAGGTTGATCGATCACACCGAAGATTTCCTTAGCTTCTTCTCGTCCGATAACATCTTCGCGAAGTTATCTAGTGCCTGACTATTCGTCCCACCGTTCTCGACGGGCTCATAGATCCCGGTGTCTATGTTCACCCTCGAAACAGGTTTCTTCAGAAGATTCCTACCGATTTGAACTAGATTGTTCAAGTTCTCGTTTGTTGAATTGTCCACCGACGACGCGACTCCCTCTAAAGTATCATCCTATAAAATCACACATGAATTAGATGCATATCGACATGTAGTTATATAAGATGAAATACAACTAGCTAGCTAGCTTGAAGATTACCTGAATGCGCAAGTAGTTATCCTCGCTTCCGAGCGCTTGGAAGAACATGGTTGCGTGAAAATCAGCCATGTCGGATTGGGCTTGCGAAAATACCTCGATGATGGGGGTGTTTCCATCTTGAAATACCCATTCAATCGCACCCCATTTCGCGGCTTCAGCTTGCGCTATACTTCGCGGCTTCAGTGCCGAGGGAGATGACGAGGAACTTCTTGAAATTAAGTGGGTCATTAGGGTAATCACGGTTTTTAGGGTTGATCATCTCCCTTGTGATCAAACTTATGGCGGCCATTGTCTGTATTTGAATTAAGACGTTAGCCAAAAATGCAGATTAAAAAGTATAATAAAACAAATAGGAGATAAGAATAAGGGGGAATCAAAACAACAATTACAAAAATCAAAGACGATGGAGACCTTTATATTTGTAAATACTATTTTTAGGGAATTATGTTGAGATGAGGTGCATGTTGCCCTAAATTTGACTTGAATTTGTTTGCATATGATTCGGAGTTAGTAGGATTTCCTTTTCCTTCATCTATTTTGTTTTTTTTTGTTATAGGTTTGTAGCATACATCTTAATTTGTGCACATCTACGTCACTTTCATCAATGGCGACGTTTTGGCCTTATCTTCCTTCTCTTCATCACAAGGACCAAATGCTATGACCGACTTAGCTAAAGTAAATACAAATCTACGTGTAAATAATTGGTAATTTACTATGCTTCGTATACATATGTCTATACACTCATATGTCTTACATATGTCTATACACTCATATATAATTGGTATCAGATCTATGTTGATTGTTTTCTACCATAAACCATCCAATTAGCTCGGTATTCATTAGGAGTATGCGTGTTAAGATTTAGGTAAACTTCTGCATCAAAAATCGATTGGTAAAAAATGGACCCAACTGCCTGTTTCAGTTGACCATGAGATCGATGCACCGATCAGATTTTCAGCGTTAACTGGCCGGAAAGTATGGGTATCATTTAATGCCGAAGGTATGATGAGAACGATATGCTTACAGGATTGTTAGCAGCCACTCCTCCATCAGTTAGGTTAAAGGCTCTAATTTTATTATTGGCATCCTTCGTCTCAAAATAATAAGGGGGAAGGTACGTTGGCGCAGCCGATGTGCTTATGCAGACATCTGAAAGCAGTGGGTTCTTCAGAGGCTTCTTCTTCGCCTGATCAGGAGCCAGAAAATCTAGGTTAAGCTATATGAACTTGTGTATAATATATGTGGATTGTGTCAGAAGCCCGGATACCTCGAAGGAGGAGAAGACCACCGGCTGCATGTTCTTGATGTCGAAGGACGGGATCACGATGCCGGTGATGGCCTGGCTGAGCCGCGTCTCCTTCAGCAGACCCCTCGTCAACTGGTGCAGGTACTCTCCGTCGTACTTGGGTCCCTTCACGAGACCTTCCACGGTTCCTATGATGCTGCCATCATGAACATGTAATTTGTGAGCAGCGTATACAAGATGATGAATTCGGCAGCGTTTCTGCATGCCCTTACCCTGGTTTAGGGAATATCTTGGGACATTGCTCCAGGTAGAACTTGGGGATGTCCTTCCCGGTGAAGAGGGGGTGGCCGGTCGATGGAGGAGGCTTCTCGTCAACTGGAGGAGTGGTGCCACCACCCACGGCTGCTCGGACGACTGTCGCGACCGAGCGGTCGAACGACCTGAGCGACCTATAATCGATTCGAGGTAACTGACAGTAGGAAGTCGATAGAGGTGCCTTAAGTGGTGCAAATTGGCTCGAGAGAAACGATGGAGCTGCTGTTTGGCGAAGGATTGAACTCATCATTTCTCTGCCTAATATCTGGGACTGAGATATGTATTATAGAGATAAATTGGCTAGGGTTTGAGGAGACACGATCATGGGTGTGTATTTATAGAGCAGGGTTACGTGTGGAGAAAGCTGTACAAGTTTGAAAGTCCACGAGTTTGCATTTCTATCGTTTCTGTATTCCAAAATATGAATAATATTGGTTTCCTTTTCTTCCAGAACGTGGAAATTGGGGTTTTCAATTTAAAAAAAACTGGATTTGGGTGTACATTGGAAGAACATATATTTATTTGCATATTGATGATGTAGGGACAGGAGTTGTTGAACCTGCATAATCACCGTCGTTGTTGAAATGGACGATGGGGTGATGATCAGGTCAAATTTTGGATCTTTTGATTGGGAAACTTAAACAGTTCTAATTAGTAAAACTTTCTTCACATCCTAGACCTTGATCATGCACCATTAAAGGCTTCTCTTCTTTCTATAAATCGTTTTATGTAATTCTGCTGATCATACAAAGCAGTATAAACAGGTCATCGAGAATACTGTGCAACGTACAGGAGAAAGAAATTGACATGAGGTTGCGATAACTTGGACGGATTGATCAAACTTTATATTAAAAACTTTAGTTTTCCTTTTTCCACGTTAGACGTACCATCTGCCTAACGATGGATTAAATTCCTTTTCAATCTTAATAGGATACCGTCAACTTTCCAGGGAAGTTTTGAATCGATCTGTAGGCTGTAGCTGGTCGAAGTTGGCATGCAATTTCTCGAGTAGAAGATCCAATAGCGATGCCAAATCCAAGTCACATCATTTCAGGAATCGATTTTTTTTCTGGGAGTTTGTAACTAAATTGTGAAAGTGTTGATATGGGAGGATGATCCCTGTGTTTTTTTGGGCAATGAATGATAGACCTTCGATTGTTTTATAAAAAAAAATCATCACACCTAGGGTCCGTTTGGTTGCAGGGTTGGACAAGGTTGGGTTGGGCAGGGGTACCCCTGTGAATAGTAAACTGTGAGGAGGAGAACCCTGTTTGGTTGCAGGGCCAACCCGGGTTGGGCCAAGCCAACCCTGCCCAACCCTGCAACCAAACGAACCCCTAGTATTTATGCTGCTAGACAGTAAGTGTCAAATTTATTTTTAATCCAGGCATGATCTTTATCTCGAAGATTATTTCTCATTCCCTGATTGTTATCACGCAGATGTCATAGAGCATACGCATAACAACAACAAAGTCCTTCCCCACATTAAGTATGGTCAACTACATGGATTCTTTGCCTCAATTCATATTTATCTTGGTTCATTCTCGGGCTTAGATCCAAAAAATGAAGATCCATTCGTATAAAGTCTCATGCCAACACTTCTTGGACTTTTCTCGCTCTTTCTTAGCCGGCTCAACATCTCAAAACTCGTATCTCCTAACTAATGCATCAACTGACCTCCTTTGCGAATGACCAAACCAACTAAAACTATTTTCTCGCATCTTATCATCGATCGAAGCTACACCAACTTTCTTTCTAATTGCATCATCCTTAATCCAATCTTTATGTGTGTATTCACACGTCCACCTTAGCATTTTCATTTCTTCCACTGCCAATCTTTGCACATGTTTACGGTTCACATGCCGATATCCATATTCATAGAGCATAACAGTTCTCACAGCAGTTTTGTAAAACTTTTCTTTGATTTTCAAAGGAATTTTCTTATCAAAAAGCAGAGGCTCCTCTCCACTTTAGCCAACATCCATTTATTATGTTAGTAACATCAATTTCCCCATCAAGTTGCAAATAGTTCCCACATATCTAAAAGAATCTCTTTTATGAACGTGCTTGTCATCAACCTTCACATGGATTACTTCACCATTATTTCCAATAAAAGTGCACTCCATATATTCAATTGTAGCCCTGCCTATACAAAGTCCTTTAGTTTCCAAAGCATACCTCCAGACTTCAAACTTCTCATTTAATACATCTTCAGTCTCATAAATCAACACAATATCGTTAACGAATATAACATACACCAAGGTATCTCATCCCGAATGTGATTTTTCAATTCATCCATAATCAGAGAAAAAGAATGTACTCGAAGCTGAATCTTGATGCAAACCAATGTTGATGTCAAAATAGCCAATCTTCTCACACTAGATCCTTACACAATATGAAGCCTTATCATGCATATCCTTTATGAGATTAATGTATAGGACATGTACTTATCTCTTCTCCAAAATTCTCTATAATATATTTCGTAGGACATAATCAAAAGCCTCATCTAAATCAATAACAATCATACGACGATTCTTTTTTTAGCACTATAAATCGCCATTGGTCTTCTCAGCAAAAGGATGGCTTCAATAGTTGAGACCTAGCATGAATCCGAATTGATTTTCTTTTATTTGAAAAACTTACCTCAACCTTCTTAAAATCACACGTTCTCATATTATCATATAGTACTCATCAGTTTGACACCTTTGTAATTTGAACAAATTTGAATATCTTCTTTGTTCTTATAAAGAGGCACCAGGATGATTCTCCTCCAATCTTCGAGCATATTCTTGCTTCGCCAAATAACATTAAATAAATTAGCATGCCGAGTCAAATCACACTTACCTAAACTCTCCATACTTCAATAGGAATGTCATCATGTCCTACTCCTTTCCCAGGTCTCATTACCTTCATAGCCTCCTCTATCTCATTCCTTCGTATTTTGCAACATTCAAGTAACTTTAACTATTGGCTAAAGCTCCCAAAGCGTTCTCTTTATTTCCTTCCCAATGAAAAGTTTATGGAAATATAACTTCCATCTAATCGCTATATTCTTATGAGTAACAAGCACGTGACACTCCTCATCCTTAATGTATTTCACTTGAGAAAAGTCATTGGTCTTTCTTTCTCTTGATTTGGCCAACATGAATATATCATTCTGACCCTCCATAGAGTCGAGATTATCATAGAAAACTTCATAAGCTATTAACTTAGTGATGAATACCCATTCATCACTCTTTATTCTTCTATTTTAGCTACAAAAACCTTTGCAAATACATGTAGATATGTGTAAATACAAATAAATACCAAAAGCATGCATTGTGTAAAAACCTATAATTAGCATGTTTTTGTGCACAAAATAAAAGAATAAAGAGCAAAAAGAAAAAGAGGGAAATATTTAGAATAAATATTGAGCAACCTAACCCAAGGGAGGGCTCAGCATGGGCCTGACCGCATAAAAGCCAAAGTAGAGGGAGATAGGGGCTCACACATGTATATATTTGTAAATAAATAAAACTATATATTTTCCTCACCCAAAAATATACTTGTACATATTGTATGTATATTCTATTAAAAACAAAATAAAAAGATAAAAAAATCAAAAAGCCAAAAATACCCTTCCTTCACCTTGTGTATAAACCACACTCCTTGTATTTATTCAACCCTATAAATAAATTCATTTATTTTCTAAACTTTTTGTAAATATTCTATGGCATATTTTGTAAATAAAATAAATAAAAAGAAACAAAACAAAAATCAAATAAAAATCACAAAATTGAAAATACAAAAAAATACATTGTATTAATACCATGTATATAAAGGTATTCAATTATTTATTTTACACTTGTATATATGTAATAAAAATAAAATAAAAATATTCTTTTATTCCATATTTTATGTTGTAAATAAATAAAATACAAAATGGGCATAAAAACACATAAAAATAACAAATAAAAAAATCAAAAATAAAAATCCAATATAGTGTACATATACCTATATATAGAGCTAACCTATTTTTATTTCCAAAAATTAATTAAAAATCACCAAAAAATAGAAAAAAATAAAAGAAAAATATTTCATGTTTTAAGTTTTCTTTAATTCGACCTATTTTTGCCCTAAAATAAATGGTCAAAGTTCGGGCACACGTGGCCGCTCCTGATTGGGCCACGGGGGAATGTTGACCCCGGTCAACTCCCCCGCGCCTCTTTCCTTTTCTGGCCATCGCGCGCCGCGCCTCCTTCGCCGAATTTTCCCACGCGACTCCAGCTGTCATCCGCTCAACCCCCGCGACCATATTCTTCGCCGCACATCCCTCTCCCTCGCCGGATCTTCCGCCATCAAAATCACGCCTTCCATTGCTGTCGCACCTCAACCCTAATCACCCCGGTCACACTATATATCCATCACCTCCGCCGCCCTCGCGCCGCATCTTTGGACCCTCTCCTTCTTCCCCGTGACCTCCATTGGCTTCGCAAGAGTGACAGCAAGCCGTTGCCTTTGTTGCAGTGAGGCGAGAAGGCGTATCCTCTGATCCGGCGTACCTCGCCGCCTTTGCTCCGCCGCCAGCGTCGAGCATCGAGCTTCAGGCCTTGACGCCCTTCGAAGCTACGACCCGGAGATAGCCCATCTCCAGCACAGTCTCCAGCCTCCATCAGGTAGCCGTAGTTCTTTTTAATTTAGCTTAATTTCCGTTTTCCCCCAATTCCGACCATCGACGTTCATCTCCGATTCCGATCACCTCGATCACCCATCTTCTAATCCGACCCGACCTTCACCTTCGCAACCTCCTCACGCACCTTCTACACCCGCTCATTCAACCCAGATCGCACAGGATCTGGGAGTCGAGTTCCACCGCCGTCGCTTCGCCGGAGCTCATTCGCCACGCCGCACAGACCACCTTCACGCCACCTAACCGGGTCGAGGCACTTTGCCCTCGACCCGCGAAGCTGCTGAACTCTTTTGCAGGTCAAGAGGAGGCCGTCTGAGGCTTCCCAACTTCGAGCCAGGAGCTTCTTCTCCGACGACCTCGCCGGAGCCTTCCAGGGCTCGGCCGGGGTATTGGAGACCACCGGCAGACGCGGGAGCCTCCCGCGATTCTTCTCCGACCTTCAGGGGGCTCATCGGAGGTCCCTAGCGCACGCACGAGCTCGGCGAAGTTCGCCGGCCATCAGTTCTTCGAGGACCCTCCATCGCCGTTCGATCGTCCTCACCGCTCCAGTTCAGATCCGCACCGTCCATCCTTGGAGCTGCTTCCACCGTCCGATCAGAGGAGGAGTCATCTGGAGCGCCCACCAGCCGCAGCCGTTCGATCCACACGTGGCGCGCATCCAACGCTTCGCTAATAAAGGGGTAAATATCATAGGGCCCCCTCGTAGTTTGTCCATTTCTTTTTAGTCCTGTAACTTTTAATTCCAGTTGTTTATTTTTGGGTTATTTGCATCAAGGACCTCGGACTTAATTTTGTTTGCATTTATACCCCTGCCAGTAGAGACCCACGTGCCTTGGCACGTGTTTTGTTGGGTTATTTGCATAGAACCCCTTGTAGTTCTGGATGTTATGCAATGAATGAATATTTTTGAGAAATTGCATTTATACCCCTGTGAACACTTTATATGCGCATGTGCGAATTATTTTGGGTTTTTTGCAACATAAGCCCCTGGACTTTTGATACGAGTTATCAATAGGTCCCTGGAACTTATTTTTATTACATTTAGGTCCTTGAGTGCCCCAGACACGTGCTTGGCACGTGACTTCTTGGGTATTTTGCACCAGGACCCCAGAACTTTTGGGTATTTGCACTTAGGTCCCTGTGCACAGTGCCCTCTTCTCCATTTTTGAATAAATATCAAACCACCTCCAAATCTAATGAAATTTTGACACATGGCTCCTGCCATGGTGTAGGAATTTCTATGATTTTTGGGGACATTTTGGATTTCATTTATTATTTTTAAAAATTCAAAAACCTCTAATTTTGCTACTGTTTGACTTTAAAAATACAAAAAAATTATAAAAACTCCACCAAAAATTCCAAAAAAATTAGACATTGTTGTTTACTGGTTGCTTGATTTTCTAGCCAATTTTGGCTACTTTTCATCACTTAAAAACCCTAAAAATTGAAAAACCCCTAAAAACTCATAAAAATTCTAATAAATCAATTAAAATTCCAAAAACAATAATTAGGGTGCCTAAATTTTCCTTATTCTTCATAGAATATAGGAAAATTACCTTTAGGGCTTTTTGAGATCCAAAATTATTTTATTTTGTGGTCTTAAGCCTTGCTGGACAGTACCCTACATTCTTTGCATTGTTTGATTTTTAATAATTATTTTATCCATTATAAAAATTCCAAAAATTCACCAAAAACAGTAAAAAACCTAAAAAACATAAAAACCATTTTTCCATAATTTTTGCATCATTTTTGTGTGTTGTATAAATTGTTGAAGTTCCCTTGTACTTACTTTCTCTCAATTTTCTCTTCATAAAAAAAAAATCTAAGAAAAAAATTATAAAAACAAATAAAAACCATAAAAAAGACTCTCTTGGATTCCGACTACATCGTAGGCTTCTTAAGCCAATCTGTGCTCCTTGAGTTCGACCCTGGGAGCTATACCAGGTTAAATCCTATAGCAGGACCGCTTTCACATTTTTGATTGATTTTATTTCTCGTAGTGGTCTATTTTTCTTGATACACTTAGTCTACTTGATCGAGGTCGCAACGACCATTTTTAGACCTTAACCCCGATCGCTTAGGCCGGTTGTCAGAATGGCGCCGTTGCCGGGGAGCACGGCTTTGTAGTCATTATTTCATTTTGTCTCTCTTAATTATAACTGTTTTCTTACACTCTCTCTTTCTAATTTTTGTGCGAGGTACCACTTGGAGAGCTTGGAGTACACATTTTGAGGACCCGTACGGGAAGAGGAGCAGGAAGAGAGAGAGAGGAGCAGAGATTTTTAATTTCAGAGAGAGAGAGAGAACATTATTCTTGTTGTAATAATTTAGACTTGGACCTTGGACATTCTTGGACACTTGTAAACTTTGCGGGTCTGTTTCGCTGAGCACCGGTGTGCTCGGGGGACCCATTTGGATTTTCGCGGCTTTTATCGTGGTTTTCATAGCTAGCTGCCTTTTCCGGTGTTTACGCGGTTTTCTCGAGCCCCTAGACATAGGAATTTTGAGTGATTGTGACGAAGATTCTTAAGGCCCAACACTTAATAGAATATCTGTTCCCATAGAACGTAATTGGACCTTAATAAAATTCATTGAAAAAGTTAGTGAAATTGGATTTGAGACCACGTGCCGTGAGGAGTCACATACAGCGCTGGCAGGACCCGTTGTGGCGGGCACCGAGTGACTCCCAAGATCGGACTCCGGACTCAATTCGATTAGCTAACTATTGTTCTTCACGATCAATAGAAATTGCTTGTCTAAGGCCGGTTTTCCTCGTTGCATCATTTAGGTAGTTTTAATTCTGTATTTAAATTCTGCGCGGATCACTTGCATGTAGAGTGCTGGAGACAAGGTACGCATTTCTTTCTCTGCATGCATCATTGATTTCTTCGCGCATCGGCTTTTTCGTCTTCTCCCTCTGTTTTTGGACTAATCATCAGGAGAATCGGAAAAACCGTTAGGCCGCTTGTATTTATTTTGAAAAATATTTAAAAAGAAAAACAAAAAAAATTGGGACTGGATAACATTATTGACCCTAAAGGACACTCACCATAAAAATTTGTCTTGGGGAGAGCAACCCCCTCATTGTATGGTTTGGATGCGCGAGAGAGTGACTCGAACCCTAGGTAGAACCCTCCGGTGTTATTTCTAGCTGACTACCGACTCTTCCGTGCGGGCCAGTCGGTTGGAGTAGCATCGGGTATCCTAACAGGTCACACGTAAGCGCTCTGATATCTTGTATGTTCACCAAATAAAATTGACAAGATAAATTGACCGATCTTTCACGGTCTCCAGATTGTGTTGTGTTGGTGAACCGGGGGTTTGCTTTGCTATCATATTTTCTCCAGATCCCATCCGCCCAACTCGCCAAGATCAAGATGATGGGAAGACGATCTCTTAGGCAGCCTCTGGCTGCACCGCTTTCAGGCGCGTCTACTCCATCATCTAGGTTGGCCCGTGAGAGTCGAGACCAGCTCTCCGGGCCCGAGTTCGAGTCCACCCTGTTCCCCCTCGATCCCCTTTCTTCTGTTCCTGAGAGACATGAGCCCGAGGAGAGACGAATTAATTTGACCGAACCTGAGTTGGGCTCTTCTGATTTTGCAGACATTCCTATGGCTGGAGCCGGTAGTTCAGATGATCGCCAGCCCGAACATTTTGTCTTAGACCAGGGGGCGATTAACTCCACCCTGATCGCGTCATTAGAAACAGTTCAGAACCAGTTACGCGATCAGGGGGCTTTCATGATCGAGATGAGGAGGGAGTTGGAGAGACTCCGAAGAGAGAGAGAAGAGCCGAGCGAGCCGGAAGACATCCCTGATGCTGATGCAGAGGCAGCAGCCGCAGCAGCAGCAGCCGCAGCAGCGGCAGCCGCCGCCGCAGCAAGACCAATGCGGGAACTACACAACCCCGGATCCACACTGATGCACCAGTGGGTTGTGATACCTGCTATCGTGGGGGATTTCAAATTCCCTCCGAACACCCTGCAGATGCTTCCTCATTTTCATGGACTCGCCACTGAGGAACCACACCTCCATCTCCAGGAGTTTCTGATGATCTGCAGCACTGTCCACGACCGTCGTGTGGACCAAGATACGATTCGAATGATGGCCTTCCCTTTTTCACTGGCAGATAGAGCAGCCGCCTGGCTGAAACATCTAGGGAAGTTTGTTTACACATGGGATCAGCTCCGCACCGAGTACTTGAATAAGTACTATCCACTCGGGCGGACGAATGCAGCGAGGGCCCTGATCAACAACTTCTCCATGCAACCTAACGAGCAATTTCACGAGGCATGGGAGAGGTTCAGAGAGCTTCTGGATAGATGCCCCCACCACGACATTTCGAAGCCGAACCTAGTTCAGAGCTTCTTCAGTGGGCTGACACCAGAGCTTCAGGGTCTGGTGAATGCTTCTTGCGGCGGGTCCTACTTTGCCAAGGACCACAACCAAGTCTGGGCCATCTTTGAGGAGATGTCCGAGAATTACATGGTGATGTCCCAGACTCGGTTGTACACACAGAGAGTTCAGCCGCCAGGACCCGTGCAGTATCAGCGGATAGCACGGGTAGATGCAGGTCCATCTAGTTCGTCCACAGTTGCAGCCGCACAGGCAGAGTCGGCCGCTGCGGACATGGGGATTATCAGTGAGAAGTTGGACCGCATGGAAATTATCGAGAAGAAGCAGTGCCAGGGCATAACTCAGATGGAGGAAATGGCACAAACTCTGAGCGACATGAAGACCCAGCTCTTGTGTCTTCAGGAGGCACAGACGGCTCCTCAGCCCCGTCTTCTGTCGCGAGGCGATTCCGGCGGCAGCCGCAGCTCGTCCCAGCGCTCCAGCTCCTCACAGCAGCCTAGACAAGTTCACCTTGTACAGGCGGAGCCGTACCAGCAGCAGCAGCCCTCTTACCAGTCACCACCATCTCCAGACTTACAGATGGTGGTATATCAGCCGGATCAGCCTCTGGATGTACTCCCACCAGCCCCTTACGAGGCAGAACCGTTGATGGATGTCAACGGGATTTGGTATGACCGTCCTCAACCTGGAATCCGACGAGACCATCCCGGATTCAGGTGGGGGAATGGGGGTAACCAACCCCAGCAGCAGCCAGCCGGTCAGGGAGGGCAGTACTCCCAGCAGAGGGATCACCAGCAGCACCCAGCATTCCAGCCATCATCGTTCGTACCTCGTCCCTATCAGCAGCAGGGACAGAGTTGGAGACGTGAGCAGCAGGCTCACCAGCAGCAGCATCCATCCTCTTACCCCTCTCAGCCACAGCAGCACCAGGTCCAGCAGCCTCATTACCAGAGAGGCAACCCGTCGGGCTCCCATGAGAGCCCCGCCATGGATGATCTAGCCCGCCTCTTCACAGAGCAGCAGGCTACATTTAGACGGGAGATGGACGAGTTCCGCCAGGAGATGAGGGACCTGATGAGAGGGAAGGCCGCCATCCCTGCACAGATCGAGCCCAATCCGAATAACTTGAAGAGGAAATCTGAGCAGGTAGTTCACACTGAGCCTACCACTTCTAGTGACTCATTTGATGTTATCTCGTCGGATTTATTTGATGCTGATTTTGTCACACTTAGGAGCGGTAGAAGACCAGCAGGCGGCGCCTCATCTGAGCGACCTCACGAGGATCCATCTAGAGCGCCAGATGAGGGAAAGGAGAGCGGTACTGAAGCCGCACATCCTGATGACGGTGGTACTGATGCCACCCGAGATGCTGATTCACCCGGCGGTACTGAAGCCGCCATTTCACCACATAGAGGAGGTGGCACTGACGCCACCGACAGAGCCGAGCCAGCCCGCGGTACTGATGCCGCAAGACGTCTAGTCATGGAGCCAGCTAGAGGTGGTACTGAGGCCACCAATATTCATGTTGATAGAAATGTTGTCTTTCCTCGAATAAATGTATCTCGGAACTCTGATTTGAATAAAGGAAAAGGTTTAGTTTCTTCTGATCCCACTATGGTGAATGATGTTTGTGAGGATCCGGTCATCGAACCGTCTAGGCCTATTCCTAGTCCTTCATCTGAGAAGGACCCTGTGATCCCCTTTCCTAGAGCCCTTGAGTTGGGGAAGGGGAAGAAAAAAAGAAAAGACCCAAAAAAGAGAGAGCAGGAGGAGTTCAGCCAGAGCATGATAGACCGATTTCACATCCAGCTGACCCTCAATGAGGCTTTGCAACACATTCCTCTTCTTCAGCGATCCTTGAGAGAGAAGACCACAGTCAGAAGGACGAAGAGGAACAAGACCGCAGAAATTCATGTGTTGACCAAAGCCACGTGTTACGCGATCCAGAACCATCTGCCGACTAAGAGGCCAGATTTAGGGGCCCCGTATGTCAGATGTCATATTAGTGAGCAGAGGTTCGACCGTACTCTCTTAGATAGCGGATCGTCGATCAACCTTCTTCCGGCAGCCCTTCTCGACCAGTTAGAGTTGGGCACTCTTGTACAGAGCAGGACATACCTTCAGTTTGCTGATCGGTCTGTCAAGAGGCCAAAGGGGTTGTTGCGAGACGTTGTCGTCACGATTCAGGGTTTGCAATTCCCCGTGGACTTCGTAGTGCTGGACATGGAGACCCCTGACTCATTGACCGATTCCCCCATCATCCTCGGTCGCCCATTCTTGGCCACAGCCAAGGCGGTGACTGACCATGACAGTGGGAAGGTATACTTTCGCGTCCAGGGCGAGAGTATACAAATAGAGACGGTTAAGGACCACAAAGCCAGAGCCAGATCCCGCTCACATGGCCGTACAGATTCAGAGAAGCTGACAGACGTAGAGCCAGACATTCACCAGGACTGTGATTTTGTGATCACAGATGATGAGGCAGTTTGGGCAGATCCTGCAGCACAGACCATCCTCTCATATTCAGATGCAGCTGATGCGGAGATGATAGCAGAGGATAGTCTGGAGAGTACAGCCTTGGTTCAGGATACTATTGAGTCAGCAGAGTCGGACCTTGATCGCGACACGATTTTCAGTGATGGTGGTACTGAGGCCACCCTGCTCTATGGTGGTGCTGATGCCACCTTGTTCTCCAGTGGTACTGATGCCACTGAGTCTGATACAGATCCCTCGGATTCAGAGTCTGATTGGGCAGATTGTGATGATCAGATGCCAGACCTGGATCCACCTGAGCCTACAGATGAGGAGGAGGTAGAGGCAGAACAGATCAGAGACAATGTAGAGGACCCGCCTTCTCCAGATCCAGTTTGTGAGAGTTCATTGTCATTCTCCCAGGCAAATTTGGCAGAATTGTCTGCATACACACATCTTCTTCAAAAGCCAGATTTGCCCGCACCCAGCTGTCCAGAACTAAAGCCGCTCCCTTCTTCGCTGAAGTATAGATTCCTTGCGGGAGAGACTGAGATGTACCCAGTCATCATCTCTGCAGATCTGACTGGAGAACAAGAATCCCGTCTGATGGAGGTTCTTGAAAGGAACCGCAAGGCAATTGGATGGAGCGTAGCAGATCTCCATGGGATCAGTCCCTCGTTGTGCTCCCACCATATCTATCTCGAGGAAGGGGCGAAGCCGTCGCGTGAGTTCCAGCGGCGACTGAACCCCAACCTCAGAGAGGTTGTTATGAAGGAAATATCAAAATGGTGGAGTGCAGATTTTATTTATCCCATTTCCGACTCCAAGTGGGTGAGCCCCTTGCATGTGGTGCCCAAGAAGACGGGCATCACTACTGTGATCAGTGAGTCGGGAGAGGAGATAGCTACACGAGTACCCACCTCTTGGCGGGTTTGTGTTGACTACAGGAGACTCAACCAGGCCACCAAGAAGGACCATTTCCCCCTGCCTTTTATTGATCAGATCATAGAGAGACTGGCAGGGAAGAGCCATTATTGCTTCTTAGATGGGTACTCAGGCTACAATCAGGTAGCTATCGCTCCTGAGGACCAGGAGAAGACCACCTTTACCTGTCCCTTTGGTACATACGCCTTTCGACGCATGCCATTCGGGCTATGTAACGCCCCTGCGACTTTTCAGAGATGCATGCTGTCAATATTTTCGGACATGGTAGGGGAGTGTTTGGAGGTCTTCATGGACGACTTCTCGGTTTACGGCGACGATTTCGATTCCTGTCTTGATTGCCTAGACCGAGTACTCCAGCGATGTATCGCTACCCGCTTGGTTCTGTCTTGGGAGAAGAGTCACTTCATGGTGACTCAAGGGACGGTGCTTGGCCACATCATCTCCAACAGAGGCATGGAGGTTGATCCGGCCAAGGTCGATGTCATTAGGAAACTCACACCGCCGTCCAATCTGAAGCAGCTACGGTCATTTCTGGGGCACGTTGGTTTTTATAGGAGATTCATTCATGATTTCAGCAAGATTGCCCGACCGTTGACTGACCTCTTGACGAAAGACACCGAGTTCCTTGTTGATGACAAGTGTCTTTCGTCCTTTGAGACTCTCCAGCAGTGTGTAATTGAGGCTCCTGTCCTTCAGCCACCCGATTGGTCTCTTCCATTCGAGATCATGACGGACGCCTCTGATTTTGCCGTAGGGGCCGTGCTAGGACAGAGGAGGGATGGAGTACCATTTGCGATACACTATGCTAGCCGCACATTGGATTCCGCCCAGCGGAATTATACAGTCACAGAGAAGGAGATGCTAGCAGTAGTGTTTGCCCTAGATAAATTCAGATCATATATCATTGGATCCCGAGTGACCTTGTACACAGATCACACCGCCATCAGGTACCTCATGTCAAAGAAGGATGCCAAGGCCAGACTTACTAGATGGATCCTTCTACTCCAGGAGTTCGACATTGAGATCAAGGATAAGCCTGGAGTCAAGAATGTGGTGGCGGACCATTTATCCCGATTAGAGCAGCCTGAGGATACAGAGCAGATTGATCCCATTTGTGATACCTTCCCAGATGAGGCGATCCTTGCTATCGCCTCACTCCCGTGGTATGCCGATATTGTGAACTTCCTCGTTGCTGGGAAAGTCCCACAAGATTGGCCCAAGCAGAGAATTGAGACCTTCCTTGCGAAGGCTAAGTCCTACCACTGGGAGGATCCCATCCTTTACCACGAAGGAGGAGATAGCATCTGGCGTCGGTGTATTCCTCAGGAGGAGCATCATAGTGTCCTCACTTACTGCCACAAGCTTGAGGCAGGAGGACATCATTCTGGGAGGAGAACGGCACAGAAAGTGCTCCAATCCGGCTTGTGGTGGCCTACCCTCTTCAAGGACTCTGATGAGTTCGTGAAGAGGTGTACTGACTGTCAGAGGATGGGCACTTGTGGACAGCGTGATATGATGCCGATGCAGCCCATTCACTTCTGTGAGGTTTTTGACGCATGGGGCATCGATTTCATGGGTCCATTCCCTAAGAGTCAGGGATTCGAGTACATTCTGTTGGCCGTAGATTATGTGAGTCGTTGGGTTGAGGCTATCCCCGCCCGAGCCGCAGATGCAAAGACAGTTTGCAAATTTTTGAAGAGGAACATCATCATGCGGTTCGGGGTTCCACGAGTTCTGATTTCTGATGGGGGATCTCATTTCATCAACGACCAGGTGAAGGCACTTGCTAGAGAGTTCAGTATAGACCATCGTGTTGCCACTCCATACCATCCACAGACAAATGGTCTAGCTGAGGTGTCGAATAGGGAGATCAAGAATATTTTGCAGAAAGTCGTCCGCCCTGACCGAAAGAATTGGTCACAGCTTTTGGACTCGGTCTTGTGGGCATATCGGACGTCTTTCAAGACTCCATTGGGTACATCTCCCTTTCGCCTCGTTTATGGCAAGCCATGCCATCTACCTGTTGAGCTGAGGCACAAGTCACTTTGGGCAGTCACAGATATTCTTATGGATCCAAATGGTATAGGAGACCAGAGGAGGGCAGAGTTAGCCGCCTTGGAAGAGCTTAGAGATGCAGCTTTCTCAAACAGCCTACATTATAAGGAGAAAGTCAAGGAGTGGCATGATTCTCATATCAGCCACAAGCATTTTGAGATTGGACAGAAAGTATGGCTGTTTGATGCAAGGCTTAGATTATTTCCAGGGAAGCTACAGAGCAAATGGAAAGGACCTTATTTGGTGAGAAAGGTACACGATAACGGTAGCATTGATATATCCGAGTTATCTTCTGAGAGTACCTTTCGAGTGAACGGCCAGCGGCTCAAACCATTTCTAGATCATGAGCCGCGGGACGTTATTATTGCCGCTATTCATTTTGCGTGAGATATGGTCTCTTGACTCACATCTTTTACATCTCACGCCTGATTTTCACTGTTCCTCCGCCTGTATAGATCCAGTTGTCCATATCATTCTATTCTTTAGTCCCACATCCCGTTTCTCATCTTATGATTATGCTATACTTAGGGTGTACTTTACCCTAAGTATAGGGGGGATGTCGGACCTGCGAGTATTCTTTTCATTCTTTCTGCTCTTGTTTTTTGCTGCCTATACTTAGGGATATTTTACCCTAAGTATAGGGGGGGGCAGATTCTGTATATTCTTCACTCGGATTTCCCTTCATGTACAGCTTTCTATACTCAGGATTAGTTAATCCTAAGTATAGGGGGAGACCACCGAGTTCCTCTCATTTTATTCTTTTATTTGTTTCTGTACTTAGCCATTCCTTTTCACCTCCCTTTCACTAAGAACGAGTTATGCCTTCTTCATCGCTCTTGATCACTCTGAGGACATCGTTCGAGCTAAGTATAGGGGGAGTGTGTATATATTTCATATATACTTTAGCCATAACTCGTACTTTGTGTGAGTGTGTTAATAAATAAAATGGCTAAAAATCACAAAAATTAAAAAAATTTTCATGTACATAAACTCTTTTATTCTTGCACATAAATAGCTAGTGTATAAAGTATTTTTGTAAAAATGATTTCAAAAATCTTTTGTGTAAAACTTGTGTAAATATTTTGTATCAAAATTATGTATATAGTACAAATTTTTTTCAAAATGTTTTGAAAATCAAAAGTTTGCAAAAATCTTGTGTAAATGTGTGTAAATATCATTTTGCAAAACTTGCACTTCATGCATCATTCATTCATGATTTCAAAACATTTTTCAAAAATTTTGCATGATTGTAAAATATTTGTAAATAGCATCTTTTGTACATATATGTATATAGTTTTTCCTGGATGAGAGTTGACATTTAAATTAAGCCTGGAATTAAATTGAGAAATGGAGCTTGAAAAGATCTTAATCCACTTAACTTCAAGAGGAACCTTATAGGATTTAGGTTTAAGGCTTTTCAGGTCCATAAGGACTTAATTCTTTGAGTCCACTAGGCTATGAGCATATGTCATCTTGATGAGCCTAAGTAGAGCACTTAACAACACACGCATGACTCTCAGAGACAATGGCTTAACTTGCACCTGCACTTTACACATGGCTCTCCATGGATGAGGTGGTGAGGAGGCAGTTTCCTTTGGCTTGGGGTAGCATATGAGGGTAGTACTTCTAGGCGGAACCTCTCTTCTTCTTATAGTGAAGGAAGTGCACCTCAACTCGGTCTAGTGGTGTTGAAAGCTAAAGACAGAAGCTGTGGGTTGCAATAAAGCTTCAAAAGAGGGATAGTCTACT
Source organism: Ottelia alismoides (assembly GCA_037367405.1). NCBI lineage: Eukaryota > Viridiplantae > Streptophyta > Magnoliopsida > Alismatales > Hydrocharitaceae > Ottelia > Ottelia alismoides. The sequence goes on along the minus strand of JAZKJV010003555.1, from coordinate 303,313 downwards.
GGCTCAAGGGGAAATTTCTTATATATGCTGCACCATGTAGATATGTTGTACAGAAGTTGTTGAAAAAAAAAAAAAAAAAAAAAAATGCAAAAAGAACTCCAAAAAAGTGGTGGGTCGGATTGAAAATTTAATAACCCCACCGGAGTATGAAGCAAAAGCTTATGGTATCATGTTACATCTCATGAAGCTTGCAGCGGGAGACTTAGCTACACTGGCTAAGCTTCCAAAACTCTATACTTCTACCCCCTCTTCTTGAGCCGGTTGCACTTGAACTTAGAAGGGAATACCCCGCTTCTCGAGGAAAGAGTTGCTAGACTGAGGCATTAGAGTTACCAGGTTGAGGGAGGTTGTTTCTTTGTCACTTCTGAGGTGGGGAGCCACATATCACTTACACCGCAAGGAAAAGATTCATGGTCATTAGAGTTTGTGTATGTAGACTTGTTCTGATCTGGTTTATTGAGGAGTCTTGTCCATAGATTGGTGGAACTTAGAGGCTGTTGAGTTTTAGGCTTAAGTCTAAATAAGGTTCCGACACATTAATAATCCAAAGATCTGATCGAGCTCCATATTTCAAATTAATGAAGGAAGATTTAATAAGTCAACCTTGATCCATGTACATCCTCTTTTTCTTTTCTTTTTCTTTTTCTTTCTTTTTCACTTCTTTTTCAAATAAGTGTTTGCTAAGGGACTAGCAAAGTTAAAGCATAGGGGGTGATGAATACCCATTCATCACTCTTTATTCTTCTATTTTAGCTACAAAAACCTTTGCAAATACATGTAGATATGTGTAAATACAAATAAATACCAAAAGCATGCATTGTGTAAAAACCTATAATTAGCATGTTTTTGTGCACAAAATAAAAGAATAAAGAGCAAAAAGAAAAAGAGGGAAATATTTAGAATAAATATTGAGCAACCTAACCCAAGGGAGGGCTCAGCATGGGCCTGACCGCATAAAAGCCAAAGTAGAGGGAGATAGGGGCTCACACATGTATATATTTGTAAATAAATAAAACTATATATTTTCCTCACCCAAAAATATACTTGTACATATTGTATGTATATTCTATTAAAAACAAAATAAAAAGATAAAAAAAATCAAAAAGCCAAAAATACCCTTCCTTCACCTTGTGTATAAACCACACTCCTTGTATTTATTCAACCCTATAAATAAATTCATTTATTTTCTAAACTTTTTGTAAATATTCTATGGCATATTTTGTAAATAAAATAAATAAAAAGAAACAAAACAAAAATCAAATAAAAATCACAAAATTGAAAATACAAAAAAATACATTGTATTAATACCATGTATATAAAGGTATTCAATTATTTATTTTACACTTGTATATATGTAATAAAAATAAAATAAAAATATTCTTTTATTCCATATTTTATGTTGTAAATAAATAAAATACAAAATGGGCATAAAAACACATAAAAATAACAAATAAAAAAATCAAAAATAAAAATCCAATATAGTGTACATATACCTATATATAGAGCTAACCTATTTTTATTTCCAAAAATTAATTAAAAATCACCAAAAAATAGAAAAAAATAAAAGAAAAATATTTCATGTTTTAAGTTTTCTTTAATTCGACCTATTTTTGCCCTAAAATAAATGGTCAAAGTTCGGGCACACGTGGCCGCTCCTGATTGGGCCACGGGGGAATGTTGACCCCGGTCAACTCCCCCGCGCCTCTTTCCTTTTCTGGCCATCGCGCGCCGCGCCTCCTTCGCCGAATTTTCCCACGCGACTCCAGCTGTCATCCGCTCAACCCCCGCGACCATATTCTTCGCCGCACATCCCTCTCCCTCGCCGGATCTTCCGCCATCAAAATCACGCCTTCCATTGCTGTCGCACCTCAACCCTAATCACCCCGGTCACACTATATATCCATCACCTCCGCCGCCCTCGCGCCGCATCTTTGGACCCTCTCCTTCTTCCCCGTGACCTCCATTGGCTTCGCAAGAGTGACAGCAAGCCGTTGCCTTTGTTGCAGTGAGGCGAGAAGGCGTATCCTCTGATCCGGCGTACCTCGCCGCCTTTGCTCCGCCGCCAGCGTCGAGCATCGAGCTTCAGGCCTTGACGCCCTTCGAAGCTACGACCCGGAGATAGCCCATCTCCAGCACAGTCTCCAGCCTCCATCAGGTAGCCGTAGTTCTTTTTAATTTAGCTTAATTTCCGTTTTCCCCCAATTCCGACCATCGACGTTCATCTCCGATTCCGATCACCTCGATCACCCATCTTCTAATCCGACCCGACCTTCACCTTCGCAACCTCCTCACGCACCTTCTACACCCGCTCATTCAACCCAGATCGCACAGGATCTGGGAGTCGAGTTCCACCGCCGTCGCTTCGCCGGAGCTCATTCGCCACGCCGCACAGACCACCTTCACGCCACCTAACCGGGTCGAGGCACTTTGCCCTCGACCCGCGAAGCTGCTGAACTCTTTTGCAGGTCAAGAGGAGGCCGTCTGAGGCTTCCCAACTTCGAGCCAGGAGCTTCTTCTCCGACGACCTCGCCGGAGCCTTCCAGGGCTCGGCCGGGGTATTGGAGACCACCGGCAGACGCGGGAGCCTCCCGCGATTCTTCTCCGACCTTCAGGGGGCTCATCGGAGGTCCCTAGCGCACGCACGAGCTCGGCGAAGTTCGCCGGCCATCAGTTCTTCGAGGACCCTCCATCGCCGTTCGATCGTCCTCACCGCTCCAGTTCAGATCCGCACCGTCCATCCTTGGAGCTGCTTCCACCGTCCGATCAGAGGAGGAGTCATCTGGAGCGCCCACCAGCCGCAGCCGTTCGATCCACACGTGGCGCGCATCCAACGCTTCGCTAATAAAGGGGTAAATATCATAGGGCCCCCTCGTAGTTTGTCCATTTCTTTTTAGTCCTGTAACTTTTAATTCCAGTTGTTTATTTTTGGGTTATTTGCATCAAGGACCTCGGACTTAATTTTGTTTGCATTTATACCCCTGCCAGTAGAGACCCACGTGCCTTGGCACGTGTTTTGTTGGGTTATTTGCATAGAACCCCTTGTAGTTCTGGATGTTATGCAATGAATGAATATTTTTGAGAAATTGCATTTATACCCCTGTGAACACTTTATATGCGCATGTGCGAATTATTTTGGGTTTTTTGCAACATAAGCCCCTGGACTTTTGATACGAGTTATCAATAGGTCCCTGGAACTTATTTTTATTACATTTAGGTCCTTGAGTGCCCCAGACACGTGCTTGGCACGTGACTTCTTGGGTATTTTGCACCAGGACCCCAGAACTTTTGGGTATTTGCACTTAGGTCCCTGTGCACAGTGCCCTCTTCTCCATTTTTGAATAAATATCAAACCACCTCCAAATCTAATGAAATTTTGACACATGGCTCCTGCCATGGTGTAGGAATTTCTATGATTTTTGGGGACATTTTGGATTTCATTTATTATTTTTAAAAATTCAAAAACCTCTAATTTTGCTACTGTTTGACTTTAAAAATACAAAAAAATTATAAAAACTCCACCAAAAATTCCAAAAAAATTAGACATTGTTGTTTACTGGTTGCTTGATTTTCTAGCCAATTTTGGCTACTTTTCATCACTTAAAAACCCTAAAAATTGAAAAACCCCTAAAAACTCATAAAAATTCTAATAAATCAATTAAAATTCCAAAAACAATAATTAGGGTGCCTAAATTTTCCTTATTCTTCATAGAATATAGGAAAATTACCTTTAGGGCTTTTTGAGATCCAAAATTATTTTATTTTGTGGTCTTAAGCCTTGCTGGACAGTACCCTACATTCTTTGCATTGTTTGATTTTTAATAATTATTTTATCCATTATAAAAATTCCAAAAATTCACCAAAAACAGTAAAAAACCTAAAAAACATAAAAACCATTTTTCCATAATTTTTGCATCATTTTTGTGTGTTGTATAAATTGTTGAAGTTCCCTTGTACTTACTTTCTCTCAATTTTCTCTTCATAAAAAAAAAATCTAAGAAAAAAATTATAAAAACAAATAAAAACCATAAAAAAGACTCTCTTGGATTCCGACTACATCGTAGGCTTCTTAAGCCAATCTGTGCTCCTTGAGTTCGACCCTGGGAGCTATACCAGGTTAAATCCTATAGCAGGACCGCTTTCACATTTTTGATTGATTTTATTTCTCGTAGTGGTCTATTTTTCTTGATACACTTAGTCTACTTGATCGAGGTCGCAACGACCATTTTTAGACCTTAACCCCGATCGCTTAGGCCGGTTGTCACTTAGCCTCGCTTATAGCCTTAGTTTCTTCCTTCTTCACTATTTTGCAGTTTGGGATACTTTCCTCCGTTCTATCCTTAGACATTGCTTTAAAGCATCCTCTTTGAATTTTGAACTTCTCTTGCACCACTCCACTCCACCATCAAGCCTCCTTTTGACCTGGAGATCCTCCCTTTGACTCGCCTAGCATCTATTTAGCTACCCTTCGGATACAAGATGCTACCACCTCTCACATCCCGTTTGCACTTCCATTACAATCCCAAAACCTTCTTCCTGAAGCTTGATTGCTTCAATTGAGGATTCCACCATCTAATTATGTTGATCTTGGAAATCCCTCTTTTTTTGTCAACCCTTTTATTTGCATATCCATGACTAAAAGTGATTTTGAGTTGTCAAACTCCTTCCTAAGATTACTTTACAGTCTTTGCAACACAACCAATCTCTTCTCCTCAACGTAAAGTAATCCATATGTGTTCAAGTCGGGTCACTCTTATAAGTAATTAAATTCTCCTCCCTCTTATTGAAGAGAGTGTTTGATATAAAAAGATCATAAGCCGTTACAAAATCCAGAATGACTTTTCCCTCTACATTTCTATCAGTGAAGTCATGACCTTCATGAACACTAGCATACCTTGAAGCATCCTTTCCCACATATCTATTAAGATCTACACCTAAGCAAATTACCTATCTTTGTGGGATTGATTGCATAATCTTATCCAAATCCTTCCCAAAAATACTTGTTTAATCATTTCATCTAAATCAATTTGTAGTGTATAAACTAATATTAATATTTTTTCTTCGAATACCAATTTTAGTAAAATATTCCGATCTTTGAATCTTTGCAGTTCAACCCCCTATTTTTTTAGTACGAATTTTTTATTCGAGTACCAATTTTAGTATACTCTCATAGCCCATGTCCCGTTTGGAGTATACGCATGTCTAAGAATATTAGAATATGATTCTATTATCATCATAGTAGTACGATTTAGCGTCAACACCAAAACGAAAATATTTTATATGAATTTTTTCCTATACTTAAATTAAAATTGCTGTTTTTTTCTGCAAGAAAACCATTTGGAAGCAGTTCATAGCCATGGTTGGAATTTAAAAATATGAATATGTCGTTTTTTTCTCTTCTCGTGCAAGGATTAATTAAGCCATCACTTAATCATCGTAGATTAACTGGCATTTGTTTCCTTCTCGTAGAATCAGAATCAATTCCTAACAATTACTGTAATAATCAGACGATTATAATAACAATAATAATACAAAATATGAAGGCTTGATGTGGACTCCAGTTGACATCAGATCATCTCAAAGTTGCCCTGTAATGGGACACCACTATTAAATTGATAGCAACTCGGAGAATAAGAATTTGAGAATATGTGATTGATTATCTGTCAGTGGAAAACATTGACACGGTACACATTTAGTTAGTTGCTATAAGGACCCGATAATCAAATCGATCACCCATAATTAAGTGTTCATCTCTTGCTTAATGGATACGCTAAGTCACTGGTAAAGGAAGTGATTATCTGCCATCTGACACTTCTCTATTAATCTCTCTAAACCATCATCTTTCAATTACCTTAAATTAATCATGTGTAGATTTTTTTTAAAAAAACTCCACATCGCATCAATATTTAATGTCCCGTGCGAGGGCCCCTTTATTTTATCCTGTCATTATCCCTTCAAGTCAATTTTTTAAAATTACAAACCTTATTAAAAAGGTCAAATTTTATTCGATAATAGAATCAAATCGGTTTAACCAGATGACGACAATGTCATCGTTTTTTTTTAAATCGTGTTAAACAGACCCCTAAGCAAAAAATAGTTGAAGCTTCTAATTAGACTAAAATGAATCAAAATATGCATAAAATACGTGTTCAAATACACTTAAAATAATTAATGTAAACTAAAGAAATAATGTAAATATCTAACTTTATACATGAAATATTTTCTTACATATGCAACATTAAATGTTAACTCCAACCCTGGAACAACACGTTCAATATGGTCTATGAAATTTTTAAAACTAAATTACATGATGATCCTTAAATACGTGGTAAAAATAAAAAGATATCTTAATAAAAATAAAATGTTTCATGTTTGATTTTTTTGACAGCGATGTCATGTCACTCAAATCCTTCTATAAATCATCCTTAAGCATACCGTTCTCGAGTGTATTTCTGCGATTTTTCCCCATTTGTAAGCCCCTTCCTCATCTTTCACTTAACTTTTCGTAACAATGGATATTATCCATTGCTTAATTACTTAAATACATAACAAATATCATATTCATTGCTATATTTTTAGCAATTAAACATAAACGGGTATTGAATTCCGTTGTAATTGTTGCCATATAGTAGAAAATCATACAAATTTTAACCAAAAAGTCAACTACTAATCATCTTTGTATAAAACTTTAGTAATAAATATTAAATTTATTGTGAACTATGATAACAGATAATAATTTTGCATTGAATGATTTTCGTTATGGTTTTAACAGTTACTACAGTAAAATTTACATAAGATAACGAATAAATTGAATATCCATTGTCATATCTTTCAATGTTAAAAATATAACAATGAATGTTACTCATTTTCAAATTATTTTTATCCTTGTAATTATCAACAAATGTCATATTCATTATTAAAGGTCCGTATAATAACGATTTTTCTATTAACTTTTTAGTTAAAACTTATACTAATTATTAGGGATTTTAATGATTATTAGAAGAAAAGTTGATAAATAACCTTTCTATATGATTTCTTTTAAGGAATATAATAAATAATACGATATTCATTATGATTTTAAAGAATGTAGTAGCTAGAAATATTAATTGGCATATACTATTATATTAATTTATATATCTAATACTAAAAAGACTATTGCAACTATTACTAGATTATATGCTACCATTGGCCAATATTGTTGTATTGATAAAAATACATTCAAAATTATTCGTAACTATAGGTTAATATTATTGTAGTGCTTCCAAACTTTCAATAACACCACATTATGTAACTCAAATATTATGCATAATAAAATACAAATCAAACAAGCAAACACGAAATAATCAGATAATGTGGCGTACATGGTCCACCCTTAAGTAGGTTACTCCTAAGCAACGACGTCGGGTCTCTCAAGTGTTATCTAGCTAGACACTACCCTCACTACAATTAGGAGATGTCATTGTAGCGATCTGGTCAAACTACCACAAAATTTTCATTTGTATGATCCTAGCTATTACAAACGTGTATAGTAATAAGTGCAAATGTGTATATAATAAGCATACGGAGTCTCGAACTCAGAGAGGTAAACTATTTTAAACTACTTTTAACTAAGGTAAATTAAAAACTTGGGTCAATTAAAAAACCTCAAATATACATCAATTCCTAATTGGGAACTTCATGTTTAAATAGTAACAAAGAAGGGCATAATCTTATATTTTCGTCTCAAATAAAGGCCTCTATATGCTTCCATGACCCTTTTATATCGATGCTAAACCCTGAAATTGAAAGTTCATGCTTCTCTTTGTTACATTTGAAAAATAAAGCTCGAGTTTATAATTATCGCATAATTGAGCTCCCTTTTTTAACTTTACCCTAATAACTCCAATGAACTTGGTTTTGGATGGAAGCTTGGTGTTGCCTCTTCTCTGAAGATATCCTCTCACATCCCTGTATCGAAGCACTAGATTATCCTTCCTATGTAGGCTTCGATCGAATATTTGTTGACCCTACCAGAAGGTAGGGCAAAAAGGGAGAACTACCAAAAAGAATACATCGTTTACCTAACAACAAGGTCTGAAGTTCAAGATTAATTTTATTTTGTTCATGTGAAACTGAATTCATTTCACATTGAATCCATCTCTAGAGGAAGATATTACTATTTATGCAACGAATACAATATTCCTTGCAAAAATCAATGACCATAAAAATGTGGAGGAATGGGAACAAAAAGAGAAATCGGTAGGAATGAGATGAACAATAATGATAACAAGAAAAGAAATAGGGAGGAAAGATCTCTAAAAAAAGAATGAATTATTTCGAGCTTACGGTGAGACTATTCAATCACATTAAATCCTATTTGGAGGCGGCTAAGAAAGAACTGATATTTTGTTATATAAATAAACAAACAGATAAAACGGCACCATGTGAACAAGTTGTGGATTGATGTATATATTTGTCTGATTCCGAAAAGAGAAGACCTTTGAATTTTGGCCAAATCAACGAGCAATAATTCCATGTGTAAGCTCTTTTGAGTTTTTCTATATTATTTGGTGCATACAAGTCCTTGCCAGCACTATAAGCCCACGTCTCAGGACAAGAAAACTGCGAGCCTCCTCTCGCGGTGACCTCAACCAGTCGTCCCTTTGCGTTCAGGACAAGAAAACTGCGAGCCTCCTCTCGCGGTGACCTCAACCAGTCGCTCCTTTGCCTTCAGGATAAGAAAACTGTGAGTCTCCTCTCACGGTGACCTCAACTAGTCGCCCCTTTGCCTTCAGGACAAGAAAACTGCGAGCCTCCTCTCGCGGTGACCTCAACCAGTCGCCCCTTTGCCTCTAGGACAAGAAAACTGCGAGCCTCCTCTAGCGGTGACCTCAACCAGTCGCCCCTTTGCCTTCAGGACAAGAAAACTGCGAGCCTCCTCTCGCGGTGACCTCAACCAGTCGCCCCTTTGCCCTTCTACTGAGGCCTCACCAGTCGCCTTCTCACGATGCTATTGTTGTTTTGTTAGCTAGAACATTTTAAACTTTTCTTATGTGTGTGTGTGTCCTTTGGTAACTGCCCTTTGTACTAAATATAAGGACCAAATGGTGTTTTCTTTTCCTTTTTCTTTTAGTGTGTTTTCCTTTTGATGTTGGCTTATCTTTGTCATAGAACTTCCTTTCTGAACCTTTCCCCTATCTCATGAGTGATGCTACTACATGTACCTAGACCACTGGGTGGTCTCTTTCGATGAAATGAATTGGTGATCGTTTATCTAAAAAATAATTCTATGTGTAACAACGTATCATGAATCTAATCATTAAAAACGCGGGGAAGATGTCGTTTTGTGTGAGATTTGAGTTGCCAAAGTTTATAAAGATCTAACCCTTCACAAGTATGGATGAAAATGGATAATGATGTTTCCTTGTATGATCCACCACCGTATTTGTTTCATATATATCTTGACATTTGTATTCATACATGTTTCAAAATGGATGCAGATATGGATATTACTTTAATATCCATAAATATATGTAATAGTATATTCATTTTAATATATATATATATATATATGCAGTTGTATGTTTATTTTTAACCATGTATAACATGCTTTTATATCTCCTTTCACTGTATTTGGTATAATTAGTATGATGTAAGTACATTTAGTATATGTTAATATCATGCATATTTCATCGAATATATGTATAATTAAGCTAATTTATATTGTATTTCTAATATTATTCGTACGTGATCAGTATCCATTTTACATCCGTATCCATTTTTAAAGCATGTGATAATATAGTTCTGTTGCAAATTACGGAAGCACGCACGAACAAGATTAGTCAAGCAAGCACGAAACACATGAAATTAAAAGGTTCACACATAACTGAGTTGTGTCCTTGGGCGACGACGATCGACTTTTAATATGTGGAGAAATAAGAGAGTATAGAGGATATTGAGAACCCTAACCCTATGAGTTTATATACTACTCAAGTGCAGACGGATCCTCAAAACAAATGGATCCATATACCCGAATACAAATAAAACTGTTCACAAAAATTTCACTTAGGGCAAGAGGGGTTGCATACAAGGTTCTTCAACCTGGGAATCGATTATTAGGATTCCAGGCATATTAAAAATCTCCCCTTGAATTGAATATTCTGAGAAGCTTTACCAAGCTTCGCCAGCCCCTCGTTGGAGCTACTGCCAACTATCAACATTGAGTAAGTTCAAATAATGTTTAAACTTACTCCTATGAGCTGCCTTTGTGGACATATCTATTGGATTATATGATGTGTCGACCTTCTTCACATTGATCCTCTTCTCAGGACGAATGAAGTGATATCTGACATCTGTGTGCTTAGTCCTTTAATGATGTATCTAATTCTTGGCTAAGCATATCACACTGAAACTTTCACAATATACTATAGTCAGATTAGTTGTAGATCGAGATCTCCATCTAAGCCCTTCAGCCGGATGCCTTCCTCTATAGTCTCTATCAATGCCATGTATTGTGTCTCTTTAGTAGACAAAGTAACTATTGGTTATAAAGCAATCTTCCAACTGATGACTGAATTTCTCAAAGTGAAAACGTATCCTGACATTGATTTGTTCTCATCGACATCTGCAGCATAGTCTGAATATGAATATCCAGCAATCAAACACTTTGAATCACTTCTATAAATAAGGCCATTGTTTGATATTCCTCTCAAATAGTGAAAATCTGCTTGATTACCGATTAATGCTCCTTCCCTGAGTTGCCCATGAATCTGCTAACAACGCTCACAACATGGGTGATATCAAGTTTTGTGCATCCATGGCATACATAAGACTCCCACCCGCGCTAGCATAGGGAGCATGTAGCATGTGTTCCTTCTCCACGTCTTATTGAGGTAAGAAAGAAACATAACGATGAATATTCGTAGCGGATGGAGTATCTACAGGCTTGGTTGTAGGCATTCCATGTCTCATTAAAACTTTTTCAATGTAGTTCTTTTGAGATAGGAAATGCTTCCCTTATGTGTGATCTCTAATGGTCTCCATCTCTAAAATCTTCTTCGCTAAACCAAGATCTTTCATGCCAAACTCGGAACTAAGGAACTTCTTCAAATCATCTACGATATTCTTCTTCTTGGCAACAATCAGTGAGATACTTGTTTTGTTGGAGTATGACACGGCAGGAGGGGATGCATATTGATGAATACCCATTCATCACTCTTTATTCTTATATTTTAGCTACAAAAACTTATGCAAATGCATGTAGATATGTGTAAATAGGAATAATTAGCAAAAGCATGCATTTTGTAAAAATATGTAATTAGCATGTTTTTGTGCAAAAATAAAAGAATAAAGAGGAAAAAGAAAAAGAGGGAAATATTTAGAATAAATATTGAGCAACCTAACCCAAGGGAGGGCTCAGCATGGGCCTGACCGCATAAAAGCCACACGTGGAGGGAGATAGGGGCTCATGTGTAAATATTTATGTAAATAAATAAATAATATTTCCCTCATCCAAAAAATACACTTGTATATATTTTGTACATATTTATAAGCCATTAAAAACAAAATAAAAATCTAAAAATCAAAAAACCAAAAATACACCTTCACTATGTACATAAGACCACCATCCTTTACCTATTTCACCTTGAAAATAAAGTTATTTATTTCTAAAACTTTTTGTGAATATTTCTTTTTATGTTTTGTAAATAAAAAAAATAAAAATAATTAAACCAAAAATCAAATAAAAATTACAAAATTAAAAATACAAAAATACCTTGTATATCTACCATGTATAAAAGTGTAAATAAATAATTATTTCCCTTATGAATATAAATAATAAAAATACAATAAAAATAGTCTTTTATTCCTCATTTTATCTTATAAATAAATAAAATAAAAAATGGGAATAAAAAATGTATAAAAATAACTAATTAAAAATCAAAATTAAAAATACTATATTGTATATATATACCTATATAGACCTATATTGTACATACCTTATTTTAATTTCCAAAAATTAATTAAAAATCACAAAAAATAGAAAAAATTAAAACAAACATTTTTCATGTTTTAAGTTTTTGAAAATTCGGCCATTTAAGGCCTCAAAAAAATCAAATAAAATTCTAATAATTGGCGGGCTCTGATTGGTCCACGGGGGATTGTTGACCCCCGGTCAACACCTCCCCCAGGACCACCAGAGCCGCGGATCTTCTTCTGGACCCGACTTCTCGATCTTTTCCCCATCTGATCCGAATGCCAAACCCGCAAACCCCGGGCCCTAATCCATCTGCATGCACCCGAGATCCTCGCCCGGAGGTTTGCATAGGGATCCGCGCGCCGATCGTCGTACCCGACTCCATCCTTCCCGGACCCCTAGCACTATAAAGGTCGAGCTCCGCCGCACTTTCACGCCATCTTTGGCTTGCCACCTTCACTCCCGTGACCTCCAGAACAACCACCGAGGTGACAGCTCGCGGTTGCACCTGTTGCAGAGAGGAAAGGGTGCCCCGGTCACTGATCCGGCTGCTTCGCGCCGCCGTGCTCCGACGACCACCCGGAGCTCGAGCCTCGGGAGTTGACGACCCTTGAGGCGAGGACCAGGAGCCAGCTGAGCTCCAGCATAGTCTACAACACCACCTAGGTAACCTCCGTTCCTTCTTGATTAGTCTAATTTCGAGTTACCCCCAAATCGACCGTTCGCCGTGTTCCTGTGATTCCTGCTATCTCGCTTCATATTTCGATCATCGGAGCATCCCATCGCCTTCGCCTATCCCTCACGCACGTTCTTCGCCTAGCCACTCAACCCAGCTCGCCCCGGAGCTGGGAGTCGAGCTCCACCGTCTTCCGCTCGCCGGAGCTCCTTCGCCCCACCGCGCCGATCATCTTCACCCCGCTTCTTTGGGTCGAGGCACTTTGCCCTCGACCCGCGAAGCTTTCTGAGTGTTTTGCAGGTTCAAAGGGGAGTGTCTGAGCCCCCCTTACATTCAAGACCGGAGCTTCGCGCCGCCAGCCTCGCCGGAGCCTTTCCAGGGCTCGGCTGGGCCATCGGCCACCACCATCAGCTGCGGGACGAGCCAGCGGATCTTCTCCGATCATTAGCAGCAGCTGAGGAGGACCGCAGTTCACGCACGAGGCCGGCGAAGTTCGCCGGCGTCGAGTTCCTCCATTATCCTCCAGAGCCGTCCGATGACGCCTCCGCTCCAGTTCTAATCCCAGCCGTCCATTTATTGAGGAGCAGCGACCGTCGATCCATCTGAGGAGCCCATCCGGACCGTTGGTAGCAGAGGAGAGAGGCACCTGAGCCCCAGACGTTAGATCCTCCAAGTGGCCTCGCCTCCACCGTCGATTAGGCCAAAGAGAAGAAGAAGAATAGCGCCGCCCCTCCAGACCGTCGGATCCACCACGTGGCGCGCATCTGGCCGTCGACCAATAAAGGGGTAAATATCTTAGGGCCCCCTCTTAGTTTGTCATTTTATTTCCAGTCCTGTAAATAGTTTTAAAACTTTATTTACGTAGGGTTATTTGCACTGTGGACCTTGTGGTTGTTGTTAATTGCATGTATGCCCCTGTTTGTATGTGACCACGTGCGTCGTCACGTGTAGCTTAGGGCTTTTTACATCTTTTGTCCTGTAGATCTGGGCTGTTATGAAATGAAGAAATAGTTTCTGTTAATTGCAAAAAAAAATGTAAAACAATTAAAAACCACTAAAAATGCTTTTTCTTCTTTTCTGATTTATTGACTACTTCGTAGGCCTTCGGCCAATCCGTGCTCCTTGTGATCGACCCTGGGAGCTATACCAGGTTAAACTCATAGCTAGACCGCTCGTATTTGTTTTGATTGATTTGATCTCTTTGAGTGGTTGATTTTTCTTGATACACTTAGTCTACTTGATCGAGGTCGCAACGACCATTTTTAGACCTTTACCCCGATCGTTTAGGCTGGTTATCAGAATGGCGCCGTTGCCGGGGAGCACGTCTTAGTAGTCTTTTAGATTTTTTCCGCGGCTTTTTGATTCGCGGCTTTTTGTATAGATTTTTGTATATATATATTTTTCTGATATTTCTGAATAATTCTGGACTAACCACTTTTCTTTCTATTTCTTGCGAGGGCCCGAGGAGCGAGGGCGGCATTCTTAGGAGCGCCGGAGCACCCGAGCGACGCGGAGGCGGCTTCCTTCTTCACGAAGCCGCAGGAGAGAGCTAGAGAGAGAGAGTTGAGTGGGAGAGGATAATTTAGGATTTTATTATTATTGTAATAATACAGGTACACTCAGACTTGTGGACTTGGACACTCTCGGGTCTGTTTCGCCGAGCACCGGTGTGCTCGGGGGACCCTTTAGAACTTAGCGGTTTTTCGCGGTTTTTCGTTTTCTACTTTTTACTGCCTTTCCGGTGTTTACGCGGCTTCTTGATCGAGCCCCTAGCAGTAGGATTTTCTGGTGACTGTGCCGTAATAGTAGGATCCCCACACCTAATTGCTGATCTGTTCCTATAGATCGTTAATTGGACCTACTAAAAATAATTAATAAAAATAACCGACTCATTTGCCTTCGCAGCCTACGTGTCGCGAACCTGCCCCACAAGCGCTACTCCTGAACTCGACCTGTCGAGAAGAGGAGGGGTAAGCCAAGACCGGACCCTTTGGCTTGGAGGTCGGTGATCGGTTAGACGGTTCTACGCTAGCACTGCTGTTTAGGACCTCGGTTTTTCCCGTTGCACCATTTAGGTAGTTTATTTCTTGTCTTTAAATTCTGCGCGGATCATAATTGCATGTAGAGTGCTGGAGTCAGGTACGCCTTCCTTACTTTGCATGCATCATTGATTTTCTCGCGCATCGGCTTTTTCGTCTTCTCCCCCCTGTTTTCGGCTTAAATAATCAGGAGAACCGAAAAATTCGTTAGGCCTTTTGCTTGCTTTGAAAAATATTAAAAAGAAAAACAATAAAATCGGGACTGCTAATCATACTTGATCATTAAAAACCGCTCACCCTAAAAACTTTGTCTTGGGGAGAGCAACCCCCTCATTGTCTGGTTTGGATGCGCGAGAGAGTGACCCGCACCCTAGGTAGAGCCTCCCGGTGCTAGACCCGACTGATTACCGACTTCTTAGTGCGGGCCAGTCGGTTGGGGCTAGTATCGGATATCCTAACAGGTCACGTAAGCGCTCTGATACTTTGTGTGTTCACCAAAATAAAATAGACAAGATAATTTGACCGAACTTTCACGGTCTTCAGCTCGTGTTGTGTTGGTGAACCGGGGGTTTGTTTTGTGATCATAGTTGATTCCAGATCTCATCCGCCCTACTCGCCCAGATCAAGATGATGGGTAGACGGTCTCTTAGGCAGCCTCTAGCTGCACCGCTTTCGGGCACGTCTACCCGATCATCTAGGTTGGCTAGTGAGAGCCCAGACCAGCTCTCCGAGCCCGAGTACGATTCCGCCTTGTTCCCCCTCGACCCCCTTTCTGACCTTCCTGAGAGACACGAGCCCGAGGAGAGATTGATACATTTGACAGCACCTGAGTTGGGCTCGTTTGGTTTTGCAGACATCGCTATGGCAGCCAGATCAGATGATCACTCCAGAGGTCCACAGGGAGACCAACATGTTATACTTGACCAGGGAGCGATCAACTCCACCCTGATCGCATCGCTAGAGACGGTTCAGCAGCAGCTACGCGATCAGGGGGCGTTTATGATTGAGATGAGGCGCGAGTTGGAGAGGCTCCGAGCAGAGCGAGGTTCAGAGCAGAGCGAGCCCGAGGATATACCTGATGCAGAGGACGCAGAGGCAGCAGCCGCAGCAGCAGCAGCAGCAGCCGCTGCTGCGAGAGGAGTACCACAGCCGATGCGGGCGTTACACAACCCCGGATCCACTCTGATGCATCACTGGGTGGTAGTGCCAGCTATCGTGGGGGACTTCAAGTTCCCCCCGAACACCTTGCAGCTACTACCCCGTTTCCACGGGCTAGCCACCGAGGAGCCCCACCTCCACCTCCAGGAGTTTCTGATGATCTGCAGCACTGTCCACGATCGCCACGTGGACCAGGACACCATACGGATGATAGCCTTCCCGTTTTCACTGGCAGATAGAGCAGCCACCTGGCTGAAGCATCTAGGGAAGTTTGTCCACACCTGGGAGCAGCTCCGCACCGAGTACTTGAAGAAGTACTATCCACTCGGGCGGACGAATGCAGCGAGGGCCCTGATCAGCAACTTCTCCATGTTCCCCAACGAGCAGTTCCACGAGGCTTGGGAGAGGTTCAGAGAGCTCTTAGACAGATGCCCGCACCACGACATATCGAAGCCGAACCTAGTTCAGAGTTTTTTCAGTGGGTTGACGCCAGAGCTTCAGGGTCTGGTGAACGCTTCTTGCGGCGGGTCCTACTTCGCCAAGGACCACGAGCAGGTCTGGGCCATTTACGAGGAGATGTCAGAGAACTACATGGTGATGTCTCAGACCAGGCTCTATACGCAGAAGACCCAGCCACATCAGCCAGGACCCGTGCAGTACCAGAGGATAGCACGGGTAGATGCAGGTCCATCCAGTTCGTCCGCAGTAGCAGCAGCACAGGCCGAGTCGTCCGCTGCGGACATGGGCATTATCAGCGAGAAGTTGGACCGCATGGAGCTGATAGAGAAGAAGCAGTGCCAGAGTATCACGCAGATGGAGCAGATGGCACAGGTCTTGAGCGACATGAAGACACAGCTCATGTGTCTCCAGGAGACACAGACGGCTTCGCAGCCCCGTCTTCTGTCGCGAGGCGATACCGGCGGCAGCAGCAGCTCGTCCCAGCGCTCCAGCTCCTTAGAGCAGCCTAGACAGGTTCACTTTGTACAGGCGGAGCCGTACCAGCAGCCGCAGCCCACCTACCAGTCTCCACCATCTTCAGAGATGCAGATGGTGCTCTACCAGCCGGACCAGCCGTTGGCAGTACTACCCCCAGCCCCCTTGGATGCAGAGCCGTTGATGGATGTCAACGGGATCTGGTACGACCGTCCCCAGCCTGGGATCCGACGAGACCATCCCGGATTCAGGTGGGGGAGTGGTGGTGCCCAGCCCCAGCAGCAGCCGTCAGGTCAGGGAGGGCAGTACTCCCATCAGAGAGACCAGCACCAGTCGCAGCAGCAGCCCCCAGTGTATCAGCAGCAGCCATCCTACGGTCCTCGTCCCTATCAGCAGCAGGGACAGTCTGGGAGACGTGAGCAGCAAGCTCACCCGGGATACCAGCACCAGCAGTACCCTCCGTCCTACCCCTCTCACCCACAGCAGTACCAGCAGCCTCACCCACAGAGAGGCTACCCGTCGGGCTCCCACGAGAGCCCTGCCTTGGATGATATCGCCCGCCTCCTCACGGACCAGCAGGCGACCTTCAGACGGGAGATGGATGAGTTCCGCCAGGAGATGCGGGACTTGGTGAGAGGGAAGGCCGCCATACCTGCACAGATAGAGCCCAATCCGAACAACCTGAAGCGGAAGTCTGAGCAGGTAGTACATACTGAGTTAGCCACTCCTAGCGATCCATTTGATGATACTTCTTCAGATCTGTTTGATGTTGATTTTGCCACGCTTAGGAGCGTTAGGACCCCAGCCGGCGGCGGCGCCTCAGCTGAGCACCATCCAGAGGCGCCCCAGGAGGAGGAGGAGAGCGGTACTGAGGCCGCTCCAGTCGATGACGGTGGTACTGAGGCCATCGATGATGCTGATCCCACAGGCGGTACTGAGGCCGCCACTTCACCAGATCGAGGAGGTGGTACTGATGCCACCCCAGCAGCAGCCGAGCCAGCGAGCGGTACTGATGCCGCCCGACGTCTACCTTCACCAGCAGCAGCAGAGCATCCCATCCGTGGTGGTACTGAGGCCACCGGTGTCTGTAGAGAGAGAGTTGTTGTTTTTCCTCATGGTCATGTATCTCAGGATTCTGTGATGAATAAAGGAAAAGGTTTACATTCTTTTGGTCCCACTGTGGTGCATGATGTATGTGTGGATCCGGTCCTTGAACCGCGTAGATCTTTTCCTAGTCCTTCATCTGAGAAGGACCCAGTGATCCCCTTCCCTAGAGCCCTTCAGATGGGGAAGGGGAAGAAATCAGAAAATCCCAAAAAGAGAGAGTTCGAGGAGTTCAGCCAGAGCATGATAGATCGATTCCACATTCAGCTGACCCTCCAGGAGGCTTTGCAGCACATCCCTCTTCTCCAGAGATCTTTGAGAGAGAGGACTACAGTTAGGAGGAGGAGGAGGAACCATACTTCAGAGATACATGTGCTGACAAAAGCCACGTGCTTCGCGATCCAGAACCGACTGCCAGCCAAGAGGCCAGATGCAGGGGCCCCGTATGTCAGTTGCCAGATTAGTGAGCAGAGGTTCGACCGTACTCTTCTAGATAGCGGATCGTCGATTAACCTTCTTCCGGCAGCCCTTCTCGACCGCTTCGAGTTGGGCACTCTTCGACAGAGCAGGACAGTCCTTCAGTTCGCTGATCGATCTGTCAAGAGGCCGAAGGGGTTATTACGAGACGTTATCGTCACGATTCAGGGCCTGAAATTCCCCGTGGACTTCGTAGTGTTGGACATGGAGATCCCTGAGTCAGTGACTGATACCCCCATCATCCTTGGTCGTCCGTTCTTGGCCACAGCCAAGGCGGTGACTGATCATGATAGCGGGAAGGTGTACTTTCGCGTCGAGGGCGAGAGTATACAAATAGAGACGGTTGAGGACTACAGAGCCAGACTCAGAGCCCGCTCAGATGCAAGTACCGATTCAGAGCAGCTGACAGACGCAGAGCCAGACATCCACCAGGACTGTGATTTTGTGATCACAGATGATGAGGCAGCTTGGGCAGATCTTGAGACACAGACCACCCTCTCACTTTCAGATACAGCTGATGCAGAGACGATAGCAGAGGAGAGTCTGGAGAGCACAGACCTGGTTCAGGATACCATAGAGGCAGCAGAGCCGGTCCTCGATCGCGACACGATGTTCAGTGATGGTGGTGCTGAGGCCACCTTGTTGTTCGGTGGTACTGATGCCACCGCGGATGATACAGATCCCTCGGATTCAGAGTCTGATTGGGCCGATTGCTATGATCAGATGCCAGACTTGAGTCCATCTGAGCCTAGAGATGAGGAGGAGGTAGACGCAGAGCCGAGCAGAGACAGTGCAGTTGAGCAGCCTTCTCCCGATTCAGTTTGCGAGAGGACGCTTTCACTTTCCCAGGCAGATTTGGCCGATTTAGCAGCTTTCACTCATTTTCTTCCGCAGGCAGATTTGCCAGCACCCAGCATTCCAGAGCGAAAGTCGCTCCCTACTTCGCTGAAGTATCGATTCCTTGCGGGCGATCCAGAGATGTACCCAGTCATCATCTCAGCTGAGTTGACTGGAGAGCAAGAATCCCGTCTGATGGGGGTTCTTGAAAAGAACCGCAAGGCGATCGGATGGAGCGTAGCGGATCTCCATGGGATTAGTCCAGCGGTGTGCTCCCACCATATCTATCTTGAGGAGGGGGCGAAGCCGTCGCGTGAGTTCCAGCGGCGACTGAACCCCAACCTGAGAGAGGTCGTGATGAAGGAAATATCCAAATGGTGGAGCGCAGATTTTATTTATCCCATTTCCGACTCCAAGTGGGTCAGCCCCTTGCATGTGGTGCCCAAGAAGACGGGCATCACGACTGTGATCAGTGAGTCGGGAGAGGAGATCGCTACACGAGTACCCACTTCTTGGAGGGTCTGGGTTGACTACAGGAGACTCAACCAAGCCACCAAGAAGGACCATTTCCCTCTGCCTTTTATTGACCAGATCATTGAGAGACTGGCAGGGAAGAGCCATTATTGTTTCCTGGATGGGTACTCGGGCTACAACCAGGTGGCCATCGCTCCTGAGGATCAGGAGAAGACCACCTTTACCTGTCCCTTCGGCACATATGCTTTTCGACGCATGCCATTTGGGCTATGCAATGCCCCTGCGACTTTTCAGAGGTGCATGCTGTCGATCTTTTCGGACATGGTAGGGGAGTGTTTGGAGGTCTTCATGGACGATTTCTCGGTCTACGGTGACGGATTCGACTCCTGTCTTGACTGCCTAGACCGGGTACTCCAGCGATGTATTGAGTTCCATTTGGTGCTATCTTGGGAGAAGAGTCACTTCATGGTGACTCAAGGGACGGTGCTTGGCCACATCATCTCCAACAGGGGCATGGAGGTTGATCCGGCCAAGGTTGATGTCATTAGAAAACTCGCACCACCGTCCAATTTGAGGCAGCTACGGTCATTCCTGGGGCATGTTGGATTTTATAGGAGGTTCATTCAGGATTTCAGCAAGATTTCCCGACCGTTGACTGACCTCTTGACGAAAGACACCGAGTTCCTTGTCGATGACAAGTGTCTTTCGTCCTTTGCGACTCTCCAGCAGTGCGTTATTGAGGCTCCTGTTCTCCAGCCGCCTGATTGGTCTCTCCCATTCGAGATCATGACGGACGCCTCCGATTTTGCCGTGGGGGCAGTGCTGGGACAGAGGAGGGATGGAGTGCCATTTGCCATACACTATGCTAGCCGCACATTGGATTCCGCCCAGCGGAATTATACGGTCACAGAGAAGGAGATGCTAGCAGTAGTGTTTGCCCTAGATAAGTTCAGATCGTATATCATTGGATCTAGAGTGACTTTGTTTACAGATCATACCGCCATCCGTTACCTCATGGCAAAGAAGGATGCCAAGGCCAGATTGACTAGATGGATCCTTCTACTCCAGGAGTTCGACGTTGAGATTAAGGATAAGCCTGGAGTCAAGAATGTGGTGGCGGATCATCTTTCCCGATTAGAGCAGCCTGAGGATTCTGAGCAGATTGATCCTATTCGTGATACCTTCCCAGATGAGGCGATCCTTGCTATCGCCTCACTCCCGTGGTATGCCGATATTGTGAACTTTCTCGTTGCAGGGAAAGTCCCACAAGATTGGCCCAGGCAGAGGCTTGAGACCTTCCTTGCGAAGGCCAAGTCCTACCACTGGGAGGATCCAATCCTTTACCACGAAGGAGGGGATAGCGTCTGGCGTCGGTGTATTCCTCAGGAGGAACACCATAGCGTCCTCACTTACTGCCACAAGCTTGAGGCAGGAGGACATCATTCTGGGAGGAGAACGGCACAGAAAGTGCTCCAATCCGGCTTGTGGTGGCCTACCCTCTTCAAGGACTCGGATGAGTTCGTGAAGAGGTGTACTGACTGTCAGAGGATGGGCACTTGTGGACAGCGTGATATGATGCCGATGCAGCCCATTCACTTCTGTGAGGTTTTTGACGCATGGGGCATCGATTTCATGGGTCCATTCCCTAAGAGTCAGGGATTTGAGTACATTCTGTTGGCCGTAGATTATGTTAGTCGTTGGGTTGAGGCTATCCCCACCCGAGCCGCTGATGCGAGGACAGTTTGCAGATTTCTGAGGAAGCATATCATCACGCGGTTCGGTGTTCCACGAGTTCTTATTTCTGATGGGGGGTCTCATTTAAAAAAAAATGTAAAACAATTAAAAACCACTAAAAATGCTTTTTCTTCTTTTCTGATTTATTGACTACTTCGTAGGCCTTCGGCCAATCCGTGCTCCTTGTGATCGACCCTGGGAGCTATACCAGGTTAAACTCATAGCTAGACCGCTCGTATTTGTTTTGATTGATTTGATCTCTTTGAGTGGTTGATTTTTCTTGATACACTTAGTCTACTTGATCGAGGTCGCAACGACCATTTTTAGACCTTTACCCCGATCGTTTAGGCTGGTTATCACATATGAAGTTCTTCAATCTAAGGTTGGTTAGGATTTAAGGCATATCAACGAGTTTTTATATCCATCAATATATATAGGGGGCACTTCAAATGAGGTGGGGTCTCACCGATATTGTGGTGAGCCATCGAGCAGATTCGTCAGATCTCAATCTGACTGTTGTATCAAAAATCTCATCCAAAAGGGCATTTTCATCAAATTGATTTCATTAATTTCGAGTTTCATTTATTGGTTTCAAATTGTCATTCTAAGCTTTTCTCGATTTGGTATTTTCACAAATGCCTTTAATGATTAATTTCCGATTTTGTTCCAAACAATATGAAATCAATCACAGCTTTGTAAAGTACAACGAGTTTTTGTAAAATATATTTTACTCTTTGTAAATTTTCATCAATGATTTCATTTTTATTACTATAATTTAATTTTGTAAATGGTTGTATCAGTTTTGTAAAACGTGTACATTCATTTTGTAATTCCAACGAGTTTTTGTAAAATTATTTTTCCTCTTTTTAAGCTTCAACTTTTTTGTAATTGTGTATGTTTGTTTTGTAAAAAATCCGTGAATCTTTGTAACTGAATCTCCCTCCTTTGTAAAATTCACGCATGTTTTCCACTGCATTAAAGTTCAAATGCCATACATGTTTTCGAGTCCTGCAAAATCGAGATAAAACATTGAGATTTGTAAAAAAAGATATATAAATATGTAAAACTGAATATTAGTTTAGTAAAATTATTATACGATAATGTAACGGAATCTTCCTCTTTTGTAAGAACCTGCAAAATAATAAAAATGTAAACAAACATCAGGATTTGTAAAAAAACAAATCAAAATGTAAATATAAATGTCATATATGTAAAATAACTATATCAGAATGTAAATCCACGCCTCGCCTCCCAATAGGGGAGGGGTACCGTCGTCGTTGTCTTCAACAGTCAAGAGGGAGGAGGCGGGTGGAGATCTCGGCGGTGCTGGCCGCCTGTGGCGATGAGGCATGAGGTGGTCGGAGAGGGGCACCTTGCAAAGGCGGCGGAGCGAGATGATGCGGCCGCACGAAGATGGTTGCGCCGCTGGAGTTGCGCGGAGGCGGTCGACGCTTCAGAGTCGGCGGCGAGGCACCGCTTGGAGGACGTGCAGGGGAGCGTGACCTGACGGAGAGCGGGCGGGCGGTAGAAACGCAAGCGAATCACGAGAGAGGATGGAGGAGTGTCGTCGTCAATTAAGAGAGAGAGAGAGAATGGAAATAATACAATGACTTGCCATAAAAATAGGATTTATGGTTGTCACATTCCATATTTAGAATGTGATAATGACGAAAATGGGTTTTCAGCCATTAAATTAATTTAGTTAATGTGTCGCTAATTCCAGCCGTGAGATCCAAAATAGAAGGATGAGATTGAGGGCTCACCACAATATTAGTGAGACCCCGTCTGATGAATACCCATTCATCACTCTTTATTCTTCTATTTTAGCTACAAAAACCCTTTTCAAATACATGTAGATATGTGTAAATACAATTAATTACCAAAAGCATGCATTGTGTAAAAACCTATAATTAGCATGTTTTTGTGCACAAAATAAAAGAATAAAGAGCAAAAAGAAAAAGAGGGAAATATTTAGAATAAATATTGAGCAAACCTAACCCAAGGGAGGGCTCAGCATGGGCCTGACCGCATAAAAGCCAAAGTAGAGGGAGATAGGGGCTCACATGTATATATTTGTAAATAAATAAAAACTTTATATTTTCCTCACCCAAAAATATACTTGTACATATTGTGTGTATATTTAGAAAATATCAAAAATAAAATAAAAAGATGAAAAATCAAAAAGTCAAGAATACCCTTCCTTCACCATGTGTATAAACCACACCTTTGCAATTATTTAACCCTATAAATAAATTCATTTATTTTCTAAACTTTTTGTGAAAATTCTTTATTACATTTTGTAAATAAAATAAATAAAAAGAAACAAAACAAAAATCAAATAAAAATTACAAAATTAAAATACAAAAATACATTGTATTTATACCATGTATATAAAGGTATTCATTTATTTATTTCACCCTTGTATATATGTGATAAAAATAAAATAAAAATATTCTTTTATTCCTCATTTTATCTTGTAAATAAATAAAATACAAAATTAACATTAAAACACATAAAAATAACAAATAAAAAAAAATCAAAAATAAAAATCCAATATAGTGTACATATACCTATATATAGAGCTAACCTATTTTTATTCCCAAAAATTAATTAAAAATCACCAAAAAATAGAAAAAATAAAAGAAAAATATTTCATGTTTTAAGTTTTCTCTAATTCGACCTATTTCTGCCTTAAAATAAATGGTCAAAAATCCGCTACACGTGGCAGCCGTTGATTGGGCCACGGGGGAATGTTGACCCCGGTCAACTCCCCCGCGCCTCCTTCCTTTTCTGACCGTCGCGCGCCACGCCTCCTTCCCCGATTTTTCCCACGCGCTCCAGCCTGTCATCCACTCAACCCCCGCGCCCGGACTCTTCGCCGATCATCCCTCTCCCTCGCCGGATCTTCCGCCATCAAATCAAAGCCTTCCATCTCCGTCGAGCCTCAACCCTAGTCGCCCCTGTCACTCTATATATTTTCACCTCCGCCGCCCTCGCGCCGCATCTTTGGCCATTCTCTTCTTTCCCCGTGACCTCCATCGGCAAGGCGAGAGTGACAGCGAGCTTTTGCCAGTGTTGCAGTGAGGTGAAGGAGCGAAACCATCGATCCGGCGTAACCTCGCCGTCCTTGCTCCGCCGCCGCGTCGAGCACCGAGCTTCAGGCCTTGACGCCCTTCGAAGCTACGACCAGGAGATAGCCCATCTCCAGCACAGTCTACTTCAGCCATCAGGTGACCTTAGTTCGTTCTATTTTAGTCTAATTTCCGATTACGCCCAATTCCGACCATCGCCGCATTTTTCCGATTCCGGCCACCTCACACATCATCTCGACCCCCCGACCCGACCATCACCTTCACCGTGTCCCCACGCACCTTCTTCGCCCATTCGCACAACCCAGATCGCACAGGATCTGGGATTCGAGTTCCCTCGCCGTCGCTTCGCCGGAGCTCGTTCGCCCCACCGCACCGTTCATCTTCACGCCATCTAACCGGGTCGAGGCACTTTGCCCTCGACCCGCGAAGCTGCTGAACTCTTTTGCAGGTCAAGAGGAGGCCGTCTGAGGTCCCCCAACTTCAAGCCAGGAGCTTCTCTCCGCCGGCCGTGCTCGAGCTCCTCGGAGCTTGGTTTGACCGTCGGAGACCATCAGCAGACGCGGGAGCCTCCCACGATTCTTCGCCGATCTTCAGGAGGCTCATCGGAGGTCCCTAGCGCACGCACGAGCTCGGCGAGTCTCGCCGGGGATCAGTTCTTCGAGGACCCTCCGTCGCCGTTCGATCGTCCTCATCGCTCCAGTTCTGATCGTAGCCGTTCATCTTTGGAGGAGCAGTAGCTGTTGATCTATCTGAGATCTCATCTGGGCCGTTGAGCAGCGAGGCTAAGCCACTACATCTCTCAGCCGTTCGATCATATACGTGGCTGAACCTCGACCACCCGATCTGAGCTCGGTTGCCTTCGAAGAGCCACATCGCATCTGCACCGTCCAATCAACCACGTGGACGCACGCCAGCCGTCTGATCAGCCCAGCGCTTCCATAGTCAAGGGCGCGTTTGTTCTCCGCCGTCCGATCATCCACGCGTCATCATCTGGGCCGTTGGCTATTAATAAAGGGGTAAATTTCATAGGACCCCCCTCTGCTTGTTTCATTTCTTTTTAGTCCTGTAATTTGTTAATTCAGTTGTTTATTTTCTGGGTAATTTGCATCAAGGACCTCGCGCTTTATTTTAATTGCAATTATACCCCTGCCAGTAGTGAACCACGTGCGTCGTCACGTGTCTTTTTGGGTTATTTGCAATATATGCCCTGTATGTTCTGGTTGTTATTGATTGAATAAAATGTTTTGTTTATTTGCATTTATGCCCCTGTGAGCATTGTTTTGCACATGTGCGTTATTTCTTGGGCTTTTTGCAACCATACCCCTGGGCTTTTGATACGAGTTATCAAATAGCCCTAGGACTTGGTTTTTATTACATTTAGGTCCCTGTGTGCCCCAGACACGTGCTTGGCACGTGATTTCTTGGGTAATTTGCACCAGGACCCCAGAACTTTTGGGTATTTGCACTTAGGTCCCTGTGCACAGTGCCCCACAATTATTTTTGAATAAAATATCAAACGAACTCCAAATCCAATGAAATTTTGACACATGGCTCCTGCCATGGTGTAGAAATTTCTATGATTTTTGGGGACATTTTTGATTTGATTTATTATTTTTAAAAATTCAAAAACCCTCTTTTTATTCACTGCCTGACTTTAAAATTACCAAAAAAAATATAAAAACATCTCCAAAAATTCCAAAAAAATTAGATAATGTTTATTGCTTGTTGATTGATTTTTCAGCCAATTTTGGCTACTGTCCATCACATAAAAACCATAAAAATTGAAAAACCCCTAAAAACCCATAAAAATTGTAATAAAAAATTAAAAATCCAAAAATAATAATTAGGGTGCCTAAATTTTCCTTATTCTTTATAGAATATAGGAAAATTACCTTTAGGGCTTTTTGAGATCCAAATTATTCTATTTTGTGGTCTTAAGCCTTGCAGGACAGTACCCTACATTCTTTGCATTGTTTGATTTTTAATAATTATTTTACCCATTATAAAATTCCAAAAATTCACCAAAAATAGTAAAAAACATAAAAAACCTAAAAACCAATTTTCCATAATTTTTGCATCATTTTTGTGTGTTGTATAAATTGCTGAAGTCCAGTGTTTGTGTGCTTTCATTCATTTTCTCATCTTTTCAAATTCTAAAAAAAAAATTCAAAAACAAATAAAAAAAAACCATAAAAAAGACTCTTTTGGATTCTTGACTACATCGTAGGCTTTTTAAGCCAATCTGTGCTCCTTGAGTTCGACCCTGGGAGCTATACCAGGTTAATCTTATAGCAGGACCGCTCTATTCTGTGTTTTGATTGTTTGATTTCTTTGAGTGGTTTATTTTCTTGATTTACGCATTCGAGTGACTGAGGACAACGACATTGTGACTTATTTTCTACCTTAGTTGTTCGGGAATTTTGCGTGATCAGAATGGCGCCGTTGCCGGGGAGCGCGGCTTTGTAGTCAGTTATTCATTCTGCTATTTTTGTCTCTCTCTATATTATAACTGTTTTCTGACACTCTCTCTTTCTATTTTTTGTGCGAGGTACTGCTTGGACTACTTGGAGTACACTTTTTGAGGACCCGCACGGAAGAAGAGCAGGAGGAGAGAGAGGGGAGAAAATTTTTATCTCAGAGAGAGAGAGAGAATATTATTCTTGTTGTAATAATTTAGGACTTGAACTTTGAACTGTGGACACTTGTAACACTTAGCGGGTCTGTTTCGCTGAGCACCGGTGTGCTCGGGGGACCCAATTGGATTTTCGCGGCTTTCATCGTGGTTTTCATAGCTAGCTGCCTTTTCCGGTGTTTACGCGGTTTTCCTCGAGCCCCTAGATTTAGGACTTTCTGTTGATTGTGACGTAGATATTTAAGGCCCAAACACTTAATAGAATAATCTGTTCCCATAGAACGTAATTGGACCTTAATAAAATTCATTGAAAAAGTTAGTAAAATTGGATTTGAGACCACGTGCCGTGAGGAGTCACATACAGCGCTGGCAGGACCCGTTGTGGCGGGCACCGAGTGACTCCCAAGATCGGACTCCGGACTCAATTCGATTAGCTAACTATTGTTCTTCACGATCAATAGAAGTTGCTCATCTAGGACTCGGTTTTTCCCGTTGCATCATTTAGGTAGTTTTATTTCTGTCTTTAAATTCTGCGCGGATCACTTGCATGTAGATACCCATTCATCACTCTTTATTCTTCTATTTTAGCTACAAAAACCCTTTTCAAATACATGTAGATATGTGTAAATACAATTAATTACCAAAAGCATGCATTGTGTAAAAACCTATAATTAGCATGTTTTTGTGCACAAAATAAAAGAATAAAGAGCAAAAAGAAAAAGAGGGAAATATTTAGAATAAATATTGAGCAAACCTAACCCAAGGGAGGGCTCAGCATGGGCCTGACCGCATAAAAGCCAAAGTAGAGGGAGATAGGGGCTCACATGTATATATTTGTAAATAAATAAAAACTTTATATTTTCCTCACCCAAAAATATACTTGTACATATTGTGTGTATATTTAGAAAATATCAAAAATAAAATAAAAAGATGAAAAATCAAAAAGTCAAGAATACCCTTCCTTCACCATGTGTATAAACCACACCTTTGCAATTATTTAACCCTATAAATAAATTCATTTATTTTCTAAACTTTTTGTGAAAATTCTTTATTACATTTTGTAAATAAAATAAATAAAAAGAAACAAAACAAAAATCAAATAAAAATTACAAAATTAAAATACAAAAATACATTGTATTTATACCATGTATATAAAGGTACGCATTTCTTTCTCTGCATGCATCATTGATTTCTCCGTGCATCGGCTTTTTCGTCTTCTCCCTCTGTTTTTGGATTAATAATCATCAGGAGAATCAGAAAAACCGTTAGGCCGCTTGTATTTATTTTGAAAAATATTTAAAAAGAAAAACAAAAAAAAAAATTGGGACTGGATAACATTATTGACCCTAAAAGACACTCACAATTAAAAATTTGTCTTGGGGAGAGCAACCCCCTCATTGCTTGGTTTGATTGTGCGAGAGAGTGACCCGAACACTAGGTAGATCCCTCCGGTGCTCATCTCGACTGATTACCGACTCTTCTGTGCGGGACAGTCAGTTGAGAGAGTATCGGGTATCCCAGCAGGTCACGTAATCGCTCTGATATCTTGATTGTTCACCAAATAAAATTGACAAGATAAATTGACCGAGCTTTCACGGTCTTCAGATTGTGTTGTGTTGGTGAACCGGGGGTTTGCTTGCAATCATATTTTCTCCAGATCTCATCCGCCCAACTCGCCAAGATCAAGATGATGGGTAGACGATCTCTTAGGCAGCCTCTGGCTACACCGCTTTCAGGCGAGTCTACTTCATCATCTAGGTTGGCCCGTGAGAGTCGAGACCAGCTCTCCGGGCCCGAGTTCGAATCCACCCTGTTCCCCCTCGATCCCCTTTCTTCTGTTCCTGAGAGACATGAGCCCGAGGAAAGACGAATTCATTTGACAGAACCTGAGTTGGGCTCTTCTGATTTTGCAGACATCCCTATGGCTGGAGCCGGTAGTTCAGATGATCGCCAGCCCGAACACTTTGTCTTAGACCAGGGAGCGATCAACTCCACCCTGATCGCGTCATTAGAGACAGTTCAGAACCAGTTACGCGATCAAGGGGCTTTCATGATAGAGATGAGGAGGGAGTTGGAGAGACTCCGAAGAGAGCGAGACGAGCCGAGCGAGCCGGAAGACATTCCTGATGCTGATGCAGAGGCAGCAGCCGCAGCAGCAGCCGCCGCAGCAGCGGCAGCCGCCGCCGCAGCAAGACCGATGCGGGAGTTACACAACCCAGGATCTACACTGATGCACCAATGGGTGGTGATTCCTGCTATTGTGGGGGATTTCAAGTTCCCTCCGAACACCCTGCAGATGCTTCCTCACTTTCATGGACTCGCCACTGAGGAACCCCACCTCCATCTCCAGGAGTTTCTGATGATCTGCAGCACTGTCCACGATCGTCGTGTGGACCAAGATACGATTCGAATGATGGCCTTCCCTTTTTCACTGGCAGATAGAGCAGCCTCCTGGCTGAAACATCTAGGGAAGTTTGTGTACACCTGGGATCAGCTCCGCACCGAGTACTTGAACAAGTACTATCCACTCGGGCGGACGAATGCAGCGAGGGCCCTGATCAACAACTTCTCCATGCTCCCTAACGAGCAATTTCATGAGGCATGGGAGAGGTTCAGAGAGCTTCTGGATAGATGCCCACACCACGACATTTCGAAGCCGAACCTAGTTCAGAGCTTCTTCAGTGGGCTGACACCAGAGCTTCAGGGTCTGGTGAATGCTTCTTGCGGCGGGTCCTACTTTGCCAAGGACCACAACCAAGTCTGGGCCATCTTTGAGGAGATGTCCGAAAATTACATGGTGATGTCCCAGACTCGGTTGTACACACAGAGAGTTCAGCCGCCAGGACCCGTGCAGTATCAGCGGATAGCACGGGTTGATGCGGGTCCATCCAGTTCGTCCACAGTTGCAGCCGCACAGGCAGAGTCGGCCGCTGCGGACATGGGGATAATCAGCGAGAAGTTGGACCGCATGGAAATCATTGAGAAGAAGCAGTGCCAGGGCATAACTCAGATGGAGGAAATGGCACAGACTCTGAGCGACATGAAGACCCAGCTCTTGTGTCTTCAGGAGGCACAGACGGCTCCTCAGCCCCGTCTTCTGTCGCGAGGCGATTCCGGTGGCAGCCGCAGCTCGTCCCAGCGCTCCAGCTCTTTGCAGCAGCCTAGACAAGTTCACCTTGTACAGGCGGAGCCGTACCAGCAGCAGCAGCCCTCTTACCAGGCACCACCATCTCCAGACTTGCAGATGGTGGTATATCAGCCGGATCAGCCTCTGGATGTACTCCCACCAGCCCCATACGATGCAGAGCCGTTGATGGACGTCAACGGGATTTGGTATGACCGTCCTCAACCTGGAATCCGACGAGACCATCCCGGATTCAGGTGGGGGAATGGGGGTAACCAACCCCAGCAGCAGCCAGCCGGTCAGGGAGGGCAGTACTCCCAGCAGAGGGATCACCAGCAGCACCCAGCATCCCAGCCATCATCGTTCGTATCTCGTCCCTATCAGCAGCAGGGACAGTATTGGAGACGTGAGCAGCAGGCTCACCAGCAGCAGCATCCATCCTCTTACCCCTCTCAGCCACAGCAGCATCAGGTCCAGCAGCCTCATTACCAGAGAGGCAACCCGTCGGGCTCCCATGAGAGCCCCGCCATGGATGATATAGCCCGCCTCTTCACAGAGCAGCAGGCTACATTTAGACGGGAGATGGACGAGTTCCGCCAGGAGATGCGGGACCTGATGAGAGGGAAGGCCGCCATCCCTGCACAGATCGAGCCGAATCCGAATAATTTGAAGAGGAAATCTGAGCAGGTAGTTCACACTGATCCTACTACTTCTAGTGACTCATTTGATGTTATCTCGTCGGATATATTTGATACTGATTTTGTCACACTTAGGAGCGGTAGAAGACCAGCAGGCGGCGCCTCATCTGAGCGACATCACGAGGATCCATCTAGAGCGCCAGATGAGGAAGAGGAGAGCGGTACTGAAGCCGCACATCATGATGACGGTGGTACTGATGCCACCAGAGATGCTGATTCACCCGGCGGTACTGAGGCCGCCATTTCACAACATAGAGGAGGTGGTACTGATGCCACCAGGAGGGCCGAGCCAGCCAGCGGTACTGAGGCCGCAAGACATTTAGTTGCAGAGCCAGCCAGAGGTGGTACTGAGGCCACCAATATTCATTTTGATAGAAATGTTGTCTTTTCTCGAATGAATGTGTCTCAGAATTCTGATTTGAATAAAGGAAAAGGTTTAGTTTACTTTGATCCCCCTGTGGTGAATGATGTTTGTAAGGATCCAGTCATTGAAACATCTAGACCTATTCCTAGTCCTTCATCTGAGAAGGACCCTGTGATCCCCTTTCCTAGAGCCCTTGAGTTGGGGAAAGGGAAGAAAAAAGAAAAAGACCCAAAAAAGAGAGAGCAGGAGGAGTTCAGCCAGAGCATGATAGACCGATTTCACATCCAGCTGACCCTCAATGAGGCTTTGCAGCACATTCCTCTTCTTCAGCGATCCTTGAGAGACAGGACTACAGTCAGGAGGACGAAGAGGAACAAAACCGCAGAAATTCATGTGCTAACAAAAGCCACGTGTTACGCGATCCAGAACCATCTGCCGACTAAGAGGCCAGACCTAGGGGCCCCGTATGTCAGATGTCAGATTAGTGAGCAGATGTTCGACCGTACTCTCTTAGATAGCGGATCGTCGATCAACCTTCTTCCGGCAGCCCTTCTCCACCACTTAGAGTTGGGCACTCTTAGACAGAGCAGGACATACCTTCAGTTTGCTGATCGTTCTGTCAAGAGGCCAAAGGGGTTGTTGCGAGACGTTGTCGTCACGATTCAGGGTTTGCAATTCCCCGTGGACTTCGTAGTGCTGGACATGGAGACCCCTGACTCGTTGACCGATTCACCCATCATTCTCGGTCGCCCATTCTTGGCCACAGCCAAGGCAGTGACTGACCATGACAGTGGGAAGGTGTACTTTCGCGTCCAGGGCGAGAGTATACAAATAGAGACGGTTAAGGACCACAGAGCCAGATCCAGATCCCGCTCACATGGCAGTACAGATTCAGAGCAGCTGACAGACGCGGAGTCAGACATCCACCAGGACTGTGATTTTGTGATCACAGATGATGAGGCAGCTTGGGCAGACCCTGCAGCACAGACCATCCTCTCATATTCAGATACAGCTGATGCAGAGATGATAGCAGAGGATAGTCTGGAGAGCACAGCCCTGGTTCAGGATACTATTGAGACAGCAGAGTCGGACCTTGATCGCGACACGATTCTCAGTGATGGTGGTACTGAGGCCACCCTGCTCTATGGTGGTGCTGATGCCACCTTGTTCTCCAGTGGTACTGATGCCACTGAGTTTGATATAGATCCCTCGGATTCAGAGTCTGATTGGGCAGATTGTAGTGATCAGATGCCAGATCTGGATCCACCTGAGCCTATAGATGAGGAGGAGGTAGAGGCAGAGCAGGCCAGAGACAATGTAGAAGACCCGCCTTCTCCAGATCCAGTTTGTGAGAGTTCGTTATCATTCTCCCAGGCAAATTTGGCAGAATTGTCTGCATACACACATCTTCTTCAGAAGCCAGATTTGCCAGCACCTAGCTGTCCAGAGCTAAAGCCGCTCCCTACTTCGCTGAAGTATCGATTCCTTGCGGGAGAGTCTGAGATGTGCCCAGTCATCATCTCTGCAGATCTGACTGGAGAACAAGAATCCCGTCTGATGGAGGTTCTTGAAAAGAACCGCAAGGCAATTGGATGGAGCGTAGCAGATCTCCATGGGATCAGTCCTTCATTATGCTCCCACCATATCTATCTTGAGGAAGGGGCAAAGCCGTCGCGTGAGTTCCAGCGGCGACTGAACCCTAACCTGAGAGAGGTTGTTATGAAGGAAATATCAAAATGGTGGAGTGCAGATTTTATTTATCCCATTTCCGACTCCAAGTGGGTTAGCCCCTTGCATGTGGTGCCCAAGAAGACGGGCATCACGACTGTGATCAGTGAGTCGGGAGAGGAGATTGCTACACGAGTACCCACCTCTTGGAGGGTCTGTGTTGACTACAGGAGACTCAACCAGGCCACCAAGAAGGACCATTTTCCCCTGCCTTTTATTGATCAGATCATAGAGAGACTGGCAGGGAAGAGCCATTATTGCTTCCTCGATGGGTACTCGGGCTACAATCAGGTAGCCATCGCTCCTGAGGATCAGGAGAAGACCACCTTTACCTGTCCCTTCGGTACTTACGCCTTTCGACGCATGCCATTCGGGCTATGTAACGCCCCTGCGACTTTTCAGAGATGCATGCTGTCGATATTTTCGGACATGGTAGGGGAGTGTTTGGAGGTCTTCATGGACGACTTCTCGGTTTACGGCGACGGTTTCGATTCCTGTCTTGATTGCCTAGACCGAGTGCTCCAGCGATGCATTGCCACCCGTTTAGTTCTATCTTGGGAGAAGAGTCACTTCATGGTGACTCAAGGGACGGTGCTTGGCCACATCATCTCCAACAGAGGCATGGAGGTTGATCCAGCCAAGGTCGATGTCATTAGGAAACTCACACCGCCGTCCAATCTGAAGCAGTTACGGTCATTTCTGGGGCATGTTGGTTTTTATAGGAGATTCATTCATGATTTCAGCAAGATTGCCCGACCGTTGACTGACCTCTTGACGAAAGACACCGAGTTCCTTGTAGATGACAAGTGTCTTTCGTCCTTCGAGACTCTCCAGCAGTGTGTAATTGAGGCTCCTGTCCTTCAGCCGCCTGATTGGTCTCTCCCATTCGAGATCATGACGGACGCCTCCGATTTTGCCGTAGGGGCAGTGCTAGGACAGAGGAGGGATGGAGTACCATTTGCGATACACTATGCTAGCCGCACATTGGATTCCGCCCAGCGGAATTATACAGTCACAGAGAAGGAGATGCTAGCAGTAGTGTTTGCCCTAGATAAATTCAGATCATATATCATTGGATCCCGAGTGACCTTGTACACAGATCACACCGCCATCAGGTACCTCATGGCAAAGAAGGATGCCAAGGCCAGACTTACTAGATGGATCCTTCTACTCCAGGAGTTCGACATTGAGATCAAGGATAAGCCTGGAGTCAAGAATGTGGTGGCGGACCATTTATCCCGACTAGAGCAGCCTGAGGATTCAGAGCAGATTGATCCGATCAGAGATACCTTCCCAGATGAGGCGATCCTTGCTATCGCCTCACTCCCGTGGTATGCCGATATTGTGAACTTTCTCGTTGCTGGGAAAGTCCCACAAGATTGGCCCAAGCAGAAGATCGAGACCTTCCTTGCGAAGGCCAAGTATTACCATTGGGAGGATCCCATCCTTTACCACGAAGGAGGGGATAGCATCTGGCGTCGGTGTATTCCTCAGGAGGAGCATCATAGTGTCCTCACTTACTGCCACAAGCTTGAGGCAGGAGGACATCATTCTGGGAGGAGAACGGCACAGAAAGTGCTCCAGTCCGGTTTGTGGTGGCCTACCCTCTTCAAGGACTCAGATGAGTTCGTAAAGAGGTGTACTGACTGTCAGAGGATGGGCACTTGTGGACAGCGTGATATGATGCCGATGCAGCCCATTCATTTCTGTGAGGTTTTTGACGCATGGGGCATCGATTTCATGGGTCCATTCCCTAAGAGTCAGGGATTCGAGTACATTCTGTTGGCCGTAGATTATGTTAGTCGTTGGGTTGAGGCTATCCCCGCCCGAGCCGCAGATGCAAAGACAGTTTGCAAATTTTTGAGGAGACACATCATTATGCGGTTCGGGGTTCCACGAGTTCTGATTTCTGATGGGGGATCTCATTTCATCAACGACCAGGTGAAGGCACTTGCTAGAGAGTTCGGCATAGACCATCGTGTTGCTACACCATACCATCCACAGACGAATGGTCCCGAAGTATCGAATAGGGAGATCAAGAATATTTTGCAGAAAGTCGTCCGCCCTGACCGAAAGAATTGGTCACAGCTTTTGGACTCGGTCTTGTGGGCATATCGGACGTCTTTCAAGACTCCATTGGGTACATCTCCCTTTCGCCTCGTGTATGGCAAACCCTGTCACCTACCAGTTGAGCTGAGGCACAAGTCACTCTGGGCAGTCACAGATATTTTGATGGATCCAAATGGTATAGGAGACCAGAGGAGGGCAGAGTTAGCCGCCTTGGAAGAGCTTAGAGATGCAGCTTTCTCAAACAGCCTACATTATAAGGAGAAAGTCAAAGAGTGGCATGATTCTCATATCAGCCACAAGCGTTTTGAGATTGGACAGAAAGTATGGCTGTTTGATGCAAGGCTTAGATTATTTCCAGGGAAGCTACAGAGCAAATGGAAAGGACCCTATTTGGTCAGGAAGGTACACGATAACGGTAGCATTGATATATCCGAGTTATCTTCTGAGAGTACCTTTCGAGTGAACGGCCAGCGGCTCAAACCATTTCTAGATCATGAGCCGCGGGACGTTATTATTGCTGCTATTCATTTTGCGTGAGATGTGGTCCTTTGACTCACATCTTTTTACATCTCACGCCTGATTTTCACTGTTCCTCCGCTGTATAGATCCAGTTGTCCATATCATTCTATTCTTTAGTCCCACATCCCATTTCTCATCTTATGCATATGCTATACTTAGGGTGTACTTTCCCTAAGTATAGGGGGGATGTCGGACCTGTGAGTATTCTTTTCATTCTTTCTGCTCTTGTTTTTGCTGCCTATACTTAGGGATATTTTACCCTAAGTATAGGGGGGGCAGATTCTGTATCTTCTTCACTCGGATTTCCCTTCATGAACAGCTTTATATACTTAGATTAGTTAATCCTAAGTATAGGGGGAAACCACCGAGTTCCTCTCATTCTATTCATTTATTCGTTCCTGTACTTAGTCATTCCTTTTCACTTCCCTTTTACTAAGCACGAGTTATGTCTTCTTCATCGCTCTTGATCACTCTGAGGACATCGTTCGAGCTAAAGTATAGGGGGGGTGTGTATATATTTCATATA
The DNA here is from genome assembly GCA_037367405.1 of Ottelia alismoides. Lineage (NCBI taxonomy): Eukaryota > Viridiplantae > Streptophyta > Magnoliopsida > Alismatales > Hydrocharitaceae > Ottelia > Ottelia alismoides. Next base: position 267,178 of record JAZKJV010003555.1, on the reverse strand, counting down.
TACTTTAGCCATAACCTCGTACTTTGTGTGAGTGTGTTAATAAATTAAATGGCTAAAATCACAAAAATCCACAAAAATCACAAAAATAAAAATTTTTCATGTACATAAACCTCCTTTATTCTTGCACATACATAGCTAGTGTACAAAGTATCTTGTAAAAATGATTTCAAAAATCTTTTGTGTAAAGCTTGTGTAAATATTTTTGTATCAAAATTATGTATATAGTACAAAATTTTTCCAAAATGTTTTGAAAATCAAAGTTTGCAAAATCTTGTGTAAATGTGTGTAAATATCTTTTTGCAAAAACTTGCACTTCTGCATCATTCATTCATGATTTCAAAACATTTTTCAAAATTCTTGCATGATTGTAAAATATTTGTAAATAGCATCTTGTGTACATATATGTATATAGTTTTTCCTGGATAAGAGTTGACATTAAAACCAAGCCTGGTAATTAAATTAGAGAAATGGAGCTTGGAAAAAGATCTTAATTCAATTAACTTCAAGAGGAACCTTGTAGGATTTAGGTTTAAGGCTTTTCAGGTCCGTAAGGACTTAATTCTTTGAGTCCACTAGGCTATGAGCATATGTCATCTTGATGAGCCTAAAGTAGAGCACTTAACAACACACGCATGACTCTCATAGACAATGGCTTAACTTGCACCTGCACTTTACACATGGCTCTCCATGGATGAGGTGGTGAGGAGGCAGTTTCCTTTGGCTTGGGGTAGCATATGAGGGTAGTACTTCTAGGCGGAACCTCTCTTCTTCTTATAGTGAAGGAAGTGCACCTCAACTTGGTCTAGTGGTGTTGAAAGCTAAAGACAGAAGCTGTGGGTTGCAATAAAGCTTCAAAAGAGGGATAGTCTACTGGCTCAAGGGAAATTTCTTATATATGCTGCACCATGTAGATATGTTGTACAGAAGTTGTTGAAAAAAAAAAAATGCAAAAATGCAAAAAGAACTCCAAAAAAGTGGTGGGTCGGATTGAAAATTAATAACCCCACCGGAGTGTAAAGATCTCATGAAGCTTGCAGCGGGAGACTTAGCTACACCGGCTAGGCTTCCAAAACTCTATACTTCTATCCCCTCTCCTTGAGCCGGTTGCACTTGAACTTAGAAGGGAATACCCTGCTTCTCGAGGAAAGAGTGCTAGACTGAGGCATTAGAGTTACCAGGTTGAGGGAGGTTGTTTCTTTGTTACTTCTGAGGTGGGGAGCCACATATCACTTACACCGCAAGGAAAGATTCATGGTCATTAGAGTTTGTGTATGTAGACTTGTTCTGATCTGGTTTATTGAGGAGTCTTTGCCCATAGATTGGTGGAACTTGGAGGCTGTTGAGTTTTAGGCTTAGTCCAAATAAGGTTCCGACACATTAATAATCCAAAGATCTGATCGAGCTCCATATTTCAAGTTAATGAAGGCAAAATTTAATAAGTCGACCTTGATCCATGTACATCCTCTTTTTCTTTTTCTTTCTTTTTTTTCCTTCTTTTCAAATAAGTGTTTGCTAAGGGACTAGCAAAGTTAAGCATAGGGGGGTGATGAATACCCATTCATCACTCTTTATTCTTCTATTTTAGCTACAAAAAACCCTTTTCAAATACATGTAGATATGTGTAAATACAATTAATTACCAAAAGCATGCATTGTGTAAAAACCTATAATTAGCATGTTTTTGTGCACAAAATAAAAGAATAAAGAGCAAAAAGAAAAGAGGGAATATTTAGAATAAATATTGAGCAAACCTAACCCAAGGAGGGCTCAGCATGGGCCTGACCGCATAAAAGCCAAAGTAGAGGAGATAGGGCTCACATGTATATATTTGTAAATAAATAAAAACTTTATATTTTCCTCACCCAAAAATATACTTGTACATATTGTGTGTATATTTAGAAAATATCAAAAATAAAATAAAAAGATGAAAAATCAAAAAGTCAAGAATACCCTTCCTTCACCATGTGTATAAACCACACCTTTGCAATTATTTAACCCTATAATAAATTCATTTATTTTCTAAACTTTTTGTGAAAATTCTTTATTACATTTTGTAAATAAAATAATAAAAGAAACAAAACAAAAATCAAATAAAAATTACAAAATTAAAATACAAAAATACATTGTATTTATACCATGTATATAAAGGTATTCATTTATTTATTTCACCCTTGTATATATGTGATAAAAATAAAATAAAAATATTCTTTTATTCCTCATTTTATCTTGTAAAATAAATAAAATACAAAATTAACATTAAAACACATAAAAATAACAAATAAAAAAAAAATCAAAAATAAAAATCCAATATAGTGTACATATACCTATATATAGAGCTAACCTATTTTTATTCCCAAAAATTAATTAAAAATCACCAAAAAATAGAAAAAAATAAAAGAAAAAATATTTCATGTTTTAAGTTTTCTCTAATTCGACCTATTTCTGCCTTAAAATAAATGGTCAAAAATCCGCTACACGTGGCAGCCGTTGATTGGGCCACGGGGGAATGTTGACCCCGGTCAACTCCCCCGCGCCTCCTTCCTTTTCTGACCGTCGCGCGCCACGCCTCCTTCCCCGATTTTTCCCACGCGCTCCAGCCTGTCATCCACTCAACCCCGCGCGCCCGGACTCTTCGCCGATCATCCCTCTCCCTCGCCGGATCTTCCGCCATCAAATCAAAGCCTTCCATCTCCGTCGAGCCTCAACCCTAGTCGCCCCTGTCACTCTATATATTTTCACCTCCGCCGCCCTCGCGCCGCATCTTTGGCCATTCTCTTCTTTCCCGTGACCTCCATCGGCAAGGCGAGAGTGACAGCGAGCTTTTGCCAGTGTTGCAGTGAGGTGAAGGAGCGAAACCATCGATCCGGCGTAACCTCGCCGTCCTTGCTCCGCCGCCGCGTCGAGCACCGAGCTTCAGGCCTTGACGCCCTTCGAAGCTACGACCAGGAGATAGCCCATCCCAGCACAGTCTACTTCAGCCATCAGGTGACCTTAGTTCGTTCTATTTTAGTCTAATTTCCGATTACGCCCAATTCCGACCATCGCCGCATTTTTCCGATTCCGGCCACCTCACACATCATCTCGACCCCCCGACCCGACCATCACCTTCACCGTGTCCCCACGCACCTTCTTCGCCCATTCGCACAACCCAGATCGCACAGGATCTGGGATTCGAGTTCCCTCGCCGTCGCTTCGCCGGAGCTCGTTCGCCCCACCGCACCGTTCATCTTCACGCCATCTAACCGGGTCGAGGCACTTTGCCCTCGACCCGCGAAGCTGCTGAACTTCTTTTGCAGGTCAAGAGGAGGCCGTCTGAGGTCCCCCAACTTCAAGCCAGGAGCTTCTTCTCCGCCGGCCGTGCTCGAGCTCCTCGGAGCTTGGTTTGACCGTCGGAGACCATCAGCAGACGCGGGAGCCTCCCACGATTCTTCGCCGATCTTCAGGAGGCTCATCGGAGGTCCCTAGCGCCGCACGAGCTCGGCGAGTCTCGCCGGGGATCAGTTCTTCGAGGACCCTCCGTCGCCGTTCGATCGTCCTCATCGCTCCAGTTCTGATCGTAGCCGTTCATCTTTGGAGGAGCAGTAGCTGTTGATCTATCTGAGATCTCATCTGGCCGTTGAGCAGCGAGGCTAAGCCACTACATCTCTCAGCCGTTCGATCATATACGTGGCTGAACCTCGACCACCCGATCTGAGCTCGGTTGCCTTCGAAGAGCCACATCGCATCTGCACCGTCCAATCAACCACCGTGGACGCACGCCAGCCGTCTGATCAGCCCAGCGCTTCCCTAGTCAAGGGCGCGTTTGTTCTCCGCCGTCCGATCATCCACGCGTCATCATCTGGGCCGTTGGCTATTAATAAAGGGTAAATTTCATAGGACCCCCTCTGCTTGTTTTCATTTCTTTTTAGTCCTGTAATTTGTTAATTCAGTTGTTTATTTTCTGGGTAATTTGCATCAAGGACCTCGCGCTTTATTTAATTGCAATTATACCCCTGCCAGTAGTGAACCACGTGCGTCGTCACGTGTCTTTTTGGGTTATTTGCAATATATGCCCTGTATGTTCTGGTTGTTATTGATTGAATAAAATGTTTTGTTTATTTTGCATTTATGCCCCTGTGAGCATTGTTTTGCACATGTGCGTTATTTCTTGGGCTTTTTGCAACCATACCCCTGGGCTTTTGATACGAGTTATCAAATAGCCCTAGGACTTGGTTTTTATTACATTTAGGTCCCTGTGTGCCCCAGACACGTGCTTGGCACGTGATTTCTTGGGTAATTTGCACCAGGACCCCAGAACTTTTGGGTATTTGCCACTTAGGTCCCTGTGCACAGTGCCCCACAATTATTTTTGAATAAAATATCAAACGAACTCCAAATCCAATGAAATTTTGACACATGGCTCCTGCCATGGTGTAGAAATTTCTATGATTTTTGGGGACATTTTTGATTTGATTTATTATTTTTAAAATTCAAAAACCCTCTTTTTATTCACTGCCTGACTTTAAAATTACCAAAAAAAATATAAAAACATCTCCAAAAATTCCAAAAAAAATTAGATAATGTTTATTGCTTGTTGATTGATTTTTCAGCCAATTTTGGCTACTGTCCATCACATAAAAACCCATAAAAATTGAAAAACCCCTAAAACCCATAAAATTGTAATAAAAAAATTAAAAATCCAAAAATAATAATTAGGGTGCCTAAATTTTCCTTATTCTTTATAGAATATAGGAAAATTACCTTTAGGGCTTTTGAGATCCAAAATTATTCTATTTTGTGGTCTTAAGCCTTGCAGGACAGTACCCTACATTCTTTGCATTGTTTGATTTTTAATAATTATTTTACCCATTATAAAAATTCCAAAAATCACCAAAAATAGTAAAAAACATAAAAAACCTAAAAACCAATTTTCCATAATTTTTGCATCATTTTTGTGTGTTGTATAAATTGCTGAAGTCCAGTGTTTGTGTGCTTTCATTCATTTTCTCATCTTTCAAATTCTAAAAAAAAAATTCAAAAACAAATTAAAAAAAAAAACCCATAAAAAAGACTCTTTTGGATTCTTGACTACATCGTAGGCTTTTTAAGCCAATCTGTGCTCCTTGAGTTCGACCCTGGGAGCTATACCAGGTTAATCTTATAGCAGGACCGCTCTATTCTGTGTTTGATTGTTTGATTTCTTTGAGTGGTTTATTTTCTTGATTTACGCATTCGAGTGACTGAGGACAACGACATTGTGACTTATTTTCTACCTTAGTTGTTCGGGAATTTTGCGTGATCACCGTCTCATTTGAAGTTTCTCATTATATATATATATAATATATAATATATATATATATATATATATATATATGCATCTGTATTCGTATTTGAAGATGGATAAAAAATATGGTAACAATTCGACTTAATATATGTATCTGACAGTTTGCATTCAATATTTGCCCTTAATTCTAAGATGTTGCAATTCATAATATTGTTCGCATGCTGCATCACATGAATCCATGGAGGAAGAGAAATTTAAGGAGGATGGACGAATTTATGTATAGCAAATAGAAATAAAAATAAAAATGTTATTGTTCATTGAATTATTATGACCTTCAACATGCTGCTAATTATTTAAAATTGACATTGGGGCTCCTATTGGGGGAGTTTGTATTTGCAAGTTAATAAATTAATCTACAATCTTGTTTTGCTGTCATATGTTTTTTTTAAAAAATATGTTTGTGCGCGTGTGTGTTTTTAATTGTTCGGTCAAATAGACCAGCTCTTCTTTTTTTTAAAAATGACATTAATTCAAGAAACCAGATGCAACATAAAAAGGATTAACACCAGGATTTCTCCTGGAATATTAGGATAGGATAACTTAGATGCCGCCACGAAAGAGGGATAATAGGAATAAGAATTATTCATCTTTATTTCATGTTTTCATTCAAATCAATTTCTACTTCTTCTTCATTCATTTTTTTTAGTTTGTCCATGACTTGCATGTCTTCTTTAATGTTTCCTTTATTTTGTGTCTCTGTCTTTCAAAATAATTTTTCTATTATAATTTCAAAATAATTTAATAAATTCGTAGCTTTATGATGTTGTTAATATCAATTACATATAAAAACTAGAACACGTTATAAGACATTTATTATTTAATTAACAAATTATTTTCATCCATTTGACAAATATCGACGTAAGAGTATTTGTATGTGTTTTTAAGGTTATACTGCTATTTTTATATTCATCCAGTATCTTTGGCGGCATACGAGTTTTGAAAACGGATATGATTATGATAATACATTTTTCATATTTATATTTGTATGTTTGCATAGGTAGATTTTGTTAGGATAATCAAAATCTGAGTGGTATGATGAAGAATTGAGGGTGAAAAGGAAAATTAGTATTGATGGTCACTGTATATATGTTATTGATTCGTATCTATTTGAATTAAGCTTGCCTCAACCTTGTTCTACCAATGTTACAACAACTCTCCATCTATTCAATCCATGTGATAACCTCCCACCGATATTACCATTGAGATATATCTTGAAATTTTGATACGAGTAAGAACCAATAAATTTTGTAAACAGATATATCTTAGCACACCCGTCCAGGGGAGTACGAGACGAAGCCCTCGCGGTACGAAATTTTGGATCCAATTATAGATCCATTTATTGTGTACCTTATATATACTTATATTTAGAGGAAGGTGAGCGTTATATGAGAGTTTTCTTACGAAAGAGACCATCTCGATTGGTAGTGTATATCATGTACTCAAATTTTTCTACATAATGAGATCCATCTTGTCTGATTTTTCTCCACTGCATAGATGGGGTTTTCCGCATAAAACTGTCGATCTCACATGCGTGGTTGCTTGTAGATTGTTTGAATGCTCTGTTGGACATGCGAGCTCATGACGAGCCATTATGCAATAAATGTTATTGAAAATATCACTCTCGAATCGGAAATGAAGAATAATTAGTTTGCATAATAGGTCCCTTAGTACAATTAGAAATATGTACCATGGTCATCTTAATGATCATACAACTATTGATTCAATTTATTGAATCATGGAGGATGGTGCTTTGATGAATATCTCAAGAGTTAGATTGAGGACTCATCAAGTACCGTCAAATGATTGTTAACAGAAGATCTCCAGCCTGAAAAGGAGATGGCAATTTTTTCTTTAAAGGTTGATATCTAACCGAGCCCTCTTGATGCAGATCCCTTGCATAGGAATAGAGATTCGGAGGTTTTAGATAAGTTAGGTCAAAGAGGTGACTTAACGAGATCGAGATAACCAAAGACCTATGTTGTATGCTGTCACGATATAGGCATGCATCCTCTGATCAGAGATAGATGTGTTACTATATGTCTGTGTGTATTTGGCAAACCAATAGGTTGATGACCTAACCAAGGTCTATACAGTGCTGCGTTGGTGTGCGTGCAAGGGCATATGAGTAAAAACAATCTCTCAAAGGGATCATACATGTTCATTTACTGAACTGAAAGACATGAGCTCACTCATGAGATATTGGGAAGAATCAAATTCTGCGCACGGTCGTCTCGCTTTGGAAGCTTGACTGAATTTGTAGGGTTTGATATATGCTTTTGGAAAGTATATGATCAACACTTAGGTATGATATGTGCTTTTGGAAAGCATATGATCGATACAGACTCCTAATGATCAAATGAGAAACATAATGATAAACCCAAAAGTAGAGAGTGTAGATCTAATACTTCGGGTTTGTTCTTGATCTTCCAGTATGCAAGATGTACATGTATTGGGAATACCTGAGGGTGATGTGATCATAAATGATTGTATAACCATGATGCTTCCATTCTTAGGGAGTGATGAAGTGGGTCTAGATTTTAGTGACTCTTCTCAGTAGAGAAGTGATTTGATCTTGGTCCAAATGTTGGACATCGATCTGAATGTGATTCAGATGCAATAAGAAGATTAGGTCTGCGGCCTTGATTCAATCAAGCATCTATGGAGAGTCCACAAGATATGGATTTGAGATGTAATATGAATGTCCAAGACATTATACGTAGAATAATACAATCGCCATGTCCTTATCTCCAAGTATACGCGGAGAAAGCGCATTATCCTTAAAAGAGTTCATGTATAATCTCCAAGTGATTAACTATTTATGTGAACTGGATTCACGTTGGATAATTAATTGAAAATATAAATCACTTTTTATTTTAGGTTGTGAATGTGACTCACATGATTCCAATAGCAAGATTGCAATATTCATAAAAATAATTATGAATTATTTTTGTTGAATAATTTACAATAAGTGTTGTTGTAAATATTGGAGATTTTCATGGAATAATGTAATCTCACGAGATTACATGGAGATTGCACCTTCCTATTAAGAGGGTGGATGGCCACCAATTCCATTAGGAAAGGATTGTCCCCCCAATGGAAGGAGACAATCTTCCTTCCATGTATCTCCATACTTGATTGATTTAATTTGGGATTAATTATATTGATATATATAATCTAAATAAATTTAATTGTTGTTGTTGTGTTTTTTTACACCAAAATCTTGGTCACAAAAAAAGCATAAATCAATCTTATCCATTAATTTTGTGTAATGCATGGATTGTGATTCATGGACTCCCAAAATACCATAAAAGACGAGGCACCCCTTTATCTTCAAGTTATAACAATAAGAACATAAAGCTCTCTCCATCTCTCTCTCTACATGTCAACCCCCTCTCTCTCAGTGTGGTCATTGATGAATACCCATTCATCACTCTTTATTCTTATATTTTAGCTACAAAAACCTTTGCAAATACATGTAAATATGTGTAAATACAAATAATTACCAAAAGCATGCATTGTGTAAAAAGATATAATTAGCATGTTTTTGTGCAAAAATAAAAGAATAAAGAGTAAAAAGAAAAAGAGGGAAATATTTAGAATAAATATTGAGCAACCTAACCCAAGGGAGGACTCAGCATGGGCCTGACCGCATAAAAGCCAAAGTAGAGGGAGATAGGAGCTCATGTGTATATATTGTTGTAAATAAATAAAACTATATTTTCCTCACCCAAAAATATGCTTGTACATATTTTGTATATAGTTAGAAACTATTAAAAACAAAATAAAAATTTAAAAATCAAAAATTCAAAAATGCCCTTTCACCATGTGCATAGACCATCATCCTTTATTCATTTAACCCTATAAATAAATGTATTTATTTTCAAAACTTTTTGTGAATATTCTATGGTATATTTTATAAATAAATAACATAAAAAGAAACAAAATAAAAAGCAAATAAAAATTACAAAATTAAAATTACAAAAATATATTGTACATATGCCATGTATATAGTTGTACATAACTATTTATTTCACCTATGTATATAATTAATAAAAATAAAATAAAAATAGCCTTTTATTCCTCATTTTATTCTATAAATAAATAAAATATAAAATAGGAATAAAAATGTATAAAAGTAACTAATTAAAAAAATCAAAATAAAAAACACTATATTGTATAAATACCTATGTATAGCTATACTATGTAAATACCTTATTTTTATTTCCAAAAAATTAATTAAAAATCACCAAAAAATAGAAAAAAATAAAATAAAATTATTTCATGTTTTAAGTTTTTGCTAATTCCATCATTTTCTAGCCTAAAATAAATAAACAAAAAATCAATTACGTGGCTTTTCCTGATTGGTCCACGGGGGATGTTGACCCCCGGTCAACTCCCCCGCGGACTCTTTCCTTTTTGAGAAAATGCGCGCCGCCCCGCCTTCGCCATTTTTTCCACGAGCCTCCAGCCTGTCGCCCACGCAAACCCCGGGCCCGGATTCTTCGCCGATCATCCGACATCCTCGCCAGATCCTTCGCCGTGAGATCCACGCCTTCCATAGCCGTCGCCTCCCAACCCTAATCGGGCCTGCAACTATATATAGAACCACCTCCGCCGCCTCTGCGCCCCATCTTTGGCTCGTCCCCTTCTTCCCAGTGAACTCCAGAGGCATCGCGAGAGTGACAGCAAGCGATCGCCCTTGTTGCAGCGAGGCGAGGAGGTGAAACCACTGATCCGGCGTTCTTCGCCGCCGTTGCTCCGCCACCAGCGTGAGCACCGAGCCTCGGGCCGAGACGACCCTTGAGGCTACGACCAGGAGCACCCCTTGCTCTTCCCCAGTCTCTCCGACCACCCAGGTAACCTTAGAGCTTCCTTATTTCGCTTAATTTCTTGTTTCCCCCAAATCGAAGCTCTGCCGATTTCCTTTGATTCCGACCATATCGCGTATCCTCTCGATCACCGGAACCCACGCTCACCTTCGGCATCCCTCGACGCACCTTCTACGCCCATTCGTTCAACCCAGCTCGCCCCGGAGCTGGGATTCGGGCTCCACCATCCTCCGCTCGCCGGAGCTCATCCGCCCCGACGCATCGATCACCCTCACGCCGCTTCATCGGGTCGAGGCACTTTGCCCTCGACCCGCGAAGCTTTTGGTTCACTTTGCAGGCCAAGAGGAGGGCATCTGAGCCCCCCTCACTTTCAGACCAGGAGCTCGTCGCCGCCGACCTCGCCGGAGCCCCTCCAGGGCTCGGCTGGGTCATCTGAAGCCATCACAAGCTGCGGGACTCCATTGCGGACCTTATCCGATCATCCGAGGCAGCTGAGGAGGTCTACATCACGCGCACAAGGCCGGCAAAGCTCGCCGGCCGAGTGTTCTTCCAGTATCCTCCTTCACCGTCAGATCAGCCCCTCCGCTCCAGTTCGCATCTCAGCCGTCCATTCATCAAGGAGCAGCTACCGTCGATCATCGTGAGGGGGCTGATCCGGACCGTTGGCACAGAGGAGAGAGGCCCCAGCACCTGAGCCGTTCGATCACCCACATGGCCCCCTCTGCACCGTCGATTGGCTCAAGTGCGGAAGAGAAGAGAAGCGCCCGCCGTCCGAGACCGTTGGATCATCCACGTGGCGCGAATCCAACCATCGACGTTAAATAAGGGGTAATTTACCTTAGGCCCCCTCGTAGTTTATGTTTTCACTTTCAGTCCTGTAAATATTTTATGCGTTTTACTTACGTAGGGATAATTGCACATTGGACCTCATCTTTTAGCTTATTTGCATTTATGCCCCTGTTTGTGTGAGCCACGTGCGTCGTCACGTGTGTATTTGGTGTATTTGCAACTTTAGCCCTGTAGTTCTGGTTGTTTATGAATGAATGAAATATTTTTGATAATTGCATCTATGCCCCTGTGAGCATTTTATTTCCGCATGTGCGTCTTTTAGTGGGTTATTTGCATAACAACCCCTGAACTTTTTGGTACGAGTTACCAAAAGGTCCTCGGACTTGTTTTTCTTACATATAGGTCCCTGAGTGCCCCAGGCACGTGCTTGGCACGTGTTTTGCTGGGTATTTTGCACCAGACCCCCCAGAACTTTGGGTATTTGCACTTTGGTCCCTGTGCACATTGCCCCTCCTTTATTTTTGAATAAAATATCAAATCACCTCCAAATTCGATGAAAATTTGACACATGGCTCCTGCCCTGGTGTAGAATTTTTGTGAATTTTTGAGGACATTTTTTATTTCATTTGCTATTTTTAAAAATTCAAAAACCCATATTTTTGCTACTGTTTAGAGTCAAAAACCCCCAAAAAATATCAAAACCCTTTTAAAAATTCCATAAAAATTAGTTACTGTTTATTTTGTGTTCCTTGATTTTCTAACCAATTGTGGCTATTTTTCATTGAGTAAAAATCCTAAAAATCTAAAAACACCTCAAAACTCATAAAAATCATAATAAATAATTTAAAAACCCAAAAACAATAATTTTGGTGCTCAAATTTTCCTTGTTTTCTCTAGTATACAGGAAAATTACCTCCAGGTCTCTTTGAGATCCTTAGATATTTTATCTTTGGGTTTTGGGCCTTGCTGGACAGTACCTTATCTTTTTAGTACTGTTTGATTTTTAGAAAATAAAATACACCTTATAAAAATCCCAAAAATTCACCAAAAACACTTAAAAACCTAAAAAACATAAAAACAATTTTTCTTGAATTTTTGCTTGATTTTTCATGTATTAAATAAATTGTTGAAAGTGTGCTTGTTTTCGTGTTTCCTTATTTTCTCTACATATTAAAAATCCAAAAAAATTTGAAAACAATTAAAAATCACTAAAAAGTATTCTCTTGGATTTCTGACTACATCGTAGGTCTCTTGGCCAACCCGTGCTCCTTGTGTTCGACCCTGGTCGCTATACCAGGTAAAAAGAATAGCGAAAGACCGCTTACATTGAATTTCTTGATTTTCTGAGTGGTTTACAAATTTTTCCGTTGACCGAATTGATCGATTAAGGACAACGACATTGTGATTTATCTTCCACTTTAGTCGCGTCGACATTCGGCTCATCAGTCATCCACCATGTAGCCCTAGAGAGAGTCGTCATCTCGGCAGCATCGTCGTTATGCTGCCGAATCGTTTGCTCATGGATCTCCATCTCCTTCGGTGTGCCTCTCCCGTGAAGAAGTCATCGGATCTCGTGTGACGAGATCAGGAGATTCATCGCTTGGACATCAACATGGATTGCGAGAAGCGCATATCGCATCAGATCGAACTTGAGATATGAGGTCTCTTCGTTTAGAGACTCGATCACAACCACGCTTCAAGAAGTAACCCTAATACTTGTTTGTGGTTTAGATGAAATGATCCGAGAAGTGTTCTTGGATTATATGATTTCATCATGTAAAAATTTTAAATTCCGCTGCATCGAGCAACTAGTGCGACTAGTTGCTCTCGATCGCATATGATGCGATCCTCACGCTTTCGTGACACGCTTAAGGATTTGTTCTCATATCCTTCATGCTCGAATAGTTTCTCAACAAAGTGGTATCACATTATAAGTAAACAATGTTTTTACTAGCACACTGCTACGACTGCTAGTAGCGAGTTAGTGGTCTTATAAGGAAATGTGACCCTAATCCCACCACTAGTAGTCGCATAAGTAAAAATGCAAGAACAAAGTTTTGGCGGCCAATTTTGTGCCTCATATGTGACCACCAGTAGTCCCCCAATTGTGCTCGTAATTTTTGAAATATAACATGACCTCATTTCCCCCTCTACGAAATACAAAAACTCATCTCTTCCTCGACCAAGGTAACTACCCACTCTCCTCCCTCTATACTCGACGAGCCTCCTCCCTAAGAACCCTCATCGAGCGTCGATCATCCTTCCTTGTGGTCATCTCCAACACCATCATCTCAAGCATGGGTCTTCTCAGCCCTCAGCTTCGGGTTCTCGACCTCGACCACCTCCTTGTCCCCTTGCGATTCCTGCCAAGAACCGGTCAACGACGTATATACTACCTAGGTATGCCTCATGTATTTTCATTATTTAATCTATACATTTACTTAATGACTTGTTATTTCATGTATATGTTATTTTTATTATGCACTATTTGTATTCGATGAAATGCCTAAGATAAACTTTAGATGTTTGGTGCATGTATCTATGTTTGGTGCTTCTGTCTTTGTCTAATTCTGCTAGTAAATGCACTTTTCCACTATTTTAATTAACACATAGTATGATTTCTAATATAAATATAAATGTGTGGTTGCTAATCAAGTATGGACATGTATGTAGCGTTGAAGTTTGCATGGTAATGTGTGGGTGTGAGTTTAAAGTGTATGGGTGTGTGTTAGTATGTATGCATGTGTGTTGGTGTGTGTGTGTGTGTTGGTGAATGTGAGCGTGTGTTGGTGTATGAGTGTATGTGTGTGTGTGTGTGTGTTGGTTTGTATGAGTGTGTATGTGTGTGTTGGTGTGTGTATAAGTGTGTGTGTGTGTGTTGGTGCATGTGTGTATGTGTTTATGTTTATGTGTGTGCGTGTGATGCATCTGGTATTCATCATGCTAAAATTCAATTATTAAACTCCTTTATTAAATAATTCAATAAAAATCACTGATAATTACTTATTATCATAGTGTTTTATATTGTATATAAACTGTGTATAATTAACCTATATTTAGTGTATTAATTACTAACCTCCTCTCTTATTTTCTTTCTTATTAAAAACCTTCATAAAATTAGGTTATTAATTATCTATAATTACTCTAACCTTTAAAAGAGATAAAAAATACAAAAAAACTCAAATCCAAAAAGCGGTGTTTTATCCCTTTAAAATTTCCCCGAAAATACACTTTTGTACAAATGACCTTTTTTGGCTTTTTGTTCAATAAAAAACTTGTAGATCTCATCGAGATCTACAACTTTCATGATTTGACTTTTTCTAATTTTGCTTCAAACTAATTCTTTATATTTTTTCTTAATTTTGTATTTATTGATTTTCCTGGAGCGGTCATGTGGCACTCTCTGGAGAAGCCATGTGACCACCCCCTCTTGAGCCACCTATCCCCCTCTTGGAGCCGTCTAATCCTCTCCTACCTGCTTCCATAACAACCGTCCGCTCCCGCTTCACTGACAACCATCAGATCTAATCTCAGATCAGATCCTAGCCGCCCGCTCGTGCCTGCATGTCCTCCGTCAGATGACTTCCCATCTAGCTGCTCTCGCTTGTCCACGTCGCCCCTTCATCCCCTACCGTCAGATCAAACCCCCATATCCAATGTGAGCTACACCCACCCCCCACCCCTTCTAAGACCACGCGATCACCTCCTATCCAACGGTTCCCCTCGCTCCACGTCGTCCAACCCCTTCTATTGTTGGATGAATCTCAAGAGCACATCTTCACCGTTCGCCCCCGCCTTAATCATAACAGCGAGATCAGGCCACAAGATCTGATCGTTGCTCTCCACTCGTGCCTTCATCTGGGCCATTGGATCAAAAGATCCAATGGCTCTGCGTCACCTTCCTCCTCAAATGCCTCCCCCGTCACGTTCGTTACACCTCACGAGTAAGTCGCCCCTTTCCATTTTTATCCCTCTCCTCTGATCACCGCTTTGCCCCGTAACGCTTCCTCCACAAAGCCGCTTCCTTCGAGTCCCTCGTGTAACCCCCAACACTTTCCCCCTTCACTCCTAGCATTCATGTCAACTATTCAGAAACCCTGCCTCACCACTGAAAACCGCCTCCTTCTCCCTATAAAATCACCCCTCCCCCCTCCGCCATTGTTACCCCAGTCCACTAATTCACAGGTTAAGGCCAAGCCTCTGTCGCCCCTCCGGTGACAGCGGATGGCGATAATGACGAGGCGATGATAACCTTGTCAGCCCAAGTGTCGACCCATGGTCTCCGACCATATCGTAGTGGTTCCACCACTGCTGAGCTCTATGCCTAAGGCTGAGTATGCCAGGCGACGACCCAAGGTCCCTTGGACCTTAGCCCAAACCTCCCGACCGTCGTCTTCTTCTCCTAACCTCCAGGTTCCTTCTTCCCCTGGTTTTCATGAAATCTCTCCTATCTATTCCAACCTACATAACCTCACTCAACCTCACCTGATTATCCTACAAGATCCACCAATCACCTTCGCCAACCCCCTATGCCATCACTTTCCCTTCTCCATGATCCCACCCACCTTCGCCAACTTCACCTCCACTTCAGTCACCTCCATGGACCCCGATCTCACTCACAACCATGTACCGCACCATGCTTCGTCTATGTCAATAACATATGTAGGTCCATATCACTCAATGGCATGAGCTCAAGCCCCCTCGTCGATCTCGTGCTCCGCCTCTGACGAGGCCCCATCGACTTGCCACTCTGTTCATCCCCGGAGCCTCGTCGCACCACCAGTCTCTTCGCCAGGACCTTAGGAAGATTATTAAACACTCAGACGAGCATCTGGAGCACGGAAGAGTTTCCAGGACGACTACCCTAGTAATGTCACGCCTCTCAACACGAAGCTCCAAGCTCGGGTCACCCAAGCCACCGTTCACTGCCACGTGGCGCAAAGCAGCTGCAAGCCATCCGAGCCTGACCCGTACATGCCCAATGCGTGAGGGTTGGTTTATTTGCAGAGACGACCTTAGGCTTTCCCAAAATTACAAGAAGGTCCAGGCACATGTGTCTCATGTGCGCATCTAGACATTTTACAAGAAAGCCCCGCTCGATCTTCGTATTTACATAAATGTCCCTCCGTGCTTTTGGAAAATTTTTAGAGGCCCCCTGTCGATTTTTCTAAATTGCAAATAAGTCCATTCAAGGAACTATTTGTGATTATTTATCCTTTTTTCCATGTATTTATTTCATTTATGTCCCTGCATTGTTTTCATCATAACTTGAGCATCTTATATCCAAACTACATGATTTCAATGTCATTTTGTTGTTTCTTCATCTATCTAATAACATAATTAATTTTCTAATTTGACACTAAATAAAATATGGTGAGTTGATAAACGCAGAATTGAGAGCGGTCGTATTGACTCACAAGGCGAGTCAACAGTCGGTGTTTTGACCACTACAAAATCCTAGGTTCAACAATTAACCCACACTACAGATCAACAATTAGAAATAAATGTGGAGTTAAAATTTATTTTTAACTCTGCACAAAAGATGTATAGCAAGCAAGTATGCAGAGAGTTCGAACACAGGGAGCAAACAGGGTAATTCAAAAAAATGCGTGTGAGTGAGTGTGAGTGATGTCTACACTAAGCAAGCAAGCAAAGATTTTTGTGAGTTTTTAATTTTTAATTTTTTTAATTTTTAATTTTGTATTTTGATTTTTAGTTTTCTGATTTTTATAATTTATATTTTATATTTTTTTCAATATTGGAATATAAAGACAATGTAATAAAAGAGAAGATAGAATATTAAGCAAAAATAACCAAAAATTCAGAAATAAAGTCTTTTTGATATTTTTATAATTTTTTACTGTTTTTGTGATTTTTTAGGGTTTTTCCAAATGTTTTTGGTATTTTTAAATACTGAAATAAATCAAAAAAATGACAAAGCTACTGGCAGGGGGTAAAATTGGAATTAAAAATAACAAACAACCACCAAAATTTTTCAAACTAATTTTAAAATACAGATAATAAAATATAGAGTAAACAGGAACTGAGTTTGTAATTTTTGGAGTTTTATAGAATTTTTTATATTTTTTTTGAAGTTTTTATGTATTTTTGAATTTTTAAGGTTTTTCTTTTGAGATTTTTAGGGATTTTTGGACTGACACTAAAATATGATAAAATAGACAGTAGGGAATTTTTTTGGAATTTTTCGAGGTCTTTTAATATATTTTTGGTATTTTCTAAGCTAGACAGTAAATAAAAAGCATGTTTTTGATTTTTAATAAATAGAAAAATAAAATAAAATCAAAAATTAAAAATATGGCATTACAGTACAAGTACACAGTAGCTTAACCCTAATTTGTGAGAATTTTTGGAATTAAGATGAGTCTCCAAATAATTACGTTAAGCACACAAAAATATCATAGCCTAGCAGGGGTATATATGCAAATATCCAAAAGTCCAGGGGCATACATGCAATTTTCCACAAAATATAACACTTAATATCAAAGTTTTGGTACTGAAACAAAATAAACCCAAGATCGAGGGCCTCTATGCAAAATGCCCTCACCTCACGTGTACATGTCACGTGAGGTGACGTGACGGAGGACCTGTATGTAAATAAAATAAAGGCAGGGGTCTTTTTGCAAATTTTACAAAGTTTTTACACTACAGAGGAAAGTTTGTAGACTAAAATGTAAATACAAAATGCGCGGGGTTAGAATGCAAAATACCCCTCTTGCGCACGATCCAACGACGGATGAGATGCCACTTAAACACGTGGCGCGCAACGAATGGCCGATGACGCTTCGCTGGATGCACGGCTGAGATCTGATCTCCCACGAACGATCAACGGTCGAAGCAGGGGGGAATCGAACGGTGGTCGTGCAATCTGGGGCGTCTCCAAGATCCAACGGTGGAGAGTCGATGAAGAAGAACAGCGAAGAACACCGGCGAGGGTGAACTTGGCCGCTCCAGATCTCCGTCCTCCGGTGATGTCAGAGCTTCAAAATGGACATGGAGCGTCCCTGGGTATTCGTCTTCCTCCTGGAGTCGTCAAAAATCCACGGCAGTGGCCGTGGTGCTCGCGGGCGGCTGGCGGAGCTGTGGGGCTTCGAGAGCTCCGACGAGCTTTAAAACTCGCCTCCAGGCACACTTTGGCGTGTGTTGACCCTGCAAAAAGATTAAGGAGGTCCAGGGAAAACTGCCTGGACCTCTGGATGGACGTGGGGATGCGTGAAGCGAGATGGCTATGAACGGCCGGAGGAGCGCTCCGACCAAGATGACCGATTGGGCGAAATAAGCGAAGAAACTCGGATTTTTTGGGGGTTTTTGATCCTTAAGCTAACAGGAACTAAAAGCATGCAAGAAATAAATGGGGGGAAGACCTCAATGGCCGGAACCAGAGGAAGTTGCAAACCTCGACCGTCGGAGTTGCGGGAGGTAGGGGAGACACCTCCGACCTCTGAAGCCTTGGCTGAAGAGCTCTCGTCGGAGCTGTCACCTCCAGGAAGCTCTGGAGCACAAGATTGGCGCGAGGGGTGGAGCGAAGGGAATCCAAATTCTAATTGAAGGTCGGGGGTTCACTTTATTTGGTTTGACCTTGAGCTGCGGGGGATCAAAGACCAATGAATCTCAGGCGCCTCAGTGATCCTTGGCCCAATGTAAACACATGGCGGGCAAGGTGGATGATCGAGGAATAAGTTTGCAGAAGAAGTGGAGTGAAATGGTGAAAGACGCGACCTAGAGAAGGCCGCCAAAAACGCCAAAAACCAGGTCTTCTGACAGGGGTAGGTGGGGAAGGCGACCAGTTGACCGAGGTCAACTGGTGGCGCCTCCTGGTTGGTCCACGTGGACCAACCAGGAAAAACCCACTAAAAATGATTTGTAAATTCGTTTAAAAATAGAAAAAAATTTTATTAATTTTAGGTTATAAAATGAAAAATGTTTCTTATTTTCTAAATAATTTTATGGTGATTTTTAATTATTTTTATGAGGCTTATTTTTACAAGTTACCTTTTATAGCCCTTTATAGGTATAATATCTATATATTTAAGTATTTTATTTTTATTTTGTGTTTTTAATTTATTTATTTTTGGTTATGATTTTATAAAATTATAAAATACTTTTATACACATAAATATATTTTTATTTTATTTTTCTGATGTATTTTGTACATTTAATAAAATAAAAGAATATATTATATAGGTATACATATAGGTATAATACCTGTATGATCTATATGTGTTTATTTTTATTTTGAGTTTTCTTTAGGTTTTTGTTCTAGTTTTAATGTACATAATTATTATAAGGAATATTTACACAATTATAAAAATATAAAAGTATAAAAATAATGAATAAAGAATAAATTGAATATTTTAATCTGTGCAATTATACAATGAGGGTCCAAAACTCAACTTTCAAACCGTAGTTCTACCAAATGCGAAACTACCGCCATTAAATAGCTTATTTTATTCTATATACAATTAAAGGTGATTTTGAGGCATTTGGAGTTTTCATTTGTGAGATACAGGTCTGGGAAGTTGGGATTCTGGCTTTTTATTCAGACCAGAACTTTTTATGTGTACATTATTTTTCTGTGAAATCAATTTTGTATTTTTATTTATAAATTTGTCTACAACTTTCATGTACAAAGTTTCTTCATTTGATGTATAAAAGGTGGAACCAAAAATAGGTCCCAAAATGAATGAAAATAATATAGGTATTTGACCCTTATCTCCCCCTACTTTATTCCTGGTCGACCTATTCATCAAGATGCCTAGGTCTCGGGGTTTCGGGTCATAAAATATTTACAATATTTTATTCTTTTTCTTTTCTTTCATTTATTCTATAATTTTGGCTTTAATTACAGTATTGTATACACTATTTACATGCACATGCATGAATGCTAAGATGCGGTATTTAATGCTATTTATAGGCATTTGCTAGGGTTTTTGGTGCCAAAATGATAGAATAAAGATGATGAAATGTGGATTCATCATCCCCCTATACTTTACCTTTGCTAGTCCCTAACAAACACTTATGCAATAAGTGCAAAAGAAAAAGAAAGAAAAGAAAAAGAAGAGCTTGGATTTTATTTGATTATCAAACTTGTCTTCACAAAATCAAAGTTTGGAGCTTAGGTCGGACCTTTGGAATTTTAGTACGGGTGACGACTGTCCTGACCACTAGGGTGTAAGGTGCTAAATGGTCATTGCGACCCAAGCAATCAGGCTCGATCAATCAAGAAAAATAGACCACCAATATAAAAATCAACTCGAAAATCAATAGCGGTCTTGCTATTATTTTAACCTGGTATAGCGACCAGGGTCGAACACAAGGAGCACGTAATGGCCTCGCGGCCTACGAAGTAGTCAAAAATAGAATGAAAGAGAAGAAAAGATTATTTTTGGTGATTTTTAGAGTTTTTATATTTTTTTTGGATTTTTAATTAATTAAGAAGCTAAAGAAAACAAGTACACAAGGCAATTCAACTATTTATTTAATGTATCAAAAATCAGTCAAAAATTCCAATAAAATTTTTTTGGGTGTTTTATGTTTTTTACTGTTTTTGGTGAATTTTTGGGATTTTTCTGATTTTTATATGATTTTCTAAAAATGAAACAATGCACAAAAAGGAAGGTGCTGTCCAGCCGAGCTTAAGGGACTTAGATAAAATATCTAAAAATCCCTAATAATCCTGGAGGTAATTTTCCTGTGTAGAGAAATAAATAAAGAAAATTTAGGCACCTTAATTATTTTTTTTGGATTTTTAGATTAATTATAAAATTTTTATAAGATTTTCAGTGTTTTTTAATTTTTATGAGTTTTATATGATGAAAAATAGCCAAAATTGGCTAGAAAATCAAGCAAGCCAAAACAAACAGTAGCTAATTTTTTTTAATTTTTAGATAAGTTTTACTACTTTTTTGTGATTTTTCAAATCAGACAGTATCGAAAATTGATGTTTTTGAATTTTTTTAAAAATATCAAACAGTGTCTAAAATGTCTCCAAAATTTATAGAAAATTTTACACCATAGCAGGAGCCATGTATCCAATTTTCATCAAATTTGGAGTTGATTTGCTATTTTATTAAAATCACACACAAGGGCATAGTACACGGGGACCTAAATGTAATTAAAATAAGTTTCAGGGGTCCGGTGTAAAATTCCCAAGGATCCACGTGCAAAGCGCGTGACCTGAGGCACTCAGGGACCTATTTGCAAGAAAAATTAAGTTCCTGGACTAATTAGTAACACGTACTAAAAGTCCAGGGGCTTCAGTGTAAATTACCCGCTATATAACGCACATGCACAATCAAACCATTCACAGGGGCATATTTGCAAATCTTAGAAACATAAATTAATTCAGAAACACCCTGAAACTATAGGTCTATATATGCAAATAACCCAATAAAGTTCACGTGACGAGGCACGGGGTCCACGTAGACAGGGGCTTAAATGCAAATACCAGAAATTATAAGGTCCAAAATGCAAATGTACCAAACTAAAATAAACTATCTAAAATATTTACAGGACTCAATAGTAAAGACAAAATAAGAGGGGGCCTAAGTGATATTTACCCCTTATTTATTATCCGAGGAGCTGGATGTGCGCCACGTGTCTGATCGGTCGGTGGAGGATGCGCGGCGCACGACAAAGGGAACCCTCGGCGAGATCCGACGGTTGGGAAGAGCGCCACGTAGCAGATCCAACGTACGAGAACGGTGGCTCCTTTAACCTTGAAGCGCTGGCCTGATCGAACGGGTGAGGGACCTCCACGTGGCAGATCTGACGGTGCTGGAGCGATGTGGAGAAACCCTTGGTGAATCGACGGCTGAGAAGAGGACGCGTGGAGATCGGATGGCTGTGAATCACGAGCGCCTCTTCATCTGATCGTGCGGCTCAGATCTATCCTCTAAAGAATCTGACGGTGGGGACGCTCCTGGATGGATGGCCTAGATGCGAACTGGAGCGGGAGGATGATCTAACGGTGCGAGGAGGTCTTGGAAGAACTCTTGGCCGGCGAACTTCGCCGGCTCGAAACTCGAGCGTGGGGACTCCTCGTCGGCTGCAGGAAGGTGATGTCGCGCAGGATGACCACTCGGATATAAGGTGCTAATCGGTCGTTGCGACCCAAGCAATCAAGTGCGAACAATCAAGAAAAATAGACCACCAAGAGAGATAAAAATCAATCAAAATGCGAAATAGCGGTCTTGCTATTTATTTAACCTGGTATAGCGACCAGGGTCGAACACAAGGAGCACGGGTTGGCCTTGCGACCTACGAAGTAGTCAATCAAAGAAGAGAAGAGATTTTTGGTGGTTTTTAAGGGTTTTTATATTTTTTTGAATTTTTCATATGTTAGGAAAATAATAAAAGCAAAGAAACTTCACACTTCAACAATTTATTAAATGCACTAAAAATCAACCAAAAATTCTGACAAAAATATTTTTATGTGTCTTATAATTTTTAGTGTTTTTGGTGAATTTTTAGGATTTTCTGATGTTTATTTAATTTTCTAAAAATGAAACAGTGACTGAAATGAAAGGTACTGTCCAGCCGAGCTAAAAAAGCCTAGATAAAATATCTAAAGGCCCCAAATTAGCTGGGAGGTAATTTTCCTGTAAAGAGGATAACACAAGGAAAATTTAGGCACCTATATTATTATTTTTGGATTTTTGGTTTAATTATTAGAATTTTTATAAGTTTTAAGTGTTTTTCAATTTTTAGTGGTTTTTAGTAATGACAAATAGCCAAAATTGGCTAGCAAATCAAGCACAACAAAATAGACAGTAGACAATTTTTTTGTAATTTTTGAACACTATTTAATATTTTTTTGGGGTTTTTAAAGTTAGACAGTAGTAAAAATGGAGGTTTTTGAATTTTTAAAAATATCAAATCAACTCAGAAATGTCTCCAAAAAGCCTTGAAAATTTTACACTATAGCAGGAGCCATGTGTACAATTTTCGTTGGATTTAGAGGTAATTTGCTATTTTATTCAAAAATGAAAAGGGGGCACAGTGCACAGGGACCAAAGTGCAAATATCCGGAAGTCTGGGGGGTCTGGTGCAATTAACCCAGCAAAACACGCGCTACGCGCGTGCCTGGGGTACTCAGGAACCCAAATGTAATGAAAATAAGTCCCGAGGACTATTTGGTAACAGGTGCCAAAAGCCCAGGGGCTTATCTGCAAATAACCCAACAAAATCCGCACATGCTCAAATAAAATACGCACTGGGGTATAAATGCAAATAAACACAAACTTTCATTCATTCATTAACAGTCAGAACTACAGGGGTACGATATGCAAATAAGCCAAAAACTCACGTGTCGATGCACGTGCCAGACCATATACAGGGGCATAACTGCAAATAAAACTAAGCACAGGGTCCTCGGTGCAAATATCCCAAAAACTAAACAACGATATTACGTATTTACAGGACTAACTACGAAATGCAATAAACAGAAGGGCCTAAGCGTAGTTTACCCTTTATTAATGCGGACCGCAGGATGGATGCCACGTGTGTGATCGGACAGTAGTGGGTGACTGGGGGTCCAACGCTGCGCTCCAAAGGGAAATCCGACGGCGGGGACGTGGCCACGTGTCTGATCTAACGGTCAAGGACGTCAGTGGCCAAACCCTCGCGCATCGGGCGGCTGGGATCGGTCCTCCTCAGATCTGACGGTGAATGCGGCTCCTGGAACGGACGGTCCAGATGACAACTGGAGCGGGAGGGCTGATCGGACGGCGGCTGAAGTCGAGGAAGAACAGGTGGCCGGCGAAGTTCGTCGGCCCAGTGCGTGCGCTCCTGACCTCCCCTGCTGCGCCTGAAGATCGGAGAAGCTCCGGCGTGGTGCTCTGCAGCTGCTGATGGCCTCCGATGGCCCAGCCGAGCTCTGGGGAGCTCCGGCGGAGTCGGCGGAGGCGAGGCTCCTGGCCCGAATGGCCCAAACCCTCAGATGGGCTGGGAAGTACCTGCAAAGACGACCAGAAGACTCGCGGGTCGAGGGCAAAATGCCTCGACCCAGTTAGTCGGGGTGACGGTGAACGGTGGGGCGATATGGGCGAGCTCCGGCGAAGGGGGGGGACGGTGGAGCTCGAATCCCAGCTCCTGTGCGAGCTGGGTTGGATGGGGATATGGAGAAGGTGCGCGGGAAGGAGGCGATGATGAATGTGGATTCCGATGATCGAATAGAGCTATGGAGTGGTCGGAATCAGCGTAACACGGCGGAGCCACGATTTGGGGGAAATGGAAAATCAAAGAAAAAGAAGGAACGACGGGGCTACCTGGGTGGATGGTGAGACTGGGGACGAGCTAAGGATGCTCTGGGTCATCGCCTCGAGGAGCGTCTCCCTCCGAGGCTCGAGCTCCTGCTAGTGGCGGAGAAAGGCGGCGAAGCTTCGCCGGATCAGTGGTCACGCTCCCTCTCCTCGCTTCAACAGCACAGGACGCGAGCTGTCACTCTCACGAGCACGCTGGAGCTCACAGGGGGTGGAATCGAATGGCCAAAGATGGGAATGAAGGTGGTGGAGCTCGGCATATATATGGGTGCAGGTCCGACTAGGGTTGGTCGGGTAGGGCAATGGAAGGCGCGGATCCCGAGGCAAGGGCTCCGGCGAGGATGTCGGATGCAAGGAGAAGAAGCAGGACCCGGGGTTTGCGGAGATGGCGAGCGGATCGAGCGCGGAAAAAGAGGAGAAGTCGGGTCGGGCGCGAGATCCGCTGGAGAAGAAGGTCCGCGGAGGGAGTTGACCGGAGGTCAACATCTCCGTGGACCAATGAGAAGCTACCACGTGGAAATGATTTGAAAAATCATTTATAAATAGAAAATGGCAGAATTATTAAAAAGTCAAAACATGAAATATTTTTCTTTTAATTTTTTCTATTTTTGGTGATTTTTAATTAATTTTTCAAAATAAAAATAAGGTATTTACAATATATAGCTATACATAGGTATATGTACAATATGTATTTTAAATTTTTGATTTTTAATTTGTGATTTTTGTGCATTTTTATTCCCATTTTATATTTTATTTATTTATATCATAAAATTAGGAATAAAAAGATATTTTTATTTTATTTTTATTATTTATATACATAGATGAAATAAATAGATATGTACATATATACACATGGTATATTTACAAAGTATTTTTGTGTTTTTAATTTGTTCTTTTTATTTTGTTTTTATTTTAATTGTTTTGATTTAATTTATTTACAACATAAAGGATAGAATATTTACAAAAATTTTGGAAATTAATTTTATCTATTTATAAGGCTAAATAAATATAAAGATGGATGTCTTATATACATGATGACTATATACAAGGTGATGTTTTTATTTATTTTCTTTTTAATTTTTATATTTTTATCTTGATTTTATGTTTATAAATATATAAAAATATTTACAATCCAATTTGAGTCTATTTTTGTGAGGAAAATACTTTTATTTTATTTACATAAATATTTACACACATGAGCTCCTATCTCCCTCTACTTTGGTTTTTATGCGGTCAGGCCCATGCTGAGCCCTCCCTTGGGTTAGGTTGCTCAATATTTATTCTAAATATTTCCCTCTTTTTCTTTTTACTCTTTATTCTTTTATTTTTGCACAAAAACATGCTAATTATTAAACTTTATACAATGCATGCTTTTGATAATTATTTATATTTACATGAATATACATGCATTTGCAAAGGTTTTTGTAGCTAAAATATAAGAATAAAGAGTGATGAATGGGTATTCATCACCCCCCTATACTTAACTTTTGCTAGTCCCTTAGCAAACACTTATTTGAAAAAGAAGTGAAAAAGAAAGAAAGAAAAAGAAAAAGAGGGGAATGTACATGGATCAAGGTTGAATATTAAACTTTCCTTCATTAAATTGAAATATGGAGCTCGATCAGATCTTTGGATTATTAATGTGTCGGAACCTTATTTGGACTTAAGCTTAAAACTCAACAGCCTCTAAGTTCCACCAATCTATGGACAAGACTCCTCAATAAACCAGATCAGAACAAGTCTACATACACAAACTCTAATGACCATGAATCTTTCCATGCAGTGTAAGTGATATGTAGCTCCCCACCTCAGAAGTAACAAAGAAACAACCTCCCTCAACCTGGTAACTCTAATGCCTCGGTCTAGCAACTCTTTCCTCGAGAAGCGGGGTATTCCCTTCTAAGTTCAAGTGCAACCGGCTCAAGAAGAGGGGGAAGAAGTATAGACTTTTGGAAGCACAGCCAGTGTAGCCAAGTCTCCCGCTGCAAGCTTCATGAGATGTAACATGGATACCATAAGCTTTTGCTTTATTTGACTATATACACTCCGGTGGGGTTATTAAATTTTCAATCCGACCCACCACTATTTTGGAGTTCTTTTTGCATTTTGCATTTTTTTAATGCCTCTGTACAACATATCTACATGGTGGAGCATATATACAAGAAATTTCCTCTTGAGCCAGTAGACTATCCCTCTTTTGAAGCTTTATTGCAACCCACGGCTTCTGTCTTTAGCCTTCATCACCACTAGACCAAGTTGAGACGCACTTCCTTCACTAGAAGAAGAAGAGAGGCTCCGCCTAGAAGTACTACCCTCATATGCTACCCCAAGCCAAAGGAAACTGCCTCCTCACCACCTCATCCGTGGAGAGCTATGTGTAAAGTGCTGGTGCAAGTCAAGCCATTGTCTCTAAGAGTCATGCGTGTGTTGTTAAGTGTTCTACTTAGGCTCATCAAGATGGCATATGCTCATAGCCTAGTGGACTCAAAGAATTAAGTCCTTATGGACCTGAAAAGCCTTAACCCTAAGCCCTATAAGGTTCCTCTTAGAATTAGGTGGATTAAGATCTTAATCAAGCTCCATTTCTCAATTTAATTCCAGGCTAGTTTAAATGTCAACTATCATCCAGGAAAAGCTATATATATATATACAAAGATGCTATTTACAAATATTTACACTTGTGCAAAAGTTTTGAAAAATGTTTTGAAATCATGAATGGATGGATGCATGAAGTGCAAGTTTTGCAAAAGTATTTACAAACATTTACACAAGATTTTTGCAAACTTTTGATTTTCAAAACATTTTGGAAAAATTTTGTACTATATACATAATTTTGATAAGAAAATATTTACACAAATTTTACACAAAAACTTTTTGAAAACATTTTTACAAAAATAATTTTGTACACTAGCTATGTATTTGCAATAAAAGGATGATTATTTACAGGAAAATTTTTTTTTAATTTTTGTGATTTTTAAGGTTTTTAGCCATTTTATTTATTAACACACTCACACAAAGTACGAGTTATGGCTAAAGTATATATGAAATATATACACACCCCCCCCCATATACTTAGCTCGAACGATGTCCTCAGAGTGATCAAGAGCGATGAAGAAGACATAACTCGTGCTTAGTAAAAGGGAAGTGAAAAGGAATGGCTAAGTACAGAAATGAATAAATGAATAGAATGAGAGGAACTCGATGGTTTCCCCCTATACTTAGGATTAACTAATCCTAAGTATAGCAAGATGTACATGAAGGGAAATCCGAGTGAAGAATGAACAGAGTCTGCCCCCCCCCCCCATACTTAGGGTAAAATATCCCTAAGTATAGGCAGCAAAACAGGAGAAAAAAGAATGAAAAGAATACCCGCAGGTCCTACATCCCCCCTATATTTAGGGTAAAGTACACCCTAAGTATAACATAATCATAAGATGAGAAAAGGGATGTGCGACTAAAGAATAGTGTGATATAGACAACTGGATCTATACAAGTCGGAAGAACAGTGATAATCAGGCGTGAGATGCAATAGATGTGAATCAAGACCACATCTCACGCAAAATGAATAGGGGCAAGATCAGCGACCCGCGGCTCATGATCTAGAAATGGCTTGAGCCGCTGGCCGTTCACTCGAAAGGTACTCTCAGAACACAACTCGGATATATCAATACTACCGTTGTCGTGTACCTTTCTGACTAGGTAGGGTCCCTTCCACTTGCTCTGTAGCTTCCCTGGAAACAAACGAAGCCTCGCATCAAACAGCCATACTCTCTGTCCAATCTCAAAATGCTTGTGGCTGATGTGAGAATCATGCCACTCTTTCACTTTCTCCTTATAATGTAGGCTGTTTGAGAAAGTTGTATCTCTCAACTCCTCCAGGGCTGCTAACTCTGCCCTCCTCTGGTCTCCTACACCATCTGGATCCATAAGAATATCTGTAACTGCCCATAGTGACATGTGCCTCAACTCAACAGGCAAATGACACGGCTTGCCATAAACGAGGCGAAGGGGAGATGTGCCCAATGGTGTCTTGAAAGACGTCCTATATGCCCACAAGACCAAGTCCAAAAGCTGTGACCAATCCTTTCGGTCAGGGCGGACGACTTTCTGCAGTATAGTCTTGATCTCCCTATTCGACACCTCGGCTAGACCATTCGTCTGTGGATGGTAAGGTGTAGCAACACGATGGTCTATACCGAACTCGCTAGCAAGGGCCTTCACCTGGTCGTTGATGAAATGAGACCCCCCATCAGAAATCAGAACTCGTGGAACCCCGAACCGCGTGATGATGTGCTTCCTCAAAAATCTGCATACTGTCCTGGCATCAGCGGCTCGTGCGGGGATAGCCTCAACCCAACGACTAACATAGTCAACGGCCAACAGAATGTACTCAAATCCCTGACTCTTAGGGAATGGACCCATGAAATCGATGCCCCATGCGTCAAAAACCTCACAGAAGTGAATGGACTGCATCGGCATCATATCACGCTGTCCACAAGTGCCCATCCTCTGACAGTCAGTACACCTCTTCACGAACTCATCAGAGTCCTTGAAGAGGGTAGGCCACCACAAGCCGGATTGGAGCACTTTCTGTGCCGTTCTCCTCCCAGAGTGATGTCCTCCTGCCTCAAGCTTGTGGCAGTAAGTGAGGACGCTATGGTGCTCATCCTGAGGGATGCACCTACGCCAGACACTATCCCCTCCTTCGTGGTAAAGGATGGGATCCTCCCAATGGTAAGACTTGGCCTTCGCGAGGAAGGTCTCAAGTCTCTGTCTGGGCCAACCTTGTGGGACTTTCTTAGCAACAAGAAAGTTCACAATATCGGCATACCACGGGAGTGAGGCGATAGCAAGGATCGCCTCATCTGGGAAGGTCTCACAAATTGGATCAATCTGCTCAGACTCCTCATGCTGCTCTAAACGGGAGAGATGATCCGCCACCACATTCTTGACTCCAGGCTTATCCTTGATCTCAATGTCGAACTCCTGGAGTAGAAGGATCCATCTAGTCAATCTGGCCTTGGCATCCTTCTTTGCCATGAGGTATCGGATGGCGGTATGATCTGTATACAAAGTCACTCTAGATCCAATGATGTAAGATCTGAACTTATCTAGGGCGAACACTACTGCTAGCATCTCCTTCTCTGTGACTGTATAATTCCGCTGGGTGGAATCCAAGGTGCGGCTAGCATAGTGGATAGCAAATGGAACTCCATCCCTCCTCTGTCCCAGCACATCCCCCACGACAAAATCGGAGGCGTCCGTCATGATCTCAAATGGGAGAGACCAATCTGGTGGATGGAGGACAGGAGCCTCAACAATACACTGCTTGAGAGTATCAAAGGACGAAAGACACTTGTCATCAACAAGGAACTCGGTGTCTTTTGTCAGCAGGTCAGTCAACGGTCGGGCAACTCTACTGAAATCACGGATGAACCGCCGATAGAAACCGACGTGCCCCAGGAAAGACCGTAACTGCCGCAAATTGGATGGTGGTGTGAGTTTTCTAATGACATCAACCTTGGCCGGATCAACCTCCATGCCCCTGTTGGAGATGATGTGGCCAAGCACTGTCCCTTGAGTCACCATAAAGTGACTCTTCTCCCAAGAAAGAACCAAGCGGACCTCAATACATCGCTGGAGTACTCGGTCTAGGCAGTCGAGACAGGAGTCGAATCTGTCGCCGTAAACCGAGAAATCATCCATGAAGACCTCTAAGCACTCCCCTACCATGTCCGAAAAGATCGACAACATGCATCTCTGAAAAGTCGTAGGGGCGTTGCATAGCCCAAATGGCATGCGTCGGAAGGCGTATGTGCCGAAGGGACAGGTAAAGGTGGTCTTCTCCTGATCCTCAGGAGCGATGGCCACCTGGTTGTAGCCCGAGTACCCATCCAGAAAACAATAATGGCTCTTCCCTGCCAGCCTCTCAATAATCTGATCAATAAAGGGCAGGGGGAAATGATCCTTCTTGGTGGCCTGGTTGAGTCTCCTATAGTCAACACAAACCCACCAAGAAGTGGGTACTCGTGTAGCAATCTCCTCTCCAGACTCGCTAATCACTGTAGTGATGCCCGTCTTCTTGGGCACCACATGCAAAGGGCTGACTCACTTGGAGTCGGAGATGGGATAGAAAAAATCGATGCTCCACCATTTCGAAATTTCCTTCATGACAACCTCTCTCAGATTTGGGTTCAGCCGCCGCTGGAACTCACGCGACGGCTTCGCCTCATCCTCGAGATAGATATGGTGGGAGCACAGGGCCGGACTATTCCCATGGAGATCTGCTACGCTCCATCCTATTGCCTTGCGGTTCTTTTCAAGAACCTCCATCAGACGGGATTCCTGCTCTCCAGTCAAATCGGCTGAGATAATGATTGGGTACATCTCATGCTCACCCGCAAGAAATCTATACTTCAGCGACGAAGGAAGCGGCTTCAGCTCTGGACAACTGGGTGCTAGTAAATCTGGCTTCGAAAGAAGACGCGTGTATGCTGCCAAATCTGTCCAGGAGACTGAAAGTGTACTCTCGCAAACTGGATCGGGAGAAGGCTGCTCAACTGTGCTGTCTCTGATCTGCTCTGCCACTACCTCCTCCTCATCTGTAGGATCTGGTGGACTCAGGTCTGGCATCTGATCATCACAATCTGCCCAATCAGGCTCTGAATCCGAGGGATCTGCATCAAACAAGGTGGCATCAGTACCACCATCACACAAGGTGGCCTCAGTACCACCATCACTAAGAACCGTGTCGCGGTCGAGAACCGGCTCTGCTGCCTCTGTAGTATCCTGGACCAGGGCTGTGCTCTCCAAGCTCTCCTCTGCTGTCATATCTACATCAGTGATGTCTGAAAATGAGAGGATGGCCTGTGCGGAAGGGTCTGCCCATGCTGCCTCATCGTCTGTGATCACAAAATCACAGTCCTGGTGGATGTCTAGCCCGACGTCTGTCAGCTGCTCTGTATCTGTGCTGGTCTCTGAGCATGCTCTCTCTCTCTGGCTCTGTAGTCCTCGACCGTCTCTATTTGTACACTCTCGCCCTCGATGCGAAAGTATACCTTCCCGCTATCATGATCAGTCACCGCCTTGGCTGTGGCCAAGAACGGACGACCGAGGATGATGGGGGTATCGGCCACTGAATCAGGGATCTCCATGTCCAACACTACGAAGTCCACGGGGAATTGCAGGCCCTGAATCGTGACGATAACGTCTCGCAACAACCCCTTCGGCCTCTTGACAGATCGATCAGCAAACTGAAGGACTGTCCTGCTCTGTCGAAGAGTGCCCAACTCGAAGCGGTCGAGAAGGGCTGCCGGAAGGAGGTTGATAGACGATCCGCTATCCAATAGAGTCCGGTTGAACCTCTGCTCACTAATCTGACATCTGACATACGGGGCTCCTGAATCTGGCCTCTTGGCCGGCAGACGGTTCTGGCTCGCGAAGCACGTGGCTTTCGTCAGCACATGTATCTCTGAATGATGGTTCCTCCTCTTCCTCCTGACTGTGGTCCTATCTCTCAAAGATCGCTGAAGAAGGGGGATGTGCTGCAAAGCCTCCTGAAGGGTCAGCTGTATATGGAATCTGTCGATCATGCTCTGGTTGAACTCCTCTTGCTCTCTCTTTTTTGGATCTTTTTCTCTTTTCTTCCCCTTCCCCATATGAAGGGCTCTAGGGAAGGGGATCACTGGGTCCTTCTCAGATGAAGGACTAGGAAGAGGTCTAGACGGCTCGACGGTCGGATCCGCACACACATCAATCACCACAGTGGGATCAGAAGAAACTAAACCTTTTCCTTTATTCAAAACAGTGTTCTGAGATACATCAACAGAAGGAAAAACAACATCTCTCTCAAAATGAACACCGGTGGCCTCAGTACCACAACGGGCTGGCTCTGCTAGACGTCTCGCGGCCTCAGTACCGCGTGCTGGCTCGGCTACTCTGGTGGCGTCAGTACCACCTCCTCGAACTGGTAAGGCGGCGGCCTCAGTACCGCCGGAGGAATCAGCATCCTTGGTGGCATCAGTACCACCGTCATCCTCGGGTGCGGCCTCAGTACCGCTATCCTCCTCCTCATCTGGCGCCCTGGGTGGATTCTCGAGTAGTCGCTCAGATGAGGCGCCGCCTGCTGGTGCTCTACCGCTCCTAAGTGTAACAAAATCAGCATCAAACAGATCTGAAGACATATCATCAAATGGATCACTAGGAGTGGCATGCTCAGTGTTAACTACCTGCTCAGACTTCCTCTTCAGGCTATTCGGATTCGGCTCTATCTGTGCAGGGATGGCGGCCTTCCCTCTCATCAGGTCCCGCATCTCCTGGCGGATATCGTCCATCTCCCGTCTAAATGTAGCCTGCTGGTCCGTGAGGAGGCGGACTACGTCGTCCAAGGCGGAGCTCTCATGGGGGCCCGACGGGTAGCCTCTCTGGTAATGAGGCTGCTGGAACTGGTGCTGCTGCTGCTGAGAGGGGTAGGAGGAAGGATGCTGCTGATGGTGTGGCTGGTGAGCCTGCTGCTCACGTCTCCAAGACTGTCCCTGCTGCTGATAGGGACGAGGAACGAAGGACGACTGCTGGTGTGGCTGGTAGGCTGGGGGCTGCTACTGCTGGTGATCTCTCTGCTGGCTATACTGCCCACCCTGACCGGATGACTGCTGCTGGGGCTGGTTACCTCCACTCCCCCACCAGAATCCGGGATGGTCTCGTCGGATCCCAGGCTGGGGACGGTCATACCAAATCCCGTTGACATCCATCAACGGCTCGGCGTCGTACTGGGCTGGCGGGAGTACTGCCAGAGGCTGATCCGGCTGGTATACCACCATCTGCATGTCTGGAGATGGTGGTGACTGGTAGGAGGGCTGCTGTGGCTGGTACGGCTCCGCCTGTATAAGGTGAACCTGTCTAGGCTGCTGAAAGGAGCTGGAGCGTTGGGACGAGCTGCTGCTGCCGTCGGTATCGCCTCGCGACTGAAGGCGGGGCTGTGAAGCTGTCTGTGCCTCCTGGAGACACATGAGCTGGGTCTTCATGTTGCTCAGAGTCTGTGCCATCTGCTCCATCTGCGTGATGCCCTGGCACTGCTTCTTCTCGATCAACTCCATCCGGTCCAACTTCTCGCTGATAATACCCATATCCGCAGCGGACGACTCTACCTGTGCTGCTGCAACTGCGGATGAACTGGATGGACCGGCGTCGACCCGTACTATCCTCTGGTACTGCACGGGTCCTGGCTGCTGTTGGGGTCTGACCTGAGTATACAACCGGGTCTGGGACATCACCATATAGTTCTCGGCCATCTCCTCGTAGATGGCCCAGACCTGGTCGTGATCCTTGGCGAAATAGGACCCGCCACAAGAAGCATTCACCAAGCCCTGGAGCTCTGGTGTCAGCCCGCTGAAGAAGCTCTGCACAAGGTTCG
The DNA here is from genome assembly GCA_037367405.1 of Ottelia alismoides. Classification (NCBI taxonomy): domain Eukaryota; kingdom Viridiplantae; phylum Streptophyta; class Magnoliopsida; order Alismatales; family Hydrocharitaceae; genus Ottelia; species Ottelia alismoides. The sequence continues at coordinate 233,546 of JAZKJV010003555.1, read as the reverse complement.
GCTTCGAGATATCATGGTGCGGGCATCGGTCAGTAAGCTCACGGAACCTCTCCCATGCCTCATAGAATTGCTCGTTGGGGAGCATGGAGAAGTTGCTGATGAGGGCTCTTGCCGCATTGGTCTGCCCGAGTGGATAGTACTTGTTCAAGTACTCGATGCGGAGCTGCTCCCAGGTGTAAACGAACTTCCCCAAGTGCTTCAGCCAGGTGGTTGATCTGTCTGCTAAGGAAAAGGGGAAGGCAATCATCCTGATCGTATCCTGGTCCACCTGACGATCGTGGACAGTGCTGCAAATCATCTCAAACTCCTGCAGGTGGAGATGAGGCTCCTCTGTCGCCAAACCGTGGAATCGGGGAAGAAGCTGCAAGGTGTTCGGGGGGAACTTGAAATCCCCCACGATCGCTGGAAGTACCACCCAGTGGTGTGTCAAGGTCGACCCGGGATTGTGGTTCTCCCGCATCGATCTAAGTGGTGGTGGTGGTGCTCCTCCTGCTCCGCATGCTCCGCCACCTCCGACTGCAGGATCATCAGGTCCTCCTCCTCCTGCTGGATAGTCGGGGCCTCCTCCTGCTCCTCCTCCGCGGTTGGTTCTCAACTGTTCAAACTCTCGCCTCATGTCCATCATGAAAGCTCCCTGATCCCTCAGCTGCTGTTGTACTGACTCGAGGGAGGCGATCAGGGTGGAGTTGATCGAAACCTGGTCCAGGACAAAATGCTGCTCTCCTCGTGGACCTCCGGGGTGATCCTCAGAACTGCCGGCCATGGCGTCTGTAAAATCAAACGAGCCAAACTCAGGTGCTGTCAAATCTGTGAGTCTCTCCTCTGGCTCATATCTCTCTGAATCGAAAGAAAGGGGGTCGAGGGGGAACAGGGCGGAATCATACTCGGGCTCGGAGAACTGGTCTCGGCTCTCGCGGGCCAACCTAGATGACTGGGTAGACGTGCCCGAAAGCGGTGCAGCCAGAGGCTGCCTAAGAGAGTGTCTACCCATCATCATGATCTGGTCGAGTAGTGTGGATGGGATCTGGAGAAACTATGATCAAAATGCAAACCCCTCTGTTCACCAACGCAACACGAGCTGAAGACCGTGAAGGCTCGGTCAAATTATCTTGTCAGTTTTTATTAGGTGAACAAACAGTCTATCAGAGCGCTTACGTGACCTGTTGGGATACCCAATGCTACTCCAACTGACTGGCCCGCACAGAAGAGTCGATAGTCATCTAGAAATAGCACCGGAGGGCTCTACCTAGGGCGCGGGTCACTCTCTCGCGCAAGCAAACCAAACAATGAGGGGGTTGCTCTCCCCAAGACAAATTTTTCAGTTAAGTGTCTTTTAGGGTCAATAGCTTAAACAGTCCCAATTTTATAGTTTTTCTTTTTAATATTTTTCAATAAAAACAAAGGCCTAACGAATTTTTCGGTTCTCTTGATTATTTAGTCCAAAACAGGGGGGAGAAGACGAAAAAGCCGATGCGCGAGAAGTCAATGATGCATGCAGAGATAGAAATGCGTACCTGACTCCAACAGTCTACATGCAAAGTGATCCGCGCAGAATTTAAAGACAGGAAATAAACTACCTAAATGGTGCAGCGGTGAAAACCGAGTCCTAAGCAGGCAATTTCTACTCGATAGAACCGTCTAGCCTAGTCACTCGACCTCGATCCAAAGAGTCCGGTCTAGACCCACCCCTCCTCTTCTCGACAGGTCGAGTTCAGGAGTAGCGCTTGACGGGGCAGGCTCGCGGCACGTAGGCTCTCAGGAAAGCGACTAAACTATTTTTATTATTGATTTATTAGTATGTCCAATTATCGCTCTATAGGAACAGGCAATCAATTAAGTGTGGGGATCCTACTAATTATGACACAGTCAAGCAGAAAATCCTAAATCTAGGGGCTCGAGAAAAACCGCTGAAAACCGTCAAAGGCAGCTAAAAAGCTAAAACCGCGAAAAACCGCGAAAAATCTAAAGGGTCCCCCGAGCACACCGGTGCTCGGCGAAACAGACCCGAGAGTCCAACTGTCTCTGAATGTACCTGTATTATTACAACAGTTCAAATATACGGGAAATAAATCCTAATCTAAACTATGCTAATCCGTGGCTATTCTGCGGCTCCCGCACTCCTGCTTGCTCTCCTATGCTCTCCTGCGGCTCTGTAAAGAAAAGAGCCGTCTCCGACTCTCGCGGTTGCATCGGCTTCCAAAGAAGCCGCCTCGATCCCCGGGCCCTCGCAAGAAAACAAACACAAGAGTGTCAAACCAAATGAATATATAAACAGATCAAATGTATATACATAAATATGTACAGAAAACCGCGTAAAAGAAAACCGCGGAAAAACAACTACTAAGCCGTGCTCCCCGGCAACGGCGCCATTCTGATGTCGCAGAGGATGCCCACTCGGATATAAGGTGCTAATCGATTGTTGCGACCCAAGCAATCAAGTGCGAACAATCAAGAAAAATAGACCACCAAGAGAGATAAAAATCAATCAAAATGCGAAATAGCGGTCTTGCTATTTATTTAACCTGGTATAGCGACCAGGGTCGAACACAAGGAGCACGGGTTGGCCTTGTGGCCTACAAAGTAGTCAATCAGAGAAGAGAAGAGATTTTTGGTGGTTTTTAAGGGTTTTTATATTTTTTTGAATTTTTCATATGTTAAGAAAATAATAAAAGCAAAGAAACTTCACACTTCAACAATTTATTAAATGCACTAAAAATCAACCAAAAATTCTGACAAAAATATTTTTATGTGTCTTATAATTTTTAGTGTTTTTAGTGAATTTTTGGGATTTTTCTGATGTTTATTTAATTTTCTAAAAATGAAACAGTGACTAAAATGAAAGGTACTGTCCAGCCGAGCTAAAAGGGCCTAGAAAAAATATCTAAAGGCCCCAAATTAGCTAGGAGGTAATTTTCCTGTAAAGAGGATAACACAAGGAAAATTTAGGCAGCTATATTATTATTTTTGGATTTTTGTTTAATTATTAGAATTTTTATAACTTTTTAAGTTTTTTTCAATTTTTAGTAGTTTTTAGTAATGAAAAATAGCCAAAATTGGCTAGAAAATCAAGCACAACAAAATAGACAGTAGACAATTTTTTTGTAATTTTTGGACACTATTTAATATTTTTTTGGGGTTTTTAAAGTTAGACAGTAGCAAAAATGGAGGTTTTTGAATTTTTTAAAATATCAAATCAACTCAGAAATGTCTCCAAAAAGTCTTGAAAATTTTAGACTATGGCAGGAGCCATGTGTCCAATTTTCGTTGGATTTGGAGGTAATTTGCTATTTTATTCAAAAATGAAAAGGGGGCACAGTGCACAGGGACCAAAGTGCAAATACCCAGAAGTTTGGGGGTCTGGTGCAATTAACCCAGCAAAACACGCGCTACGTGCGTGCCTGGGGCACTCAGGGACCTAAATGTAATGAAAATAAGTCTCGAGGACTATTTGGTAACAGGTACCAAAAGCCCAGGGGCTTATATGCAAATAACCCAACAAAATCCGCACATGCTCAAATAAAATACGCACTGCGGTATAAATGCAAATAAACACAAACTTTCATTCATTCATTAACAGTCAGAACTACAGGGGTACGATATGCAAATAAGCCAAAAACTCACGTGTCGATGCACGTGTCAGACCATACACAGGGGCATAACTGCAAATAAAACTAAGCACAGGGTCCTCGATGCAAATATCCCAAAAACTAAACAACGATATTACGTATTTACAGGACTAACTACGAAATGCAATAAACAGAAGGGCCTAAGCGTAGTTTACCCTTTATTAATGCGGACCGCAGGATGGATGCCACGTGTGTGATCGGACGGTGGTGGGAGACTGGGGGTCCAACGTTGCGCTCCAGAGGGAAATCCGACGGCGGGGACGTGGCCACGTGTTTGATCTAATGGTCAAGGACGTCAGTGGCCAAACCCTCGCGCATCGGGCGGCTGGGATCGGTCCTCCTCAGATCTGACGGTGAATGCGGCTCCTGGAACGGACGGTCCAGATGACAACTGGAGCGGGAGGGCTGATCGGACGGCGGCTGAAGGTCGAGGAAGAACAGGTGGCCGACGAAGTTCACCGGTCCAGTGCGTGCGCTCCTGACCTCCCCTGCTGCGCCTGAAGATCGGAGAAGCTCCGGCGTGGTGCTCCGCAGCTGCTGATGGCCTCCGATGGCCCAGCCGAGCTCTGAGGAGCTCCGGCGGAGTCGGCGGAGGCGAGGCTCCTGGCCCGAATGGCCCAAACCCTCAGATGGACTGGGAAGTACCTGCAAAGATGACCAGAAGACTCGCGGGTCGAGGGCAAAATGCCTAGACCCAGTTAGTCGGGGTGACGGTGAACGGTGGGGCGATATGGGCGAGCTCCGGCGAAGGGGGGGGGGACGGTGGAGCTCGAATCCTAGCTCCTGTGCGAGTTGGGTTGGATGGGGATATGGAGAAGGTGTGCGGGAAGGAGGCGATGATGAATGTGGATTCTGATGATCGAATAGAGCTATGGAGTGGTCGGAATCAGCGTAACACGGCGGAGCGACGATTTGGGGGAAATGGAAAATCAAAGAAAAAGAAGGAACGACAGGGCTACCTGGGTGGATGGTGAGACTGGGGACGAGCTAAGGATGCTCTGGGTCTTCGCCTCGAGGAGCGTCTCCCTCCGAGGCTCGAGCTCCTGCTGGTGGCGGAGCAAGGCGGCGAAGCTTCGCCGGATCAGTGGTCACGCTCCCTCTCCTCGCTTCAACAGCACAGGACGCGAGCTGTCACTCTCACGAGCACGCTGGAGCTCACAGAGGGTGGAATCGAATGGCCAAAGATGGGAATGAAGGTGGCGGAGCTCGGCATATATATGGGTGCAGGTCCGACTAGGGTTGGTCGGGTAGGGCAATGGAAGGCGCGGATCCCGAGGCAAGGGCTCCGGCGAGGATGTCGGATGCAAGGAGAAGAAGCAGGACCCGGGGTTTGCGGAGATGGCGAGCGGATCGAGCGAGGAAAAAGAGGAGAAGTCGGGTCGGGCGTGAGATCCGCTGGAGAAGAAGGTCTGCGGAGGGAGTTGACCGGAGGTCAACATCTCCGTGGACCAATGAGAAGCTGCCACGTAGAAATGATTTGAAAAATCATTTATAAATAGAAAATGGCAGAATTATTAAAAAGTCAAAACATGAAATATTTTTATTTTAATTTTTTCTATTTTTTGGTGATTTTTAATAAATTTTTCAAAATAAAAATAAGGTATTTACAATATATAGCTATACATAGGTATATGTACAATATGTATTTTAAATTTTTGATTTTTAATTTGTGATTTTTGTGCATTTTTATTCCCATTTTATATTTTATTTATTTATATCATAAAATTAGGAATAAAAATATATTTTTATTTTATTTTTATTATTTATATACATAGGTGAAATAAATAGATATGTACATATATACACATGGTATATTTACAAAGTATTTTTGTGTTTTTAATTTGTTCTTTTTATTTTGTTTTTATTTTAATTGTTTTGATTTAATTTATTTACAACATAAAGGATGGAATATTTACAAAAATTTTGGAAATTAATTTTATCTATTTATAAGGCTAAATAAATATAAAGATGGATGTCTTATATACATGATGACTATATACAAGGTGATGTTTTTGTTTGTTTTCTTTTTAATTTTTATATTTTTATCTTGATTTTTTGTTTATAAATATATAAAAATATTTACAATCCAATTTGAGTCTATTTTTGTGAGGAAAATACTTTTATTTTATTTACATAAATATTTACACACATGAGCTCCTATCTCCCTCTACTTTAGTTTTTATGCGGTCAGGCCCATGCTGAGCCCTCCCTTGGGTTAGGTTGCTCAATATTTATTCTAAATATTTCCCTCTTTTTCTTTTTACTCTTTATTCTTTTATTTTTGCACAAAAACATGCTAATTATTAAACTATATACAATGCATGCTTTTGATAACTATTTGTATTTACATGAATATACATGCATTTGCAAAGGTTTTTGTAGCTAAAATAAAAGAATAAAGAGTGATGAATGGTTATTCATTAGAAGGCTGAGAAGAATCGTGGAAACCTTCCGCGTCTGATGGCAAGCTCCGATGATGGCGGGGAGCTCGGGAGAGCTCCGGCGAAGCGGATGACCTGGAGCTGTTGTGCTCAAATCTTGGACCTCCAGATGAGGTCCTTACGATGATCTGACCTGCACAGGCAAAACACGGGGTCGAGGGCAAACTGCCTCGACCCGTCAGAGCGGGAAAAGGATGGCCGGTGCGTCGAGATGATGGGCCTCCGACGAGCGGCGGAAGGGAAGGCCCGATGTTCCTGCTCCAGGGCGAGCCAGGGGGAATGGAGGGTCGGAGAAGGTGGAGAGAAGTCTGGTGGACGTGGTGGCGGTGTCGGATGGATGAAATGGTGACCGGAGACGGCAGGCGGAGGTGGCGGAGCTACACTACTGAAATCAGAGAAATCCTAATCTACGCTATTCTACGGCCTAAGAGGGTTACCTGGCGGATGCTGTCGACTAGGCTGAAGCTCAGCGAGCTCCGGGGTCATTGCCTGCAAGGGGGTGTCGTCTCCCCGAGGCTGAGCGCGCTCGCGGCGGCGCATGGCGGTGAAATCCACCGGATCAGTGGCTCCCGGCTTCCCGGGCCTCGCTGCTACTCCAAAGCACTCGGCTGTCACTCAGGCACTCCAGAGGAGGTCACAGGCGTCGAGGGGGAGATCCAAAGATGCCTGAAAACCTCGCCGGAGCTGAGACTTTATAAGTCCAGAGGTCCGATAAGATGGTGATCGGGTGAGCAATCCAAGGAGCGGATCCCTAAACCGAGATGTGCGCGAGGATCGTGGATCTTCTCTTGGCAATCGAAGCCCTGGGTTTGAGTGGAAGTCGATCGGATATGGTTGCTAAAAGGGTGAGAAATCGGGTTGTCAATCAGATCCGCAAGGGCTGAGGGTCCGCGGGGGAAGTTGACCGGGGTCAACAAACCCCCGTGGACCAATCAGAATCCGCCAAAATTCCATTTATTTGATTATTTATTTTGAAATAGAAAATGACCGAATTAATAAAAACTTAAAACATGAAAAATATTTATATTCTATTTTTCAGTGATTTTTAATTATTTTTCTGAAATATAATATAGGTATTTACAAAATATTATTATTTTATATAGGTATATACAATATGTATTTTTTATTTTTGATTTTTAATTATTTATTTTTTAATATTTTATTCAAATTTTATATTTTATTTATTTATATAATAAAATTTGGAATAATTTGATATTTTTATTTTATTTTTATTATTTATATACATAGGTGAAATAAATAGATATGCACATATATATATACATGGTATATTTACAATATTATTTTTTATTTTTAATTTTGTTCTTTTTATTTTATTTTTGTTTTAATTGTTTTTATTTTATTTATTTACACCATATCATATAGAATATTTAAAAAAATTTAGAAATTAATTTTATTTATTTATAAGGCTACATAAATATAAGATGAATGGGCTATATACATGGTGACTATGTACATGAGTGATGTTTTTGTTTTCTTTTTAATTTTTCTATTTTTATTTTAATTTTTATATTTATAAATATATACAAGTATTTACAAGCCTATTTTAGTCTCTTTTTGGGAGGAAAATATTTTTATTATATTTACAAATAGGTATATACACATATGAGCTTCCTTATCTCTCTCTACTTGGGCTTTTATGCGGTCAGGCCCATGCTGAGCCCTCCCTTGGGATTAGGTCGCTCAATATTTATTCTAAATATTTCCCTCTTTTTCTTTTTACTCTTTATTCCTTTATTTTAGCACAAAAACATGCTAATTATTAGTTTTTACACAATGCATGCTTTTTGCTAATTATTTGTATTTACACCTATCTACATGTATTTGCAAAGGTTTTGTAGCTAAAATATAAGAATAAAGAGTGATGAATGGGTATTCATCAACGGGCGGAACCTTAGTGAGAACCGTGTTTGAAATTCAACAGTCCTTGAGAATCCCAAAACTTTGTTCAAGTCTCCTCAATAGCCAGGTCAGAAATACTTCAACTCATACGCAAACTCTTACGACTATGAGTCTGACTCGTACAATGTAAGTGATGGTGGCTCTCCCCAACTAGAATGACAAAGAAACTGACTTCTCCAGTACGACAACCCAATGATTCCCCAATCCAACAACTCATCCCTCAAGGAGCAGGGTATTCACTTCTAAGTTCAAGTGGCAACCGGCTCAAGAGGAGGAGGTGAAGAGAAGAGAAAAAATGGACAGTAGCCAGTGTAGCTACCTATCCTAGGATGCAAGACCAGTGTAGTCAAGTCACGCAGCTGCAGGCTCACATGATTTGACTTGGAAGCTCAAGCTTGCTTATTTGACTTTACAACATATGTACGCTCCGGCAGGCATTTTTATTTTATTTTTGTACAGGCCTGCCCACTTTTTTGGAGTTTTTGCTTTTGCAATTTTTTTTAATACTATATACAACAGCATTTACATAGGGAGTTTTTCCTCTTGAGCCAGTAGACTATCCCTCTTTTGAAGCTTTATTGCAACCCACGATCTCCTATCCTCGAAACTCATCACTACTGGACGGGTTGGGGCGCACTTCCCTCCCTAGAGGAGGACAAGTGTTTCCACCTGTGTGCGTCTCATATCGGCAAATCCAATCCCCTCACCACTCCAACTGAGTTGAGCCATGTGGAAGGTGCAAGTGTCCAAGTTAGATCATTATCAACAAGAGTCGTGCGTGTGCTCCGAAATACTCTACTTAGGCAGTCAAGAATCTATTGAACCAAGTCCCGTGATCCTCAAAGAATTAAGTCAATAGACCTGAAGTACCTCAAACCCAGTTCCTATAAGGTTCCTGTTATTAGGTAGATTTTAAGGTCCAATCAAGCTCCAATCTCCGGATTTTACTTAGACTTGTTCAACTATCAAACTCAATCCGAAAAATGCGAATGCTATGCAATGCTATGCAGAAAATATTTTTGCGATGCAATTTTCAAGAATTTTGAACTTTTTATGGATTTTTGAAAAGATGATGATGATGCATATGCAGATGCACTTTTTTGTATTTTTCAAACAGATTTTTCTAATGTTTTTGGGTTTTTCTTTTGCAAATGTTTTTGGAATTTTTGAAAACAAAAGGTTTTGGCTAAAAACTAGGTGAAAATATGTACACGGGAGTGCTTCTTCATATATACAAGAAGTGGATTTTAAGAATTTACAAGGGTAAGTGATCAATTATATATATAGTGGGTTTTAGGTACGATGTAAATATTCCTCAAACTTATTTCGCACCAGCTTTTCACACAATTTTTGAAAACTATAGTCTAAAATAATTTTTACCAACATTTTTGCAAACATGTATACACATTTGAAAATCATTTTGCAAAGGTTTTCAAAACAATATATATAGGTTTTTCAAATATTTTTGCAACCATTTTTCAAACCATTTGGAAATCATTTTTCAAACATTTTATTTCACTCAAAGAAAAGAAATTTTACAAAACACACATTTTTACACAGGTTGAAGACATGTAAAAAAATATTTTCAAAATATTTTTCAATAGATGTTCACAAAGATTTTCAAACTATTTTTCAAACATTTTGCAAAAAAAACATTTTCACCTGATTTATTAATCAGTATATACAAAAAGAATTTGCGGAATGATACACCTTTTTTTAAGGGTTTTTAATGAATTTTAAAGAATTAATAGCCATATTTATTAAGAAAATACGAAAGTACGAGTTATGGCTAAAGTATATACGCAGTATATACGACCCCCCTATACTTAGCTTGAGCTATGTCCTCATAGATCGGAGAGAAAAAGAGAAGACATAACTCGTACTAAGTATAGACAAGTCTACAAAATAAAGGAATAAATGAATGATCCAATGAGAAGTTGACTGTCCCCCCTATACTTAGGATCAAATAATCCTAAGTATAGCAGACTGTACACAATGCAGGGAGGGTCAAGGGTGGGAATGAACATATCGTACTCAGATTGTCTCCCCCTATACTTAGGGTAAGATATCCCTAAGTATAGACAAGAAGAGGAGACAATGGAGAGGATCGAAAAGAATAGAACAACTCGGGGTGCATGCCCCCCTATACTTAGGACAAAGTACGTCCTAAGTATGGAAAACTATCTACAAGGGCGGCACCTTTTTGATAGATAAAGAAAATAGAAAAGGAAAAGAAGAAAAGAAGAAAAGAAGAAAATAAATCAACAGATGAAAGAGTGGTATGAACAGATGGATCTGTACAGCGGGAGATAGAATTGATCACCATGTATGAGGTGCAGACGATATGAGTTAAAGAACACATCTCATACCAGAAGAATGGGGGCAACGTCAATGGTCGGCGGATCATGATCTAAATATAGCTTCAGGCGTTGACCATTGACGCGGAAGGTAGAGGAAGATGACGGTTCGGATATGTCGATGCTGCCATTGTCGTGTACCTTCCTAACCACATATGGACCTTTCCACTTGCTCTGTAATTTCCCTGGGAATAATTTCAGCCTGGAATCAAACAACCATACTCTCTGATCTGGCTCAAACTGTTTATGGCTGATATGGGAATCATGCCATGTCTTCACTTTCTCTTTATATTGTAGGCTGTTGGAAAAGGTTGTGTCTCTTAGTTCTTCCAGGGCTGCCAACTCTGCTCTTCTCTGGTCTCCTATACTCCCGAGATCTAAAAGTAACTCAGTGACTGCCCAAAAAGATTTGTGATTGATTTCCACTGGCAAATGGCACGGCTTGCCATAGACGAGACGAAAGGGAGATGTCCCCAATGGATTCTTGAAAGAAGTCCGGTAGGCCCACAAGACCGAGTCCAAAAGCTGTGACCAATCCTTTCGGTCTGGGCGGACAACTTTCTGCAAGATAGTTTTTATCTCCCGGTTCGAGACTTCGGCAAGACCATTAGTCTGAGGGTGATACGGTGTGGCAACCCGATGGTCAATACCGAACTCGTCTGCAAGGGCCCTAACCTTGTCATTGATGAAATGAGACCCCCCGTCTGAAATCAAGACTCTAGGTACCCCGAACCGTGAAATGATATTTTTCATCAAAAATTTACATACGGTTTTAGCATCTGCGGCTCAGGCGAGGATGGCCTCAACCCATCGGCTGACGTAATCCACAGCGAGCAAAATATGCTCGAATCCCTGACTCTTAGGAAATGGGCCCATGAAATCAATCCTCCGTGCATCAAAAACCTCACAGAAGTGAATGGGTTGCATGGGCATCATGTCTCTCTGTCCGCAGGTTCCCATTTTCTGACAATCAATACATCTCTTCACGAACTCATCAGAATCCTTGAAGAGAGTAGGCCACCATAGGCAGGATTGAAGCACCTTCTGTGCTGTTCTTTTTCCAGAATGATGTCCTCCTGCCTCAAGCTTGTGGCAGTATGTGAGGACGCTATGATGCTCTTCTTGAGGAATGCACCTCCTCCAGATATTGTCCCCTCCTTCATGATAAAGGACGGGATCCTCCCAATGGTAAAACTTGGCCTTCGCCAGGAAGGTCTCAAGTTTCTGCCTGGGCCAACCTTGTGGTATTGTCTTGGAGACAAGATAGTTCACAATGTCAGCGTACCACGGGAGTGAGGTGACAGCCAAGATCGCCTCATCTGGAAATGTCTCTGTGATAGGTGCGCTGGGCTCAGATTCCTCTAGATTCTCCAATCTGGAGAGGTGATCCGCCACCACATTCTTGACTCCAGGCTTATCCTTAATCTCAATATCAAATTCCTGGAGTAGAAGGATCCATCCGGTGAGACGTGCTTTGGCATCCTTCTTAGCCATTAAGTACCGGATGGCGGTGTGATCAGTGTAGATTGTTACTCTAGATCCGAGAATATAAGATCTGTACTTATCCAAAGCAAAGACTACGGCCAGCATCTCTTTCTCAGTCACGATGTAATTCCGCTGAGCGGCATCCAAAGTCCGGCTGGCGTAGTGAATGGCAAAAGGTGATCCATCCCTCCTCTGTCCAAGCACAGCCCCAACGGCAAAATCTGAAGCATCCGTCATGATCTCGAATGGGAGAGACCAATCGGGTAGCTGAAGGACAGGAGCTGAAACAACCATCTCTTTGAGAGTCTCGAAAGAAGCAAGGCACTTATCATTGACAATAAACTCGGTGTCTTTTGCCAGCAAGTCAGTAAGCAGTCGGGCAATCCGACTGAAGTCCTGAATGAACCGTCGGTAGAAACTGACATGCCCCAGAAAAGACCGTAACTGACGCAGATTGGACGGTGGATTGAGTTTTCTGATGATATCCACCTTGGCCGGATCAACCTCCATGCCCCTGTTGGAGACGATATGACCGAGGATCGTCCCTTGAGTCACCATGAAGTGACTCTTCTCCCAAGATAAAACAAGATTGACCTCTATGCAGCGCTGAAGCACACGGTCTAGGCAGTCAAGACAAGCATCGAACCGGTCGCTATAGACCGAGAAGTCATCCATGAAGACCTCTAAACATTCACCCACCATGTCTGAGAAGATGGACAACATGCACCGTTGGAATGTCGTTGGAGCGTTACATAGACCAAAGGGCATCCATATGAAAGCATAAGTCCCAAATGGACAGGTGAATGTCGTTTTCTCCTGGTCTTCGGGCGCAATGGCCACTTAATTATATCCAGAGTACCCGGCAAGAAAGCAGTAGTGACTCTTCCCAGCTAGCCGCTCGATAATCTGATCAATGAAGGGTAGCCGGAAATGATCCTTCATGGTGGCCTGATTCAATCGTCTGTAGTCCACACAGACCCTCCAAGAAGTGGGTACTCGGGTAGTGATCTCCTCTCCGGACTCATTCACCACTGTAGTGATGCCCGTCTTCTTGGGCACCACATGTAACGGACTAACCCATTTAGAGTCGAAGATGGGGTAGATAAAGTCGGCGCTCCACCACCTCGATATTTCCTTCATAACCACATCTCGAAGATTCGGGTTCAGCCGTCGTTGGAACTCACGCGACAGCCTAGCGTCCTCCTCAAGATAAATGTGGTGGGAGCACAGAGCCGGACTAATCCCCTGGAGATCAGCTATAGTCCATCCTATTGCCTTGCGATTTCTTTCAAGAACCTCCATCAGACGAGATTCTTGTTCTCCAGTCAAATCTGCTGAGATAATGACTAGGTGCATGTCTGGCTCACCTGCAAGGAATCTATACTTCATCGACTGCGGCAGAGGTTTCCGTTCTGGACAACTGGGAGGTGGAAGATCTGGCTTCTGATATGTCTGTGTGAAGGCGACCAGGTCTGCATGGGAGAACTCTCGCTCTGCATGAATCTCTGACAAAGGGCGACCTGCTAAATCATCAATGAACTGTACGGGCTCGCACTCTGTCATGGTTGTTGACTCAGGAGGAATCAGACAAGACAAATAGTCATCAAAATCATCCCAATCAATGTCTGAATCCGAGGGATCAGAAGAAGATTAGCACAAATGAAAATCATCATCACCACTTGTCCCAATACTGTCAGCCTCAAGTATATCCTCATCCAGGGGTGTGCTCTCCCGGCTCTCGACTGCCATGAGCTTTAGATATAGTGAATCTGTAGGCAAGGCAAGGGTCGGTGCTACAGGATCTGTCCAGTTGGATTCATCATCGGTCATCACGAAATCACACTCATGGTGGATGTCTAGCTCTTCCTCTGTCATCTGCATGGCTTCGCTGGACTGCTCGGAGCATGCTAATTCTCTAGCTCTGGTCTCATCGATCGTCTCTATTTGTATGGTTTCGCCCTCTACGCGAAAGCATACCTTCTCGCTATCATGATCGGTTACCGCCTTGGCTGTGGCCAAGAATGGGCGTCCAAGTATGATGGGGGTATCAGTTACCGATTCAGGGGTCTCCATGTCCAACACAACGAAGTCCACGGCGAATTTCAGGCCTTGAATGATAACGACCACGTCTTTCAATAACCCCTTCGGCCTCTTAATTGACCTATCAGCAAACTGAAGGACCGTCATGTTCCGAAGAAGAGGACCAAACTCGAATCGGCCGAGTAAGGCTGTCGGAAGAAGGTTAATCGAAGAGCCGCTGTCTAATAGAGTAAGATCGAACTGCTGCTCCTGAATCTCGCATATGACATAGGAGGCTCCTGTATCAGGTCTCTTGGCTGGCAATGTGTTCTGGATGGCACAGCAAGTGTGATGGGTGAGCACATGGATCTGATCTCTGTACCTCCTCTTCCTGCGGACTGTAGTTTCCTCTTTCAAGTTCTTTTTGAGGAAGGGGATGTGCTCAAGTGCTTCTCGTAGAGTCAGCTGAATGTGGAATCTATCAATCATCTGGTTGTTGATCTCTACCTGCTGGGTCTTTTTAGGATTTTCTTTTTTATTCCCCTTCGCCAAGCGGAGTGCTTCCGGGAAGGGGATAGTCGGGCCCTCCTCAGATGGAGGACTAGGAATAGGTCCCTGAGCCTGTGAAGGAGGAGAATCCATACAATCATCATCGTGCAACACATATGGATCCGCAATGTGAACAGAAACCTTTCCTTTATTCATATTTTTTGTTTTTCTTTTTATTACCACAGTCCATAGACACAAAAGGTGGTAACATCACAAAAAAGTAGATGTGGTGGCTTCAGTACCGCCACCGGCACCTGTGTTCACGGTATCAGCACCGTGGTCTGGCTCAGGATACAAAATGGTGGCATCAGCACTACCGTCTGCATCTGGTATCACGACGGTCTCAGTACCGTCGTCTGGATCTCCATCATTGGTGGCCTCAACACCACCGTCTCTAACGTCATCTTTAGCGGCATCAGCACCGCTACTCTGCTCTCTAGCGCTCCTAATTCAGCATGTGGTTGTCGCTCAGAAGAGGCATCGCCGGCTGGCATCCTACCGCTCCTAGTGGTCACAAAATCAGCATCACATAGAGAAAAAGATATGTCACTCAAATAGTCACTAGGAGAGGTATCTTCTGTAAACTCTACCTGCTCAGATTTTCTTTTCAGATTGTTCGGATTTGGTTCAATCCGAGCTGGTATGGCGGCTTTCCCTTTGATCAAGTCCCTCACCTCCTGCCGGAAATCATCCATGTCTCGCCGGTAGGACTCCCGATGCTCAGAGAGTAGTCGGGCGAGGTCATCTAAGGCTGGGTTCTCGAATGCAGGTGCTTGAGAACCGGATGTGTTTCCCTACTGGAAACGAGGTTGCTGCTAAGAAGAGAATTGCTCACGAGGATGGGAATACGACGGCTGAGGCGGCCGATGCTGCCTCCACTGATGTCCCTGATAGGTGGGACGAGGACCACTCTGATACTGTTGTTGCTGGGCATACTGGGGCTGCTGGTGTTGCTGTTGCTGCTGGCTGCTCTGTTGTCCTTGAGCGGGATTATGTTGCTGAGATGAGGAGCCACCGTTGCCCCAACGGAATCCGGGGTGATCACAGCGAATCCCGGGCTGAGGGTACCGGTCGTACCAAATCCCATTGACTTCCATCAATGGTTCCTGCTCAAAGGAGGGTGGAGGAAGAACTGCCAGTGGCTGCTCCGGCTGATACACCACCATCTGAGTGTCTGGAGATGGTGGTTGTGCTGGGTAGTACTGTAGCAGTGGAACCGGCTCTGCCTGGATATGATTCACCTAGCGGTACGAGGTAGAGGGTTGGTTGGAACTGCTACTGCTGGGGTCAGCCCGTGACCTGGGAGGCTGTTGGGAATGAGTCTGTGCCTCCTGGATGCAAAGGATCTGCGTCTTCAGGTCACTCATGGTTTTGGCGATCTGGTCCATCTGGGCCATGCCTTGCATCTGTTTCTTCTCTAGGATCTCAAGACGGTCCAGCTTCTCACTGATTATGCCCATGTCGGTTGCGACTGATTCAACTTGGGTTGCGGCTACCGACACTGTGTTGGGACCGGAATCGATGCGGGCGATTCCCTCGAATGATCCTGCTCCTTGCGGGGGCTTCTGCTGTGTGTAAACACGGGCCTGGGCCATCACGGTTGAATTTTCTGCCATGCCCTCGTAGATAGCCCAAACATCGTCTTCACCCTTGGAAAAGTACGGCCCACCGTAAGAGGCGTTGACAAGCCCCTGCAGCTCCGGTGTCAGCCCACAAAAGAAACTCTGAACTAAGTTGGGCTTGGAGATGTCATGATGTGGACACCGGTCAATGAGTTCTCGAAAGCGATCCCAAGCTTCATGAAACTGTTCATTGGGGATCATGACAAAATTGTTGATCATTGCTCTAGCTGCATTGGTCCGGCCGAGAGGGTAGTATTTCTTCAGATATGCGGTCCGGAGATCTGCCCATGTATTGATGAATCGCCCCAAGTGTTTTAGCCAATATGCGGCTCTGTCAACCAAAGAGAATGGAAAGGCGATCATCTTGATCGTGTCCTCAGTCATCAACCGATCATGGATTGTGCTGCAAATCATTTCAAACTCTTGGAGGTGGAGGTGTGGCTCCTCGGTCGGCAACCCATGGAACTTGGGTAGAAGCTGAATGGTGTGGGGCCGAAGCTCGAAATCTCCATGGATTGGCGGGAGTCGGATCCAACGGTGAGTGAGGGATGCGGCTGGGTTGTGCAGTTCCCTCATGATAGTCTGTAGCGGTCTCTCAGCGTCTGGATCACCTCCTCCTGCATCAGGTTCTCCTCCTCCTCCACCGCCACCGCCCCCAGGTCGGTTTTCTCTCATCTGTGCAATCTCTCTCATTAAATCACCCATGAAGGTTCCCTGATCATGGATCTGTCTCTGCATGGTCTCTAAGGATGCAAGAAGTGAATTGTTGATGGCCGCCTGATCAAATAAGAACAGAGGGTGATCATGGTCATCCAGGTGCTCGCCTCTATCTTCCATCTCTGGATTCTCTGAAAAAGCAAAAGAGGCCATCTCATGTGTTGTTGAATGATCCGAACTCTGTGATGCAGTAAATTCTGACACTCTTGGACTGATGGAAGGAGAATGAGAAGGGTGGTCGAGGGGGAACAGGGTGGAGGTAAACTCAGGCTCGGAGAGCGGACTCTCCGAGTAGTCCTAGATGAATAAGGAGGAGTGCTGGATAGAACTCCGAGTCGTGATACTGTGGTTGAGGCGGGTATGTACAAAAATCAGAAAAAATAGGAGGAGGTTCCTCCTGGTAAAAGGGAGGTGGACCGGCTGGAGCGAGTGAGGGATCCGCAAAGTCCGGATAAAATACGCTCCAGTCGGCCATCTCAAAACAAGAGGAAAATGATCGGGAGAACACGACGGTCAAGTCAAGAGATGTGAGAAGAAAGGTGCAAATTCTCAGAGAAGATCTAGACTGCACACAAACAACCACAAGCAAACTCACACAATACAAACCCTCAATTCACCTACTCAACTCGGTAGAGACCGAAAATTCGGTCTTTTAATCTTGTCTGTTTTAGAGTTAGGTGAGAAGTCCAAAAGATTGTACACACACTTAGGGGGCTAAAATGGGATTTGGGCACTAATCCTTAGCGTGTGCGCGAGCAATGTAAAACGAAGACAATGAGGGAATTACTTGCCCCAATACAAGATTTTTCTTTTTGATCGGTTTTAGGGTTAAGTAATATTAGCAGTCCCAATTTTATTGGTTATCACTTTTTTTTGGAGTTTTAGTGAGAAATGCATGATCGTAATGGGGATTCAATTCCTTTAAACTCTTAGGTTGGCAAAATCAGAGGGAGAGTCGGAAAAGCAATGCAAGCGGCAAACAATGATGAATGCTAAAGCGTAAATGCTCACCTTGCCTACAACACTCTACATGCAAGGATGCTCAGCAGAATTGAAACCTATCTATATGCAAATGTAAAGCCGATGAAATCACCCCAAGTTCAGAAATTGGTATTAACGTGAAGAACCACAAGTCGATCACCGATCCTCAATCCAAAAAGTCCGGTCTAGACTTACCCCTCCTCTTCTCGACAAGTCGAGTTCAGGAGTAGCGCTTGATGGGGTGGGCTCGCGACGCGGCGGATCTAAGATGATGAAACGACTGTTTAAAATTTTGACTAAGTCCAAACGCGGCTATAGGTACATGCAAGATATATTAGGTGTTTGGCCTTAATCTATCTCTAGCAATCCTAAATCTAAGGGCTCAATCACACAAAGTGAAGAAAACAAAAAATCGGAAAACAAAGTAAAAAAATGCGATGAAAACCGATAAAAGCACGGTGAGCCCCCAGGTGTACAAATACCTGGAAGTTAGGCTCGAAAGTCTAAGTGTCCAAGTCCCCCTGTATTATTACAAATTATGAAATCACTCTCTCACAAAAATAAATTGCAACTAATCTAAGCACTCTCTCTCACTCCTCCTGCTCTCTCCTGCCGGCTTGGCTAAAGAATAGCCGACCCCGCTTCCCAAGGTTGCTTCGGGTCACCTAGGCGATCCGCCTTGCTCCGCGGTCCCTCGCAAGAAGACAAGAAAAGAATGGTCAGAAAGCTCAACAGTATATATCAAAGATGCAAGAGAGATAAAATAAATCTATGGTAGACAACAAACACAAACAAGCAAAGATATGAACTACTCGTTGTTGCATCCCGGCAACGGCGCCATTTGATAAATGCAGAATTGAGAGCGGTCGTATTGACTCACAAGGCGAGTCAACAGTCGGTGTTGTGACCACTACAAAATCCTAGGTTTAATCAACAATTAACCCACACTACAGATCAACAATTAGAAATAAATGTGGAGTTAAAATTTATTTTTAACTCTGCACAAAAGATGTATAGCAAGCAAGTATCTAGAGAGTTCGAACACATGGAGCAAACAGGGTAATTCAAATAAATGTGTGTGAGTGAGTGTGAGTGATGTCTACACTAAGCAAGCAAGCAAAGATTTTTGTGAGTTTTTAATTTTTAATTTTTTAATTTTTAATTTTTAATTTTGTATTTTGATTTTTAGTTTTCTGATTTTTATAATTTATATTTTATATTTTTTTTCAATATTGGAATATAAAGACAATGTAATAAAAGAGAAGATAGAATATTTAGCAAAAATAACCAAAAATTCAGAAATAAAGTCTTTTTGATATTTTTATAATTTTGTACTGTTTTTTTTATTTTTGGGGGTTTTTCCAAATGTTTTTGGTATTTTTAAATACTGAAATAAATCAAAACAGTGACAAAGCTACTGGCGGGGGGTAAAATTGGAATTAAAAATAACAAACAGCTACCAAAATTTTTCAAACTAATTTTAAAATAAAGATAATAAAATATAGAGTAAACAGGAACTTAGTTTGTAATTTTTATAGTTTTATAGAATTTTTTATATTTTTTGAAGTTTTTACGTATTTTTAAATTTTTAAGGATTTTCTTTTGAGATTTTTAGGGATTTTTGAACTGACACTAAAATATGATAAAATAGACAGTAGGGATTTTTTTGGAATTTGTCGAGGTCTTTTAATATTTTTTTGGTATTTTCTAAGCTAGGCAGTAAATAAAAAGCATGTTTTTTATTTTTAATAAATAGAAAAATAAAATAAAATCAAAAAATAAAAACATGGCGTTACAGTACAAGTACACAGTAGATTAACCCTAATTTTTGAGAATTTTTAGAATTAAGATGAGTCTCCAAATAATTACGTTAAGCACACAAAAATATCACAGCCTCACAGGGGTATATATGCAAATATCCAAAAGTCCAGGGGCATACATGCAATTTTCCACAAAATGTAACACTTAATGTCAAAGTTTTGGTACTGAAAGGAAATAAACCCAAGACCGAGGGCCTCTATGCAAAATACCCTCACCTCACGTGTACAGGTCACGTGAGGTGACGTGGCGGAGGACCTGTATGTAAATAAAATAAAGGCAGGAGTCTTTTTGCAAATTTTACAAAGTTTTTACACTACAGAGGAAAGTTTGTAGACTAAAATGTAAATACAAAATGCGCGGGGTTAGAATGCAAAATACCCCTCTTACGCGCGATCCAACGGCGGATGAGATGCCACTTAAACATGTGGCGCGCAACGACCGGCCGATGACGCTTCGCTGGATGCACGGCTGAGATCTGATCTCCCACGAACGATAAACAGTCGAGGCAGGGGGGAATCGAACGGTGGCTGTGCAATCTGGGGCGTCTCCAAGATCCAACGGTGGAGAGTCGATGAAGAAGAACAGCGAAGAACACCGGCGAGGGTGAAGTTCGCCGCTCCAGATCTCCGTCCTCCGGCGATGTCAGAGCTTCAAAATGGACGTGGAGTGTCCCTGGGTCTTCATCTTCCTCCTGGAGTCGTAAAAAATCCACGGCAGTGGCCGTGGTGCTCGCGGGCAGCTGGCGGAGCTGTGGGGCTTCGAGAGCTCTGGCGAGCTTCAAAACTCGCCTCCAGGCACGCTTTGGCGTGCGTTGACCCTGCAAAAAGATTAAGGAAGTCCAGGGCAAACTGCCTAGACCTCTGGATGGACGTGGGGATGCGTGAAGCGAGATGGCTATGAACGGCCGGAGGAGCGCTCCGGCCAAGATGACCGATTGGGCGAAATAAGCAAAGGAACTCGGATTTTTTTGGGAGGGTTTTTGATCCTTAAGCTAACAGGAACTAAAAGCATGCAAGAAATAAATGGGGGGAAGACCTCAATGGCCGGAACCAGAGGAAGTTGCAAACCTCGACCGTCGGAGTTGCGGGAGGTAGGGGAGATACTTCCGACCTCTGAAGCCTTGGTTGAAGAGCTCTCGTCGGAGTTGTCACCTCCAGGAAGCTCTGGAGCACAAGATTGGCGCGAGGGGTGGAGCGAAGGGAATCCAAATTTGAATTGAAGGTCGGGGGTTCACTTTATTTGGTTTGACCTTGAGCTGCATGTGCTCAAAGACCAATGAATCTCGGGCGCCTCAGTGATCCTTGGCCCAATGTAAATACATGGCGGGCAAGGTGGATGATCGAGGAATAAGTTTGCAGAAGAAGTGGAGGTGAAATGGTGAAAGACACGACCTAGAGAAGGCCGCCAAAAATGCCAAAAACCAGGTCTTCTGACAGGGGTAGGTAGGGAAGGCGACCAATTGACCGAGGTCAACTGGTGGCGCCTCCTGGTTGGTCCACGTGGCCCAACCAGGAAAAACCCACTAAAAATGATTTGTAAATTCATTTAAAAATAGAAAAAGATTTTATTAATTTTAGATTATAAAATGAAAAATGTTTCTTATTTTCTAAATAATTTTATGGTGATTTTTAATTATTTTTATGAGGCTTATTTTTACAAGTTACCTTTTATAGCCCTTTATAGGTATAATATCTATATATTTAAGTATTTTATTTTTATTTTGTGTTTTTAATTTATTTATTTTTGGTTATGATTTTATAAAATTATAAAATACTTTTATACACATAAATATATTTTTATTTTATTTTTCTGATGTATTTTGTACATTTAATAAAATAAAAGAATATATTATATAGGTATACATATAGGTATAATACATGTATGATCTATATATGTTTATTTTTATTTTGAGTTTTCTTTAGGTTTTTGTTCCAGTTTTAATGTACATAATTATTATAAGGAATATTTACATAATTATAAAAATATAAAAATACAAAAATAATGAATAAAGAATAAATTGAATATTTTAATCTGTGCAATTATACAATGAGGGTCCAAAACTCAACTTTCAAACCGTAGCTTCGCCAAATGCGAAAACCACCGCCATTAAATAGATTATTTTATTCTATATACAATTAAAGGTGATTTTGAGGCATTTGGAGTTTTCATTTGTGAGATACAGGTCTGGGAAGTTGGGATTCTGGTTTTTTATTCAGACCAGAACTTTTTATCTGTACGTTATTTTTATGTGAAATCAATTTTGTATTTTTCTTTATAAAATTAGCTACAGCTTTCATGACAAAGTTTCTTCATTTGATGTATAAAAGGTGGAACCAAAAATAGGTCCCAAAATGAATGAAAATAATATAGGTATTTGACCCTTATCTCCCCCTACTTTATTCATGGTCGACCTATTCATCAAGATGCCTAGGTCTCGGGGTTTCGGGTCATAAAATATTTATAATATTTATTCTTTTTCTTTTCTTTTATTTATTCTATAATTTTGGCTTTAATTACAGTATTTTATACACTATTTACATGCACATGCATGAATGCTAAGATGCGGTATTTAATGCTATTTGTAAGCATTTGCTAGGGTTTTTGGTGCCAAAATGATAGAATAAAGATGATGAAATGTGGATTCATCATGAGTTTTTGATGATATAAAGTGTCTCATGCTCTATAAGTCTCTGTCACTAATAGATATTCGATCTTTGCTCTGGTGCTCTATTTGACTCCGATTTTTAATTCATCTCTTATGCTCATTCTCTGCGGGGCATAGCATGAAGGCCTGAAATTGAGAATCTAATCACGCATTAAATAAACAAAATTTGATAAATATATTAAAGATGCCCTTGTCCCTGTGTTCGACCTTGGTGGACTTTCCAAGTATAAATATTCCATAATACTCAAAGATTGTGGTTTTTGATGAAACAAGTTAGCCTCCTATACTACGACTATTCTTAATTATTAAAGAGGCATATTTGACATTCATCAACGTGTGTGCGCGCAAGCATGTGTGTGTATGTATAAGTGAGTAAGTGCGCATGTGTGCACGTTAATGTAAGTGTCTTAATATTTATGTGATTTGTGGTAATCGAGGTTTTACAAATTTGAATCGATCAGTCTTTGATTTGATCCAACTAGGTCAGACCATCCGTCCAAAATGCTTGGATGGACAGTGATGTCAAGAAGACGCCATCATTTCTATCAACTCAAAAAAATCGGATCGGGCTTAAATTACCTATCTGATCAGTCAAGCCAATAAAACCATATCATATATGTAAGTATGTACATATATATTAATGAAATAATGGTTTAAAATATAAAATCTTTCAATAGGATAATATGATTGCCTATTTCAACTAAAACTCTATAAAAGTTAGCCACATTTTATAGTATTGTATATGAATATAATATGATAATCGTTTATGTATAGTTGTTTTTACTCTGAAGGTAGGGAAACAATTGATATTCCATAAAAAGAGGGGCATAACTCATATTATAGAAATTAAGAAGGGAACAAGTGATAAAAATACTATTATTTATTTATTTAAATCTTTTTTTTAAAATTTACCAAACTATCAAAATTAGGTCAATCCATGTCAAACTTGATTCGACCATCCGAGTCAACCTGGGTTAATTAGTGGTTAGACTGAATTTTTTATGTTCTTTCTTTTTTAAATTTAATTACATGAAACCGATCGAACCGATCGGGTCGGTGTCGATTCCTGGACCAATCGGCCGGTCCATTCTGATTTTTTAAACATTGATGGTAATGTAAATATCATATGTTTCTTTCAAAAAATTAAATAAATGTTGTTGTATAATGAAATTCAATGTCAACGTGTAATGTAAATGTGTGTACATGTGTGTGTTCAATCAATCTCAATGTACAATGTAAATGTTATTGTGATGTAATACAAGTTCATGGGAATATTAAATGTCTTCTATTTATCTGTTAGATAGGCCCATCATATAGAATGCATTTTAGGGTATTGCATGAAATCGTACAAAATCCCATTTACACACATGTGTTCTTCCACACTAGGTTAAATATGACCGTGCACAGCATGAGGTGTGTACAACACATTTTTGGAATTGATGACCCCATCATGTGTTATATTTTTTAAAATTTTCACAACTATTGGGATCTTATCTTTACAAGCTATGAAATGCCCCTCACGACATCGTGCGACTCTTGATGGTTGTTTTGCAGGTACCCTCGTAGAGGTAAATTAGGTTAGGTCAATATACAAAATTAACCCATAGTGAAACTAACTTAAATCATATGTTATTACATTCAAGCGGTGTCGCTCGATGCGACATCTTATAAAATTCCCTAGATAAATACATTACATGATAAATGCGATCAAAAAGTGATAACAAACTCAAGCTACCAGATCTTGAAAAGTGAGGATGTATGCAAGCATGTGGTATGAATGTGGGCTTGTATGTAAATATATTAGGTATATGGATATGCGTACATGTGGGTATGTGATGAATCTGTGATTCATCACTTCAAAAGTCAAAAATAGAGCCTTGTTCCCGAGCAAATAGAGGCATATTTTCCTTTATATTGCATAAATAACATTCATGCATGCATCCATAATTCATACATTCTAGTAGTCCATAAGAAGCCAAAAATCCCTTGTAAAATACCCATTCACTAAAATAACCTCTTCTCTATAATATGTATTCCTTAGTTAATAATATAGGGAAGAAGGCCAATAGTTTCCCTTGTAGATTAGCCAATAAAGCCCTAGAACCCTTGTGCACTAAAATACACATAAAGCCCTCAGACAAACTCCGAATTAGGTCTACTTACTCTTAGAATACTACATATCAAAAGACCTTCAAAATGAGACTAAATTCATTGAATTTGGAGCTTGTATGAGAAAATGGGGTTTTTGGGCCACTTTGCATACTACATATGTATCCTTGTATTTATGTATCATATTTGACCTCATCTCCGTCTTTGGTCAACATGAAACTTGTAGATCTCATCGAGATCTACAACTTTCATGTTTTGAGTTTTTCCAAATTCGGTCCCCTCTTCTCTCTACAAGTGTATTTTTCTCCAACCACTCACAGCAGGCCACGTGGCGCCCTCTGGTTGCGCCACGCGGCCCGCTTCCCCTCGCCTCACCCGCCTGCGTCCTCAGCCGTTGGATCTCGCTTCAGATCCAACGGTCCAGCCTTTTCCACTCGCGCTTAAATCCATAGCCATCAGATCTTCTCTTGCCTTGATCTGCACCGCACATTAGCGCCTTCACCAGAGCCATCCACGTGGCAGCATCTACGCCGCTTGCTCAGACCCGTGATCTCTCCATCACAGTCGCCCCTCTTCCAGCGAGTCTTGGCCCTTCGATCAGCTCCATCTCCTTATCCAGGCCGCTCGCTCGCGCTTCGCCCACAACGCGCCACGTGGCTACACCACAGCCCATCATCTCCGCGCCCCGGATCTAATCCTACCCGACCAGCTCCCCCTTGATCCCCACCGTTGGATCACACGATCCAACGGTGGAGACCTCGTCTCCTACCTCTGGGCGCCCCTCTCTCCCACGTCCCTTGCATTGCGGGAGGGGCACCCCCTTCCTATTCTTGGACGCACGTCAGCCATCCTCTCTGACCGCTGACACCCCCACGACGTCACCCACTCATCCCTCTCCCTCACCAGCTCCCTCACGCTCCACCACTCCCACCAGAGTCGCGCCACGTCGACCACCAACCTCGCCTCGTCACCAGCCAACCCACCACCTTCAACCTATAAATACACCCTCACCGGCCGACTTCACCCCCATCCGCCACTCCAGAGAGGTTCCTCGAGCTCAGATCGATCCATTGGTGACAGCAATTGGGTGTGTCTTCGAGCGAAGACAAGTTTCTTCTCCGGCGAGATCCACGGCAAGCTCTGCCGTGTCGCAGCCTCCCTCCGCGAAGCTGCGCGAGCTCGGGACCCTACCGATCCCTCGAGCGAAGACCTGGAGCTCAAATCTGAGCTCCATTCCCCAGGCAACCCCCTCCATCATCTTCTGATCTTCTCCTTAATTTTTCCTTTGACTTCTCCTAATTTATTCGCTGTCCACCGTTGTTTTCTCGCTTCACCTTCATCCCTCCGAGCTCCACGACGGAGCTCCGGTCCTCGCGCTGTCATTATCTTCGTCCATCACCGTAGACCACCTTCGCTCGACGCCAGCTCCGCCATCTGGGCGGAGCTTGATCACCGGAGCCATCTCACTCCACCTTAGGCCTCACATTCCACCTTGCACGAATCCACAAGCACACGCACGCCTCGGCTATCCCCTGTAACCCCCTGCAGGTACACCCATCTGGACTGGCCGGAAGCTCGTCGGAGCTCCTTTCGAGCTTCACCGGCAGCGTGACCTAGACCTCCTCGCTCACTCCTGAGGGCACAGGAGGCTTCGTCGACCACCCGCGCGTCTTCTGGAGCACCTCCGACTCGCCATCGACCTCTACCGACGACGGGAAGGAAGGGCGGAGCAGCAGCCCCTACGCCGGAGTCCCGCCTTCTCCTCCGCAGGAGGCGGAGGGCCGTCGAGGAAGAAGCTCCAAGAGCCGCTCGATCATCTTGATCGAACGGCCCGCAATCAGCCGCGTCACCCGTACCGGAGCAGCCAAAGACTGTAGGATCTTCCTTGATCCCACGATCAGGAGAACGCCACGTCGACTCCTTCAACCCCGAGCGACCGCCGTTAGATCTCTCCAGATCTGACGGATTCTGAGTCCGCCACGTGTCTTCACCGCTCCCCTTTGGATCTATCTTTATCCAAAGGTCCGCAGCCCGCCACGTCGACAGATACCAAGCCTCAGCTCCGAGCCTAGGCTCGGGCGACCCGAGGCTACTCCGAGCCGCAGTCCGGACCTCCAGAGAGCCCGAACCTCGCTCCGAGCCACCGCAGCCCTCCGAGCCTACAAGTGTATTTTTCTCTCTACAATGAGGAGCACGTGCGGCCTGGGTAAATTGCACAGAAGCCCCTGGAGCTTTCCAAAATTGCAACGAGGTCCCTGTGAAGCAGACCCACGTGAGGAGCACGTGCCCTGTGGAGAATTTGCACAAGAGTCCCCCGCATTATAGGTAATTGCATTTTAGTCCCTGTCTGCATATATGTTTATTGTAATTTTAATTTCCTGTATTATATTTACACCCCTGTGTTTGCACGCATCCCTAAATTGCATTTTTCATCATTTTGAAATTCTAAAAATTGCATTTTGTTGGAAATTTTGTCCTCTGTCTATTGGTCCATGTGTCATCTTTTTGTAAGTTCATTTGAATTATTAATGAATTAATTGGTGAATTGTTGACATATTTTGCCCAGTGACACCTTTTGATTTATAGTTAATTCTTTGTGCTTCCAAAATTCATCAAAAATTCACAGTAGCTTAAGGACATCATTTTTAACATACCACAAAAATTTCATAGCATTTGCACGCATATCGAGGCCTAAATAAATTGTTGAGTGATTTTCTTAGATTAACTTTAATAAATTCATTTCACAGTGAAATTAAGTTCTGTTAATTTTTCTAGGTCCCTTATCATTAGAGCCACCTAGGATAATTTTAGTTCTTGAAAAAATTGTGGTTTGATATTTATTAAAAATTAAATACTGAAAATAACTCTGTATGTTCATTTAATTCACAGTAAATTTATTTAGTGTCGAAAAATTCCAAAAAAATTAGTGTAGGTCATTGTCATCACCATTAATCATCTGATCAATTTTCATAATTTTTGGACTTCATTTGATATCATAATTAAATTGAACATTAAATTGGCCTGCATTGTCTTCATAAGTCTGCATAGAAAATTAAAAAAAAAGAAAAAAATATTACTCCTCGTAAATCAACACTCGGATCCTAGCTTAAATTCACCTAAGGAGACAGATGCCTCCCTGAGATCGACCTTGGACTCCACCAAGTAAAAAAATTTGCCGCTTAAAATTAACTTCACATTAATCGATAAGTGGTTTTTGATTAACCCCTCGTATCCGACTGCAACGAATCACATTAATTAATTTGGACATTAATTTGACCGAATTAACATAGGGTGCGGGAGCGTTATCAGTATGTAATAATGTATATAAGTATGTGTAGTATGTTTAAAAGTATATAGAGGTATGTACGTGGGTATATGTGAATGCGGGTGTATGTGGGTGGGTGTATGTGGGTGTTCGAGGTATGTAGGTGAGTGATGGTACATATGTGTGTCAAATATAAGAATACATGTAGGAGGTATATGGCTATGCATGTGTGTTTATAAGGGTGTATATAAGTGTGTGTGCATGCTTAAAATTGTATAAAGGTATACAAATACTTGTGTAAGTAGGAGGGTATCTATATAGGCATTCATGTAAGCATGGATGTGAGTGTATGTGTTTGGGTATGTATCTAGGTGAGTGATGGTTTATGGATGTCTAATGTGGGAGTGTATATGATTAAGCGTGTGGGAACAAAGCTGGACTTTCATGTAAGCATGATGTGAATCTATGTGGGTATGGGAATCATTATAGGTATCTGAATATGCACGTGGGTATGTAATAGTGTATATAGGTATGTGGCATGTTTGTAAGTGTATGGAGGTACGTATGTGTGTATATATGAATGCTACCTAGGTTGATTGTGAGTATGTATGTGGTGGATCCCTATGGGTGGGTGGCTATGCAAGTATGTAGTTGTAGGCATGTAAGTATGGGTATGTAAGAGGGAGGAGTATTTTTATACATTACAGACAGATGTTAAGTGCACAAAGATTTTTCGCTAAGGTATCAAATCAATCAAATGAGTCAAACGTTCGAATAATATGTATTATCACAATATATACATATCTTATGTAATCATGTATATACATCATGTGTATATAGATGATTTAAGATTTGTGTATATTATGAAGCGCATATTAACTTTCCTTAGTTTGGAGGTTCCGAGCTAATGGAGTCCTTGGTGATTTCGATGTGAACATGATGTTAATATTCCTTACATACAAGATTTATTCTTTATTGGTGTAAGCACCGCGAGGTGTTGAGCTAGCTCGTACTAAGGCCTTCTTTCGGGGGCATGAAGGTGGCAAGAGGGTTATACCTCCTGCCGGATTGAATCGTGAGGGCATGAAGGTGGCAGGAGGGTTCTACGGATTGAATCCCCATTCTCCTAGGGTAGATGCATAACGAACTAATTATCAGAAAAGCACTTCTGGTGCGAGAATTTGACCTCCTCTCTGCTTATAACTAGTGTCAATCAAAAACGGAAATGTTACTCAATTAAAGATCCAACTGATCACCACGTCTTTTTTGGTCAACTATACAACTTCTTCACACTAGTTTTTTGATAACATATTTATATAATGGCGAATAGCTCATCAATCTCTTTTTTGATAGCATAACCATAATCCTCCCCAATATACAAAATTGGTCTTTCAAGGGCTAATTAATGTATTTTAGATGCGTTAATAAATTTTAAAAGATTAATTTATAAGATATATTGGAGAGGTGTGTGATTGTGCTGCCAAAATTTAACAAAGAATAAATCTTGTATGTTGAGAATATCAACATCATATTTACATCGAAATCATAAGGTGGGCAAAATTAAAAAATAAAATAAAATGTTCTTACTCATCTCTTCTTAAGGGTTTTTATTATAAGTCAAATTTTTCTAGGTTGAGAATGGATATATTTATGGGTTTATATGTTCGAGAATAATGCATGTTGTTTGCATGATAGAATGCGTTGATCCATGGTCGAATGTGAGTATGCAAGTGTGATTTGAGGAATTTGTCCATGTCTAAGCTAAAAATCAATTCATGATATAGGGTTGGTGATGGATGGTACATGTGCTTGGACGTATAATCGTTTGGATGCTGATGGATCAGTGAGTGTATTCCTACATGGTGTTAGGGGCTTCCTTAGGTTCTCCTATGCCCAGGAAGTAAGGATTGTTGATTGTTATGGGAATATAAGTTGTCCATGCAAGAAGTGTGATCTTTTGAAAAAAAACTTCACAAAACGTTGTTGCAGAGTGCTTGTGTAGAAAGGGATTTTTCGATGGATATACCACATGATTTGCACACGTAGAGAAGAGACAAGTCATCAATACAGAGCCTTATGAAAATCCCGAGAATTTAGTTTCTCAAATTAGAGATATTGTTGGACCGTATTTTAGTATGGCATATGTTGCAGAGGATTTTGATGTAGAATGTTAGCAATTTGAGGAACTATTACATAAGGATGAGGATCTGTTATGCCCTGGTTTTTCTAGTTATTCCCAATCATCTGATGTTGCTGAGCTTTTATCGGTGAAGAATCAATACAACATGATGGAAAGTTGTTCAATACCATGATTAAGTTAATAAGCTGCCATATAGTTTTTACAAGATCAAGACAATGATGAGCAAGTTTGATCTTGCAGAGGTGTAAATTGATGCTTGTCCAAATCACCACATGATATACCATGGGGGAGACAATGATGCAACTAATTGTCAAGTATGTGGTGAGCAAGATACAAGGCTGATTTAAAATCAAATGTCCATAAAAAATCATTTGCTACTTTCAATTGGCTCGTTTAATTACAACAACTCTATTATTGAAGGGAAACTGCAAATGAGATGACATGGCATGCTGATCATATATTTAACGGGACTTTTGGGCACCCTTCTGATTTACAACATTGATGAGCTTTGATGGATTCATATCAAGATTCTAGGCTAAGAAGGGGAATGTGATAATCGAGCTGTCAACTGACGAATTTAACCCACATAGACATGGAAAGGATTATTCATGTTGGTCTATCATCATTATGTCATATAATCTACCACCGTTGTGTAACAAGTGTCCATTTATATTTCTATCTCTTCTAGTTTCGATCCCACCCATCCATGGAAGTATATGGATGCTTCAACTGTTAATGGATGAGTTGAAAGAATTATGGGAAAATGTGAAGGAAACATGTGATGCAGTTACCAAGCAAAATTTTCAAATGAGAGTTAGTCTTTTATGGACCGTTTGTGATTTCTCGACATATGACACGTTATCTGAATGGAGCACACATGGTTTGAGAAGTTGTCCTCGTTGTATAGAGAAGAAGAAGTCATTTCAACTTGAGTATCGGAGGAAGCCATGTTTCTTTGACTGTCATAAACAATCCGTACCCATTGATCACCCATACAGAAGATAAAAAATGGCATTTAAAAGGAATACAGTTGAAATGTCAGCTCCATCACTGAGATTGTTAGGAACAGAAATACTAGAGACTATTATAGTTAAAGATACATGACTCTTTAAGGTTTTAGCATTGACCATAACTAGACGATGATAAGTATTTTCTGGCAAGAAGCAAAAAAAAAGATGATAGATTAGTAGTATTAAAAAGGAAGTCACGTGTGCATGTCGATACTAGTGGCAACATCGATAGACAAAATTTCCTCATGCTTATTAGTCACCAAGCACAAACATCCACAAACCATTTCAATTTTTGTTGAATAATTGGTGAGTATTGCTATCATTTGTGATTTTAAACATCATTTAATTGTTTATTATGCAAAGAAAATTTCAGCACAAATATAAATAGTTTTATGCAGTGACGGTGATAACTGGAGGTGGCTCTTCCTTGGGAGGAGCGCCTCAGGTCGACGTGATGGTTCACGAGATGACAACAGACCACCTCCTTTCTATGCACACACTCCTGATGGTAAACTAGAAATATAAATATGCATACTTCATGCTTCTAAATATTTATTCCATTTTAATGTTAACAAAGGTTGGAGTTTCACCCATCATGGACGACTTCTGAGAGGTGTCATCTATCGCATTGATATTGTGTTATAAGGTCTAAGTATATTAAATTGTGTGCTTGAAAGTAGGTGGAGTCAACATTATAATCTCTTTGCTTCTAAGGACTTTGGAAGCATTCTCTTGTGGGAAGGACAGATAGATCGAAGCAGGAGATCAAATCGACTATCGAAGCAAAGAGCCTTAGGATTGAGAGGGTCGAACTAGTAAATATTTATTAACAACCTAGATCATGGTTAACTTCTATTTCAAATTTAATATTTAAATTACATTAAGCAGCAAGTGACTTTGTAATTTAAGCCAACACTAGGGGAATGATGGGTGAAGACGCATACACGTGGAAAAAACTGATCTACCGATGAAGCCTAAAATGTAGTAATGAGTGCCTTTCTCTTGTTCATATTCATTTCTACAAGTCCACTCCTATTGATAAGCGTCCATGTTTAACGAAAAATATGGCAAGAGATCATTGATAATCGACAGGCGGAGCCCAACCAAAGGCAAGCCTTAGGAGAGCTCCACCCTAAGTTCTCGTCGGACTCCAATTGCAGGACTCCTAGCTCCACGAGTATCTATGATCCACCATTATTAAGGAATGCCAAAGGAGACGCGAAATATACGTATATTCCGCTGAAAATTGTTCAAGATGCAATGCATTAATTTAATTCAAATTAGTATATTAATATGACCCATTCGATTTATTAATACACCATGTCCGGTGTATGCAGCTCGATATAATTATGCATAGAAGGAAATCGCATCTTCGAACTTCGTAGCATATACTTTGACATGCTCAGTTTGTTGTCGGTGTGATAATTCGTGAATTTTTTTCCCAAAATCTATTCTGGTCTCAAAAAACTCACCGCGGAGAGAGGCCGGAAATTTTGGACTCCGATCATAAATCATTGTGCACAGCTTTCCATCCAGATAAGAGCAACCTCACGGACATGAGGTTCAGTGCAACAGTTGCTTTTCCTTGAAGGCTTCTTCTGTCAAAACAAAGATTAGGACAACACACCATCCTTACTTCAGTGCTGGTTGCAATTGTGGTTCCAAATGAAGAGTGTGCCGGTCCGCAGTCGATTAGAAAACATGCTATCATCTCGCTGGCATTCCTTGCTGACCACCACCTTAGTTGCATCTTCCAAAGGAAATGGTCCCTGGATATTTCCCCTAGCATGCTCAACTTGGGCAATAGATGCGGGTATTGATCGATGAAGTTCAAGTAAGATTATAATTGCAACTATTTTCCAGAAGAACATCAATGATAGTATATCAATGAGCTAATGACAGCTTTGTTAGAATATCATGAATGAAGGAAAAATCTCAGCCACTCATAAGCCACGAAACACCTGAGTAAACATTTATATGAATACAGGCCTTACCGCCAGATACCAACAGTTACATATAGCTAAGACTGTCGAAGGAGGAAGATACCGATCAAACCTGCTCGTGCAATAAAATATATGGACGGTCGCATGGGACGATACATGCAAACCCACCATAATCAACCTTCCGACCAAGTGTTCGAAAAATATAATGGGAACCTGAAACCAAATCCACAGGGGCAGCTACTCTGATTTAAATTAAGCCACAGGATAAAATGCATCAGTCTCTGTCATAGTAAATAGCCACACGATAAAAACTGTGATGTTCAGAACAATATCATCGCCGGGAGGTACGCGATTTGGGCTTGGACGGTTTCTGCAAGGAACAAAGTATTCATAGATTCAAAAATTTACTCCTCGTGGAAGTAATGTCATCTATTCATGAGTATCAGTTGAAGCTGTTCAAACTTTGAGATTTACAGAGGGTAAAATGATATAAGGAATAAAAGAACTAGTGGGTTTTGAGCACTTACTGATGCAGTGGTACCTCCAAAACTGAATCCTGATCCTGTTGCGGCGCCTAATTGGGTAATAAGGAGAAAAGTTGAGTCAAAAAAATTACACAAACCCTAATCTGCAGAAGGTAGTTTTATAGTGAAATTCATCAAGAAACAGAAATGTAGATTCTTGTTTTGTTCAAAGCACATAGCAAATAACCTACTATAAGAAAATTTAGAAAGACGTCACACTGTTTATGTATTTTAAATTTTCAGAACTTGGATAATTTCAATGGGCGGCATGGTATATAATGAAACATGGTATGCGATTTTTTTAAGCAAGCACCCCCTATAAACATATGATACTAGGACAGTGCCCTCTCTTCTTTATAGTTACAGAGGTACCCCTGGAAACAGAAAAATATAACGCGAAAAGAATGCAAGCACATGTAAAAATAAAAGCAAAAGAAATTTTTGGTTCATGACCATTTATGTATACTTTTTTCATGAGCATGTATGTATAACAAGTGAAATAACTAGTTGGTTTCGGGAAATTATTGGAGGATCCAAAACACATGGCATATGAAAACTCACAGCACTAGAGAGCATTGATGTAAATGAGAAGTTGATCTGTCTACCTGTGGCGAATGAAGGCGTGGAAAAAGCAGGCGAACTCCCAAAGCCGGGGGATGCAAATAATGTTGTACTAGGCCCGAACAGAGAGGAGGGTTGGGATGATGCAGGGTTCGGTGCTGAGGCAGAAGTAAATGGGGTGGACTGGGGAAATGAACCAGTAGAACCACCAAACAGCGAGGGCATTGAAGCTGCAGAAGTTGGTGTAGAAAAGAGAGATGTATGTGACGAAGAAGATGGGTTTCCGAAAAGTGAGAAACTGCTAGCAGATGAAGCTCCTGAGGTTCCTGAAGTTAGCTGTGGAACACTAGCAGAGCTGGCGATGGTTGAGGATGTAGCTAAGCCTGCAGATTGGGTGGTTGGTTGTGGAGCTGCAGATAGAAGGTGAAGAGTAGGATGCACTCTTCTTGCGGCAGCCTCTTGTTTCGCTATTGCCCTCCTGTCAGCCTCCAGAAATGGGTCGTTCCAGTCACCTTGCCGCCTTTGGTCAGCAAGATAAGCAATCTTCATAGATTCAACTCGCTGGTGAAGATTCTCAACCTGCAAAAGAACAAGGTATAAGAAGATATGCATATCAATTTTTTCTTAAATCTCATTTATAGCACAAGTGAACAATTAGAGCACTACATCCACCTCATTCAACCTTTTTTGGCATTTATTGAGGTAAAATGAGAGAAAATTTCAAGTAAAATAAAAGGATTGTCGCTTTATCAGTAACAAAGCGAACAAATCAAAGGTTGTACCGAAGGCAGAAAAGTTTGAACATGATATTGAAAATGGAAATAAATGACAAATAGTGAACATACAACAAAACCACCCCTGATTCTATATATATTTGTTATATTAAAAAATCAGCATAATACTAGGAAAGATGTAACACTAGGAAAAGACCGAAATGATTTTTCCGAGATCGATAACGTGAGTGCCTCTTACGTAGGATGAAAGCAAAATCCAAGTGATTTCAAAACCAATGCAGTTAACTAAGAAAACATCAAGAAAAAATCTGTGGTAGAAAAATATATAAAACAAGCCAGTATAATACCTTTGCGGCTACATGAATAAAAAAGTCATGAACATTCGACATAACACTGGGAAGAGACTGTAAAGACGATAATCCAGAATTGACTTTTCCATCAGCAGCCAAATTGAGCATCTGCTCTAGTTCACCAACCCACTGATAACATTCTGCAAGATACTTCTCAAATCTAGCCACTGTGTTCTGCATAAATATAGATGGCCTCCGTGGTAACCCACTGTAAAAGTCAAAAACTGGTGCACTGCTGGCCAAAGACTGCACATTTGGGGTTGGTGCAGCAGTTGTTCCAATAGGTTGAGTCCCAGAAATAGCATTGGCACCAGTGTGGCGATGAAGAAAACGTTGGCGAATCATCATAAATGAACGAACAGCAATCTCAGTTTCCCTCATCATAGTATTCACCGCAGTCATTCTTTCCTGTATCAATACTCTCTCTCGGTCCATAGCAGTGGCGATTCCACCAAGTTCCTGGTAACAAAAGCAATATGCAACTAAATAACAGAAGAATGCATTAGGTGTTTAAATTCAAATTTGCCCGATGTTTAGACAAGCAGGATACATAGCTGGGACAGTACCACCAATGGTAACATGGTCTTTTAACATAAAAAATGCTGGTAAAAGTAACCAATCATCCATCTTTGTTATTAGAGAATATCAGCAATACGGGCATACAAAATCAAGCCATGTCGACGTCGTTGTGTACGAGTCCACAGAGAATATCAACTGACTCTTATTTGAAACTACGCAGAACACAAAGGAGGACACTTGATAGTGGACAGTACAAATACCTCTACACTGCAGTCTAATAAACCCAAGTATCCAACTACAAGGAGTTCTATCCACACAATTCCAAGGATCTCAATTATCCTCAATAATTTACTAAAGGTACCATCAGTAGTACCTCAAATGTCCTAAATGTACAGTGTAAAATGAACTAATTGAAGTACCGATTACTGCCTTAGTTAGTGTAGAGATAGTTTATAGTTTTGTAATTTCTTTATCTTATATAGACATCTCTGTAATTTACCCTTAAGTTCTCTCCCTATATAAGAGAGCCTAGGGTTTTCCTGAGTGAATTATCAAAGACTCTTTTTCCCAACATGGTATCAGAGCCGCCCTAGGGCTCTCCACACCCGCCGCCCCCTTCCCCACCCGCCACCCTCTCCTCTGCGCCTCTCACGCCGCCGCCTCTCTCTCCGGCTCCGATCTCTAGGGCCTCCGCGCCGCCCTAGGTCTCTCTCTCGGCCTCCGAGCAGGCTCCAGCCCACCGCCAGCGGCCTCTGGGCGGTCCCAGCAAGCCGTCGAAGGCCACCAGGCGGTCCCACCTGCCGCCTTAGGCCCCCAGCCCAGTCGCGCAACCTCTAGGCGGCCCCCAGACGGCACCCAGCCAGCCACTTCAAGGGTTGTAAGCCTCCCCTGAGGCGTGCCCTAGTCCTCTCTTCATCCGATATATGGATTTGAGTGCGTAAACGTCTACATACGCACTCAAATCCGATGCAGTTGGTGTAGACATTCATCACTGTGTCTATATACCCTTGTTCTTCTCCAAGCAGCAGTATGTCAGAATCGAAAGTCGATTTGCCCTCCACCGGCGCATTCAAAGGTCCTACGCCAACAGTGAAGATGGACGGGTCTAACTATGAACTCTGGGCTATACAGTTCATGAGCCTCATGAAGTCTAATGGTAAGAAGCACATTCTTACCGAAGATGAGCCTGCAGAGAAGACAGGGATCTATGCCTCATGGGAGGCGGATGATGCCTACGCAAAGGTCTGGTTGTCTGGTACATTGACGATGGAGATTGCTAACGACGTACTCCATCAGCCCACTGCTAAGGCAATGCGGGACATTCTTGCCGCTACATATTCGCAGGTGCGAAATGAGACAAAGATGTTGCAGCTTCAGCATGACATTTTCACAATGAAGCAGAGCGGCAGACCTCTCCATTCTCTATACACATCCCTAAGAGGGATGTTCGAGAAGTTATACAGTACCATTCCTCTCAGTGCTACTCCTGAACAGCAGAAGACGTTTCGGAACGCCACCATGGTGGGCGTTCTACTTGCGGCTCTTGATCCTGAGTATGATGCCGCCCGATCCCAGATCCTAGCAGATGCAGTTATTCCTCCAGTGGAGGATGTTTACAGAAGGCTCAGTCGCATTCCAGTTTCCTCCAGCTCTTCTACTCCACCCCCA
Source organism: Ottelia alismoides (assembly GCA_037367405.1). Taxonomy (NCBI): domain Eukaryota; kingdom Viridiplantae; phylum Streptophyta; class Magnoliopsida; order Alismatales; family Hydrocharitaceae; genus Ottelia; species Ottelia alismoides. The sequence goes on along the minus strand of JAZKJV010003555.1, from coordinate 196,520 downwards.
TCAGCGATGGCAGTCTCGCGTGGGAGAGGTGGACCGCCTTCTGGTCGTGGTCGTGGACGTGGCTGTGGACCCCAGGAAAGGGGTGGCCGCTTCAGTCAGACATGCTCCTATTGTCACCGAACTGGACACTCGGAGGAGACATGCTATTCTAAGCATGGGTTCCCAGCATCGGCACGTGTTGCAGAGCACTCTCAGTCTCCATTACCGTCTACTGCAGATAATCGATTTGACGAACTTGTGGCCCGCCTCCGCGATATTATGCCACATTCATCTGGTGATTCGTCTGGTGGTTCTTCAGATATTGCTGCCACAGCCTCTGCCAGTTCATCAGCCGCTGCTAGTACTTCAGGTAGATCCACTGTACTCACACCATCTCATGATATATCTGACTGGGTTATAGATTCCGGAGCCACACATCATCTCTGCCGAGATAGAGGTAGATTACAGGCCTACAGGGATATTCCTCCCGGTCGTTCAGTGCAGATAGCAGATGGTACCCTTTCACCCCTTGTTGGACAGGAGGAGGACTTCCTATCCTCCACTATGCAGCTACAGAACATTCTACATGCTCCTGAGTTCTCAATGAATTTGCTATCTATTAGTCAGATTACGAAGGATTTGAATTGTCGTGCTATATTTGACCCGTCTTCTCTCATTTTTCAGGACATACTCACGGACAAGGTGATTAGTTGTGGCACTGAGCAGAATGGTTTATATCGGCTGGTTCGGGATTCCTATGCTGGCGTCTCCTCTCATTCTTCTGGACCAGTCTCTCCATACATCTGGCATCTCCGGTTTGGTCATCTTCCACTCCAGAAAATGCGCCATCTTCTACCCCAGATCTCTCCTAGTTCGTCTTTTCGTTGTGAAGCATGTCAGTTGGGAAAGCATCATAGGTCGAGCTTTCCAAGTCGTCAGAGTCGGAGCAGTAGCTCCCCATTTGAGTTGTTACATATAGATATATGGGGTCCGAGTCGTGTTCCCGATCATCAGGGGCATGGGTCTTTCTTTTGAAGAATAAATCTGAAGCAGGAGATGTGATCAAGAATTTGATTAATGAAGTTCAGAATGTTTTCTCTTCCTCTGTCAAATATGTTCGGACGGATAATGCCCTGGAATTTTGTACACGCTCTCTTTCTCAATTTCTTTCATCAAAGGGTATTATTCACCAAACCACTTGTGTGTATACATCCCAACAAAATGGTGTGGCGGAAAGAAAGCATCGTCATCTCTTGGATATTACTCGAACCTTGTTAATTCAGAGTTGTGCTTCTATTTCATTCTAGGGCGATGATGTCCTTACTGCATGTTATCTGGTCAATCGAATGCCGTCCTCAGTCCTTGGTGAGAAGATACTCATCTCTCTTATTTTTCCAGACAAGGAGCTATTCTCACTGACTCCACGTGTCTTTGGTACTGTGGCGTTTGTTCACCGTCTATCTCCCGGACTTGACAAGCTCACTCCTAGAGCAGTCAAGTGCGTCTTTGTTGGTTATTCCAGAACCCAGAAGGGATACCGGTGTTATGATCCTACAACCAACAGGTACTTCGTGAGTGTTGATGTCACTTTCTTTGAATCGGTTATGTATTTCTCTCCTACTGGTGACAGAATGGTACCATCCACTACCACTGATGATATCTATGTTCCTCCACCACCTACATGGAGTTCGCATGAGTCGTCCCATGTACATGTTCCCACGCCAGCACCACCACCACCTCCACCCATTCCACGGCCTACCATATCACCGTTACCTAAATACTATACGCGTCGGTCAGGTCCTGCTCAGACTACACATCAACCAATCATCACGCCTCAGGTATGTTCAGATGGCATTACTACTGACGGGTCAGGTTTGGTACACGTGCAAGATTCCTCAGTACAGGAAGACACAGATGATGATCTTGATGTTCCGATAACTATTCGGAAGCAGAGGAGGCAATGTGCAACCTATCCATTGGCTTCACAGGTTTCCTTCCACCGGCTCACAGGTGATTTTCAGATGTTTGCCACAGCCTTGTCTTCCGTGGATATACCACGGACATACCAGGAAGCCTTGAAGAATGATTGCTGGAGATTAGCTATGGAAGAAGAGATGAGGGCCTTGCAGTCCCGTGGAACATGGTCTTTGGTTCCTGCACCTCCTGATGCATCCGTTGTGAGCTGTAAATGGGTCTTCACAGTCAAATATCATGCAGATGGCACGTTGGATAGGTACAAAGCACGCTTGGTCGCCCGTGGGTTTACACAAACCTATGGCGTGGATTACATGGATACTTTCTCTCCCGTGGCGAAACACTCGACCCTCCGTATTCTCCTATTTGTTGTCGTGGTCCGTGATTGGAGCATTTCTCAACTAGATGTCAAGAATGCCTTTCTGTACGGGGACTTACAGGAGGAAGTCTACATGCAGCAGCCACCTAGGTTTACTGCTGAGGGGGAGAATCACATGGTCTGTAGACTTCACAAGGCGATATATGGCCTCAAACAGAGTTCGAGAGCATGGTTCCAGAAGCTGTCCAACCTAATTGAGGAACAGGGATTCAAGAGGTCAAATGCCGATCACTCGTTGTTTGTCCAGAAGTCATCGGCAGGTACGGTTGTCATTATGGTCTATGTGGATGATATTCTTGTTACAGGAGACGATGTTCAGGGCATAGAGAGTGCGAAGGCATTCCTAGGTCGTCAGTTCGTTACAAAGGATCTTGGAACCCTAAGATATTTTCTGGGGTTGGAATTTGCAAGGAATGCACAGGGCTTGATGATGACCCAACAGAAGTACATTACAGACTTCCTGATTGAGACTGGCATGGATGGATGCAAACCATCAAGTATTCCCATGGACCCTAGCATGAAGTTGTATGATGGTGATACTGATGAAGTAGATAAGAGGAGATATAGAGAAATGGTGGGAAAACTCCTCTACATTACCATAACTCGTCCAGACATTCAATTTGCAGTGAGCAGGGTGAGTCAATTTATGGAGCAGCCAAGACATGTTCACATGGATGCTATACACATGATACTGAGGTATCTGAAGTCTTCTCCAGGGTCAGGGCTGCTATTCAGAAAGGGCACAGACTTATCCATCTCAGCGTGTGCAGACGCAGATTTTGCAGGATGCCCTAAGGATCGAAAATCAACCTCAGGGTTCGCAGTGTTTGTTGGAGGCTCTTTGGTTTCTTAGAAAAGCAAGAAACAAACTGTTGTGGCAAGATCCAGTGCCGAATCCGAATATAGGGACATGGCTCAAGCCAGCACGGAAATGATGTGGGTTCGTTCCGTACTAGAAGATCTGCATGTAGCTGTGTCCCAACCTATGAAGCTTCAGTGTGACAATCAGGCAGCATTGTTCATTGCCAACAATCCAGCTTTCCATGAGAGGACCAAGCATATTGAAGTTGACTGCCATTACACTAGGGACTTGATCCAGAGAGGATTGATATCTACTGCACATGTGAGCTCAAGAGATCAGACTGCAGATGTATTCACCAAGCCACTGCTCAGAGGACTTTTTCAGAGATGTTCATCCAAGCTGAGCATGATAGACATCCATGCTCCACCTTGAGGGGGAGTGTAGAGATAGTTTCTAGTTTTGTAATTTCTTTATCTTATATAGACATCTCTGTAATTTATCCTTAAGGTCTCTCCCTATATAAGAAAGCCTAGGGTTTTCCTGAATGAATTATCGAAGACTCTTTTTCCCAACAGTTAGCAAGGAAGGCGTATTTCTCAGGGTTAGGATTTGAAATTTATGAAGAATCCCAGCAGTGGACCATAGCACCTTCGACCACAGGGGTCAAAAGCAAGATTGAAGTACCCAATAAAGTTCTTATTTACATGCACGGAACTCCGTAGACATCGCATCTATTATAAGATGTCCTTCCATAAACATTCGGATGCACCAAACCCGTTAACTTTTGCATTTTAGGACAATCAACCAGACATGTTCCTGCTTTTAAGTAGGGTGGAGTACTAGATGTGTTGTCTCCAAACAGATATGATTTGTTTTTTACTTGGACTTAGTTCTTAGGTTAGCCAATGCTTCATAAGAAATCTGTTTTTTAAAGGAAAAAGGATGACTACCGTATAGGTGTCCGCCCAAATCTTCACCATTAACTCACAATTTTTAGTACAGGGCTTTTTTTAAGCCCAAAAATTACATGATCCAACTATCTGCTAGTGTCTTTGCATGACCAAGTACATTTTCACCATAAAATCGAATATGCCGGAAGATAACCCCATTTCCTGCAAGCCAAAGAACCAAAAACACAGCAATGGCCCTTGTTCTGTCCTCTTCTCTGACCCTCCCGCAGATTCCCATAAAGTTGCTGCACCATCAGTCTTAATTGTGGTGTTAGCAAAGTTCACCCAGACATCTGCAGAGCTTGCACAATTGAAAAACAGATGATCCATATCTTTCGTAGCATGCAAACGTCTGCAAGCTGGATTCATGCCTCGTAAAAAAAGTGAATAAAGAAATCTTTTTTACCGGAAAGTTTGGAAGATGAAGGCATGAGAGCTCAATGGCGGACGCTTTAGCTACAATGCACTCCATGATGGCAAAGAAAAGGTTTGATATGAATTTAGCTTAGCTTTGAGATTCGGGAGTAGAGTTGGGTCCAAGACAATAAGGAAAATTTTGTTAGCCAGACAAACTCTGATTTCTACAGCAAGGCTCAGCAAGAATGAAAAATTAAAGTAGAATATCTAGGATGAAGTATACATGTTATTTATATAAATATTCTGGCCCCCATAGTTTTAATTTCTCTAAGCAATTTGAATATGTTTATTCCTTTGGTCGTGGAGATATCCAAAAAATAAAGCTAGAATTTAATACCCGGGGGACTAGACTAGTCTAAGTTTGCGTGTGAAGAAACTATAAAATAATAAATACCAATTGAGGTTGAGCATATATTTTTGAAATTAGTTAAATCACGTTCGTTGAGATTTCAAATTAAATCCATCAAAAAATGATGTTATAGAGAACTTCCCTGTCACATATATTTCTCAAAGTAAGTTAATATAGAGCTCCTAAGAAAAATATATTCCATCTTATTAGGAAATCTATAGTTTATGATCTTCATAACTGAAAATGATGTCGCATGTTGCACTTGACATAGGAAGTGTCTACAAATGTTGGATGAATCTATCAACCAAATAGTATATCTTTATCTTTATTATTTCTACCAATTTTGACAAAGCTCCACAAGATTTGAGACACCTTTAAAAATGAAGTCCAGAGACATTTGATTTATAATTTTGTAATATATCATTTGCCTCTCTAACAAAACAAGTTCATGGTCTGTGAAATCCGAAAAATAACCTTGGCTAATTTGCATATATATTGTTGAAAATCATGTGATCATCATTGAGATCTAGAGCAGCACTTAAAATACAAAGATAAATAATTTTCCCCTCGAATCAACTACTTTGTTATGATAAAGTAATAAGTAATTTTCCCCTTGAATCAACTACTTTGTTATGATATAGTAACAGTAAATATATCTACTCGAAAGTAATGAAGCAGTGTAATTTGTAGTACTTGAAAACAAGAACTTGTTTGGCTTCAAGAATAATGAACTTACATCTTAAACACCAATGCTTCATTTGGCAAAGCTTTCTCCCACTATAAATAAGGTCGGCTACATGGATTCTTGTTCAAATCCATGTTGAAAGATTCGACTATTTTTTACGATGGATGTTGACTACCTAACGCAACCCCACAAAGAGGGATTTGAACCCTGATCTTTTGGGTGGTAGGCACAAGGCCTTAAATGTCGGTTTCGGTCACCATTTCGGTATCGACCAAAACAGAATTTCGATGGAATTTCGGTGGAATTTCGACCGAAATTTCGGTCATTTCGGTCATTTTTTGTATTAGGACCCCCATATTTCGGTCGTTTCGGTCATTTCGGTCGAATTTCGATTTCGACTGAATATCGATATTCGACAGAAATTCGACCGAATTTCGCTGAAATTTGAGGCCATGGGTAGGCACACTGCACTACCACCTGGTGGGCCAATGCTTCATACATAACAAAATAATATAACTTTTTTAAATAAAGAATATCAACCATCTTCACATGTTTTTGAAGGTCTCTTTCGTGAATGAAATAAGTTTGTAATTCAAAATATCCCGATTCTTCCATTTTAAAACATCACATAAATCTTTGGTAATCCTTATGATACACTCCATAATATGCATGAAAAAAATTAAATTCAAAATACATCACAACTTTACACATAATTATCTTATTAATCTATAACAGTTAAATGTATTTTATTCAATGTATTGTACATACATATGTACATACATAGAAATCTATAATGAGAACTTCACCAAATTTCACTGGAATGTCGGATACTAATCTGGTTAAATTCAGTATCTAATTGAACTTCATAAATGGAAAAAAGATATATAATATTCTTTGAGCATATTGTAATTCATCATTATGTTTAGATGATGCATTAATAATGTTGACAGCAATATTCAATTTACTGAATTATGAATACAAATCACAATTTTGAAGTCGTAACAAGATCAAATTGAAGGTGATGAGACAAACAATGAATATAGGATTTTCATCAGTTGTGTCCTCTGAGATATTGCAATATTAGTTATGTCCATCGCATTTTGGGAATATCAATTATGCCCCTAACTTCTCCCACAATGATAGATTGTGCCCTTCTATTAGTCTAGTTGTTAATTAGTTGAACTAAATCATGATTTATTCAAACCATGGTGTAGTTAAGAGAGGCATTTTTTTAATAAGAAAACGGGGGAACCCTCCCGAGGAGGGAGTCACCACACCACAGCATCCATTAAGAAAGGAGAGGGTACATCAGTTTGATATCCAGAAATTGTATAAAGCATTACAGTGTGCAAGAGCATTTTCAAAGTAAAACCGTTGCCCCTTGAAGATGGTATCATTCCTACCAAGCCAAATAGCCCAGAGCATGGCAAAGGGCTTGGAGACATCATCGGAAGACCCAAGTCTGACCGCCCGAATCGATCTCCGAAATTGTACTGCGTCGGATGCTCGGACCCACGGAAGCCCCAACGAATCCCAAACCTTTGCTGAAGACCTGCATCCAAAGAAAATGTGGTCTGCATCCTCCATCTCGTCCTCGCATCTGTCACACTTTAAATCCGTCTCACCCAGAATTCTGCCTCTTCTCACTTTATCACAAATACGATCTCTCCTCAGACACCAAAGAAAGACCTTAACCCGAGTAGGAATCTTAGCCACCCAAATCACCTTCAAGTCAGCACATAGATCTTTGTCGCGCTCCACTATACCACCACTCAGCTTCCGATATGCAATCTTCATCGAGAACTTACCATCAGCCCACACAAAATGGTTCGGGTTGCCCGACATCTCCCCAACAGGGGGAATCTCCGACAGCATCCGCAAAAAATCTTCCAACCTCAGATCCGAGAGAGCCGCAAGGAACCTTGGCACCCACGACCTAGAGTCGACGACCTCCGCCACCCACGCTCCCCTGTCCACGGCTAACGCCATCAACCTCGGAAAGCGGTAGGCCAAAGCCCCCTTCCTCGTCCAGTCATCCAGCCAAAAACGGAACCGGAGACCATCCCCCATCTTCGGCCTAAGAAGAGGCCAGAGCCCCAGAATCACGGCACGAATCCCACTCCACAAGGAAGACTCATGACGCTTCCTCACTGCCACCAACTCCCCTGTGACCCCATATATCTCTCTCAGCAACTGCAAAACCGACGCATCGGACGAACCCCAAATGCGCACCACCCATTTGGCTAACAAGGCTTTGTTCATTGATTCCACATCCCTGACACCTAGGCCCCCCTCTGCAACAGGTACATCAAGATCCTTCCAAGCCACCAAGTGCAACTCCCTCGTTGTCTACCTTCCATCTGACCATAAAAAAGATCTCATCAAAGTCTCCACCTTCCTTCTAACACCAACCGGCATTAATCTCGTCGAGAAGAAAAAAGTCGGAATGGTCGAAAGAACATGCTTCATAAGTGTAAGCTTCCCACCCTTGGACAAAGTGGTAGCCTTCCACCCTTCCAACTGTTCCTCCATTCTCCAAAGAATACAGTCCCAATCGGACTTCCTCAGCCTACCCTCAACCAGAGGCAACCCCAGATAGGTTATCGGCAATCTCCCCAGGGGGCATCCTGCCCACTCCACCAGTCTGTTACTCTCCTCGCCATCCATTCCCATTGGAACAAGGGCCGACTTCTGCCCGTTGATCTGCAGCCCTGAGAAGCACCCAAACAAATCCACCAAAACAGCTGCATTGTGGTTCTGTTCCTCCGTCCCTCCCAGGAAGATCAGCGTGTCGTCCGCATACTGTAACAAAGGGACTGAGATGTCCCCCATTCTGAAATCCTCGCACCAGTTCTCTTCAACCGCCCATTGGAACAAGACCGCAAGACAATTCGCAACCAACGCAAAAAGCAGGGGAGCAAGGGGACAACCCTGACGCACCCCCCTCTACGGTTGGAACCATCCCCCCTCTGGCCTCCCATTGACCAAAACAGAGCAAGAGCTAGTGGTGATGCATCTCTTAACCCAAGCAATCCGTTCTTCCGGGAAACCCCTTTTCTGCAGTGTTGTCTACAGCAATCTCCAACTGACACAATCGTAGGCCTTGGCGTAGTCAATCTTCCAAACTGCTCCCTTTTTTGAGACATCTTCCATTCACGACAGATTTCCGAAGCGATCACGATTCCATCCGCCATACACCGTCCCGGAATGAATGCGGACTGAGCCGGTAAGATCACAAAGGAGAGGACACCTCTAAGCCTGCTCGTCAGCACCTTGGCGATAAAGAGATAAATGCCATAGGAAATAGAATCGGTCTGTAGTCCCCAACCCCAACTAGGGTCTCTTTCTTCGGTAGCAAAAAAATCAATGCCCTGTTGACTTTCTCAAAACCCATGTTGCCGCCCCTGAATTCAGTCAAAACCTCCAAAATGTCACCCTTCAGCAGATCCCAGAACTCCCGGTGGAAGGATATAGAGAAGCCATCCGGGCCAGGAGCCCCGTCCGTATTCAGATCCCAAACCACCCTGCGCACCTCATCCACCGTAAGGTCGGCCACTAACGAATCAGCTTGGGTACCACTCAAAGACCCCGCCCCCCGTCCGGCCCAACCCCAGCCATTCTCCACCGGCACTCTCCTTGAAGCCCTCACAAAGTGCTCCCGCAATGCGACACCAATGTCCCTCTCGCCCGACACCCTTTGGCCCCCCACCTCCACCTCATGCAAGAAACTTCTTCTCCTCCTTCTGGATGCCACGGAATGGAAGAAACGCGTGTTTGCGTCACCTTCCCTTAGCCACTTTTGCCTCGCTCTCTGTCGCCAATGAACCTCCTCCTTTCTGTCCTCCTGAAATACCGCCTCAAACCACGCTGCCCTCTCCTCCACCTCCTCCGGAGTCAGCCCCCGATCATCATCTAGCCCATCTAATCTGTTGATCCCTGCCTCTGCCTCTGCCCTGACGGCCCGCTGCCTCCTGGCGACATCCTTCCCAAAAGCCAACAGCATCCGCCTCAGGGAGTCCAGTTTGGCCGCAAATCGCGACACCGCCGAGCCCGATACCGCCAAAGCCCGCCAATGATTCGTCACCAGGTCCCGGAAGCCCTCCTCCAACAGCCACTTCTTCTCAAAACGAAAGGAGTACCAAGCCAAGCGCTCCTTTCCAGAAAACCAAAGAACGGGAGTGTGATCATATAGAGTCCTCGGAAGAGCCCAAGCCCTCGTCAACGGGAAAGCCTCCCCTGCCTCAACCGACATCAGGAACCTGTCAAGTCTGGACCTCGATCTCGTGTTCCTCCAAGTTTACTTGCAGCCGGCCGCATCCACAACAGACAACCCCAGAGAACGAACCACCTGTCTAATATCGACAGATCCAGGATCAGAATCACCGCTCCCCTCCGGCCTGTCATCCGGGAACAATGTGACATTGAAGTCGCCACCAATGATTCAAAAACCATCGTCAACATCAAGCACAACACTCTCCAAATCCGCAGCCAAGCTACCATCCTCTCGCCGACACGGGCCATAGACGTTAGTGACGTACAGACAAATCTCATCCGCTCTCCGTAGTAGCCTCACTAACAAGGTGAATTGGGAGGCGGAAGTCCCCAGCAGATCGAACGAATCGGACCGCCAACCGAAAAGTAGCACCCCCGAAGCACCTGCTGCCACTATCTCAACCACCGCAAAAACCTCCCCCTGCTCATCTCCCGCCGCATCTGGTTATCCAAAGACTGCAATTTAGTCTCCTGAAGCAAGAAGATATCTGTCCCAGCCTCTCTCACCAGATTCTGCACCCCAAGCCTCTTTTCAGGCCGGCCCAGGCCCCTCACGTTCAAAGATAGCAGCTTCATTTAATCAACGAAGCGTCCATCTTCCTCGGAGGAAAAACCCCCAAGCACAGCGCCAAATCCATGTCAAGAGCAGCAAAACGATTCCGCACCACCAACGGGCTGGTCTCCCCCAAACTCACAACCTCAGCAGCCGCCCCCGATGCCAAAGAGGCTCTCAGTGTAGCCCTCGCCACCTTCTATGCCCTCCTCCGCTCCCCTCCCCCCCTCTCATACGCCAAACCGAAACGTCGTTGCCGCGGCTCCACCCCTTCCAAAAGCAGCAAAGGCCCACCCAACAACCCCAAGCCAGCCGAGTCGCCTCCACCCCCAGCCGATCCCTCCCGCCACACTGCAGACTCTGACACGCCAGCCACCCCTCCCAGGGGGATCCCCCGACCCCCTGTTCAGCAAGTCGCTCCCCCATAAATACCTCCAACCGCGAACTGGTCGCAGCTCCCCCCATCTCACAACCATCGCATAGAGCAAGCCCCTCCACACCTCGGGTCGAATCCCCCACCTCATCCTCCACCTCCGGAATGACAGGCGCCACCTTAGCATCAAGAAACGAAGCGGTCCACGACCGTCCAGAACGACCCGTCAGGATGCACATTCGCCCTTGCGCCATCAGATCGTGCACACCACCTCCCAAGACTTCTCCTGCACCAACAACCTGGGCCCCACCACCTCCCAAAGTGTCTCCCGCGCCAACCGCAAGACACCAAGGCAGAGGAACCGCCACCAATCTCGGAAACCCCACCGCAGATATGGCGCCGAATCGAATCGTCTCCCTCGGGGAACGTGGCACGCTCGGAACCCGCCCCTCCGCACACGCCTGATCCACCCACGGAAGCCGAGCCACCTCCATAGCATCAGAACGCTACTCCGGCTCTCCACCACCCGACGACACCTCAGCCAGCGGGATCTCCCTCAAGCGACACCCAGCCGCCTGAAGAGTCACCCAAACATCCGCGGCCACCAGCTCAAGAAGCAGTCGCCTATCACCCAGCCGAACCTCCCACCAACCCATCTTCTCGACCCCAACTAGCCTCACCCGAATCACCACCTCCAAAGGCTGATCGGGCTGACAACCCGAACTCTCAATGGATTTAACTACAATAACGTCGCGCAGCAATCCTGAAATGCACTCCCTTGTCCTCGCCCCCAGCGGAAGCCCCCTGACAACGACCTTCTCCACCATGTCAGGTTGCACGGCAACATCCCACCCCCTCGATCTCCGCCACTTCAACTGCAAGTTCCCAGCCTCCGACCCGTGGAACAAGCTCCGTACGTTGAAATCTCGGAGCCCCCTCGCCACCACCCTCCACAGAGAAAGCCGAGTCACATCTCACTTAAAAGAAGCCTTGGACACGAGGCCCACGTCAGAACTCACAACCTCAGCAGCTGCCCCCGATGCCAAAGAGGCTCTCAGTGTAGCCCTCGCCACCTTCTCTGCCTACCTCCGCTCCCCTCCCCCCCCCCCTCATACGCCAAACCGAAACGTTGTTGTCGCGGCTCCACCCCTTCCAAAAGCAGTAAATGCCCACCCAACAACCCCAAGCCAGCCGAGCCGCCTCCACCCCCAGTCGAGCCCTCCAGCCACACTGCAGACTCTGACGCGCCAGCCACCCCTCCCAGGGGGATCCCCCGACCCCCAGTTCAGCAAACCGCTCCCCCATAGATACCTCCAGCCGCGAACTGGTCGTAGCTCCCCCCATCACACAACCACCGCATAGAGCAAGCCCCTCCACACCTCGGGTCGAATCCCCCACCTCATCCTCCACCTCCGGAATCACAGGCGTCACCTTAGCATCAAGAAACGAAGCGGTCCGCGATCGTCCAGAATCCGACCCATCAGGATGCACATTCGCCCTTGCGCCATCAGACCGTGCCCCACCACCTCCCAAGACTTCTCCTACACCAACAGCATGGGCCCCACCACGTCCCAAAGCGTCTCCCGCGACAACCGCAAGACGCCAAGGCAGAGGAACCGCCACCAATCTCGAAAACCCCACCGCGGATATGGCGCCGAACCGAATCGCCTCCCTCGGGGAACGCAACACGCTCGGAAGCCGCCCCTCCGCACACAGCCGATCCACCCCCAGAAGCTGAGCCACCTCCACAGCATCAGAACACTGCTCCGACTCTCCACCACCCAACGACACCTCGGCCAGCGGGATCTCCCTCTAGCGACACCCAGCCGCCTGAAGAGTCACCCAAACATCCGCGGCCACCAGCTCAAGAAGCAGTCGCCTACCACCCAGCCGAACCTCCCACCAACCCATCTTCTCGGCCCCAACCAGCCTCACCCGAATCACCACCTCCAAAGGCTGACCGGGCTGACAGCCTGAACTCTCAATGGATTTAACTACAATAACGCCGCGCAGTAATCCTGAAATGCACTCCCTCGTCCTCGCCCCCATCAGAAGCCCCTTGACAACGACCTTCTCCACCCTGCCAGTTGCACGGCAATATCCCACTCCCTCGATCTCCGCCACTTCAACTGCAAGTTCCCAGCCTCCGACCCGTGCAACAAGCTCCGCACGTCGGAGTCTCGGAGCCCCCTCGCCACCGCCCTCCACGGAGAAAGCCGAGCCACATCTCCCTTAAAAGAAGCCTTGGACACGAGGCCCATGTCAGAAGTCGCCAAGAAAAGCGCCCCCTCACCACCACCCTCGCCAACCAACACATCGGCAAGAAGCTCAGCCTTTGGGCAGCGCCTCCGAGAATGTTCGAAGCACCAGCAAGAGAAACAACGCAAGGGCTCCCGGCACACTCGCGCCCAGTGGTCCAGACCACCGCAGCGGAAACATCCCCGCCCGAATGGAGAGAACTTCAGTGGCCCACGCCCAGGAGCCGCAGCAAGCCTCCCATTCCGACGACCCACCACCAGGCGCCAGCCCTCACCCTCGTAGGTGCCCTTGCCCGGAACCGAGCCCACACGCCCTTGCACGAAAACGCACACTGGCGCGCCGACCTGCCGAACCACGTGTTGCCCCCTACCAGCCATTCCCGATATTTGTTGCACTCCCTCGTGGTCCAGCGCGCCCCCCAAGACGGAAGGCACGCGACCAGGCAATCTGACGACCCTGCAACCTGCACGGAACCGCAGAACAGCACACCCGCCGAAGAGCGGCAACCCTGCCGAAGCTCGCCGAGAGGGTCGCACCCAGTCGAATCCCGTCGTGAGTGGCGCATGGGGAAGCTTCCGCCGCAAACTGGTGTAACCCGCCTAAGCGCGCCGCGAGGCAACGCACCACTGCTCGCGTCACGCAGACTCGTCACAGCCCTTGCACCAAGGCACACTCGCGCGTCGTCGCTCGCCTCCACTCGCTCGCGCCGCTCCCACTCGCGTCGAACGCCCTCGTCGCGATCACGAGCGGAATCGCCCCTCTGCGCCCTAACTCACATCGCGTGTCAAAACTTCATCTCTCACTTTGCCCTTAAGAGGGTATAATAGGAAAAATAACCCCTACCTCCTCCAACCAATCCTCCTCCATCACCCCCTCCTCAACGGTGACAACAAGATTGATGGGATGTGTTAAACCTTGACCACTCTTGAGGATCTCCACCGCCCTCGATCAACGTACGATGGCATTGAGTAGTCGAATGACGACATTCTCAATGCGACGTCCTTTGTCATCGCGATTGCATGTGTGGCGAATGCCTGAGCGTGAAGCGAAAGCTCCAAACCGATCGATGGCCAAAGATGTCAGATCTGACAAGGTAGAAGATAAAAGGTGACGGGGTTAAGAAGATGGAGGTGTTCATCGGATAGAGGGTTACATATCGAGCAAGAAAGTGGATTGAGATGAAGAAGGTATTTGGGTTTGTCAGAACCATGGGGATCAGGAAGAAGATAAAGGATGGGAAGAGGGACCAACGAGCCCTTGATCATCACCTCAAGGAGTCAGCACAGAAGCTCCGAGACTTTGTTGTGCAGTTGGTGTCGACCAGTTGCACGAAGATCTTCGTGGATCACGCTCAACCTTTCTCTCAACTTTGAAAATGGCAGATAAAAATCAGGTGTTTACTAGCGATAGTTACAAGAGATATTGGAAATTCGAATTCGATGAGAGGATGGAGGTGATCGTGGAGTGATTTGCTGGAGATTCGGGTCAAAGATGGAAGGTGATTAATGGGCATCATTATTGGCATGCGAGATGATAGGGTTTAGATTGGATTGAATAAGAGAGCGAATGTTGATGGTTGATTGATCTCGATGGTTTGGATCGAAGGCTGAAGTTACAGTTGGGTCTCCGAGTTGGCAAATTTTATGGTGGAGGTGGAGGAAGGTAGGTGGCCACTGATGATTTTGATTTAATTGTATTGAATGATGAACGGAGGAGACAGTTGGAAAGAGGGTATCCAGATGGTTATGTTCGAACTTTGGCCGAGGATGCGCAAGGTGGCAGAGGAGGGGGTTAGAGGAGGATGTGGGGGCCGAAGGCAGCAGGGGCTGGCATAAAAGCTGGTCAGTTAAAGAGGGGGTTGGATGAGGAAGAGGAAGAAAAGAAAGACATGATTTTTTTTAGATATAGGCATATCAGCCCGATGTTTTCAATCTAATTACCCTTTTTTTAGCAAAAGCACGGGGGAGCCCTCCCGACGCGGGAGTCACCACACCAAAGTCAATCTAATTACCCTTATGCCATTGTTTTTTCTAATTCCCCTTGTATCCCAAAGTTAACGCATATTTACTTTGGGAATGGATGGCAACTAACGTACATTTCATGTAAGATAGCATATTTATCTACAAATCTAAGAACAAGTACATTTATTTTCTTTTTGATTCAACTCTAGCTTCATGCTAAATGTTGCATCTCAATTTGATATTAAGTTTTTTAGAAAGAAATATTTATTCGGATAATAATTTGATATTAAGTTAATGAGTCAGATTCATCAACCTCCCATATTTAAAATTTGCTAGTCCCTTAGCAAACATGTTTTCCCGTTAAATTCATCAAACATTTTTCGATTATATTATGTGTTGATCTTATTCCTATTAAATTCATCAAACATTTTTATTGTATTATGTGTTGATCGTATTTCTCCCATGTGACCGATAAAGGAGTGATTTCTTCTATCATTCAATCCATTCCATCCTATATGACTAATAAAGAAGCAACTTCTTCTATCATTAACTTTTTTCAATTACGAAAATCAATCATATAATAGGCATTTAACAATACTTAAAATTAGTTTCAGACTTTTAGCATTGAAAGAATAGCAAGAGTAACAAAATGATGCATATTTTAAGGAGAGTATGCTAACCATGTATGATACTAAAACCATGAGAAATTGATAATTAAAATCATCGCCATTGATTTTCACAACTACTATATGGATATTTCTTCATAACAAATTAATAAATTTCCAAAATAATATCAGTATGAATCTGATTTTTCTCTCTTTTATGGGGAATATTGAATTTGATTTTTCTCTCTTTTATGGGGAATATTCCAATCACCTGATATGGCAAAAATATCTTTCTACCAATGTAACATCAATATTTAGAACGTTGATCCTTGGATCTTTATATTTTTAAATACTTAGCAGCTTTAAGTTCACTAAAATCATGTAAAATTTCAGAGCACACTTGCATTAACTCCGTTAGAGAAATAGGTGGCAATTGTTCTCTAACATTTCTAACTAAAAAAATTAAAAAAGATAAAGGAAACGAGTTAAGACATGTAGAAAGGAAACGAGTTAAGACAGATAGATCAAATGTATAACATAAATAATAAGAAATACAAAGAAATTTGCAACCGAGATATATAAAAATATTTTCCTACATTTATTTCAAAAAATTATCTAGAAGTTTACGTTAAAACACTAAGAATGGTGTTCTTTCATGTAGTGCGTGAAAAAATACGATGAGGGACTATTCTCAAATTTGAATGTTTATATATCCATTTTATTTGGATATCAAGATGTGAAATATTGTGTATTGCCATTCTTTTATTGATAGGAACCCTCATTGTTCAAACATCAATAAATACACAATATTTTCACATCTATATATCCAATAAAACAGATGTAACGACAAAACATTGAGAAATAATTTCTCATCTTACTTTTTAATTATAACAGTATATAAAGAATAATTTTCTTAGTTTTTAACATGGAGATTTTGGTTTTCCATTTGAAAGAAAATATGTTAACATATCTTAACTGTGGATTCCTTTATTTATTTATTTTATTTAAATCAAATTTCATGTTTATCTATCTTTTCATGTAAGTTATGCCACCTTTAATTTTTTTAATATTTACATAAAAAATCAATGTTCTAGTGGTAGTACAATGTATCTACCACACAAAAGACCAGGGTTCAAATCCCACTCTTGCAGGGGTTGTGTTAGGTAGTCGACGACCAGCGTAAAAAATAGTTGAATCTTTCAACATGGATTTGAACAAGAATCCAGGTAGCCGACCCTACTTACAGTGGAGAAGGCATAGTACATAGTGCATTTACATATTTAAAAATGTCAAAGAGAATCAGCACCACTTATCTCTTCAAGAGGGTTAATGAAAATACTTTTCAACAAACTTACATAATGCTAGCAACCCTAAAGATATTATCTCAACAGAAGGAGATCCAAGACTGCCAGATGATTTGAATTTTGAACGTCACTCAAAAGAGATGTAATTCGTACATATATTAATTTGAGGCTTTATCGGTTTGCTAGCAAACAATGTTAATGATTTCAAACATCAAGATTTATGTATAATTCATGGCAATAATATTCTCCTTCAAAAGATACTGCATTTTGCTTCTCTTATTATCTTTTCTGCAGCAAAGATAATTCAAACATGGTAAAAATACATATATTGTTGATCGATTTAATAATTAGAAGAGGGTTCATAATGGAAAATTGTGTTCACTCATCTGTCATATGGGAGGAAAGCAATCAACACATAATATGGTCGAAGAACGTTTGATGAATTTAGTAAACAAATCACAATATATTGAAAATAAGATAACAAGCAGATAAAAGAAAATCGATTGAGACTAGACTGCAGTTGATATCATTCAACGGTTGTCATTTCAAGCGTGTATATTTAGAGATACTAACGAAATATCAAAGATCACACAATCATGAAAATTGTATTAAACTAATCCAAAAACTGCACTTCGTGGTGAAGAAGTGGATAAGATTATTTTTGAAAATGCATTGCACTAAATGTACATCTCATGATGTCCAAAAAAGAAATTGTTCATATTATAGCAAACAAGATTGAGAACACGAGATTGGGGATGTAGCATTCCGCATAAAGTTGAATATGAATCGAAAAGAAAATAAATGATATATGTTTTGAGATCTGTATATAGAACTATTATCTTATATGAAAGATTCTTAAATCTAAGTCATATCTCTGGTATAAGAGATGTGACAAGTAAAAGATAGATCTTTGAAGCCCTCTTACAAAACAATCTTGATTATAAAAAGAATAAGATGTCAAGGTTATGTGGAACATGTAAATTGTAATAACGTAATGAATAAAATGGCGTTTGAGGCTTTAGTTATGAAAGATAGTAGAAATGCTTATTATATTCATTGCATGGCTCGTCGTCTTCGATTGGCTTTATTACAGCTTCGAAAGAAGTAATCTTATCCGTAAATTCTTGAGTAAATTGAATAATTTGTAGACATTACCAATTCATCTTCTAAGCATCATGATGAGTTACAAGATGCTCAATCAAAGGATGCCGCATATCTACTTTCTATTAACGATGTTTAATTAGGTACTAACTTTAACTTGATCGGTATTGTCCAATGCTCGAATGAAATTCGATGAATTTCTAGTTATAAATCTATGTAGTTTTATTAAAATATAGAATGTACGATGTAAATTACTTTTGACAATTATAAATGAAGGTGATAGCTATTTACAAAGTAAAAAGACAAATGAAGCATATAAAGCTTTTAGATCTTTTGAATGTGTATTTAACATTCATGTAATGCAATATATCAAGGGAATTATATAAGATTTATATCAAGTTAGAAAGGAAGAATTTGAATGTTTGAAATGTGTTACAACTTGTTACAACCACAAAAGAGTACGTTTAAAAAGCATGAGAATGTTAGTATATAATATTTAAAATACTTATATTATTTTGTCAGAAACAAAGTATTAATGTTTCGGATGTATATTATCATTTTTCTTGAAGTCAAACAAGGTCTCATGATCAAGCACAACAAATTGCATTTCTTCATCACTTTCAAGTAAATATATGTACCACCATTGTAGACTCCCAAATATCATAAATAAGCAAATAATTTGGCAAAGACATCATGAATCTTCTTGCTATAAGTATAATTTTAGATCCTATACATGATTTCAAACTAGTATTTTTGGCTTTAGCAAAACAATTTATCATGTTGATTTTACAAATCACGAGCTAATATCGTTTAAGAAGCAATAGTTACTTACAGACCTTTGACAAAAAAAATAATAAAAACATGAAAGGTAAAGACATGCTATTTGGTTAATAGATTGACCTGACTTGTGTTACACTTCCTATCTCAACCGCAGTACTGAGAAAAAAAATCATCAATGGAGATAGATGAAAGATGATTCTCTTAGTAGATCTACATTAACTTACATTGAGAAAGATGTTAAGAGAAGTTCTCAATAAAATCAATTATTGACAAAATTGGTTTGATGTCATAAGTCATGGAGAGCACGATCTAAGTAATTTTGTGAACAAGTATGCTCGTCTTTTTTTACTTTGTTCAAATTACATTAATTTAACATGGTTTATTTAGAACAACGTTAAATTATTAAATACCATGGCCTCAAATTTCAGCGAAATTCGGTCAAATTTCTGTCGAATATCGATATACAATCGAAATCAAAATTCGACTGAAATGACTGAAATGACCGAAATATGGGGATCCTAGTACAAAAAAGGACCGAAATGACATAAATTTCGGTCAAAATTCCACCGAAATTCCATGGAAATTCCGTTTTGGACGATACCGAAATAGTGACCGAAACCGACATTTAGGGCCTTGTTAAAGACTAGCAAGATTGATACGAAGAAGTTCACAACCAAAACTTTATTTTATGTAACAAAATTATTGATATGCATGTTTTGATTTTACTTAGAACATATTATTCACTATTTAAAAAATATGTACGCAAATGATCTAGTTTACTCCCCTAAATGTTAATAGCTTCATCCCTAGGTAGAGGGAATGTGTATAACAATATATGAGTATATATGATTAAAATATGCGAAATATGGATGATCAATAGGGAATAATTAGATTGGCATGTATAAATGTTGCGTAATAAATTAATAATGATGCACAAGGCTGAATAGTTGCTAAATATTTACTAGTTATAGATACCAAAATGCATACTAAATATCATGGCATTGCAATTTCTATCAGGAATAACACAAGTTTTATGGTAACATAATAAGA
The DNA here is from genome assembly GCA_037367405.1 of Ottelia alismoides. NCBI lineage: Eukaryota > Viridiplantae > Streptophyta > Magnoliopsida > Alismatales > Hydrocharitaceae > Ottelia > Ottelia alismoides. The sequence goes on along the minus strand of JAZKJV010003555.1, from coordinate 176,727 downwards.
ACTAAAAATAGGCTAAAAGTACAAGGAATTGCAAATTGCAATGCAAGTTCAGAATTGTGATCTATATAACCCCATTATCATAGGGCATATGCCCATAGGAGACCGATATGCAGCTTAAAAGCATAAACTGGGTCAACTATAAAAATGACCATATGTTATTTGACTTTACACCCACCGAGATTATGCGGTGTGATTTGCAAAGGTTACACCTTAAACTTATGTCCCAAATCCCAGACTATGCGACCTTATTACTTTGAATACTATGCATCCCTCACTTCCCTAGCCCCCCATTCTGAAATAGCTACTGGCATATCCGCATTCTGATCGTAACTCTTTCTCACATGGATGCCCTCTGTTTTCTTATTACTTTCTTAATGTTATAGATTATTTATTTGAATACCAAACATCCTTATTTTATTTATTCGAATTTCTCAAGTCTCTTGGTATAGTTCATCAGACTTCCTGCAATTATACATCTCAACAAAATGGTGTTGCAGAACGTAAACATCGTCACCTTCTTGACGTCACGAGGACTTTGTTTATTCACAGTTGTACACCTCATTCTTTCTGGGGGATGTGGTTCTCACCGCCTGTTACTTGGTGAATCACATGCCATCCTCTATTCTTGGAGAGAAGAGTCCCTTCTTGATTGTGTTTCCCGAGAAGGAACTATTCTCTCTCACTCCCCTTTGGTATCAAAGAGCCCTGGGATCCCTTCTATCATATGAATAAATTTTATCCCAACAATATACATATATGTATACATGATAATAAAATTACCATTCAAAATTTAGTAAAGTGGAATGCTAACAAAGTAAACATGACAATGACGGTAATTTAATACATTGGTAACAATAGTTCATAACAAAAATCATAGTTAGATCATTATATGGCACATGTTTATGATATGTCAACTTGGACAAATCGACGGGTAAATCGAACCATATCAAGCTATATGACACGCTAATTATTTGTCCAAAGTCCAACCATGTGTAGGTTGGACGGGCTGAACAAGTGGGTGCCCATTCAGCCATGTACATACCAAGATGATACTAAAGTATCTTGTATTTTTTATGTCTTTTGTAAATGAAGATAAGAACTAATGTTCAAACAATTAATCTCTATCTTATCATGTGATATTCAAAATCTAGTACAATCTCATACAAGGTTTTAAATCTCAACTATCGTACTTAAACAAATAGCCTTCAAAAAAACACTTAAACTAACAGCTTGACATTATTGGTGATGACTGTTGAAGAAAAGAAAATTAGAAAACATTTTAATCTGTGACAGCATGTAAATGGGTCGTGGGAAAAAAATAAATAGCACACAAACATCAGTACAAAAAGTAAATTGCCATTAGATGCACTTCATGCACATTTTGCCGGGCATACATAATACAGTCATTTTTAAGGAGGGATGATAAAACTCACCTGAAGAATGCGGCTGGCATCAAGCTCGAAACCATAATTAGCTACCGATGAATCATATAACCGGCTGCACTGATCCAATGCCTGACTTTCAGCCCGGTATTCAAGTATTTTCTCTCTGTAACCAGAGGATGAAATTGTTTACATCCTTATATATTAGATTGCATCACAAAGAAAAGATTTGAACTGGTGTGCATTTGGTTCTATCTCGCTACAAGAACAATAAGAATTATCTTGCCGAGACAATTATATTCAGGAGAAGCAAAGATATTTAATCCTTGTATAAAAGATTGAGCAGATAAAAGTTGTGAAGATGATGGCATTTGTTTGTGAATTGTTAAAAATATTTAAAATGTCTTTTTAGGAAATTATGTTAAGTTCATCCTTTGACTTAAAGCGATATATGGCAATATAAATATTATAAAATTTGAAGAAAGAACAGCAAAAAAGAAAAGCCAAACAGAAGATGTGCAGTTAATTTTTTATGTTGAAGATGCAAAGAAAAATATTGTATTTTTTGAGTAAAAAATATTGTAGTACTTGCCGAATACCCGAACCCTATACTAAAAGTCAGATGGCATAAAAGAGAGAGAGAGAGAGAGAGTGATTCGTAGTAAAGGCATGGTATAGCAAGTTATAACTTATAAGAGCTGTCAGAACACTTTGCATGTAAATACAGGGGAAATAGGTCTGTCTGGAAGATCAAGGCCCCTCTAAAGATGAAGAATTTCACTGGGTTTGTTGCAAAAAGGAAATCCCCATGAAGGGCTAACTATAGAAAAACCACAAAAAATCTTCAATACCTTAGACATGACATCCAATGCCTAATGGTTTCGCCAATATGTAAAGGACATTTGACATAGGTGCCAAGCTCCTGAAAAATCCCAAAAATATTAAAAAGCCCCACCATCAGCCTCAATCCTTGCAGAAAATGTGTTGCCCAGTAAAGCGAAGGGCCCAACCCTGATTACATGTGATGTCTCTATGAACCGCGAATAGGGATATCTTTCACCCAAATATCTATCCATGCAAAAGAGGCATTAGACATAGGTGCCAAGCTCCCAAAAACTCGCAAAAATCTTCAACAACCCCCAACAACAGCCTCAATCCTAATAGTATATGCCTTGCCTCAATGAAGTGAGGTGTCTTTTTCTCTATGCATAGCATAAGTAGACCTCGAAAGTTGAGCAGCATCTTAAAATATTAGCATATTAAAGTCACTATCTTCAAGAAATATCTTCAAATCCTAGCGTACAGGGTCATTGTAGAGCACATACGTGGACCCAATCCCTCAACCTCAGCATCGCCATGCCGAGTGAACACCTGCTTCTATGTCTATAAACCCCACTTGCAGAGAAAAAAGGAGGAATGTTGTATAATTGAACGAAAACGTATCATTTTTTCAAGAACAAAGAGAGTGAGTGTGTGTGTGTGTAATTAATTCCAAATGAAAATATTTAAGTTGGTGCAACATATCCATCGGAACCTTAGGGTCTTTGGTTACCAGGTTACCCTGGGCCTGAGTAACTCGTTTACTTCCCTCCATTCCTATGGCTATGTTGGAATTCCATCACAAATCAATGTGACATCACACCACGTTCCTTGTCTCAACCCGCTCCAACCCTAATAACCATCCAAACAGCTACTAGGTTATCCCAACTCACCCCATACCACTAACACCCTTAGGAAAAATCATCCAATGGAACTATCAAAATCCCATTTTTTTCTACCAAAACCCTATTAATCACACAAAAAAAGGAAAGTTTTCAGAACTCAATCGATCACGAAAATTATTTACCAAATTGAATAAGAAAAACAAACACATCAAACCCTCACATTGGAAGAGAGACATTAAGATCGCGTCGAACTCCAGTTTGAAAAATGTAGGGTTTATAAACTCAAGTAACTGTTCACCAACAAAAATCCCGCCTTTCCAACGAAGAACCCTAAAAAGGAGACGTGTTTGCCAACTCACTCGATCATTAGGAGATACTTCTGCGAGTCCGGGTGCAGATCTGCCCACTTGGTGTTGTAACTCGCCGGCGCCTTGTCCACGGTGTAGAGCAGAATCTGCTGCTGCTGTGGTTGTTGCGGTTGAAAGAAGGACTGATGCTGCTGCTGTTGCTGCGGCTGGAAGAAGGATTGCTGCTGCTGTTGCTGTTGCTGCGGCTGGAACTGGAAGGGCGACTGTTGTGGCTGTGGTTGTGGCTGTGGCTGCGGCGTCTGTTGTTGCTGCTGCTGCGATAGGAAGGGGTTGGAGGGTTGGAACTGGAACGAAGGTTGGGAAGGGGATTGGAAGATGGATTGTTGCTGCTGTTGCGGCTGCGGGAACGAGAAAGCCATTGGAGAGGCGGAGAGAGTGGGGGGTTTTGAAAAAAGGTAGAGGGGGCGGTCTCTTTGTGGGTTTTTGTTCTTGTTCTAATCAACAATCGAGATATAAAATTATAAATATGGGGAGAAAATTGCGGACGGCCTAACAACCATGTTAATTATATTATAATTATATGTGACACTATTCTCTTATTTAGGCATATTTTGAATAAATATACTTCACAATTTCAAGTTGGTCATTGATGATGTATTGAGTAGTGTAGTGTTTTTTGTGTTTGTGAAATTTTAGTGGCTTAGTCACTGTTGCATTTAGCCGTTAAGGTTTAGACTTAAAATATTTTGTTCGTATAAATATGTGTAACTATAGCAATAATTATAGGAGTGAGTTATAAACTCGGAAATAAATTTCATAAAGAACTTGTTGCTACAAAGTTAGTTATCGTAGTAGTTCTAAACTCAAAAATAAAGATGTTTGGCATATGCTTTTTGTGGACGGTATTCTTTTAAATGTAGTAAGCGGGAGTCGATCAAAGGACTTCACCAGTACCATTAATTTTGTTATCAGTTTATTAGGTATGAGGATAGATATTGCTGATAAACCTACGATTTATCGCGCTAGTGCACTTCAATATTACCCCGTCTTAACCCATGTTTATCCATTTTTTGCATAACTTTTCTAGCTTCTTGGAGATTCTTATCCTAAGAAGGTTGTCGATTTTGGGGCTTAACATCAATGTACCAATATTCAAGCGACTAGTCGGACCGAATATGCGGTTGGGGTGGGTGGGGTAGATAGAATAGAACATCTTTATTCGATCGATGGTCACCCAAATCAAATATGCAGTCTATTCGGACACGTGGTCGGCTGACTAAAGGTGAATGTTTTATTATTTCTCTGTCAAATCCATTTATGGACCTGGTTGTATTCACAAAAAACCTCGCCCCATGATAGAAGCTCCCATTGAGCCTCTTTCTAATCACATCGCGACTTGCCAAAAACATAAATCCTCTTCCAGGTCTCGAGCCTTACTCTTCAATGCCACATATTCCCTCTAGTTGGAGCTCTTGTGGTGCTTCCTTTCCTGTTGGAGCTCCCGAGAATTGCTCGAGGGTCTCCTATGATGCTTCTTTTGCAGTCAAAGCTCTAACGGAAGCTGCATTCAATAATTCTCGCTTAGCTGAGGAATCAGAAACATCCACTAGACCTCAAGCGAACATCTCCGTCTACTCTTCCCCTGTAGGTAAGCTTCATTCTTCCATTTCTTCTGTGATATGTTCTTCCAACACATTCGATTTCATATCGCCATTAACACACACCACATTCATCTATGCAATTGCTTTTTCTTTCTTCTTTCCATCACTTACTCCCCTCAGATTCGATACAATGTGAGAACAAATTCTATCCATCAATGCTAATATAGCTACTCGTTGTCTCGTTTTCTAATGTATCGAGATTCGTGCTCGTAAGCTTCAAGTCCCTTAGTGTTGATGTTCGTTTTTTCGTGGTTGGTAAGCTCTATTGTAAAGTTTAGCATTTGTTGGACTTCGTGCAATCATCTCCAACCTCCATCTCGAATGACGCTAGTGACGCTTGCTGCTACGAGCTTGTGACACATATACTTTTTTAACCCCTTCTATGATTTTTCATGCAACTTTCTTGGATTACTACGATTGATATTTCTCTCTATTCTATCCATTATAAATGATTTCTTTGGGCAGTTTTTTTATTTTGGCATATCTTGCAATCGGTTGTATGGTTGTATCATGTTAGATTGCATCTCACAAGTGCTTTTACTTTATATATGTAGGCTCTCTAAATTTGTGATTGATCCTTTAATTGATTGTAATTGTATTGCTAACAACATTTTCTTTAGCATTTTCCTCCTTTGGTTTACCGCTAAAATGACGCTCAATGGAATCATACAAATTTTGTCCCTCTTCTACAACAACTTCGCTCACATAGTAAATGGAGTCATACTATCACCAATAGTATCATAATAATAAAATGTCAAATAATTTAAATAATTATTCCACTTAAATAAGCTAATAATTTAGAATGAATTTTTTTCCATTTTAATCTTTACTATTAAAGATGACACATAATAAAATTTGAAATTCGCAACAAACGACATATGTTTTATATCACTAATGATGGTTCATATTGTAATGGTTATTCATTGCATTTCTCTTTGAAATTCACACTAACTAACATTTCTAATGAAATCTTGATAAAATAAGAGAGATAACGAATTGTTAGCCGCAATATGACATCAAAATGTGTATTAAAAAAATCAAGTATAAAAGTGAGTGTGCAATGGATAATGTTGTTATATGTTAAAATTAGATGATTTAACATTGATTTTCAAAATATACATCAGTATAGGTCTTTTTTATTCTGCTGAAATAGAAATACCACTGCAACAACATAAAAAACTAAAAAGGAAAGTGTAAAAATAATTAATTTAAATGTTACATGATTTAAAGTACAATGTTAATTTTTCAAAAAAATAAAAAATTACTTTATTTTTTAAAAAATTATATGCTATTATTTAAATTTAGATTCTAAAAAGTCATCCCACTGACCGGCGCAGAGCATGTGTTTATTGACTTTTATTTTATAAAATTAAAAAATTGAAAATAAAAAGGAAAATATATTTAAATTTTCAAAAAAATATAAAAAATAAATGAAAATATAAAATATATTACCATATTTAACATTTTAATATATAATAAGAAATCCAAAATTAATTAAAATATAAAAAATCTTAAAAATCTAAAAGTACCAGGAAAAACATAAAATAACATAAATGGGCTAAAAATCAGATTGAGCATGATTACATGATTAGAACTTAATTTGACATTGCCTCCTCATGTTGACCTTGATTACTCCAACAATTTAATAAAATAAGTTGTAATAAAAATTGTTTGACTGGAGTTTGGATTGGGATTGCAATTATACCATCCTTTTCGCATATAATTTAGGTTCATATTAGTTGGTTATCATATGGTCACAGAGTTTGGCTAATATAACATCCTTTTCGCATATAATTTAGGTTCATATTAGTTGGTTATCATATGGTCACAGAGTTTGGCTAATTCATGGTTCATAATTTCACACTACCGTTACACTCTATTCCACGGGTCATCTTATTCTCTCGTCATATCTTGATTTTTTTAATAGAAGGCAGCTACTTCAAGGATAGCAAGTAAATACTCCTCAATAAAGAGATTAGTTTCTTGTCTTGTATAGGTTGGAGGTTAGGATGGAGGTGGAGTAATATAGGTTCGGGATGGGGAAACCATACCAAGAGTCATCTTGCTTATACATCCCTGGAAATTAAATTAATATCTTGAATGACGAGATTGTGGAAATGATAGAGGGTCTTGAAACTCTAGGTACTTCAAAAACTATGGACAAATCCCTCAAGAGGGGTTAGGTTGTACCCAAGAGTTCGATCGAAGACTAACATATTTAGCATAAAAACATTTCTCTTGGGTTAGGGAAATTTCAAGTATTATAATAAGGAAAATGTGCGATATTGTGTTGTAGATTGGAGGTTGACAAATTATTCACATAGGCAAAAATTTATTCAAGAGGGACCATGCTTATTATTTGGACCTCATAGACACAATTCTAACACAAATTAGAATTTGATACCAAATCACACCGGTAGTCATGGTTGTCATTATCTTTTGGATTTTATATAGTTATTTGCATAACAAACATTTCACACAACGTTGTCCAAAACTATAGACATTGAATAATGACTGGCTCAAATTTCATGTGTTTAATTGCATCTAATTTTAGGTAATATGGGTATAGGTATGGAACATTGGAACTACAACTACCTATTTTTGTGCGGATAAGTACGTCCTTTATGAAGGAAGCAAATAAAAACCTTTATGAACTTCTCATCACGGAAACGCAGAAAATAACAAATAATTTGCAAAAACACTGTATGATTGATGATCCCTAAGAATGCCCTAATTAATCATGTGAAATTAACGTTGACTTGTACGTTGTAGTCGGGCAAATTCGAATTAATCAAAAACTGTAAATTTAATGATTTGTCTAATTAAAGCGAACGGTCAATTTTTTACTTGAGCAAACCCAAGGTCGAACTTAGAAAGGCCGCCATCCGTAGGTTTATTTCAAGGTGATCTAAAGGATAGGTTTTCATAGAGGTAGTTTTTTGGTATCTTTAATATGCAATTAATGAATGAAATGCAATCTTAACAAAGTTTGAGGGCTAAATTATAATGTATGATCAAATTAAGTCTAAAAATCCTTAAACTTAACCAGAATGTGAAATATGATAAAATTAGGCTACTTTATTTTTTGGAATTTTTTGGATGCAAAATGAATAAATTGTGAATAACAAAATGCAGACTAGATGATTTTGAGTTAATTAAATTTAATAAATACCAAACATGAATATTTTCCAAACATTTATTTATCTTAGATAGGTCTATGTGAGATATATCCAAAATAATTTTTAATTTATAAAAATACTAAATGATGATTGACTAAAAATCATTTACTAGAATCACCATTTCATTTATTTTGACCTCGACATACGTGCAAAGGAGATGAACTTTGGGCACAACGAAGGACAAACTAAAACTAATTATTATGATTTTTGGTATTTTACAGATCAATGAATAATTAAACATGGAATTAATAGCAAGCAATGGATAAGATATTGAATTTTTCGCCAAAATATTTATATTAAATCAACTATGTCTCACAAAATCTAATCAAGCATATACAATGTTAAGCATAAGCAGTTCTACAAGGTCCTATTTTTAAAATGAAAAAGTGAGGATAAATAAAGGTTTAAATTAACGTCCAAACACATAGGTATTTATGCAATACAGAAAATAAAAGCAAACATAAATAAATAGAACACAGGGGTGCTTCTTTACTTACTGGTTAGTCCAAGGGCTTCTCGATAATTTTTCATGGAAGCACATGCGTGGCATGTGACCTCCAGTGGCAGAGGTGTGTGCATGATTCCCTAGAACACCAGGGGGCGCTCACAATTTTCCAACCCTCATGTGTCGCACACGTAAGGTGGTACTTCAAGCAGCTGGAGCACGTGGGTGTCACTGTGAGCAGCGGTCGTGGAGTTGGCAGTGTGCCTGCATGCTTGGAGGTGCAGGAGATGCGGAGTGGCGGTGAGCACGTAGCGACTGGAGGTGGAGTTGATGGGAGTGACGGTCTCCACCTCTGTCGACACACTACAAGAGGTAGAGGAGTGAGGTGGCGTGGGCTCTGAAGCTGGTGGCGAGGCGTGGTGGCTGGAGCGATGGTGCGCATGAGCACAACGGCCTGCTGGGAGGTAGACTGCGTAGAGAGGGCGCACGTCATGCTCGACGAGGACCTGTTGGCAGAGACGAGCTAGCAGCCCTGGTGGGATCATCCTTGCGTTGTGCCTCGTGGCCGCTGGTGCAGCCAAGGGACGTGGTGGCGGAGGTGGTGCGGGGACTCGTTGCTGGAGGCTGCGGTCGCTCATGGAGGAAGCCTCGGCCGAGACATGACCAAGGAAGGGGGTGTTGCAGGTGGCTATCGCGAGGTTGGAGTGCAAGGTGGAGGTGTCCTAGAGCATCGACCGATGTCGATGGTGGAATGCGAGGTAGCAAACGATGGCCAGCGGTGATAAGAGTAAGCTGAGTTGTTGTGTGCGAGCGACGGGTGTTGGAAGCACGGGGTGGTGGCACGAGGTGGAGCTTCGACCTGGAGAAGGATGTGGGGTGGTGCTCGAAAAGGCGTTGGATGTAGGGACGAGGGTAACACAATGTTTAAGCGCAGTGTTGAAGCATGCTGGAAGTGTGATGAATCTGTATTTCATCATTTTTATTCATTTATTTTAGCTAAAATCCCTTATAAAAAAACTTTTGTATATTACTAAAGCTATTCATACTAACCTTCATATGTGTGTAAATTTTGTACATTTATTATTATTTTTAACCTAAAATAAAATAATGAAAGAAATAAAGGAAGATAAAGAAAATAAAAGATTGTATATATGCAATAGATACAGGCTCACCCGAACCACGAGGAATGTCAAGACTTGACCTGATCGACCATGAATAAAGTAGAAGGAGATAGGGTCTTTACTCAGAAAATCCCAAAAAATATTTTGTAAATACTTTTCATTTATTCTATATATATTTATATAAAACTTACACTATTTTATTTGTTCATATATTGACCTCAAATTAAATAATATTCTAAAACAGAAGTCGTAAATAAAAATGTTTTTTAATAATAGAAAAAACTACAAAATAAAATCATATACAAAATAAAAGTAACCGCATTCGAAAAAAACCGCAAAGCAATAATTGAAAGACTAATTACCAGCTTCACATGAGCTCGAATTGAATCAAACTCACTTTCGTCATATTCTAAATTAAATTATCTTGAAGATGACAGTGGTTTCAGTATTTTTAGAAGTTTCGGTTTGAAAGACGGTTTCTAGGGTGGTTTTTGTAATTTTACCATTTATTTTTATATATATGTATCCATATTTATTTTTATACATAATGTATTTGTAAATAATTGTAAATATTTTTTAATAAATATTTAAAATAAAATATAAAATAAAATATAAAATAAACTAATTTCCTTATTTAACTATATAATGTACAATATTTATATATGTATATAATTAATTTCCTTAAATAACCACACTAAAAATAAAATAGTTAACATTTATTATTTAAATAAATAAAGTAATAAAAATAATTTATTTATTTATTTATTTATGTAAATAATATACCATATGTATTTAATTTAATTAATTCATTGATTAACCCATCATTAAGGTGGCTCATTAAGTTGTTGATATTTATTATTATTTTAATAGTTTCGAAATTATTTTATTTATTAATTTAATTCACCATTAATATCTTTCCTTTTTTTCTCTCTTCATTAATTTAATTTTTATTCAATTTTTTATTTATATATCTCCTCTTCCCTCATTCTCATTATATCAATCCTTTGGGAGAGGAGCCTATTCACTAAGAGCAACCTTGTGGTAGAAAGGTGCCTATCCTCCGAGCCGTCCGGTGACAGTGAATCGGCCTTCGTCATGGCCATCACGGTATTCATCTACTCTATTGTGAGATCCACTTTATTTTTTGTCATTCATCTAGATAATTTTAGATTTATTTTTTGTTTTGATTTCATTGTCAGTTTTTTATTTTAAATTTTAGTTTCTCATTTTTAATCAATCACCACGAGTCGATCGTCCTAATTTCCGATCATCACATCCACCTTCAATTTCCCATCGTTTCTTATCTATCTCACAGATCTGACCATCTCCGACCATGTATGGCCGTCGAAGACCCGGGTTCTTGTCGATCACAATTGTCAGAACCGTCTCCATTCATCTAATCCGTTTTGAAGTTTTTTGGACGAGGTGTCGTGCTCGTGTCATTGTCTTCACTTTTATTTTATTGCAAGCATAAGAAAAAGAGAAAAAAACATTGTTATTCCTTACAAAAAGTCAAAAAAAAATAAAAAAATGGGTGCCAGAGCAGCCACTCCTAGAGCCAAGAATATTCACCGCTGCCCCCGCCGATCAAAGCTCCTCCGCAGCACGAGGGCGTGGGTCGCCCTAGCACCATTGTCACCGCTGCCAGCCTCTCCACCGAAGGGCATGTGTCACCCACCTCCACAGCACCTGAGCCACCTTATAGATAAACTCGCCACTCCTGGAGCAGAGCATCACCGCACCATTGTCGCTCCTCTGCCTGGAGCTCGACGCTGCAGGAGCTCGACCTTTGCCAACATGGGCGTGTGTCGCCCAGCAATCCACCGACTAGCAACACCACAGCTCTACCACACAGCCTCCACCGCTCTTCGCATGGTTAGTGCAACCACAACCAAGGCAAATAAGCAACCATCTTCGCCGACCGACGCCTCCGTGACCCACCTTCTCTGCTGACCCCCCTCGAGTGCCATCCAGATCTCGCGGAGAGGAGCCGCCAACCGCATGACCTTGAACTGCGTGCCCGCCGACCTAGAACCACCGCCCTCGAGAACTTCCCTAGTCCCTCTTCGTCACTCTACCACCCGCATGGAGGAAAGCGCCACCTCCTAGAGCCAAGAATCTTCATCACCACGCCCAGCGATCGAAGCTCCTTTGAAGCACGAGGGCGTGTGTCGCCCATAGGGACCGTTGTCATCGCTGTTAGCCTCTCCACCGCAGCACACGAGCTGTCTTCTAGATAAACTCGTCGTTCCTGGAGCAGAGCACCACCACACCATCGTTGCTCCTCCGCTTGAGCTCGACGCTGCAGAAGCTCGACCTTCGCTAACATGGGCGTATGTCGCCCAACAACCCACCACACAGCAACACCACACCTCTGCCCCGTAACCTCCACTGCTCTTTGCCTGGGTAGCGCGACCGCAGCCAACCGCAACAAGCAACCCTCTTCGCTGACCGACGCCTCTGTGACCTGCCTTCTCTGCCGACCCACCTCGAGTGCCATCCAGATCTCGTGGAGAGAAGCCGGCAACTGCGTGACCTCGAACTGTGTACCTGCCGACTCAAAACACACAGCCCTCGAGAACTTCCCCAATCCCTCCGCCGCTCTACCGCCCGTACGGAGGAGAAGCGCCACCTCCAGATCCACCCCTCCATGCGCCCACCGACCAACTCCGTCGATCGAAGCTCCTCCACCAGTCGTTACTTTGAAGAAAAGGGTGACACCTCCTTTCCCCTGGGCTTGAAGATCAAGAACGAACATGAACCCTCGAGGAAAACCCCGTTTTGGGGTAATATCAGATCAACCCCTCAAGTTTGGAATTTTGCAATAAGCTCACCCGCCAGATCCATCGCGTGCTTTGCATGCCCTTCATTTGGCAAATCATGTCATTTAATATGTATTTTATTTCTATTATATTTTTACTTTAAAAACAATGGACAATTATATTCTAGTCCCTATATTGAAAACATTTCTTTGCATGCATTTTACTGTAGAAATAGATATCATTTATTGTCAATAAATTCTCCAAAAATCGAAATTCCCGATGAGCGCTTTTTTATAGTATAAAATTTTCATTGCATTTTAGTTTCAACTGTTATTATTAAAAAATAAAAAATTATTTTTTTACTGTTTGAAATTGGAATTTTATAAAAATTCAAATATTATGTTAAAAATTCCAAAAAATAAAATAGTTTGCTTCTTTTGTATTATATTTCCTGTATAGCTTTCATGTATTAATTATTTTTAGAATCTTAAAACTTTACAAAATACTAAAAAACTTTAAAAATCATAGGAAAATGTAGAAATTTCCAAAAATTATGATTTTATTTCTTGTTTGCAGATAATTCGTTACAGTTTTAGAAAAAAAAATAATTCTAGTAACTTTTAAGTTTATTTTATATTTTAAAATTTAAAAGTATTCATATCTATTAACTTTTTGTTTTTTCTCATATTTTTATTCATTTTAAAAATCTTAAGAAAAATCGAAAAAACCATCCAAAAAACACTAAAAACAGTAAAAATATATTAAAACATAAAAATATTTTTAAACATTTTTTATCTTTATTATCATATTTTAAAAAAATAAAAAAGGTTGTATTTCTTCCGTTTATAACTTTGCTTTGAAAAAAATAATTGTTTTGAAAATTAGAATTTGCAAAACTAAAGACCAATAAAAATTAAAAATCATAAATAAAAAACATAAAAAATAAAATGATAAAACTCACACAAAAATCAAGATAGTTAGCATTGGAATTCCGTCTTTCTATTAGTGGATTTTTCGATTATTAGAATAACCCTCGGGATTTTTATCCCCCTGAGTTCGATCCTATTGCTATATAGGTAAATTAAATAACAATTTCCTCTTACTACAATTTTGTAATTAATTTCATCTTGGGAATTAAATAAATTTTATGTTGAGGGATTATTTGGATTGCGACGACATGACATTTATTCATAAATAAAAAAATCCAAAAATCCTTGCCCAATAAAGTGCTGCTCGAAGGCACGCAGTGAAGGTGGTGGTCGTGCGGGCAGGCCGAGGTGAAGTGATGGGCCGAATCAAATGAAGAAGAAGAAGAATAAGGGCAGAGATCGAGTGAAAGAAGAAAAGGGCAAAGAAGACAGGAGGACGAACACGAAGAGAAAGAGGAAGAGGAAGAAATGGAGAAGAAGGAAGAGGATCGAATAATTACCTATTGGTGGTTCTCGCCAGAAGAGGTGTTGCGTGAAGCAGCTCCTGATGTTTGCGCCTCTGCTCGAGTTAGAGGCAAGCTCGAGGAAGCTCGGGCAATGTCTTGGAGCAGTTGTAATGATGAGGGATCCCTCGTTAGATCATGCCTGAAGGATGAGAAACCTTGTCATCGCTCGACTCATCAGGTCGACTCTGTCACCAACGATTCGACGAGGGGCTAAAGGTCTATCGCAAGAACGTCCACTACAAGAAAATGCAGTTTTTACGACTAAAACGTTGCTACTACGTGGGATGGCAATGTAGTCGCAAGACCTTTAGCCACTGATTTACGACTACAACCCCACCACAGAGGGGTCGCTAAGTTTTTTACGTGTTTGCGACCACTTTGCGACCACGTTATAGTCATATCGTGGTGGCAAATTTTTGGCGAAAATTTTAGCGGGACCCCACCAATGGAATCCCTAAATCCGTGCCCCTTTACCCCACCCTTTTCCCAGACCCCCTGGCATGCCCTCTTTGCCCTCCAGATCCCCCCTCCGAGTCCCCTTTCTCCGATCACCACCGGCGCCTCTCCTCCGTGTCACCATTCTCCTCTGGCCACCTACTCCCCCCCACCACCTCCCTCTCCGACGATCCACCACCCCCCTCCTCTCGCACCTCCATTACCTCCCTCTCCGACGATTCACCACCCTCCCTCCTCTCGCACCTCCACCACCTCCCTCCCTCCCCCACCTTCCATCCCCGATCTGTAGCTTGTTGTTATTTGGCTATACTGCATGCTGGTATTCTTCTCGTGATTCATCATTTTGTCATTTGTTGCTGTGATTTAATTGCTTCTAGGGCTTACTGCATTCTGGTATTCATCGTGTGATTTTTTTATGATTTGGTGGCAAGTGGGTTATTCTTAAAGATCAACATGGATGAGATCCCAATTGGTAGGAAAATAAATTTGAATGCTTATAAAAGTTACGAGAGTCTCTCAGTTGCAGTTGACGAGCTCTCCAGAGGATTTCTTGCAGGTAAAAGTTACTCATCACACTATGTTTATTTACACTCGTGCTACTTCCAACATTTTATAACTAACCATAACCACAAGATTCGTTGCAAAGTACCTGGCCACATAAATCCTTCGATGCTAAGCTGTATGATCATATTGTGTTAATTGTTTCACAGTCCAATTCCTTTTACCACATTAAGCACGTAGATTTGCAAAAGCATTATCTATAAAATAGTCATGTAACACTATGCATGGTAGAACACAAGGATTAAAGCATCTTGTGCTTAAAAAATATCCAGAATGGAGATGCTTAAGCTTTCTTTCATTTCATTGATGGAGTAAGTTTGATTTGGTGTAGATGTTACTGTTTAATATGGATGTTTGGTGCCCATGTAGTTTTCTAATCAAGATTTAGCTTGTGCTGATAAAAAAATAGATGGATTTATAATGCATGCCTTCTTCTACCAAGATAGATGGATTTATAATCAAGATTTAGCTTGGCTTTGCATTCTTCTACCAAGTCAGGGAAAATTAAAGATATTCCATTTGTTGTGGGTTATGTACAATCTATAATTTCATCTAGGCAACAACTGTCACGAAAATGTCATATGCATTTGTCATTGATAACTCAATGATTCTTGTTTCTCCTCTGGATATCTCCCTAATTCCACCTCCGATCTTCTTGTTCATGCTAAAATTTTGTAGTCTTGTGCAGGAATTTGCATTCTCTCATAAGAACAGCAAAAGTAAGTTGGTCATCCCATGAAAAAGTTTTAAATCCCAAAAGTTTTCATAAGATACTTTGTTGAAGGATCTGTTGTGAAATAGATCCCATGAAAAAGTTTTCAGCATTTATTCAACTAGATGGGGGATCTATACTCGAGTACAAATCTAGAGTGAATATAGATGAGGGTCTTGGAGACTTACAACTTCACCAATTTCGATTTGGAAATGGGTTTTTTGCATCGTGTCCTTGGATGAAGGCTGTAGTGTCCAAGATGGTGACATGCTGGACTCCTTAGTTTTTGGGCTTGATATAGCGAAAATCTCCAAGTAGGTCAGAGAACATTATGTAGCAATTGCAACAGCTACTCATTTTATGCAGACAACTGTGGACTTGCACATAATATGATGACATACTTGATTTTCACTACCAGCAGAACTTATTGTTCATAGCCACCATTGATAATATTTTGTATGGAAACTCTGAAATGGACTTATCTTGATCCATCAAAAGTGATCCATCAAAAGTGATAAAAATCTAACAAGAAAAATGGACTTATCTTGTGTGGTCCATGATTCCTTTGCAGCCTGATCATGATTTCCTTTGCATGCCCCATTAGTATCCAGCTTAAACCAACCTTCTTTTGGATTTATCAAAGCTAATTGTGTAACAAAGATGCGGAACACAAAACACATAATGTTATGAGTTCATTGGTAAATCAAATCGGTGCCATGTCTTTTGGAATAAAATGTTTGCCTTATGAAATGGGAACTTCGTCTTCAGAATGAACACTTTGAAGAGGATATTACATATTTGAGGTGTAACTTATATTCTAATTATTAAGTAATGTTATATAGTAGTTAGTCATTGATTAATATTTCTAACGTTTAAAATATCCTCTTTTGTTTCTTATAAGTACAACCCATGAAATCGCAAGTTCATGAGACGGAAGATGAAGCATATACAGAGGAGGAGGAAGAGGAGAATGAGGAGGATGATATTGCATATTCGGTATCACAATGAAAAACAAAAAATCTGACAAGGGGGAAAGGACAAGGTAATGGATAATGAGGATGCTTTTTTTTAAATGGAGGAGAAGGAAATTTTAGCGCAAACATTACACTCTCTATTGTTAGTTTATTATCTAAAACTTTGTAATGTTAAGAACTTTAAAATCTCAATATTACTTAAACTTTCTATTGCCTTCAACTTATAGTTTTTTTCAAAAACACTTGAATTTTTTTGCATATTCTGTTTATATATTATGTACATGTTTAAATTTGATAGCACACAAATATGCATGAATGTATTATAATATTTTTCAACAAGTTGATTTGGAGCTTCAAAATAATACATGTTGTTTGGATATCTCAAAGATAACAAGATGATTGTATTTTACTATTTTCATGCATGTTCGTACAATTATATAGGGAGGTAACCACATGCTACTGTTATTTTTGTTATAAATGCAACATTTGCGACTACATTACCACTACATTGCTATTACTTAACTAACAAAGTCGTAGCAATGTGGTCGCAACACGGTGGTGTAGTAGTGGCAAAAATTGAGGTGTCACGACTATGGTTGCAAGATGGTCCCTGGGTGGCCGTTGATTGGATTTCTATGTAGTGCTAACATGGTCGCAACATAGTGTGTACATGGTCGCAAATGTTTGAAGACAAAGTCACTAAACTGCGACTATAAATTGACTACATGCGACTATAATTGCGATGACATCTACGACTAAATCATAGTCGCGAGTTTTAGCGACTAGTTTGGCGCGACCACATGCTTTGCTAACACATGTGGTCGCAAATGCTTGTTGCGTCCACATTACTACCATGTTACCACTAATCGGCTACCATAGTTGTGGTCGTGAAATCTGCTTTTTCTTGTAGTGGTCAAATGGGAAATAATGGGAGGCGGAGTGCACGGTTTTATAGGTGGTTGGAGCAATGGCGAGGAATGCAGAGGTGGGAAGTCGTGGCAGAAGAGCAAGTCTTGTTGGTGCAGTTGTGGTTGACGACCATGAAAGGGGAACATCCATCGGAGAGGTTGTACGCCACAAGGCACAGGGGTGGACGGTTACTCGAGAGGTGAGTGAGGGGGTAGAGGCATATTTGCAAGGGATGCATGCATGGGTACGCAAGGGGGAGAGAGAGAATAGGGGAGGAGAGTGAGTACGTGAGAGGGAGAGAGAAAGAGAGAATGTAGAGGAGAGAGGGTAGAAATATGGGGAGAAAGAGTGAGGTCAAAGAGAGAAAATGAGGGAAGAGAGAGAAACGAGAGGGAGGGGTGGAAGAAAAATTGGGCCACGTGGCACGCTTAGGGGTGCCACATCGCGGTGAAAATAAAAAGTAAAGAATAAAAATAAATAAATATAAATATAAGTAAAATAAGATTAATAAATAAATTGAATAATTAAACATAGATAATTAAAGCAGTAAATAAAAATAAATAATTAAAAGAAAATGGGGTGACACGAGACAACTTTAGGTGCTTCCGTGTGTCGCTCCCAGAAAATTCAAAAATTAAACTAAATAAAAAATAAAAAATAAAAAAAAATGGGTCAAATAAAAAGTGGTCAACATAAAAATTGCTTGTCTTGACAAGATCTACAACTTTTATTAGAGATTAAAAATCAAAAGAGTCATCTGCACAAAAATTATTTTTAGGGGTATCTTATAGGCATAAATACCACATTTTTATCTTTTAAATATTTTTTTATCATCTTAAATAAAGAGAAAAATCAAATAAAATTTAAAGAAAATATGGAAGGAATATTCACAACTTAATATATATTTTTTGGATTTTTAATAATAAAAAAGTAAAAATATAAAATAAAAGTAGTTAGGTCAATATGTACAGTATATAATAGGGGCTCAAAACCCAAGTTTCACCTGCAAACTTCGATTCTTTTGAATTTGGTCTCTTTATGAAGGTATTTAAACGTACATTAATTTAAAAGTGAGTAGGGTCCATAGGAGGTTGTATGAAGAGCTATACGTGTTTAAGATTCTTAGTCTCAAACTAGAGTTTGGGTTTCATTGGTCAGTTTTACAAGTTAATATTTTTTTTGATATTTCTTCTTTATTATGTTAGTAGTATATACACTATAGAGTTGATTTTATTGTATTTATGGTTAGTATAAAATAAATACAAATAGATGAATTAGCTAATATACAAGCTCCTTATTTAATTCACATATGCATGCTAAAATGCGAACATTAATTCTAAATGCATGAATGCGAATAATGCACAATAAAGGAGATATACATCTAATTGCTCAGGAACAAAGCTCTATATTCGACTTTTTGAGTGATGAATCACATATTCATCAACCTCCTATGCTTAAACATTGCTCGTCCCTGAGCAACTAAAATGGAATCAAAAGTAAAATGATTTTGATTTCCATACCAAGGCCATGAACAAAAGATGAAAGTGGAGCTCGACTTGACATTTGAATTAATGATGTGGTTGAACCTTATCGGGAATTAAATTTAAGACCTGACAAACTTTAAGTTCTATAAGTCTCTATTTAGGTCGCCTCAATAGTCATGTTAGAAAAAATCCTCACATACAAATTCTGATGACTATGAATCTTGCTTGTATTGTGTAAGTGAAATATAGTTCTTCACATCAGAGATGGCAAAGAATCAACCTCTTCTAATAAGGTAACTCTAATTCACTGGTCTAACAACTCTTTCCTCAAGGAGCGGGGATTCCCTTCTAAAGTCAAGTGCAACTAGCTCAAGAAAAGGGGGTAGGGAAGATAAATGATTGTGATCAGTGTAGTCACATATCCGTGGAGCCTGACCAGTGTAGCCAAATCTCCAGCTGCAGGCTTCCTTAGTATGAGACTTTGAAGCATATGCCTTGCAAATATACACACTTCGATAGACATTTTATTTTCAATCAGGCTTGTCTAATTTCTTGGAGTTTTGTTTTGTTTTTCTTTCTTTTTTTAACTATATACAAGGTGCAGCATGTACATCAGGAGTTTTTCTTCTTGAGCTGGTAGACTATCCCTCTTTTGAAGCTTTATTGTAACCCATAGCATCCCACCGTTAGACGTTGACGCCACTAGACTAGGTTGAGATGCACTACCCTCCCTAGAGGAGGACGGATGTTTCCACCCATGTGCTACTCCAAGCCAAAGGATTCTACCTCCTCACCACCTCATCAATGAAGAGCTACGTACATGGTGCTTGTCCAAGTAAGGTATATTCCAAGAGAATCGTGTGTGTGTGTATGAAATATTCTACTTAGACCAATCAAGATGACATGTGAACATAAACTTGTGGACTCAAAGAATTAAGTCGCTTGACCTGAAAAAATCTTAACTCCAGTTCCTATAAGGTTCATCTGAAATTAGGTAGATTAAGGTCAACTCAAATCCATTCTCGACATCTATTCATAACTTGGTTTAGAACCCACTAACTTTTCACTTTGCATATGTTAGAAATGCCGATAAGATGCAGATGACATGCAATGTGGATGAATGAAGTGCAAGACATTTGATGAATATTTTTTTTGAATGCAAGGATGGTATTCAAGAATAAGAAGCCTTTTTTATTGATTTTTTTATTCAAAAATCTGGTATACCTCCTATTTTACGACAAAATTTACAAAATTATTTTTACAAGAATTTTACAAAATTATACACATTATACAAATATACTTGTATTTTACAAAAAGTTTTTTTTGCCAATTTTACCCACCCCATAATTGTTGCATAATATATATATAAACATACGTGAAAATACGAGCTATGAGTAAAGTATATGTATAATATATATACATGTCCCCTGTACGTAACATGTGTTATGTCCCCAGAGCACGAGAAGTGAGAAAAATACAAAACTCATGCTAAGCGTATGAGAACTAAAATAACAAAAAGTATAGAAGTCGATCTACCCCCCCCCCCCCCCCAAACTTAGGCTTTGACAACCTAAGTGTAGAAGAAGATAAAAAATGGGACGGACGAGATTACAAGGGAAAATGGATGAGTATATATACATAATGGGCATCGGTCCCCCCTAAATTGAGGCTCTGGTCAGCCTTAGTCTAAGACAGAAGTGAGTGTGAGAACCGATGATATAGGGGGAATATACAGAGACGGGAGGATGTACATCAGTGACTGAATCTTGATACTGCATCTTCATGGAGAGTAATCTTATGTATCTTCTCCGTGCTTACTCTGCGTGAAGTTGATGACCTTGACTTGGACTAACTGCTTCTTAGAATCTACAAAATGCTTCAACAATTATCCATTCACCACATGAGATTGTGTACCATATGTGAGATTAGCTATCTCTACACCTCCATTCTCGTGCACTTTCTTGACAACAAAGGAACCTGTCCATTTAGATTTGAGCTTCCTGTGGAACATCTTCAACATGGTATTAAACAACCACACCTTTTGCCCATGGACAAAGTTTGTGCACCTAATGTGTTGATCATGCCATCTCTTTACTTTATCATTATAAATCAAATTGTTGTCATATGCCCTGTTTTGGATTTCCACGAGCTCGTTCAAGTTCAAGTCTAGCTGATGTGTTTAGAACGAACTCCTTCCTTTTTTCAGTATCTACTCAAGAGTAACAAATTAAGAACAAAAAACATCATATAGATATGTTTGACATCTTCATGACTTCATTTTATACTTTTCATGTTCTAGAAAATTATTGGCAATTGGTATAATCTGAACTAACTAATTAGAAACATGAAATCGCTACAATGAATGTAGATACGAGGGGGGAAGAAAAACAAATATAAAGCGGTTATGAAACAAAATAATAAAGAACACCTCCATTTACATAAGACATAAAGCAATGACCCTTTATCAAAAAAACTAGTGCTAACCCCGTGCGATGCACGGGAAAGCATTCATAGATAGCAAAAGTAAAAATTACGACAAGACGACGTAAAATGGTGTAAAGATGTTGTATTAACGCAAATATTACATGAAAGCATTAAAGATAATTATATATGTGTGAAATTATAATTATATAATAATATACAAATCATAAAAAATGTATTTTTTTAGTTTACAGGGTTTGTCACCAACGATGTAGAGACCAATTCATCACTTCTATTGAAATCAACATAGGACAGATAAGGATGTAGGTGTTAGTATATCTTTATCTATTTTTTAATACGAATGCAGATGTGGACACATATATTGATGGATACGAAAACTATATTACCGTATTTTAAAAATGGATATGAATATAAAACGGATATAAATAATATTAGAGATACTCTATACATTAGCTTAAATATACATGTATTATATATAATACACATGATATAAATATAATAAATATGCTTATATCATAATATTTATACCAAAAATGGTGAAAGAAGTATAAAAGTGTTTATTGCTTTATATATATATATATATTTAAAAATAAATATACAACTATATTTACAGGAAAGAGGATATTTATACAAGTACAAAAAAATACAGATTCTGACATATGTATAAAATAAATACAGTGGCAGGTCGGATATGGATATATCCATATCTTCTTACATCCATATGTGGATGCTCCCCCATTCTTGAAGTGTAGTACGATGTTTAGAATGCAAACTTGTATAGTTTGAAAGTAAGGTATAGTTTTTCTTCCACGAATCACAATGCATGATTTCACATGATTTAAATATTTTGTCCACTGAAATTATGATATATACCATATCATCCAACTTATATATTTCACTTTTTTGTGGAAGTATATGTATACAGAATGTTTATATTTTATAATGTGTACATTTGTAGTATGTTAAAGATTTAAAAGTTAGAACAGTTATTTTACACACAGATATACATACATACATATATAAAATCTTTACACACAGATATACATACATACATATATAAAATCCTTTCTCGATTAAGAAAACTGATTCATCTGATTGGAACAATAAACAAAGGTTGGATCAATTTTTTTCGGGTCGATTAGGATGGTAATATCATGATGACATCACTGTTGGTCTGACTAATTTGCACCAGCTCTTGTGTAGTCAAGCCAAATCGATGAGATTGGTTCAACTTCTCGATCCAATTTTTAAAACCTTGCTACCTATTTTGTGAACTAGAATTGTTGAAAGCCATCAATAAATGATTTTTTTTGTTGGAATATGATGTTGGATAATGTAGAAATGGAAACTTATGGCCTCTCTAATAATGGGACAAGTAATTTCGAGAAATTTTGTTGCATAAAAGGGAAACATATGTGTCAATCTACAACTTGAGTTGATAGTCTAATTAGTTTGCTAGCTTGCTAGTACAATCGATTTTCTTTCTTTCAAAAATGAAACCTTATATGCACAAAATTATCTTTACATCATTGTTGATGATGCCTTTAAAGAGATGATGAAAACTTCCATTTTTCATTGAGAAATTCTATCATCCAAAACTATTGATATACACAAGCTTTTCCTTATATTCCCATTTGATGGTGTAGATGGACTTAATCAGTCAATCATAATCAGGTTACTCGAATATCTTGTGTGGAAATTGTTACTCTATTTTATTGTGCAGTTACATGTATTCTGTATCCACACTTCTATGAAATCTCTGTTCTCCTCTTCCAACTCTTGTTGTGAGAGTTCCCTGACATCTTTGTCCTCCTCAATTTCCATTTCTACAACAACCATCCATGGCTCCTATATTCTTACCATCTTCCAATTCGGTCTCATTTGTTTTAAATTGTCAATGTTCGTATCATCTTCTAATTTTCTCTCTAACATGTTCATGGCATCTATGCTTTTGTCATCTTCTATCTATGACAATTTTATTCCATCTCTGCTCTTCTCTCCCTCAAGTTGAATCTATGGACCTTCCATTGCATCTATATTCTTGTCATCTTCCAGTTTGGCCTCTGTTCTTTCTAAGGGATAGATGTTCTTATTATATTATAATTTCAGCCTCTAGATTTTATGTGGCATCCATATTTTTATCGTCTTATGATTTCAACATCGATCCTTGTAAGGTATCTATATTCCTTTCATCTACTAATTTTATCTCCGTCTGTTTTATGGTATCTTCGACATCCGAAGCTCCATCTACATTCTTACCATATTCTGTGATTTCATTCAATCCATACATGGATTCAAGATTTTCCTCATCTTCCGATTTTGTCTATAAGGCCTTCATTGCATCTCTGTTCTCATCATAATTGATGCATGCATTATTTTCATCCCCGGAATTTCCTGCAAGAAAGAAAATCATATATATATAAAGACGATCTCACTATTTTTCTCTAGTTTTGTGATGGAAGGTAAAAGATGTAAAAAACAAGTGTGAATTCAAGACACCTTCTTCCTGCTCCTCAACCACCTCCACCTCCAACTTTTCTGAAGTGTTGCTCTCCGTGGCTGCTTCAACTTTGGCGCTTCTTCCTCTATTCTAGCCGATTTGTGAGTTCCTGACCACATCGGGCATCGGGGATTCAACGGACTTACGGAGCTGGAGGTCCCGACGACGACGAGGAGTCACCAAATGAAACGTGTGGATGGTTGAGGGATGTCGCGGTGAAGCACTGCCGAATGATCGACATATGGAGAGAAGAAGATGGTGAAGTCATTGGGGGAGAAACCAGCCGCAGAGTTTCGATGTCCCGGGTCCATTTCCTGGAGCTTGATCCCTCTATACAGAAGAAAGTGGTCACGATGTTCGTTGGTGGAGAGGCTCAAGTTGGGTTCATCCCCATATCTGAAGCCCTACCTCTGTTTTCTTAGGCACCTTCGATGTAGTTATGGTGAGGAGGTGGAGAGGTGAGCTCGAAGCTGGGAATGAGGTTGGTGGGGGAGGTAGCCAGTGTCGGGGTTGGATGGGGCTGGTCCGGTCACTTTCTGGACGGGAAATCCTGATATGCTGATAGCAGACGCGACGGAGGGATGGCGTCGTTGAGTGAAGAGGAGGCCTGGTGGTAGAGGTAAGCAGTGGAGGCATGGTGCCATTGGGGGAAGCCAAAGTGGAGGGTAAGAAGGTGGCAACGACGGAAGAATGGTGTGAGTTGGTGGCGAGCTGCGTAATTCTATGATAGGACA
Source organism: Ottelia alismoides (assembly GCA_037367405.1). Lineage (NCBI taxonomy): Eukaryota > Viridiplantae > Streptophyta > Magnoliopsida > Alismatales > Hydrocharitaceae > Ottelia > Ottelia alismoides. The sequence goes on along the minus strand of JAZKJV010003555.1, from coordinate 151,998 downwards.
AGGGCGAGAATGGAACGATGATATGTAGATCACACAGGAGAGGGCAAAATGGGAATTGAGCATCAAAAATTAATATGTGGTCGGTGCGCCCCTTGCTTAAAAGATGTTATAGATTTCTAGAGCACCTGCAGCGCAACGAAAAATCTGTCATCAAGTTGATAATGAAAAGGGTATCGATATTTTTTTCTAAAAATATATAACTTGCTTCCGCTTAATATTGTCCCAATGAAAATAACATACTTTCGCCATGCGAAATATGAAAAAGAATGTTGGACCTCGATAATAAAATTATAAAAATGAGCGGTAGGATTTTGGTGGATTTAATGCAACTGATGGGTAAAATGATAAAATCATAGATGTAGGTTCTTCGTGCATAGGTTATACAAAACACCAAAGTTCTCGTCTCTATGTCGTATTTTAGTGTAGTAACAATAGCTTGGGTATGAGTTACTCAGTATAAGTACAATAATAATCTAAGCCCGTTGTTCGAAAATTTTGAGGCATTAAGATGATCACAAAGCACTCTAAGATATATGCATGCATGCATGTATGTATGTATTTGTCTGTGTGTGTGTGTGCATGTATGGCCCTATAAGTTAAATATTAAACATTGAATATAAAAAAGAGTAGAAAATATTAGCTAAAAGATATGTAGGAAAAAAACCAATTCAAGATTGCTATCCCAATTCCTCACCCACCTTTATTTTCATGTTTGGCATGCCCCTTACCCACCTTTTCCATTCCCCGTTTCTTGATTGGCCAAAAATCCCACAAAACAAGGTAGACTGTGGTACTCTCATAGCATGCGAAAACAATGGGCTTGTTACTTCAAGTTCCTCCTTAGCATTTGTCGTGGTTTACAGTCTATCCAAGTATCCCTCTTCCATTTTGTTGTTTCAATTTTCCATGCATGACAATCATTGATGATGGTTGTCATCGTCGAGGTGACATTTATCATCACATGAGTAATCTACAAGTCACCATAATGTCAGTTATTGCTTTATACATAAAAAATTATGTATTCATTTTCATGGCTTTAGTTTTTTGACATTGAAAATCCTCATAATCAACAAAGAGGTTTTATCTTTCTAAGTCATTTTTGTTATTTCTATTATTTTAAATAGGAAAAATGAGGTTGTTCCTTGGGGGAAGCCAACATGGCTGCCCCCACCCAATTTTCCGTATTTTTTTTTGAAAAATATCGTCATGTATATTCATCCCTATATCCCTCCTACATGTCATTCGAATTTCATCAGAAACAGAAACTCGTATGCCCTCCATCTAGAACAGGTACGATTACAACAGTTCTAAGACCGTTAAAATCTATTTCTGACGAAATTCGAATGACATATATGAGAGATATAGGGATGAAGATACACGACGATATTTTTCAAAAAAAATAAAAAAATTGACGAAAAATGGGGCAGGGACAACCCCATATAGCTGTTCTAAATAATAATATTAATTTTTATTATTTTTATACGAGCTTGATCTTTTCTAGCTTTAACATGTAATAATAATCATAATGTGTTCAACTTTTCGTCAATGATATTCTATCTCTTTGATGGGTTCATATAATTATATTATATTTAAATATTTCTTTATAACTGAGGAAAAAGTATATTTAGATTGTAAAAAAACATACCATAATTGTAAGATCATGTATTTTTGTCAACTATATATTATAGATTTGATACTTTCTTGATTATATAATTTTGAGATTTTATCACTTGTACCCCTCCGAGATCTCGCAATATCAGTTATACCCCTATCTTTTTGGTAATATCAGTTATGCCCCTCACTTCTTGCAAATCTATCACTTGTACCCTTCGGGTTAGTTTCCGTCCATTCCAAGCGTAAACGGACGTTAACTTTAAGGATAGATCAGGAATTAAATGAAAACAAAAGGATTGAAAAGTCCAACTAATATTCATCTTTCTCCTCCCCCACCCCTGCTACACCTGCAAGCCCCCGCAACCCCGCGCCTCTCCCTTGCCCCGCCGACCCGCCCCGGCGCCGCCGTCCCAGGTCTCCCCTCCGCCCCCCGCACCCCCTCCCCCGGTCGGCCCCTTGTCCACCCCCCTGCCCTCGCCGCCCCCCTTGCCCCTCACAGCCCCTCCCCCTCCGCCCCTGCACCCCCTTCCCCCGTCCCCCTTTCCCCCCGCAGCTCTCCCCGCAGCCCCTCCGCCCCCACCAGAAGAAGAAGAACCCAATTCGATTCTCATGAGAACCATCCTCCTCCCCAACCAGAACAGCCTTTTCTGCCCCATCCGACGACGACCCATCTCGATTCTCGTCCTCCCGAGCAGCGCATATTATGGGGGCACGGCAGAGGGAGCATTTGACATGGGCTCTCAGCCACGTATCGATACAGGGGGCATGGAAAGCGTGGCTACACTTGGGGAGCAACCTAAGCAGGTCTCCTTCCTCGAACTCGGTGAGGCGGACGGTGCAATCGGTAGCGTCAACGAGGCCCTCCCCGGCTTTGTATTCGCAGATGGCGATGGAGTCAATTACGGGTCCGTTGAGGCCGACCGTCCTGATGTACCAGACATGGTGGACGGGGTTGCGGTCATCGTCCCCGAGGGTTTGGGGAGGTAGGTCGACGGGGTTGGGGGAGACGAGGGAGCAGCGACGGCGAAGGAAAGTGCGGAATCGGAGGAGGATGTAGTAGGTGAGGAGGAGGAGGAAGAAGGCGAGGGCGGAGGAGATGGCGAGGGCGAGGATGACAGATATTGAGAATGCGGTGTGTTTAAGCTCCAGGCTCCAGATTCTATCTTCGAATATTCTCATATAATTGTTCTTCGCACACTTTGTTCACGAACCTCTACGTGCCTCGGATCTCGATCTCTGCCAGTACCTATCCTATGATGGTGGAGGACTGGACGAAGGTCATTTGGGAAAGTAGAGCTCGACAGAGCTCATGGTCTTTGCCTCCACCAACAGTGACTGGGAGACTCGTGCAGACGACAAAGCTAAGCTACAACGCTGGCAAGATGGCGGAAAAGGATTTGGCTATGGAGGTCTTGTGAAGCAGCGGAGGCGCGCGGAGATGGCGGCTGGGCTGGAGGTGCGCAACCTGCTGGAGACGGCGGCTGGTGGGAAGAAGGGGGCACGCTGAGGCGCGCGTGCAGCTTCGGGGGAGGTGTGGTCATGCGCGGTGCATGCACAGATGAACTCCGACGAACTCCGGGCGGAGAGGCAGGGGAGAAGGTTGGAGGAGGAAGAAGAGGAGTCTGGACAATAATACCCCTCTTAACTGCACCAAGGTTTGAAAAAACCATGGTTAAGTCAATTCATTAACGGTAAATCTGACGGAAGGGCACAACTGATGACGGAGCAAGAAGTGAGGGGCATAACTGATATTACCAAAAAGATAGGGGTATAACTGATATTGCGAGATCTCGGAGGGGCACAAGTGATAAAATCCCTATAATTTTTTCCTACTTATCTTAATAATCTATATTCAAGATTAAAATAATATAATAAAATCTTCAAATTATAATATTTTCAAATAATATTATTTATATGAGCTTTAAAATATCAATTAAGATATCAAATTCAAAATAAGATGAATCGAATTTGAATATTCGAAACTCAAAATGAATTGAATCTGAATTCAAGTTAACAATTTCGTTAAAATTCGATTCAAGTTCAAGTTCATGTTCTAAACTTTTATAATGAATTGAGTCAGAATCTTGGTGGATTCGAAGGCATTTGATTAGCAGCCCTAATTATCCGTGAAAGCTGGGAGGTGTTATTTTCAATTAATTTGTTAGATTTTATCACCAAAAAAACCATCGTAGAAATTACTGTTAGATCACAAGTACACAAGCCACACCAAATGACCCCCAAAATTCTCAAGAAGAATAACATGCTTAACCCCAAAAGCATAGCAATCCGAGCAAATGCATATACGCGGTAGAAACAAAACCACTCACGTGAGCAACACGTAACCCTTCTCGGCCATCCTCACTCGAGCGGGAAACACTGGATTCAAAACTACCAGCAACCCGGCGCCCATCATCAGCCGTCGGATAACACGGGAGCCGGCCCATCGTGTATCCTCTTCCGTCGGATCACCATCCTTCCTATAAAAACACCTTCAGAACTTTTTATCTCCACCAAATTTTCCCAGCTTTACTTCTTAGCAACGGTCGAATTTTACCGCCGGATCCCAATCCCAATGGTGTGCACCAGATCTCGCGCCGCGGCGGCGGAGGCCACCGCAACTCCTAAGCCCAAAGCGGCGGCCCCCGCTGTCCCACAGTCCACGCCACCTGCCCACCATGAATCGTATGAGAGGTGCCGCGATGAGAGGATTCGATCAAATCTCGAGAAGATGCAGAAGCTCGGGATCTTCGACCTCGGTCTCAAGATCAAGGCTGCGAAGAGGCCGTACAGGAAGAACCCCAACTATGGGAAGAATTCGATACAGCCACCCTCGAGGCGGTCCTCAAGGTGTCCGGCGAAATGCTTGGAGTGTTTTTGACGGCTGTGGTGTTGATTGTGATTTTTTTGGACTGCAGGTTGCAGGGCGTGCCTTCCGTGTGCTATTCGGAGGGGAGGGGGGGATTGCAAGTGCTTGAGAATTGCGTGGTTGATGATGAGGTTAAGGGGGATGCGAGAGAGTACAATGCGACTGCACATGTACAGATTAGAAAGGGGAAGCGTATCTATGATAATGTAAATGGAAAGACTTGTCATCAGTGCAGGTCAGAGCTTTAAGTTCCCTCGTTTTTGGTTTTTGGGCGCTTAATGGATATATTGACAGTGTAAAGATATATTTTTTTTCCAGTTACCTTGTTAAAAAGGGGTTGCTTTAATTTATCAGGCGAAGGTGTTGGATTTGTTCACTTGTTCACTGACATGCTAAAGTGGTACCAAGGGAGACCGACATTGTTATTTAGTTGTTTCCTGCAGCATTGACGTCTTAAATGTCAATCCGCCTATTTTTTCCTGTCTAGCGTTACAGGAGTAAATAAGTTAGCAAATTTCGTGATTTAAATGGCTGTATGTTATACAAGGTGAAGATTCTTGTTTGTTCACTGATATACTAAAACAATACCCAGGGAGTTGGAGTCATCGCTATTGCCTGATGAGTGATGGCATGGGATTTAACTAGAGCTTTATGTGGCGCATTGGAGTTAACTAGTGCTTAAGATCTCCTGCATTGTCACTCTTTTGCTGTTATAAGATGCTATTTGCTACAAACATGCAGTAAGAACTTAATATTAAGTGTCAAAAAAAAAAAGAACTTAATATTAGTTCAGAAAAGGATTTCATTAACCGGGTATTGTGAATAGATGATGATTAATAATTTCTGTTCATAGTTTCTTTTCAAGTTAGTCCCAAATATGGAGCTTTGCTTCATTATCCTTGCGATGATTGTATACCATGAGCAAACACTTCTGTGGTGCACTTGTATAGGGAGGGGATTGAGTTGTTTTTTTTGTGCGAATCTAAATCCATGTAATGATTGACGTTAGCGATAAATATAAGCAAATCAATTTAAGGCATAAAAATGATATACCCTTTGTTTTGGCACTGATATGCCTCAAGAACATGTATCCCATTAATTTGAGTTAGTCTGCCTACCTCAGATCTACTGTTGCCAACCATTAGCACTATACAAGTGATAAAATGACCTTAATGAATTTACAAAGTTACGATCCAATATAGAGTTGACACAAAATTCTGTTAAAGAAATAAAGTAAAGCCAATATTGAAAGTAAAGATACCACACTGAAGATATAAGCTTTTCTGTATCCAATCTTTGGTCCCTAAGTTGAGTGATCTTCGATCCTGCAAACAGTTAAAAGGTAATAAACAAACATTTCAATAAGTCATCAATGCACAATATAATTGTGTAGTGCATATTATATGTGAGTTGACTAAAATGTACAACTATTAACGATTTTAATCCTTGAGACATTTTTGGATGATAATAGCCTCGAGGTTTGACTAAAAAGGCCTCGAGGTTATCGCCTCAGACTGTGTAACGAGGCATAAGCCTTGATGGACCAGGACGTATCGAGCCTCCACCTCGGCTTACTGGGGTAACAAGTTTCTTAATGAATACACTATACTCTTGAGACATATTCCTACTTTAGGTGTTACTTAAGAAACTTCGTAAAAAACAACGTTTTGCCATAATATTTCAATGAAAAATATACAATCTTTAATTTTTTCATACAATTTATAGATAATGAATTAATTTTTAATTAGAAGAAAATTTTATAGAAAGCGTCCAAAGGGATACATATGTAATGTTAATTAAGGTTATTCCCACCTTTTCACATTCTCAATATTTCATGATTTTATGCTTTATAATCCTCAAGTGCACAATATCTAAAGAATCATTTATACTAGTAATAAAATGTAGTTATGATAATGTTGATAATATACTTTTTAGATATCATTACTTTACTAAGGAAAATATATAATCCTCTATTTTTATGAATTTTTTGTTAGACATGCTTACTTGAATCATTGTTTTAATGTTGAAATATGGTTATTTGAAAGTATTAAGCTTCCAATTCAAGTATATTTTAATTTTGAATGATTATAGAAACAAAAAGAATTGAACTTTCGACCCTTAATCAATTGAAAAAGGCTCAAAGATGTGCTTTAGATATACTTATATATATCCTTATATAATTGTAATTATGTAAAGTTAACAATTCTTTAAAAAACTTGAGGCTTACTTTTCATTCATCTTGATGCATATGCTTTACCTCACTTGCAGGAAATTGCCTCGGTTCACCTTTCATCACCCAAATTATTGTGCTAAAGTTTTTCTTGTAGTTGCTTAACAACTATTCTGTGGCATTGACGTGAGCTCCTGACAAAAGTGCAACTATCTTCGCCATGAGTCATGTTGATGAGAGTTATTGGAAAATTATGGTATATATTTGGCTCTTCATTAGGTTGCCTTGATAGTAGAAATGATTAGGGTCATGTCATCTTTCATACCTCATGCGTTGGCCTTTGAATATGAATTTTTCTCAGTTTGCCTAAGTAGTCTTAGCACATCTTGAAATAAAGATAGACTAGGAGCTTGTGGTTGCAATCTCATCAAGTATGTGTATTGCATATGTTGTGTGTATCATTGGCATTATGATAGATTGGATAATTGATTTGATGGAAGTTTGTGGTCATTGTAATCTCATCAAATATTTATATTGCACATGTTGAGTGTATCAATGACATTATGATAGATAGGATAACAGATTTATGGCTCGACTCTCTTTGTATATGGAAGTCATCAATAGTGTATATATACTTCCTATTCCACTTGCATGGGATGTCATTATGATTAATGGCAGACCGCCATCTATCATTACCAAAGGGAATGCGTAAATCTTCCTAATTATGCCAATGTTGTGTCTTGTACGCCCTCTATTTTTTTCAATCTTTTATTTGTTAAATAGAGTACTCAAGACCATCATTCTTTTATTTTTAATCAATGTTATCTTATTTTTTTAATGTTATAATATGTTTTACAGTATACTAATGGGAGAGTTATGCATTTTGTGATAGGACTCTCGATATCTTATGATCTCGGTGCATATTAGGAGGTTTAATAGGGACAACATGGAAGCATGCTATGTAGGATGGCATATTTGCGCTTTAGTTAGGGTATATGCAATTAGCGATTGATTCTCCCTTAGATCAAGTTGTATGTATACAAGTTTCTACAATGAATGCCATCTCGATACAATGTGGAGCTGGTGCCAGATGGTTACAACTAGAGATATAGTTTTTGAGCACTTCAATACATTCTCCCAATTGCCATATTGACTACAATCCATGTTTTGTTATTCATTAACATTTACAGAAAGCTCTTCATTAGAGGTAGATGTAAAGAATGCATTTATTTATGGTTAACTGACATAGGAAATTTCCATGTAACAACCTCCATGTTTTTTTTTGTTGAAGAGGAGTGTCAAAAAAGGTTTGCATTCTTAACAAGTTCATTTATATACAAAACATTGTTAGAGGGAATGGTTTCCGCATGGTTTATGAGTTATTGAGATTGTAGGATTTTGCAAATCCAATTTTGAACACTTGATGGTTACCAAGAAAACAAAAAGGACATACTTTGTTTTATGGAGTTCCAATCACCTCGATGCTTGTCAAGAAAATAGATAATGACCATGATTTTTTATGTATGAATGACACTAAAGGTGGAGGTCATCTTAAATATAAAAAAGCACCTTGGTAACCACCTTATTACGAAGGATTTTGGAGCACCTCGATGCTTTTTTGGGATAGAGCTAGACATAAACAACAAAGAACTTCTCGTATTTGAAAGAAAGTATGCACTTGATATGCTTAAGAAGTCTACTATGCGTGGTACCAAATCTACTTTATGATGATGATCCTTATTTACATATTGGATAAAGTCAATAGATGAATGTAGTTCACCTCAAACAATGCAAAACCCGTTTAAGGAAGCTTATTTTTCTTTTGATGACTTATCTTTTGCCACTAAACATGATTTTTCATGTAATGAACGCATGAATGCATTTATCTACATGATCGGGGAGCCATACACCTCTATGCTCCATGAGACTCTTATGGCTTTGTATCACCTATTGATCACCACGGTTCGCTTTTTCAGTTTTCATTTCGCTTTGAAACATTACTATATGGCCCTTTGATTTCACATTAGTTTTCCTTACGAGGCACACATGGTGAGTTTTTACATTGAAACACAGTTCTGAATACAAGGTGAGGCTGGGGTAGAATGGGGTAGAAAGGTTATAGCTAGAGGTATAGTTTCGACCACTTCAATACATTCTCTCGGTTGTCATATTGACCGTAATTTGTGAGTTATTTATTTATGGTTATTTATTTAGTCAATGAGTTATTTTACTATTCATTGCCATAATCTTTATTTCAGGTAGATGTATAGAATGCATTTATTTATTGTGATTTGATATAGGAAAGTTATATGTGATTTGAGGTATGGGCTTTTTATATAGCCTCCACAGACTCTCTAAGTCCCAGCATGGGTAGATGTGGGACTAAACTCTGGATGTGGTAAATGGATCATGGAAGGATCCATTTACCCATCCTATATATGACTGACACATACTCTAACAATGTACAAAAAGAATCCCAGGTGGAAAGGTTTTAGAATGTTTCATGAGTTATTGAGACTACAATATTTTTGCAAACCCAATTTTGATATGTCGATGGTTGTCAAAAATTAAGTTGTATTTTGATTTAGGATACGATGGATATGTTGTCATACACAAAAAGACTGAATTCAGAATTATGCAATCAAAAGGAAAGTTGGTGCAACCCTGATAGAGGTTAAGGTGAGAGAGGATTGCTTAAGGTGGTGTGGCCATTTATAAAGGAGGTCAGGTGATGCACCTATTAGAAGATGCGAGATTTGGTATGTTGAGCCGGCTAAGAGAGGGTGAGGAAGTCCCAAGAGGTGTTGGAAGGAGACTATCCTAATGGATCGTAGTTATGGATAAACTCAAAAGGATATACCGAGATGTAGCTATTATAATAAAAAGATACGCGAAGACTTCCCGTGAGAAAAGGGTTAATTTTCTCAACGTTGACACACTAATTTGAAGGAGAGTATCATAAGAAAGTTTGCATCGTTCTGATTCTGCTAGTTATGGATAAACTCGTAAGGATACGACGAGATGTAGCTATTGTAATAAAAAAGATACGTGAAGACTTCTCTCGAGAAGGGTTAATTTTCTCAACATATGGTACAACAATTTTGGTGGTGGTGGTGGTGGGGGATTGTACAACAATAATATGTGCAATCATTATAGCTCAAGAGTAAAGAGTATAGAACTGCAAACCACATAGTACATGATGGCTTTAATGTGGAACCCAAGTGGGTGAAAACCATGACTTGAAACCCTATTCTAGAATTTCTCCTTCACTCCATCCGCGAAGCTTCCCTTCACTATACACGTTGCTTGAAATAGAGGGTATCACATCCTCTTACAATCTCCCTTCTTTTAACATACCCTAAGGTTCGTTTGGTTGCAGGGTTGGGCAGGGTTGGGTTGGGTTGGGCTGGGTGAATAGTAAACTGTGAGGAGGGGGTATCTCTGTGAATAGTACCTAAGCCAACCCAACCCTGCCCAACCCTGCAACCAAACGAACCCTAAGATTTCTTGTCTGCGAAGAAAGGAACCCACGTGTTGGGTATCTAAGCTCAATATGCTAAAAGAAGGTAGTTAGTAATAATCTTTAATAGCACATACTTATTAGTTGTTGAGCATAAAATGTGGAATTTTCTTGAGGATGGTGAAGATCTCTTGAAAGCAATTTAGATAATTGAGAGCTTGAGATCTTGAAAACCATGACTTGAAACACCATTCTAGATTTCTCCTTCACTCTACCTGCGAAGCTTCCTTTCACTATACACACTGCTTGAAATAGAGGGTAGCACAACCTTTTACAATCTCCCTTCTTTTAAAATACCCTAAGATTTCTTATCTGTGAAGAAAAGAACCCACATGTTGGGTATCTAAGCTCAATATGCTAAAAGAAAGTAGTTATGTTGGGAAAAGAGAAAAGTTGTTTATTCCTTGAGGCCTAGGGTCTCTTATATAGGGAGAGACCTATGGGTAAATTACATAAAGTAGACAGAGGAAAAGAAAAATAGATAAATGATACATCAACATGAAATATATCTGTACACTCCCCTTCAAGATGGAGCATAGATATCTATCATGCTTGGCTTGGATGAACACTTCTGAAAGGATCCTCTAAATAGGGTTTTAGTGAAAATGTCCGCTGTCTGATCCCCTGAGCTGACATGGGATGTAGAAATGAAGCTCTTCTGGATCATATCACATATATAATGGCAATCAACCTCAATGTGCTTTGTCTTCTCGTGGAAAGCGGGATTATTAGCAATGAATAAGGCAGCCTGATTGTCGTATTTCAGTGATATGGGAAGAGGAACGTCTATATGTAGATCTGTCAGGACTGCTCCAACCCACATCACTTCTGTACATGCGTGTGCCATAGCTTTTTCAGATTCAAAACTAGATCTACCAACAACAGTTTGCTTCTTACTTTTCCATGAGACAAGGGAATCTCCAACAAATATAGCAAATCCTGATGTAGACTTTCTGTCCTTGGAGCACCCTGCATAGTCTGCATCTGCACATGCTAAGATAGTAATAGTACCACCCTTTTTAAATCGCAACCCTGCTCCTGGAGATGATTTAAGATATCTTAGTATCATCTGTATGCATCCATATGTACCTGACAAGGTTGTTCCATGAGCTGTCTCACTCGACTGACTGCAAATGAAATATCAGGTCTAGTAATGGTAACATAAAGAAGCTTCCCCACCAGTTCTCTGTATCTCCTCTTGTCAACCTCATCTCTCTCATCATCATACCATTTCATGCTTGGATCCACAGGCGTAGTAGCTGATCGACATCCAAGCATACCCGTGTCACTTAGTAAGTCAGTGACATATTTTCTCTGAGTCATCACAAGCCCTTGCTGATTTCTGGCAAACTCCAATCCCATAAAATATGTAAGGGCTCCTAGATCCTTGGTAACAAATTCACAACCCAGAAATGTTTTTGCTCTTTTTATCCCCTGCATATCATCTCTTGTAATAAGTATACCATCAACATACACCATAATAACAGTTGTACCTTTGGAGGTCCTCTGCACGAAAAGAGAATGATATGCATTTGATCGTTTGAACTCTTGCTTCTCAAACAAATCTGAGAGCTTTTGGAACCAAGTTCTTGGTCTCTGCTTAAGGCCATAGATTGCCTTATGCAGTCTACATACCTGTGAACACTCCCCCTCAACAACAAACCTGGGTGGCTGTTGCATGTAGACTTCTTCCTGAAGATCACCATACAAAAAGCATTCTTGACATCCAATCGAAATAGGGGCCACTCTCGAATCACGACAACATATAAAAGAATTCGTAAGGTAGAGTGATGAGCAACTGGAGAAAATGTGTCAAGATAATCCACCCCATATATTTGAGTAAACCCGCGGGCGACCAGGGGAGCCTTATACCTATCAATGCTACCATCTGCATTTTGTTTCATTGTAAAAACTCACTTGCAACTTACTGTAGATGTCCCAGTGGGGGCTTATGCAAGACTCCAAGTACCTTGCGACTGAAGGGTTGTAATCTCTTCCTTCATAGCCGGATGCCATCTGCTGTCAACCAGGGCCTCATGGTATGTCCGTGGTATGTCCACCGCGGACAAAGAAATTGCAAATCTTTCGAAGTTACTTGTCAGACGCTCAAAGGTGACATGAGAAGCAATCGGGTATGAGGCACATGAACGCTTTTGCTTCCTCAGAGCTATAGGCCAACCAAGTTCTACATCATCTTTGCCACCTGCATGATCATCCCCTTCCTGAAATAACCTCTATTGAGAAACATCATTAGAGACATTATTAGAAGTAATGTTGTCAGAATAAACTTGGGGCATGCTGGATGATTGACCATGATCATGAGCAGGTGTTGGCCATCGACTGTAGTGATGTGGTAGAGGAGGAATCGAGACAATGGGAGGAGGTAGTAATGTTGTCAGAATAAACTTGGGGCATGCTGGATGATTGACCATGATCATGAGCAGGTGTTGGCCATCGACTGTAGTGATGTGATAGAGGAGGAATCGAGACAATGGGAGGAGGTAGTGCTGGTGGTAGAGTTGGTGGTGGTGGCGGCATCACTGGAGGGAATATGGGTGGAGGTGGAATATAGATCTCATCATCTGAAGCTGATGGTGTTAACCTGTCGCATGTTGGAGAGAAGTACATGATTAAATCAAAAAATGTGACATCAACACTAAAATAATACTTCATGTATAATGGATCATAGCAACGATAACCCTTTAGAGTCCTGGAATACCCGACAAAAACACATTTGACAACCCTAGGTGAGAGCTTCTCACTCCTTGGAGACAACTGATGAACGAAAGCTACTGACCCAAAAACACGAGGGGTAAGAGAGTAACAACTCCTTATCTGGGAAAACAAGGGAGAAAGGTATCTTCTCCCCTAGAATCGATGAGGGCATACGGTTAATGAGGTAACATGCCATGAGAACCGCATCACCCCAGAATAAATGCGATGCACAACGTTGGAGAAGGAGGGTACGAGTGACATAAAGAAGATGACGGTGCTTTCTTTCTGCGACACCGTTCTGTTGAGACGTGTAAGCACAAGATGTTTGATGAAGAATGCTGTGAGATGAGAAGAATTGAGATAGCATGTGGGTATAGAATTCAAGAGAATTATCAGTTCACACAATTTTGATAAAGGTGGAGAAGAGATTATGCACTTCTTTAATAAAATTCACAATAGCATGTTTCGCCTTCGATTTATTCTTTAACAAGAAAACCCAATACAGGCGACTGAAATCATCTACAACAACTAGATAAAACCCGTATCCCTGATCCCAAATGTCAACATGGAAAAACTCAAACGGGGAGCTACTACTCTAACTCTGACGACTAGGGAAGATAGACCGATGGTGCTTCCCTAACCGACATGCCTTACAATTAAACGACGGGCGAGGTGAGATCTGGGGAACGACTTAACGCAGTTTTTGAAGTGGAATATGACTGAAGCACAGATGCCGTAGGTAACGAGAGACAGGTCCAGTAGAATGAGAGGATGCTCTTACATATTATGTATGGACCAGTCGATAAAGCCCGCCATGCTCACGACCACAACTAATCACTTTGCCCGTAAGAATGCCCTGAAACACGAGAAATGATGGGTCAAATATGGCTCGACAATGTAAGTCCTTAGTAATATGACTAATCGATAGTAAATTCATTGAGAAATTAGCGGCATGCAACACATTCTGCAACTGCATAGATAACGTCAAGGTAATCTCCCCCTGTCTTGTGATGGGAGAATAAGTCCCATCTGTTATGACCACCGTCTGCCCTGGAGAAACCTGTCTGTAGGATATGAGCTGATTTTTGTTTCAACACAAATGATGCGTTGCTCCTGAATCTATAATCCATTCTGAAATACCTAATGCATGATTAGGAGTAGAGGTTTGAGCACTACATGAGGTGCTATCCTACAGTAGCAACAACATCCGAGCTGCTCTCTGAAACATGTGAAGGAGTACTGGTCGGGGGCATGATATCTCGCAGTCGAGACACAAGTTCATCATACTGCTGCTCTGATGCGGGTTGCGCTCCATGATGCTGAATGTTCTGCTACGCAGGCAGATGCTAGGAAGCCATGCTTTGAGTAGCATGTATATTCCGTATGACCAGATCAATGGTAGTAGGTACACGGTGGTCCACGACCACGTCCGCCTCTACCACGTGGTCCCCACCCATGGAATTGAGATGGACCTCCTCTTCCACGAGAGGCCGCCATAACAGTTGAATTTGGCACATGTACAAGGCTTGAGATATTGATCTGGCTCAATCTACGAAAGGCCTCCTTCATGGGAGGAATGGTAGCATCTGCCAGAATATGAGAAGAAGCAACCTCATACTGTGAATCTAGAGAGGCTAGAAAGACACCCGCCATCATGGCATTCCGATATGTCTTCATATGCTCTGAAGTAGCGGTGAGGGGCATGAAGCTATGAATGAAGCTCTCAAACATTCCTCGCAAGATAATGTAGTGAGCATGAAGGGGTCGACCATTCTGCTTTATGGTGAAGATGTCATGCTGAAGCTGGAGAATTTTTGTCTCATTCTTGGCCTGTGAATACATGGCAACAAGAATGCCCCACATGGCTTTGGCAGTAGGTTGATGCAAGACATCGTTTGCAATGTCTGGAATCAAGGTACCGGACAACCAGATTTGAGCATATGCATCATCGACCTCCTATGAGGCATACAATCCTGTCTTCTCTGTCGGTTCTTCCTTGCTGAGAATGTGTTTCTTACCCATCGACTTCATTAGGCTCATGAGTTGCATGACCCATAATTCGTAAGTTCGACCCATCCATCTTCACAATGGGCGCATGACATCTGAAGGTGCCCGTGGTGGGGATATCTATCTTGCTTTTTGATATGCTGACTAGAGAAGACTAAGGCTGTAGACTAGAGAAACTTTCATCTACACTGATATATAGAGGTTTGGTTGCATGTGTATACTCAAGCAACTAAACCCACCAAGATGGAGAATCTGTGTTGATAACCGAAGGATGACAGATTCATGAAAGAAAGGCCTTCGATAAGAGAACTATGATACCTCTAAAGATAAGAGGTGCGTTGGCAGGGGCCCTAGGTAGCGGGTTGAAGAGCAACAAGGAGGCGTGGGCCCCGAACGGGACTTGTAGCAGCAGGGCAGCGAGGGCCTGGGCGCGGGCTACAGGAACCCAGGCGGCAGGGCAACTAGGCCGCAGGGCTGAGCGACATGATCGCAGGGGCCTGGTGGCATTGCCAGGGCGGGACTTGTAGCGGCGTGGCCGCAGGGGCCTGGTGGCATCGCCGCAAGAACAACAGGCTGTAGGGGCCGAGCGGCGTGGATGCGAGGGAGGCTTGGGCGGTGGGGCTGGGGTTGGCAGTGCCTAAGGCACGGTGCAC
Organism: Ottelia alismoides; assembly: GCA_037367405.1. Lineage (NCBI taxonomy): Eukaryota > Viridiplantae > Streptophyta > Magnoliopsida > Alismatales > Hydrocharitaceae > Ottelia > Ottelia alismoides. The sequence goes on along the minus strand of JAZKJV010003555.1, from coordinate 136,453 downwards.
GCGAGAGGCTTGCTGTGGGGATTAGGGTTAGGGTTTCGTTATAGGAGCTTCCGTCTAGGATCGCCGCTTTGATACCATGTTGGGAAAAGAGAAAAGTTGTTTATTCCTTGAGCCCTAGTGTCTCTTATATAGGGAGAGACCTATGGGCAAATTATATAAAGTAGAGAGGAAAAGAAAAATAGATAAACGATACATAAACATGAAATATATCTCTACTAGTTAGTAATAATCTTTTGATTATTAGTTGCTGAGCACAAAATGCAAAATTTTCTTGAGGATGGCAAACATTTCTTGAGAGCAATTTAGATAATTGAGAGCTTGAGATCTTGAATATTGCACACAGATTTTGAGCACTTTTTGCTTCACTTGAATGGAGTTCTAATTCTTACTTATTACAACAAGGCTCAAGGGTCCAATTGATGCAGTGTTTAAAGTGCCGAATAGGCATTTGAGAGCTATAAAAATGAGTAAGAGATAATTAATCGACGACTAGTAAAATATCCAACAATCTCAACAAAAGGTTCAATGGATTAGAAAACAAATCAGTTGGTTGAAATCTCAATTATTTGGATGGGTTGAAAAAGTAGTTGGTTGACATTATTATGGAAAGGGCAATGATAAAAAAATATGAATGTCGGAGTGAAAAAGTAGGTGACTAAAATTTTAAGTTGGGTTAACTGAATTCAAACTTTCTCAACATGATAACATTATTAACCGGCTAAAAGATAAACATATATGATCAGATTTTAGTCAAATAGTAATTTAAGATAGCCATTTGAAGATTAAATTAGTGAACTAGTGAAAAATATTGATCGACGAAAAATATAATCCAGATCGTCGACTTTGGTTTTAAAAAATAATCAACCGGTCAATTAGTAGTTGACTCAATGCGAGATTAGTTGGTTGAAAGTTGAATTAGTTGATTGATTTGTTTTTAACTTATATTTTCTTGCGGATTAAGAATAAAAACTATAAGATAATTTTTTGATGAAAACAAATACTATGTAATCGCTCTGACTTCACGATTCTTATGAAAGATTGATTCTTTTTTTATTTTATTTTTAAGCTTTGTTGATTCATTCTTCTTTTTACAAGTCTTCGAGCTTTGAGATCTTGATGCTTTAATCTTCACCTTCATGAATTGTGCTTATTTGCTTTGATTGGCTACAACTTTATTGCTTCCTATTTAGGTATTGTACTCAAATCATTTAGTCTCTTTATCATGAAAAGTTAGTCATGATGCAAAAACAAATATACAAACTAGCTCTTTTAATTTTCAAAATCCAAATCATCAACTTACATCTATCATTGAGGTGAAGTGTATGATAATTAGGAAGCAATCTTTATTGCCACTGATCTGATCTGAAAAGGCTTGATGTTCTTTGTCAGGCCTAGTAAAAACAATGAAAAGATGTTCTGAAGTCTCCTATTTGCCTATGTTTTTAAATCATCAACTTTCATCTATCATTGAGGTGAAGTGTATGATAATTAAAGCAATCTTTATTGCCACTGATCTGATCTGAAAAGGCTTGATGTTCTTTGTCAGGCCTAGTAAAAACGATGAAAAGATGTTCTGAAGTCTCCTATTTGCCTATGTTTACTTGCTATACATTATCAGAACATGATATGCATATATGCTCCTGAATGAGAAGAGCTAGGAGTTTTTAAGAATGAGTTGAACTAATTATTTTTTCTTGTTGACACTTTGTCTTTTTTGGTTTTCCTTCTTTGAGAGAACGAGTTTCTATTTGCACCATGAAACAATAACTCTTCTATTATATGAGAAATTGTCTAGAAAATTAATAAAATTCCAATCAAACATTAATAAAACAGAAAATGTATTGAATTTAAAAATAGCAAACAACACTCCTCAACATGGAATACAACCTGTCATATACAAAATCATTGCATTTCTCAAGAAAAGCCTTATGGCAAAAATATCTGCCAGTTGGAGTTCATAGGAGTAACAATTTTCCTTTCCATGATTGCATTATGATTGGTGTTTTAATAAACTCAATGTGCTTTTCACTCCCATAAAACACAACGTTTGATGTAATATAGGTATCATATCGATTGGCGTTGTACATATGAACACGAATAATAGTCTAAATATGATAACCAATGCCACATCACAAGTGATATGAGCCATAGCTTGCTATCTGGATTTGACATCTGATCGAACATCCATAGATTGTTTCTTGTTGCACCAAACGGCCAAGCAACCACCGAAAAAGGTGGCATGACCAAAAGTGCGATATCTAGATGATTAATCCCTAACTTGGACAGAAAGTGATTTCCCAGACAAAGATCAAAGGTGGTTGAAACGAGACCTCAGTGCGATATCTAGGTGCCTGATGCGGTACCTACTTTCGACTAAGGCTATGCTTCATTTTTCTTTTAATAGATGTCGTTCTAGGTGGCCGTGGCTTCGGGGATAGAAATTTATTTTAATAGATGTGGGAAAGGATGCTTCAGGGTATGCTAGTGTTCATGGAGGCCATGGCTTCAGTGATAGAAATGAAGAGGGAAAATCTACAGTTTATGATCTTTTCATATCAAACACTCTCTCCAAGAAGAGGCCTTATAAGAGTGTCTCGACTGGAACACAAATAGATTACTCTGCATTGAGGAGAAGAGATCGATTTTGCTATACAAACTGTAAAATATCCCTGGAGAGAGTTTGGCAACCCAACATCGCTTACTAATCATGGATGTGCAAATAAAAGGCCTGGCAAAGAAAAAGAGGGTTTCCAAGATCACTAGAACTAGATGGTGGAATCTTCAATAGAAGCAATCAAGCTTCAGGGATAAGGTTTTTGAAGACTTATCTTGGGATTTCAACGGAAGTGCAAATGAGATGTAGGAGCTGGTAGTATCTTGTATCCGAAGGGTAGCCATGAAGGGAGGAGCTCCATGCCAAGAGAAGGCTTGGTGGCGAGTCAAAGGAATAAAGGGTGTAAGAGAAGCCCAAAATTAAAAGAGCATGCTTTAAAGCTATGTCTACCCACACTATTGGATTGAGAGCACACTACACGACATGTTTGCATAAAGAAACAATATGTTTATCAATGTGTTTACATAAGCCTACATGTTTGCACAAAGAAATAGCATGTTTATCAGCGTGTTAATGATGAATATACGTTTCATCATCTTTATTCTATCATTTTGGCCTTAAAAATTCTAGTAAATGCGTGTAAATAGGCTTAATTTAGGTTTATCATCCATGCATCATTGTGTAAATAGTGTATAAAATGCGGTTTTTAAAGCCAAAATTATAGAATAAAGAAAAGAAAAGAAAAAGAATAAAATATTGTAAATATTTTATGACCCGAAACCCCAAGACCTAGGCATCTCGATGACTAGGTCGACAAAGAATAATGTAGGGGGAGATAAGGGCCAGAATCTAATAAAATTCCTTTATTTAATTCATTTTTTATTCATTTTGGGACTTATTTTTAGTTCTACTTTTTATACTTCAAATAAAGAAACTTTATCCATGAACATTATAGATAATTAAATAAAGAAAAATACAAAATTAATTTCATATAAAAATAATGTACATGTCAAAAGTTATGATCTGAATAAGATTCCAAAATCCCAACTTCCCGGACCTGTATCTCTTTAATAAAAACTCGAAATGTATTAAAATCACATTTAATTGTATATAATTTTCAATAATCTATTTAATGGAGTTGGTTTCGTATTTTTGGAGTTACGGCTTGAAAGTTGAGTTCTGGACCCCTATTGTATAACTATACCGATTAAAATATTCATTTTATTTGTTATTCATTTTTTTATTTCATATTATTATTATTTCATAAATATTATATATGTACATATTAAAACTGGAATAAAATGATAAATAAAACATTAAAAATAAAATTCTTGTATAAAATACATAGATGAATTACCAATGTACAGTGTTAGAACCACATTTTTGGCCGTTTTCGCCGATTGTTAGATGACGCATCGTGCATCTTTTCACGATAAAGTCTTCTTGACTTTTTCTCCTCTTATATCCACCATACACGTCCAGGGTATATATTGAGGATTGGATCATGGATTTGTCCTATTATCTTCGATCTTTGGAGCATGTTCATCACGTTGTCTGACACCCCTTTGCTGTGCGTCAGAACATTAGTTTTTGCCCATTTTCTCGAATTTTTATAGGCCGATTCTTTCACCAAATCGCTGGGCTTCCTTCTTGACTTTTTCTCTCCATACATCCATTATACACGTCCAATCATTATATTGAGGGTTGAGTTATCGATTCACTAGATACACACCGATCTTCTTGCCATCTCATCAACTCTCTAACCAGCCTCTGCCACTCCTGTCAGAGCCTCGTTTTCGTCTGTTTTCTCGAATTTTTCAAGGCCGATCCTTTCACCCAATCGCTAAGCTTCCTTCACGACTTTTTCTCCTTGATGTAGCCTTATACACGCCCAGAGGTTGCTTGAAAGATTGGATCAATGATTCGTTAGATATCCATCGTTCTTTGGAGCCGCCCACCTCACATGTACAAAATACCTCATCTTCTTCCCATCCATTTTTTGAACCCTCTTGGACCCATTTTGGCCACCCTTCTTGGAGCTCAAGATAGAGTGAAGTGACAGTGAACTCTCCAGCTCCTCGGAGGCGCGGCTAGGCGAGTCGAAGGGCGGCTCCACCCCCACCTCCGGCCACCGATCGTCGAGGTTCCACCTTCCTGTTTTCTAGGCTAGTCGAGGTCATTTTTTTGCTCGTTTCCTTGCTCTTTAGTCACTTAATCACTTGTTTTTTAGTCACTTGTAGATCATAGATTTATGCTAGCATTTTGTTACTTGCTTTTTAGTCACTTAATCACTCAGTTGACCCCTCGTCGGAGCAAGCTTCGGCGAGCTTCCAACCCATCATTTCGACTTTCATTCATCCTCCTCGACGCGACTCACATCTCATCGCCACCATCCTCCGCTATTCTACGTATCCTCATACACAACCCCCTCCATCTTCGGCCACATACGGTGGTCGGAGCACATCCTTCTTCCCTCGCCAAATCGAAGGAAAACCCATTCATATCCCATTTTTTTGTGTACCTAACATCTTGGTCGAGTTTTGTACTCGAGCCCTTCTTCTAATTGCAGGTACATCGGAGCACTTTCACGCACATCCCCTTATTGTCCAAAAGCAGCTTGATGCCACCTGGATTAGTGGCAAGTTTTGCGACCATACCCCTGTGTTTTTGGCATATTTCAAGAAGTTTTCGAGAACATTTTTGAATTGTAGTTTCGTATTTACTATTTCATCTGTACCACTGCACTTAAACACTCATAAATCATTCATCTGAACTCTATTTTCTATAAGATTTTTTTAGAAAGCTGCTTCAAAGACCTACATCGTGTCAAAATTTCAAAATATTCTGATGTATGAGCTATTAATGGTGATTTTTTGAACTCATGACACTGATTTGGTGTATTTTGTTAATAACTCTTTCAATACTTGACATCACTTGCTCATTTTTGGATATGTTGTAGAATTTAGTAGGGTCGAAGTTGTGTTCAAATTTCATCAAAAGATATTGCGATTTGTGTCCTGTAGAATTTTCACAATATTTTGAGTGATTGATTTATTTCTTGAGCATCTTTCATCTATTTGAAAATCTAAAAAAATGTCTGTGTGCCCCTTAGTTTGTTCTCTAATCAGGGATTTTTGTTGTATTTTTTCCTCTTTTTTGATTAGTCAAAAGAATAAAAACATCATTTCTACCTCCTGCAGTCTTTTATTTTCAATATATTCATTAGCTTTTTGAAAAATTCTAAAAAAATTATATTTTGTTTGTTTATGTGTGTTTTAATTTCAGACCAAAAATCATTAAAAATTTCAAAAGGAAACCCCTAAAATTAGCAAAACACTAAAAATCTTCATAAAAATCTTAAAAATTCCAAAAAATCCTAAAAATATAATTTCAGTTTCTGAATTTTCCCTACTTTGTTAACTTTATTTTAAAATTAATTTGAGGAAGTTCTGTTTCTGTTTGATATTTTTTGTCCTCATTTTAATTTCGGCCAACAACTTATCTCAATATTTACTAGTATTTTTGCCCTTAAAAATACCAAAAAAATAGGAAAAATCTAGAAAAATAAAAAAATAGGAAAATATAAAAATCACAAAAACATTCCATTTCCTGTATTTTGAGCATTTCTCCTATTTTTATCCCTCTCTTATCTCTAGTGTACATATATATTCCTTATATACTTTATATCTTTATTAAAAGAAAAAGAAAATATAAAAATACAAAATATAAAAAGAAAATACAAAATCAGTAAATTAAAAACCAAAATATAAAAATACAAATTCAAAAATTAAATAAAAAAAATATAAATTTCAAAACCCACAAAAAATAGCACTTGTAGGCATTTAACCACTTTCACATTTCTGAGCATTATTACTTTATTCTGTTTGTTTGTTCCTTGTGTTCAACACTCTACATACTTGCAGTATACACATATTTTGTAGAGTTATAATAAATTTTAACTCCACACTTTGATTTCCATTGCTTGATATTATTCGTAGGTTAATTTTTGATTTAATCGATATTTACCGATGGTCGCCGCAACGACTTTGTCTCCTCCTTGTGTGAGACATTTAGACCCTCGTATCTTGCGGTTAATCAAATGGCGTCGTTGCCGGGGACTCACACAAGGCAGAGAGAAAGTCGCTGCGGCGACCCTCGGTAAATCCCAATTAAATCAACAATTAACCCACGAATAATATCAAGCAATGGAAATCAAAGTACGGAGTTAAAATTTATTATAACTCTACAAAATATGTGTATAGTGCAAGTATGTAGAGTGTCGAACAAAGAGCAAATAGGTAGAATAAGGCACTAATGCTTAGAAATGTGAAAGTGGTTAAATGCTTACAAGTGCTATTTTTTGTGGGTTTTGAATTTTATATTTTTTATTTAATTTTTAATTTTATATTTTTATATTTTAGTTTTTAATTTACTGATTTTGTATTTTCTTTTTATATTTTATATTTTTATATTTTTTCTTTTAACAAAGATATAAAGATATATAGGATATATATATACACACACAAGAGATATGAGATAGAGATAAAAAAGGTAAAAATTATCATAATCCAAGAAATAAAATGTTTTTTTGTGCTTTTTATAGTTTTCTGATGTTTTTGTGATTTTTCCAAAATTTTCCATTTTTTGGTATTTTTAAAATAAAAATACAAAAAAACAGTGAACAAAGTTACTGGCCGAATTTAAAATGAGGATGAACAATATCAAATAGAATCAAAACTTCCTTAAATTAATTTTAAAATAAAGATAACAAAGTAGGGAAAATTCAGAAACTGAAATTGTATTTTTATGATTTTTTGGAATTTTTAAGATTTTTATGAAGATTTTTGGTGTTTTGCTAATTTTAGGGGTTTCCTTTTGAAATTTTTAATGATTTTTGGTCTGAAGTTAAAACACATAGAAACAAACAAAATATATTTTTTTTGAAAATTTTCAAAACGGTAATTAATATATTAAAAATAAAAGACTGCAGGAAGGTAGAAGTTTTTGATATTTTTGACTAATCAAACAAGAGGATACAAATACAACAAAAATCCCTGATTGGAGAATAAACTCAGGGGCACAGGAATAAATTTTTAGATTTTCAAATAGATGAAATATACTCAAGAAATAAATTAATCACTCAAAATATTGTAGAAATTCTACAGGACACAAATCACAATATCTTTTGTTGAAATTTGAACACAACTTCGGCCCTACTAATTTCTACAATATATTCAAAAATGAGCAAGTGATGTCAAGTATTGAAAGAGTTATTAACAAAACAAGCCCAATCAGTACTCTGAATTCATAAATTCGCCATAAATAGTTCGTACACCAGAAAATTTTGAAATTTGGACATGATGTAGAACTTTAAAGCAGCTTTCTAAAAAAAATCTCATACAAAACAGAGTTCAGATGAATGATTTACGAGTGTGTAAGTGCACGGGTACAGATGAAAAAGTAAATACGAAACTGCAGTTTAAAAATGTACCCGAAAACTTCTTGAAATATGCCAAAAACGCAGGGATATGACCGTAAAACTTGCCACTGATTCAGGTGGCGTCAAGCTGCTCTTGGACAATAAAGGGATGTGCGTGAAAGTGCTCCGATGTACCTGCAATTAGAAGAAGGGCTCGAGTACAAAACTCGGCCAAGATGTTAGGTACACAAAAAATGGGATATGAATGGGTTTTCCTTCGATTTGGTAAGGGAAGAAGGATGTGCTCCGACCACCGTATGTGACCAAAGATGGAGGGGGTTGTGTATGAGGATACGTAGAATAGCGGAGGATGGCGGTGGTAAGATGTGAGCCGTGTCGAGGAGGATGAATGAAAGTCGAAATGGCGGGTTGGAAGCTCGACGGAGCTTGCTCCAGCGAGGGGTCAACTGAGTGATTAAGTGATTAAAAAGCAAGTAAACAAAATGCTAGCATAAATCTATGATCTACAAGTGAATAAAGAGCAAGGAAACGAGCAAAAAAAATGACCTCGACTGGCCTAGAAACCAGGAAGGTGGAACCTCGACGACCGGTGGCCGGAGGTGGGGGTGGAGCCTCCCTTCGACTCGCCTAGCCGCGCCTCCGAGGAGCTGGAGAGCTCATTGTCACTTCACTCTATCTTGAGCTCCAAGAAGGGTGGCCAAAATGGGTCCAAAAGGGTTCAAAAAACGAATGGGAAGAAGATGAGGTGTTTTGTACATGTGAGGTGGGCGGCTCCAAAGAACGATGGATATCTAGCGAATCGTTGATCCAATCCTTCAAGCAACCTCTGGGCGTGTATAAGGCTACATAAAGGAGAAAAAGTCGTGAAGGAAACTTAGCGATTGGGTGAAAGGATTGGCCTTGAAAAATCTGAGAAAACGGACAAAAACTAGACTCTGACAGGAGTGGCAGAGGCTGGTTAGAGAGTTGATGAGATGGCAAGAAGATCGGTGTGTATCTAGTGAATCGACAACTCAACCCTCAATATAATAATTGGGCGTGTATGGTGGATGTATGGGGAGAAAAAGTCAAGAAGGAAGCCCAACGATTTGGTGAAAGAATCGACCTATAAAATTTCGAGAAAATGGGTAAAAACTAATGTTCTGACGCACAGTGGAGCCATGGAAGGCTGTATCCCGATATATCGGCGATCTATCGGCGATATATCGGTATCGACAGGTCACCGATATATTATGTCCGATATTGGGTATCGACAGGCAAAAAAGGCGAGCTGAATCCCGATGTCGGCGATATGGCGTCGATATATCGCCGATATATCGGCGATATATCAGTACATGGTGCCGATATCGATACCGATATCGATATGTCCTTCCATAGAGGGGGGTCAGACAACGTGGTAAACATGCTCCAAAGATCGAAGATAATAGGACGAATCTATGATCCAATCCTCAATATATACCCTGGGCATGTATGGTGCATATAAGAGGAGAAAAAGTCAAGAAGACTTTATCGTGAAAAGATGCATGATGCGTCCTCCAACAATTAGCAAAAACGGCCAAAAATGTGGTTCTAACACTGTACATTGGTAATTCATCTATGTATTTTATACAAGAATTTTATTTTTAATGTTTTATTTATCATTTTATTCTAGTTTTAATATGTACATATATAATATTTATGAAATAATAAAAAATGAAATAATAAAAATAATCAATAATAAATAAAATGAATATTTTAATCGGTATAGTTATACAATAGGGGTCCAAAACTCAACTTTCAAATCGTAACTCCAAAAAATACGAAACCACCTTCATTAAATAGATTATTGAAAATTATATACAATTAAAGGTGATTTTGATACATTTGGAATTTTTATTTGAGAGATACAGGTCTGGGAAGTTGGGATTTTGGAATCTTGTTCAGATCATAACTTTTGACCTGTACATTATTTTTATATGAAATTAATTTTGTATTTTTCTTTATTTAATTATCTACAACTTTCATGTATAAAGTTTCTTTATTTGAAGTATAAAAAGTGTTGGGAAAAATCGAAGAGTTGTTTATTCCATCAGCCCTAGGCTCTCTTATATAGGAGAGTAGTCTATGGGTAAATTACATAAAGCATACGACTGAAAATAAAAATAACAGAGAGATACAAAGGAAACTAATATATATATGTTAACACTCTCCCTCAAGATGGAGCATAGATATCAATCATGCTCAGCTTGGACGTACACTTCTGAAATGTGCCTCGTAGTAATGCCTTGGTGAATATATCAGCAGTTTGATTTTCTGAAGTAACATGAGATGTAGCAATGAATCCCTTCTGAATCATGTCACGTATGAAGTGACAGTCAACCTCAATGTGCTTGGTCCGCTCATGGAATGCTGGATTGTTTGCAATGAACAAGGCTGCCTGATTGTCACATTCTAAATTCATAGGAAGTGGTATATCTATACATAGATCTGTAAGCACAACCTTTACCCACATCATCTCTGTGCTAGCATGGGTCATAGCCCTATATTCAGATTCAACACTAGATCTGGCTACCACCGTCTGTTTCTTGCTCCTCCATGAGATTAGAGAATCTCCAACGTAGACTGCAAACTCAGAAGTGGACTTCCTGTCCTTGGGACAACCTGCATAGTCTGCATCCGCACATGCTAAGATAGAAATCCCCTTGCCCTTCTTGAATAGCAAACCTGCACCTGGAGATGATTTGAGGTACCTGAGTATCATATGTATGGCATCCATATGAACCTGACGTAGTTGCTCCATGAACTGGCTCACACGATTCACTGCAAAGGCTATATCGGGCCTAGTGATCGTGACATACAACAGTTTGCCTACCAGTTCTCTGTATCTTCTCCCGTCCACCTCCTCTGTGTCATCATCATATAGCTTCATGCTGGGGTCCATTGGTGTTGTAGCAGACCGGCACCAAGCATACCTGTTTCACTCAACAGGACCATAACATATTTTCTCTTCGACATTACTAACCCATACAGATTTCTAGCAAATTCCAGCCCCAGAAAATATCTAAGGACCCCAAGGTCCTTAGTGACAAATTCGCTACCCAACTTCTCTTTCTTCTGCTTTATGCCTTGCTCATCATCTCCTGTAATCAAGATGTCATCTACGTAAACCATGATTGCAATAATACCTCTTGAAGTCTTCTGTACAAATAAGGAATGATCAGCATTAGAGCGTTTGTATCCCTGTTTTTCAAAGAGGTTTGAGAGCTTCTGAAACCATGCTCTGGGGCTCTGCTTAAGGCCATAGATAGCCTTATGAAGTCTGCACACCTTGGAACACTCCCCCTCAACAGCAAAACCGGGTGGCTGTTGCATGTAGACTTCCTCCTGTAGGTCTCCATATAAGAACGCATTCTTCACATCCAACTGATATAGCGGCCACTCTCGAGTAACCGCGACTGACAGCATGATCCGTAGGGTAGAATGACGGGCTACTGGCGAGAACATATCAAGGTAATCCACCCCGTATGTCTGTGTAGCCACGTGCAACAAGGCGGTCCCTGTATCTGTCAATACTGCTATCGATTTTGCTTTACTGTAAATACCCACTTGCAGCTCACTGGGGTCACATCTGCAGGTATAGGAACTAGACTCCAAGTTCCCCTAGATTGAAGTGCTGCCATTTCTTCCTCCATTGCTAGACGCCATCTACTATCCTGCAGAGCATCTTGATAATTCCGTGGAATATCTACGGCTGACAAGGCAACCACAAAGTTCCTGAAATCCCCAGATAGTCTTTCAAATGACACAGAAGCTGATATAGGATATGTGGCGCAACTCCTCTTCGATTTGCTTATAGCAATATGAACATCTAAATCAGCTGTGTCCTCATTTGGCCCCTGCAACATATCCTGCTCAGAAATATCATTAGATCCATCAAGAGTAGTATCTTCAGTACATACCTTAGGCGAGCTAGGAGATGAGTCATGACCATGAGCTGGAGTAGGCCTGCGGGTATAATGGAATGGTAGTGGTGAAACAGGAATAGTACGTGAAGCTGGTGGTGGTGGTGGTGGTGATGGTACTGGTGGTGGTGGTGTCATATAGATGGCATTCGTAGTCACTGAAGGTAGTTGCTGATCACCTGAGGATGAAAATACATTATGGATTTAAAAAATGTAACATCTGCACTGACCATATACCGCCTACGCAAAGGATCAAAGCACTTGTACCCCTTTTGAATTCCGGAGCATGGCCTCAAATTTAAGCGAAATTTGGTCGAATTTCTGTCGAATATCGATATCCAGTCGAAATCGAAATTCGATCGAAATGATCGAAATGACCGAAATATGGGGGTCCTAGTACAAAAAATGACCGAAATGACCGAAATTCCGATCGAAATTCCATCGGAATTCCATCGAAATTCTGTTTTGGTCGATACCGAAATGGTGACCGAAATCGACATTTAGGGCCTTGTTCCGGAGTACCCAACAAATACACACTTGACAGCCCTAGGAGAGAGCTTGTCAGTACCGGGCGACAACTGGTGGACAAAGGCAACTGAGCCAAACACACGAGTAAGGGATAACAGATCCTTACCAGGGTAGATAAGGGAGAAAGGAATCTGTTCATCTAGGACAGAGGACGACATACGATTAATTAGGTAACATGCTGTGAGAACCGCGTCACCCCAGTAAGAATAAGGAACATGACTCTGTATAAGAAGTGATCTTGTGACATCTAGTAGGTGGCGATGTTTCCTTTCAGCGATCCCATTTTGTTGAGAGGTATATAAGCACAGGATGTTTGATGGATAATCCCTTTTGATGAGTAGTAATTGGCTAGGACATGAGTACACAGTTCTAGGGCATTATCACTTCTCACAAATTTCACAGATGTGGAGAAAACATTATGAATTTCATTAAGAAAATGGATAATAATATTCCCTGCTTCGGATTTATTTTTCAACAAAAATACCCATGACACACGAGAGAAGTCATCCCCAATAACTATATAAAATATGTGTCCCTGATGATCAGGTACACGACTCGGACCCCAGATATCAATATGAAGTAACTCAAACTTGGAGGTACTACTCCGACCTGGACGACTGGGAAAGGTAGATCGGTGATGCTTTCCCAACTGACAAGCCTCACATTGGATAGATGTGTGAGGCAGACCCTGGGGTAACACACGATGCAAATTCTGAAGCGGTAGATGTCCAAAGCGCAGATGCCACAGCAGAGGAGATACTGGTCCAGTAGCTAGGGATGAGGTTCCAACAAAAGGAGTCTGATTGAGGCGATAGAGGCCTCCTTGCTCATAGCCACAACCAATCACGTTGCCCGTAAGGATGTCCTGAAAAACAAGAGAAGATGGATAAAAAATTGACCGACATTGTAAATTCTTTGTAATCCGACTGATTGATAATAAATTCATTGAAAAATCAGGCGCATGTAGCACATTCTTGAGCTGTATAGAAAATGTCAGTCTAATCTTCCCCTGACCAGTAATTGGGGAATGTGTACCATTGGCAATGACTACTGTTCAGCCTGGAGGAATATGAGAATATCCTGTAAGTAAACTCCGATCGCCACATAGATGATGTGTAGCGCCCGAGTCCATAATCCAAGGTAATGTATCTGATCTACTACTGGTAAATGCAAGTATGCTACCTGATGCATTGGTAGACGTAGAGGCACATGCAGCAGCATCAGATGGACTCTCAGTAGTGGGTGCTTGGCCAGATGGGGGAATAATGCCCCTTAGACGGGCAACTAGATCATCGAACCGCTGATCCAAAGTGGCAGCAGATGGAGGCTCTATCTGCTCAGCGACTCGTGCAGATGCAGGAAATCCATGCTTAGAGTAGCATGTGTCTTCATTGTGTCCGACGCGGTGGCAGTAGGTACATGTCAGCCGAGTGCAGCCTCCTCTACCACGAGGTCCACGCCCACGGGTCTGATGATGAAATCCATGGTCCCTGTTGGCGGCCATGGTTGAAGCTCTGATTCATGGCCGTAGAAGGGACGGTGATGCGGCTCAGTCTGTGAAAGGCTTCCTCCATGGGAGGAATAGTAGAATCGGCCAAGATCTGGGATCGTGCCGCCTCATACTCGGGATCAAGTGCAACAAGGAAAACGCCCACCATAGTCGCATTCCGGTAGGTCTTCTGTTGCTCTGGCGTAGCTGTCAGAGGCATGAAGCTGTATAGCTTCTCGAACATTCCTCGCAGGGATGTGTAGAGTGAATGTAGAGGGCGACCATTCTGCTTTATAGTAAATATATCATGCTGAAGTTGCAGAATCTTTGTCTCATTCTTCGCTTGAGAGTATGTGGCCGCCAGAATGTCCCACATGTCTTTTGCCGTGGGCTGATGTAAAATATCATTGGCAATCTCGATAGCCAAAGTTCCGAACAACCAGACTTTGGCGTATGCATCATCTGCCTCCCTCCCACGAGGCATTGGCTCCAGTCTTCTCAGCAGGCTCTGCTTCGGTAAGAATGTGCTTCTTACCAGTTGACTTCATCATACTCATGAACTGCATCGCCCACAGTTCATAGTTTGTAACGTCCATCTTTATGATAGGGGCTGGACCACGAAAGGTGCCTATAGATGGGATATCCGCCTTACTTTCTGACATACTGGAGACAGAAGACTGGAGCGATAGACTGTTGAGAAGATCGTCTACACGGACATAGATAGGTTTAGTTGCATGTGTAGACTTCAAGCAACCAAACCCATGTAGTTGACGATGTGCGCTCTAGAGATGTGATTTAAGGGCGCACGAAGCCCGCTGGAGGCGACGAAGGTGCGCGCTGAGAAGCACTGGATGTGGGCGCTAGCGCTGGATGGCTAGGGCCACACGCAAGGACCGCTGGGCGTTAAGGCGCAGTCACGCTAAGGCGCAGGAGCGCTTGCGCTGTGGTGCGCAGGCGCAGGTGCACATGCGCACAAGCGCGAGGGCGCGGGCGCACATGCACGAGCGCACAGGCGCACAGACGTGAGGGCGAGACCGCGCAAGCGAAGACGAAGGGGCTCGCAGGCGCATGCGGAGGAGCTCGCAGCCGAGGATGCGCAGGCGCGGATGCGCAAGGGGCGCAGGTATGCGCTGGCGGCGGCAAGGAGAGAGGCACGCGGGTGAGGGGGTAGGATTAGGGTTTCGAGAACTCCGGTCTAGGACCGTCACTCTGATACCATGTTGAGAAAAAACGAAGAGTTGTTTATTCCATCAGTCCTAGGCTCTCTTATATAGGAGAGTAGCTTATGGGTAAATTACATAAAGCATACGACTGAAAATAAAAATAACAGAGAGATACAAAGGATACTAATATATGTATGTTAACAAAAAGTGGAGCTAAAAATAGGTCTCAAAATGAATAAAAAATGAATTAAATAAAGGAATTTTATTAGATTCTGGCCCTTATCTCCCTCTACTTTATTCTTTGTCAACCTAGTCCTCGAGATGCCTAGGTCTTGGGGTTTTGGGTCATAAAATATTTACAATATTTTATTCTTTTTCTTTCTTTTCTTTATTATATAATTTTAGCTTTAAAAACCGCATTTTATACACTATTTACACAATGATGCATGGATGATAAAAAGCCTAAATTAAGCCTATTTACACGCATTTACTAGAGTTTTTAAGCCAAAATGATAGAATAAAGATGATGAAACACAGATTCATCATCCCCCTATACTTGTCTTTGCTAGTCCCTAGCAAACACTTTTGCAATAAGTGCAGAAAAGAAAATCAAAGAGAAGAAAAAGAAGAAAATTGGATTAAGTTTAACTATCAAATTTGTCTTCACAAAATCAAAGTTTGGAGCTTAAGTCGGTCCTTTGGAATTTTAGTGCAGGTGGAACCTTAGTGAGAACCATATTTGAAATCCAACAGTCTTCGAGAATCCCAAAACTTTGCTCAATAGCCAGGTCAGAATACGTCAACTCATACGCAAACCCTTATGACTATAAATCTGACTCGTACAGTGTAAGTGATGGTGGCTCTCCCCAACTGAAATGTCAAAGAGACTGACTTCTCCAGTATGACAACCCAATGATTCTCCAATCCAACAACTCATTCCTTGAGGAGCGGGGTATTCCCTTCTAAGTTCAAGTGGCAACCAGCTCAAGAGGAGGGGGTGAAGAGAAGAATGGATGGTAGCCAGTGTAGCTATCTATCCTAGGATGCAAGACCAGTGTAGTCAAGTCATCCAGCTGCAGGCTCACATGATTTGACTTTGAGGCTCAAGCTTGCTTATTGACTATACACATATATACACTCCAGCAGGCATTTTTATTTTTGTACAAGCCTGTCCACTTTTTTGGAGTTTTTGCTTTTTGTTTGTTTGTTTTTTTTGAATACTATATACAACAGCATTTACATCGGGAGTTTTTCCTCTTGAGCCAGTAGACTATCCCCTCTTTTGAAGCTTTATTGCAACCCACAATCTCCTGTCCTCGAAACTCATCATCACTGGACGGGTTGGGATGCATTTCCCTCCCTAGAGGAGGACAAGTGTTTCCACTTGTGTGCGTCTCATACCGGCAAATCCATCCCCCTCACCACTCCAACTGAGTTGAGCCAAGTGAAAGGTGCAAGTGTTCAAGTTAGGTCATTATCAATAAGAGTCGTGCGTGTGCTCCGAAATACTCTACTTAGGCAGTCAAGAATCCATTGAACCAAGTCCCATGATCCTCAAAGAATTAAGTCAACTAGACCTGAAGTACCTCAATTCTAGCTCCTATAAGGTTCCTGTTAATTAGGTAGATTTAAGGTCTAACCAAGCTCCAATCTTCGGATTTTATTTAGACTCGTTCAATTATCAAACTCAATCCGAAAAAATACGAATGCTATGCAAATGCTATGCAGAAAATATTTTTGTGATGCAATTTTCAAAGATTTTGAACTTTTTATGGATTTTTGAAAAGATGATGCACACGCATTTTTTTAGATTTTGAAAAAGATTTTTCAAATGTTTTTGGTATTTTAATTTTGCAAATATTTTTAGGATTTTTGAAAACAAAAGATTTTGGCTAAAAGCTAGGTACAAATATTTACACGGGGATGCTTCTTATATTTACAAGAAGTGGATTTTAAGAATTTACAAGGGCAAGTGATCAATTTCATAAGTATATATATAGAATTTTAGTTGAGATGAAAGTATTCCTCAAACTTATTTGAAAAAGGTTTTTCAATTAATTTTGAAAACTATAGTCCAAAATAATTTTTGCAAACATTTTTACAAACATGTAAACGCATTTGAAAATCATTTTGCAAAGGTTTTCTAAACAATATATATATATATACATATATATATATATATATATAGATTTTTCAAATATTTTTGCAACCATTTTTCAAACCATTGGCAAATCATTTTTCAAATATTTTATTTCACACCAAGAAAATAATTTTACAATCAAAATGTTTTTACAAAGGTTGAAAACATTTAACAAAACGTTTTCCAAATAGTTTTTAAAAGATTTTCACAAGGATTTTCAAACTATTTTTCAAACATTTTGCAAAAAATATTTTCACCTGATTTATTAATCAGTAAGTTCAAAAAGTATCTGAGGAATGATCACATATTTTATTAAGATTTTTAATGAATTTGATAAGTATAATTAGCCATAAAGTACGGGTTATGACTAAAGTATATACACAGTATATACGACCCCCTTATACTTAGCTTGAGCTATGTCCTCATAGATCGGAGAGAAAAGAGAAGACATAACTCGTACAGAGTATAGAAAAGTCTAAAGAATAACGACCGAATAATTGAATAAACAAATGAGAAGTTGACCGTCCCCCTATACTTAGGATCAAATAATCCTAAATATAGCAGGGAGGGTCAAGGTTGGGAATAAACAGATCGTACTCAGATTGTCTCCCTCTATACTTAGGGTAAGATATCCCTAAATATAGACAAAAAGAGGAGGCAATGGAGAGGATCAAAGAATAGAAGCACTCGGGGTGCACCCCCTATGCTTAGGACAAAGTACGTCCTAAGTATAGAAGACTGACAAAAAGGGGCGACACCTTTTCGGTAGATAAAGAAGATAAAAGAGGAAAAGAAGAAAAGAAGAAAAGATATCAAAAGATGGAAGAAGATAGAAACGGATGTACGCATCACTCCCCCCTATACTTAAGGTGAAAGAAGCCCTAAGTATAGGCGACGACAGGAGTAACGAAACGGAACGAAGAACACTCGGCTCGTCCACCCCCTATATTTAGGACAAAGTACGTCCTAAGCAAGGTAAACACGAGAATAGGTGGATGAGCAATATGATGGAGAGAACATAGGTACACACAAGAGAATATACAACAGAGATGGATGTACACAGGATCAAGAAGGTGGAAAGCGAATCTTCTTACGGGACCGTTGAGAAATGGATCTAGTGTGGTGCAGGTTGACATCGGGGTCCTCAGATGACATTAATCGATCAGGGTCGACAGGATGAAGGCCCTCAGTGGAGTCAAATCGAAAAGGCACGAACTAGTCAATGGAAGTAGTATGGCTAGGTTTTCCCATGGTGGTCCTATGGTGTGAAGGCACATACAAGTGAATGGAAGTACAGCTAGGTCTGGCCTTAGGGGTCTCGCTGATATCAAAGTGGAATGGGACAAACTCATCATCATCGGAAGAAGTGTAATCGAACTCATCAGTGGAAGTAGTCGAACTCAGATCCTCCTCAAGAATCTCATCCGGATCATTGTTTTCATCAAAAGGCCCGAATTTCTGAAAATAAGTGTTAAGATCATAAACGGCTTCAATCATTACCACTTTTGAGTGACCAGGAACGGACTTATATGTGGAAGTAGTCAAACCAGGTCCGTCCGGTCTAGTCTTGGTATCTGCCCTCCGCTCTATGGTATCAATCATGTAAATCCCACGGATTTCATCAACACGTCGCCACACACCAGAAGGAGGAACCTCAAGGTCTATGCTTTCCGAGTCTTCCCCCCTTTCGGAAGATTTCTCGGGTCTCATCAGCGGTCGCAAAGCAAACTTCTCTAATATCGTCAGATAGGGGAGTCAGCTAGAATCGGTGAAGGTGCATCAGGTGTAGGTCTCTGCTCGGTAGTGGATGCGGTGGTGATCACCTTTCTCTCGTCAATAGGACGAAAGCGAATCTCTCCTGATCCATAGTCAATAACGACCCTCGCGGAGGTGAGGAATGGTCGTCCCATGATGATTGGAGAGGGCTCCCTTGTGGAGATCTCCATAGGCAATACGACAAAATCAACCTTGTAGCTCATGCCCTGAATCGAAATGATGGCGTTTTCAAGGATACCCGTCGGCCTCTTGATGGATCTATCAGCAAACTGAACGATCATCCTGGTTTTCTTGAGAGGCCATAAGTGATGAGACTGTACCGGCAAGAAAGGTAATATGTTAATCGAAGCACCGCCGTCGAGGAGAGTGTGATCACAAGTATGGTCAGAGATGGTGCAAGTGATGAAAGGGGTAACTGTGTTCTTTTTCCTAGGAATGGGATGGTGTGTGATGGCATGGGCAGTGGCCATGGTCAATATATGACGCTCAGATCTGCTCCTCCGCTTTCTCTTATTGGGAAGAGGAGCAGATAAATCAGTCATGGCCTGTTGAAGTGGGGTACGGATGATCTCATGAATAGTGGCCACCACTTCGGGTCCAGTTAAATTTTTTTGAATTTTTGGACTTCCTCCATACAAGGGAGGAAGTTGGAATCATCATCTACACGAGGCATGCCAAGAGCAGTCTGTACATCGGCATCCTCGGGGTCAAAGGTGGGATAGGGTGTGAATGGATGTGTGGTCAAAGGGTCTGGCAAGTGAGCACTCTCCTCACAGTCTGACTCAATCATGTGTCTCCCGAAATCTTTTTTTGTTTTTAAAATTTTCTCATTTTTTTGTGTTTTGGGCAATTACAATCTCCCATGATCACCCACAAGGAAATCTGTAACCTCGACGAATGGAGTGTTAATCTGATTTTTCCTCAAGATAGCAAGATCAACATTCATCGAATTAATGTGCTCTATCATTCGGTTCAAGATATCACTCCCATGGATCAGTCTCGGATGGAAGTGAAGATGGAGGTTGTGAAGGTGGAGGTGGATAATATGAAGGTAGAGGTAGGTAGAAATCTGAGGTCTGATACTGTGGCTGAGGCGGGTTTGTACAAAATTCAGAAAAAGGTAGGAGGAGGATCCTCCTGATAAAAGTGAGGTGGATCGAATGGAGGGTATGAGGGATCTGTGAAGGTCGGACAAAAATCACTCCAGTCGGCCATCTCGAAATAAAAGGCGAGGATCAGGAGAGCACGATGGTCAAGTCAAGAGAGATGAGAAGAAGGCGCAAGTGCATAGAAGCGATCTAGGATATACAAACAATCACAATCAAACTCACACAAAACAAACCCTCAATTCACCTACTCAACTCGGTATAGACCGAAAAGTTGGTCTTTTAATCTTGTCTGTTTTAGAGTTAGATGAGAAGTCAAAAAGTTGCACAAACACTTAGGGGGCTGAAATGGGATTTTGGCACTAATCCTTAGTGTGTGTGCGAGCAATGTAAAACGAAGACAATGAGGGGATTACTCGCCCCATTACAAGATTTTTTCTTTTTGGTCGATTTTAGGGTCAAGTAATGTTAGTAGTCCTAATTTTATTTGTTATCACTTTTTTTTGAATTTTTAATAAGAATGTACGAGCCTATCGAGGAGTCAATTCCTTTAAGCACCTAGGTTGGCAAAATTAGAGGGAGAGTCGGAAAAGCAATGCAAGCGGCAAATCAATGATGTATGCTAAAGAGAAATGCTCACCTTGAAGCAAAGATGCTCAGCAGAATTGAAACCTATCTATATGCAAATGCAGGCCGATGAAATCGCCCTAAGTTCAGAAATTGCTATTAGCGTGAAGAATCGATGCTAATGACCTAGAATGGATCCGAAGTGTCCGGTCTTGGAGGCTCCTCGGTGCCCACCACAGTGGGTCCTGCACGCGCTGTATGGAGAACTCTCGTGGCACGGTGGTTTCGAAACTAAGTGAGGAGTAATTCAAAATTTGACTAAGTCCAAACGTATCTATAGGCACATGCAAATATATTAAGTGTTTGACCTTAATCTATCGCATGCAATCCTAAAGCTAAGGGCTCAATTACACAAAGTAAGGAAAACAAAATCGAGAAACAAAATAAAAAAATGCGATGAAAAACCGTGAAAATCGCGGTGAGCACCCAAGTGAACAAACACTTGGAAATTAGGCCCGAAATTCCAAAGTCCAGGGTACCTGTGGTTGTATTATTACAAATAAATAGTGGTCTCTCTCTCACAAAAAATTACACAAATAAGTACAACAAAGTTAATTGAGCTCAGTCTTCAAAAATTCTCTAATCCTGCTCGGTGCTAGGTTGGCAAGCTGACGCCGACTTCACGTGGGTGCGTAGGCGCCTAGGGTAGAACGCCTCCATTGATCCGCGGTACCTCGCACGAAATCAACAAAGAGATGGGTTAGACAACTCAACAAAATATATCAAAAATAGAGAAAATAAATGAATGACGAGTATGGGCAAATAATCACAATCAAGCAAAAAGCCGATCTATGCGATGTTGCTCCCCGGCAACGGCGCCATTTGATTAACCACGGGATACGAGGGTCTAAATGTCTCACACAATGCGGAGACAACTCAACAAGATATATCAAAAATAGAAGAAAATAAATGAATGACGAGTATGGGCAAATAATCACAATCAAGAAAAAAGCCGATCTATTCGTTGTTGCTCCCTGGCAACGGTGCCATTTGATTAACCGCGAGATACGAGGGTCTAAATGTCTCACACAATGCGGAGACAAAGTCGCTGCGACGACCCTCGGTAAATCCCGATTAAATCAACAATTAACCCATGAATAATATCAAGCAATGGAAATCGAAGTGTGGAGTTAAAATTTATTATAACTCTAATGTGTATAGTGCAAGTATGTAGAGTGTCGAACACAAGGGAGCAAACAAGTAGAATAAGGCAATAATGCTCAGAAATGTGAAAGTGGTTTAAATGTCTACAAGTGCTATTTTTTGTGGGTTTTGAATTTTATATTTTTATTTAATTTTTGATTTTATATTTTTATATTTTGGTTCTTAATTTAGTGATTTTGTATTTTCTTTTATATTTTATATTTTTATTTTTTTTCTTTTAGCAAAGATATAAAGATATAGGATATATATATACCAGAGAGATGAGAGAGAGATATAAAAAAGGTAAAAATTATCAAAATCCAAGAAATAAAATGTTTTTTTGTGCTTTTTATAGTTTTCTAATGTTTTATGATTTTTCCAAATTTTTTGGTATATTTAAAAATAAAACAAATTGAAAAACAGTAAACAAACTTACTGGCCGAATTTAAAATAAGGATGAAAAACATCAAACAGAATCAAAACTTTCTCAAATTAATTTTAAAATAAAGATAACAAAATAGGGAAATTCAGAAATTGAAATTGTATTTTTAGGATTTTTTTGAATTTTTAAGATTTTTATGAAGATTTTTGGTGTTATACTATTTTTAGGGGTTTCCTTTTGAAATTTTTAATGATTTTTGGTCTGAAGTTAAAACACACAGAAACAAACAAAATATATTTTTTTTGGAAATTTTCAAAAAGGTAATGAATATATTAAAAATAAAAGACTGCAGGAAGGTAAAAATGATGTTTTTGATTTTTTTGACTAATCAAACAAGAGGATAAAAATACAACAAAAATCCCTGATTGGAGAACAAACTCAGGGGCAAATGGCCATATTTTTAGATTTTCAAATAGATGAAAGATGCTCAAGAAATAAATCAATCACTAAAAATATTGTAGAAATTCTACAGGACCCAAATCGCAATATCTTTTGACGAAATTTGAACATAACTTTGGCCCTACTAATTTCTACAACATATCCAAAAATGAGCAAGTAATGTCAAGTATTGAAAGAGTTATTAACAAAACAAGCCCAATCAGTACTCTGAATTCTTAAATTCGCCATAAATAGTTCGTACCAGAAAATTTTGGAATTTGGATATGATGTAGAACTTTAAAGCAGCTTTCTAACAAAAAAATGTCATAGAAAACAGAGTTCAAATGAATGATTAATGAGTGTTTAAGTGCATGGGTACAGATGAAAAAGTAAATACGAAACTGCAGTTCAAAAATGTACTCGAAAACTTCTTGAAATATGTCAAAAACGCAGGGGTATGGCCGCAAAACTTGCCACTGATCCAGGTGGCGTCAAGCTGCTCTTGGACAATAAGGGGATGTGCGTGAAAGTGCTCCGATGTACCTGCAATTAGAAGAAGGGCTCGAGTACAAAACTCAGCCAAGATGTTAGGTACACACAAAAATGGGATATGAATGAGTTTTCCTTCGATTTGGTGACGGAAGAAGGATGTGCTCCGACCACCATATGTGGCCGAAGATGGAGGGGGTTGTGTATGAGGATACATAGAATAGCGGAGGATGGCGGCGGTGAGATGTGAGCCGCGTAGAGGAGGATGAATGAAAGTCGAAATGATGGGTTGGAAGCTCGCCGGAGCTTGCTCCGGCGAGGGATGAACCGAGTGATTAAGTGACTAAAATGCAAATAAACAAAATGCTAGCATAAATATATGATCTATAAGTGAATAAAGAGTAAGGAAACAAACAAAAAAATGACCTCGACTGACCTAGAAACCAGGAAGGTGGAACCTCGACGACCGGTGACCGGAGGTAGGGGTGGAGCCGCCCTTCGACTCGCCTAGCCGCGCCTCCGAGGAGCTGGAGAGCTCACTGTCACTTCACTCTATCTTGAGCTCCAAGAAGGGTGGCCAAAATGGGTCCAAGAGAGTTCAAAAAACGAATGGGAAGAACCGAGTGATTAAGTGACTAAAAAGCAAGTAAACAAATGCTAGCATAAATATATGATCTGCAAGTGAATAAAGAGTAAGGAAACGAGCAACAAAAATGACCTCGACTGGCCTAGAAACCAGGAAGGTGGAACCTCGACGACCGGTGGCCGGAGGTAGGGGTGGAGCCGTCCTTCGACTCGCCTAGACGCACCTCCGAGGAGCTGGAGAGCTCACTGTCACTTCACTCTATCTTGAGCTCCAATAAGGGTGGCCAAAATGGGTCCAAGAGGGTTCAAAAAACGAAGGGGAAGAAGATGACATGTTTTGTACATGTGAGGTGGGCGGCTCCAAAGAACGATGGATATCTAGCGAATCGTTGATCCAATCCTTCAAGCAACCTCTGGGCGTGTATAAGCTACATCAAGGAGAAAAAGTCGTGAAGGAAGCTTAGCGATTGGGTGAAAGGATCGGTCTTGAAAAATCTGAGAAAAAGGACAAAAACGAGGCTCTGACAGGAGTGACAGAGGCTGGTTAGAGAGTTGATGGGATGGCAAGAAGATCGGCGTGTATCTAGTGAATCGACAACTCAACCCTCAATATAATGATTGGGCGTGTATGGTGGATGTATGGGGAGAAAAAGTCAAAAAGGAAGCCCAACGATTTGGTGAAAGAATCAGCCTATAAAAATTCGAGAAAATGGGCAAAAACTAATGTTCTGACGCACAGCAGAGGGGGGTCAGACAACGTGATGAACATGCTCCATAGATCGAAGATAATAAGACGAATCCATGATCCAATCCTCAATATATACCCTGAACGTGTATGGTGGATATAAGAGGAGAAAAAGTCAAGAAGACTTTATCGTGAAAAGATGCACGATGCGTCATCTAACAATCGGCGAAAACGGCCAAAAATGTGGTTCTAATACTGTACATTGGTAATTCATCAATGTATTTTATACAAGAATTTTATTTTTAATATTTTATTTATCATTTTATTTCAGTTTTAATATGTACATATATAATATTTATGAAATAATAAAAATATGAAATAATAAAAATAATGAATAATAAATAAAATGAATATTTTAATCGATATAGTTATACAACAGGGGTCAAAACTCAACTTTCAAACCGTAACTCCAAAAAATACGAAACCACCTTCATTAAATAGATTATTGAAAATTATATACAATTAAAGTAATTTTTGATACATTTCGAGTTTTTAGTTGAGAGATACATGTCTGGGAAGTTGTGATTTTGGAATCTTATTCAGATCATAACTTTTGACCTGTACATTATTTTTATATAAAATTAATTTTGTATTTTTCTTTATTTAATTATCTACAATTTCATGTATAAAGTTTCTTTATTTGAAGTATAAAAAGCGGAACTAAAAATAGGTCCCAAAATAAATAAAAATGAATTAAATAAAGGAATTTTATTAGATTCTAGCCCTTATCTCCCTCTACTTTATTCTTTGTCGACCTAGTCATCGAAATGCCTTGGTCTTGGAGTTTTGGGTCATAAAACGTAGATTCATCAGTTAACACGAGGACAAAACTTCACTTTTCTTTGAGATTTTTGATCCCTAACTTGGACAGGAGGTGATTTCCCACCCAAAGATCAAAGGTGGATGAAACGAGACCTTAGTGCGATATCCAGATGCTTGATCCGGTACCTACCTTCGACTAAGGCTATGCTTCATTTTCCTTTTAATAGATGTCGTTTTAGGTGGCCATGGCTTCGGGAATAGAAATTTACTTTAATAGATGTGGGAAAAGGATGCTTTAGGGTATGCTAGTGTTCATGGAGGTCATGGCTTTGGTGATAGAAATGAAGAGGGAAAACTCATTCTGGATTTTGTAACGGTTTATGATCTTTTCATATGAAACACTCTTTTCAAAAAGTGGGAGGAACGTTTAGTTACTTATAAGAGTGTCCCGACCGTGCATTGAGGAGAAGAGATTGGTTGTGTTATAAAGACTGTAAAATATCTCATGAGAGAGTTTGACAACTCAACATCGCTTGTTAGTCATGGATGTGCAAATAAAAGGCCTGGTAAAGAAAAGGAGGGTTTTCATGATCACTAGAACTAGATGGTGGAATCTTCAATTGAAGCAATCAAGCTTCAGGGGGAAAGTTTTTGAAGACTTATCTTGGGATTTCAACGGAAGAGCACACGAGATGTGGGAGCTGGTAGCATCTTGTATCCGAAGGGTAGCCAAAGTGATGCTAGGCGAGTCAAAGGGAGGAGCTCCGTGCCAAGAGGAGGCTTGGTGGTGGAATGGAAGGTATAAGAGAATCACATTTTTTAAAGCTATGACTAAGGAAAGAACAAAAGGAAATTGTCACAAACCACAAAATAGCAAAGAAGGAAGCAAAGAAGACTGTAAGCGAAGCTAAGTCAAAAGCTTATGAAGTTTTGTACAAAAATCTCGACTCTAAGGAGGGCCAGAAGGATATATTAAGGTTGGCCAAAGTAAAAGAAAGAAATATTAGAAACCTTTCTCAAGTGAAGCTCATTAAGGATGAAGAAGGTCACGTGCTTGTTATTCAGAAGGATATAGAGACTAGATGGAAAGCAGTATTTCCATAAGCTTTTCATTGGGCAATGAAATAGAGAGATTACTTTGGGAGATCTAGCAAATAGTGAAAGTTACTTGAATCATGCAAGCTGTAGACGAATACAAAGGAAGGAAGTAGAGGAGGCCATGAAGATTATGAGACCTGAGAAAGGTGTATGACCTGATGACATTCCTATAGAAGTATTGAGAGTTTTAGGTGAGCATGATTCGATCTGGCTTACAAATTTATCCAATGTTTTTTTGGAAAAACAACAAAATGCTTGAAGATTGGAGAAGAAGTATCGCGGTGCATCTATAAGAATAAATGAGACATTCAAAATTGTTCAAATTATATATGTATTAAGTTGATGAGTCACACTATAAAAATTTGGGAATGTATGATAGAGAGAAGGTTGAGGCAAATTCCAAAGTAAAAGAAAACCAATTCAAATTCATGCCAGGTCGCTCAATTATTGAAGCCATCCACTTGCTGAGGAGAACGATGGAGATTTATAGAGCTAAACGGAAGAATAATCTCCATATAATTTTTATTAAGAAGCCGTGAGACCTGCTATGCTCTATGGATCTGAATGTTGGCCTGTCAACCATAGACATATGCAGAGAATGCCAATAGATAAATGAAAATGCTAAGGTGGATGTATAGACACACACACATACACACACACATACACACACACACACGTAAAAGTCAGACTTCGAATGATGTAATCAAAAGTAAAGTTGGTGTAGCTCCGATCGAGGATAAGATGTGAGAAAACCACTTAAGGTGGTTTGGCAATTTGCAAAGGAGGTCAATTGATGCACCAGTTAGGAGATGCAAGTTTTGGGATGTTGAGCCTGCTAAAAGGACGAGGAAGGCCCATGAAGTGTTGAACTGAGACTATACGAAGGGATCTTAGTTTTTTTGGATCTAAGCCCGAGAATGACCCAAGATAGATTTGAATGGAAGCAAAGAATCCTTGTAGCTAACCCTACTTAATGTAGGAAGAGGCTTTGATGTTGTTGTAAATGTCGTTCTAGGTGTGCTGCATGTGAGGTTGTGGCTGCCCTTAGCTATAAAAGAATGGCAAAGCCTTCTCTGACTTTAAGTAGGGGTGGCTACATGGATTCTTATCAAATCCATGTTGAAAGATCCAGCTATTTTTTACGCTAGTTGTTGGCTACCTAATACAACCCTTCTCAAGAGGAGTTGAACTCGGGTCTTTTGAGTGGTAGGCATACTGCTTTACCACCATACTATTGAAGTGGTTTCCCTTAGCCATGAATCCAATAAATGTCTATCTCAGTTAAATAAATTATATATTTGGCAAAGAGATCTTTAACATATATTAAAGAGGAAGGACCAACCACAACGGATTAATTTTTGTCCCTTGAATTCCAATTTTCCCCCAATATGTACATTTCCAATTTGCTGTTATATGCATCTAGCTTTTAAAACCTATTATATCTCAATCCATCACAGTTGTATGTAGTCCATCCTCTCCATCCCACGCTGCAACCTCTCTGCTTTCCCCTCTCTCACAGTGGCATCGTTCCCCTCTATTGTGTACATGGCCTACTTGGCTCCGGTCCCTCTCTTGTCATTGTCAAATTATTCTCTCCTCCCATCTCGATGAAGATAGACGCCATGGCAGGAGCATGTACATACTAATCAACAACAACTACAACTACTCCTCCCTTCCTTCCCTCCCTACTCCGCCAACACCGACGTCACTGTCAATGAGAAATCATAGATCTATATGAACTTCAACATGACTATCAACACTGCATCCAAATCATCCTGCTCCATATCACCTTCGACAACATTTTTTTGAGGCTAAAACACAAGAGACGGATGCATTTCAAGGAAACAAATTTGTCCACTCCAAAGTTATCAGTTGTTCTGAATTTTCTTTAAATCAGCATAAATGGCATCAAACTTAAACATATACATATTATCATAATTTCCGAAGACTCAAGCACAAACTAACGTTACTTTGGCTTGATTAAGTCGTCAGAGATGCAGAAAAGCCATTAATTGGAATAAAGCAGTTTCCCTCATCGCCATTTTCTAAATGGTATCACTATTCTAAAAAACAAGAACATGCAAAATGTCATGTTGTTCCTGCAATATACTAAAGATTTGGAATTTATAGGAGAAACTGAATTTTCTAAGGTTATTCATGAAATTCAGTCCTTGCAAGCTTCTTTGACATTCCCTACTAAACCTAAGACACGACTTGAAATATAAAAATAAATGGGGGTTGTTATACTGGATTTTCCATTTGAATAATTTAGCCAATGAAAATATTTTGCTTGGTTATGTACAATTTACTCAAATAGATGAAATAATATCTACATATATCAGATTATTTAAAATGATATAAAAGTTCTATGTTATTGTCAGTGTTGTTGTCAAGTCTTTTATATGAAAATAAATCTCTTCTTGCAATAACTTAGGCACTATGTTGGACTACTAATGGAAAACACATGTAAGTTATTGTTGAGATATTTGTTTTCTTTTGTGTCTTTTATATATTATATATTCTTTCTGTTTTCTTTATGTATTTTATCCAACATGTTACTTTCTTATATAAGAGAACCCTAGGGCTCACAAATAAACAATTCATTCTTTTTACTCGACATGGTATCAGTGCCCTTACCTTACCTATCGTCCCTCCTCCACGTGTCGTACGCCGTCACAATACCTCATTGGTGGTCTCCTTGCATGCAACCTAGCTATACATAGAGCATTGGCGTTGCCACCTTGCCCTCCCAAGGGTTGTAGCTCCGATGCAGGCCACCTTCGAGCCTCCCTGTTCCACCATAGGGTCGTCCAAGGCCCTCCGTCGGTGTTTCCCAGCCTGCTCTTGGCTTACCACACCGTTGCATACCTTCTTTGGGCCATTGTGTGTCGCCTAAGGGACACCTTAGCCCCCTACGATGTTGTCCAGCCCACCGGTGCTTCCGCTAACCTCTACCAGCCCTTAGGGGCGCTTCCAGTCTATAATAGGCCTTCGAGGACCCTTCTTATTCTCGCTGGCACCGTCCAGATTTGCTAAACAGTCTGATTTTGATCAGAAAACATGATTTCAGACATATAAATCACATTTTCCGGCCCTTGCGCGCACCGAGGATTGGCGAGGATGGTTGTATAAATCTACACATACAACTAATCCTCCATATGATTGTGTAGACTCGCTCGAATCAGTCTACTTCCCTAGTCGAGTTCCGTTTTCGGTTTTTCCTCATCATGTAGATAACAAGGGTGACATCTTCTCTTTGTCTGGTGCCTTCAAGGGGCCCGACTCCCATCATGAAGATGGATGGGACCAATTACGAGTTGTAATCCATGTATTTTTGACCCTTATGCAGTGCAACAACAAGTAGCACATTCCGACAATTCTAGGGTGGATAGACAAGACTGTGGACAATGCTTCGTGGAAGCAAGATGATACGTATGCACGCGTTTGGCTATCCAGGACCCTCACCACAGAGATTGCCAATGATATTGTGAACCATCCCACTGTCAATGCGATGTGGATATTCTGCCAGCCACCTATATCCAAGCGAAGAATGATGCGAATATTCTTCAACTTGAGTTTGACATATACATGGCCAAGCAGAATGGCTATCTGCTGCATACTTTCTATAGCTTCATACTCGTTACTACTTCCACAGAGCAACAAACGACCTACATGAACTCCACGATGGTTGGAGTTTTCTTGGCTGCACTTGATACCAAGTATGAGGAAGCACATACACGACTCTTTACTGGGGCGACCATACCTCCCATGGAGGAGGTTTACAGTTGCCTTAGCAGGCTTCTACAAGTTGCCACCACATAGACCTCATTAGTGATGGCTGCATCTCGCCACAGGGGAGGTTCTATGATGTTTAGAGGGCATGGTCTCTGTGGCAGAGGAGGTGGACGTCAGCGTGGCCCCTGTACCTACTGTCGTCGTCCAAGACACTCTGAGGACACATGCTATCAGAAGTATGAATACCCCACATCTGCTTGAGTGTCAGAGTAGATTGAGCTTCCAGACACTTCGGCTCCTTAGGCAGATCAACGCCTTGATGACATTGTCTCTTGTATAAGGGAGATCATGACCCTTGTTGCCGGTACTACCATTACCGGGGGTACAAATGTTGTAGCTGTTGCTAGAGCTTCTTTAAGTTCATCTAGTGTCACATTATGCTTTTACCAGTTGTAACAGGGCAGATAGAACTGAATGGATCATGGACTCCGGTGCTTCTTACAATTTGTGTGGAGATAGAGCCTAGTTCAGGTTTTATAGATCTATACCCCCTGGTAGACAGGTCGTCATTGTGAATGGGGTTTACTCCATCATAGTTCAGGTCTTACAGGTCTATACTCCATGGTAGAGTTGCATTTTAGATGCCCCTGATTTTCAAATGAACTTTCTTTCTGTTAGTCAGATCACGAAGGATCTATATCCTCACGGGCATGATGATTGGATGTGGCCATGAGCAGTGGGGGCTCTACATACTGCTCCATCCTCCTTATGCTGATGCCTCTACTATTCTTACTAGGTCTCACCATAATTGTAGCATCTTCGTTTTGACCACCTTCCTCTACAAAAGATATGTCATGTTCTCACATAAATCTCCACGCGGTCTTTCTTTCAGTGTGGGGTTTACCAGCTTGGGAAGCATCACCGTTCTTCGTTTCCATCTCGTCAGAGTCAGAGTAGTTCTCAGTTTTTTGAGCTCCTTCACTTAGATATTTAGGGCCCGAGTCGTGTTCCAGATCACTAGGGACACCATTTTTATCTTGTTGTTGTAGATGACTATTATAGACTTTCCTGAGTCTTTTTGTTAAAGAATAAGTCTGAGGTTGAGTCTGTCATTAAAATCTTTATTACAGAAATAAAGAACATTTTCTCTGCTATTGTCAAGTATTTGTGATCTGACAACGCATTAGAGTTCTACATTTTATATCTATCTGAGTTTCTCGGGTCTCTTGGCATCATCACCGGACATCGTGTGCCTATACATCCCAACAAAACGATGTCACCAAACGCAAACACCATCATTCACTCGATGTGGTCTGAACCCTTTTGATCCAGAGTCGTGCTCCTTAATCTTATTGGGGTGATGCAGTACTCTCAGCTTGCTACTTGGTGAATCATATGCCACATTCTATTTTGGGAGAAATATCCCTTTCTCGATTGCATTTTTCGAGAAGGACTTATTCTCCTTTACACCAAGAGTGTTTGTCTGTGTGACCTTTGTTCACAATTTGATGCTTGGTCGTGACAAGCTCTCCCCTAGAGTTGTCAAGTGTGTCCTTGTGGGCTACTCTCATACCCAGAAGGGGTACTGACCGTTGTTTCGATTCGCTTCGGCAAAAGTACTTTTAGAGGACTTCGGGAGATTTGTCGTGGCACTATTGGTCATGGAGATTCCACAGACATCAAATTGTGGCACTATCTGAGTTTCTCAGGTCTCTTGGCATCATACACCAGACCTTGTGTACCTATACATCCTAGCAAAACGGTGTTGCCGAACACAAACAATATCATTCACTCGATGTGGCCCGAACCCGTTTGATTTAGAGTCGTGCTCCCCAATCTTATTGTGGTAATGCAGTCCTCACAACGTGTTACTTGGTGAATCATACGCCATATTATATTTTGGGAGAAATATCCCTTTCTCAATTGCATTTCTCGAGAAGGACTTATTCTCCTCTACACCAAGAGTGTTTGGCTTGTGACCTTTGTTCACAATTTGATGCTTGGTCATGACAAGCTCTCCCCTAGAGCTATCAAGTGTGTCCTTGTTAGCTACTCTCATTATTCTCGTACCCAGAAGGGTTACCGTCGTTTCGATTCACTTCGACAGAAGTACTTTTAGAGGACTCGGGAGATTTGTCGTGGCACTATTGGTCATGGAGATTCCACAGATATATCATGATGACATACAAGACATTCAGTGGCATCTTGCCACGGAGGAGAGGACCGTGCTACAGTCGTATGGTACTTGAAACTTTGTTACAACTCATACTAGAGAATCTGTTGTTGGATGCAAGTGGGTATTCACGGTAAAGCACCGAGCGGATGACAATGTGGATCGTTTCAAGGCGAGACTTGTAGCACGTGGGTTCACCTAGACATATCGGATATGGGATTATCCGAATACATTTCTCCAATGGGTAGGCATTCTACTCCGTGTATACTTCTTTCTGTTGTAGTGACATAGGATTGACCCCTCTACCAGCTAGATATGAAGAACACTCTTCTCTATAGTGACCTATAGGAGGAGGTCTACATGCGGTAGCCACACCTAGGTTCACTAATGAGGTCAGTGTCAGAAGGTTTGCAGGCTTTACAAGGCGATCTATGGCCTTAAGCAGTATCCAAGAGCATGGTTCCAGAAGCTCTCAGACTTGATAGAGCAATAGAGATTCGTGAAATCGACTGTCGATCATTCACTGTTTGTTCAGATGACTTAGAGAGGTACAATTTCCATACTTGTTTACATTGATGATATCACTGTTATAGGGGATGATGAGCAGGGCATCCAGTTGCTAAGAATTTCCTAGGTCAGCAGTTTGTGACCAAGGACCTTGGTAGTCTATGCTAGTTCCTTGGACTAGAGTTTGTCAGGAACCAACGAGGTCTTGTGGGAATGTATGTCACAGATCTTCTCTCTGAGACATGCATGGTAGATTGCAGGCCTGCCACTACTCCCGTGTACTTGAGCCTGAAGCTGTATGATGATCAGATGAGGAGGTAGAACAAGACGAGGTACATGGAGCTTGTTGGGAAGCTATTTTATGTGACATCATCAAGCATATATATCCTTTGTCGTAAGCAAAGTGAGTCAGTTCGTAGAGCATCCTAGACAGGCACATATGGATGCAATCCGTATGATTATGAGATATCTGAAGGCCTCACCTAGCATTGATCTTCTATTCAGCAGAGGTACATCCCTTGCCATTACGATTTGTGCAGATGCGGATTATGCGGGATGTCCCAAGGAGTGCTCATAGGGAGTTTCTTGGTGTCATGGAAGAGCAAGAAGCATACAATGGTTGCCATATCCAGTGCATAATCAGAGTACATGGCCATGACATAGGTTAGTAGAAAGATGATATGGGTCAGATCTGTTTTACTGACCTGATAGTTGAGGCGTCTCTTTCCATGCACCTCCAATGTGATAACTAGGCTGCTCTCTTCATCGCTAACAACCCGGCCTTCCATGAATGAACCAAGCATATCGAGGTAGAGTGTCACTACACTCAAGACATGATACAAAAGGATCTCATCTATACTGCTCATGTTAGCTCAGGAGATTAGACAATAGGTGTACTTACCAAGGTCATAGCTAGAGGGTCCAACTTGAGGGGGAGTGTTGAGAAATTTATTATCTTTTGTGTCTTTAATGTATTATCTATTCTTTCTATATTCTTTATGTATTTTGTCCAATAGGTTACTCTCCTATATAAGAGAACCCTATGACCTCATGAATAAACAATTTATTCTTTTTCCTCCGCAGTTATCAATGATTCTCTTTGGAAATTGCATGTTGCTTTTTCCTTCATGTTTTTTGAAATGTGATGGCCTACATGTTAATATTTTCTATTGAAAAAATGACTTTCGAACGAGGGATTACTTAGTTTCTTTTAGAGAATGTATTATGTGGGGATTTTTGTTGCGAAAATTGATGTGAAGGATTATTACATGTAACTATTTGCAACGCAATTTTTTGTAAATTTTAAAGAAAAATGTAACAGGAATTTGATGGTTGACCATCAAAGTTATTGTTTTTTAACTGATTACATTTTTAACTTTTTATCTTAGTTACAATTTGTGAGGCATCTCACTAAGGCATCTATGTGGTTGCCTTTTGGCAGGTTGTCCATGCTTTCCAAATAAGACTTTTTTGATTTAATCGTGTTACATTCAGTTTCCTATATCATTAATACAATTATGCAACCGGTGCATCGCACAGGCCATGCACTAATTGCATATATTCTTAGCCACTTATAAATATGTTAAAAATGTCACGCATCAATTACAACTTAGAAACTTGACCAAAAAGTGGTTCTTCTCTATCTTTTAAGTATTAATCTTTTTATTCTTTGCGCACACAGGACAGTGGGAGAGGGGTTGCTTGATTAGACTTAAGCGTTTGCTTAACTCGATTGTGTCTTATTTTTGCACCTAGTTTTCACCTGAACTCCAATTTTGACCATTTGGAGCCTATTCGGATGGCAAAGGACACTTTAGTGACAGAATAAAGGTTTACAAAGAGTGTTTATACTATGAAAAGTTGCTAACGGTTCCATGTATTGGACAGGTTTCCTGGTGCTTGGGGTGACAGAATAAAGGTGTACAAAGAGTGTTTATACTATGAAAAGTTGCTAACGGTTCCATGTATTGGAAATCAGGTTTCCTGGTGCTTGGGGTGTTTAATGTACAAACATGCTGCGCCATTTTTACGATGTGACCTGTCAGAGACAGATCCTTATTGCACCCTGTTTTAGTATCCTACCTTTCTATTTATTGAAAATCCTGTATTGTATTTCATCAATATTCTCCATCTACCGAAAATTCATAATAACCTCAAAGATATGGTATATTGAGTTGTCTTCTATTAAGCAAGGATCGGTATTTCTAATATTGTTTTGCATTTCACTTGCAGGCAAAAAACTCTCTGCTCCCATGCTATATGCAGTAGATGTGTGGGTGTTCAAGGGCAGTTTTGCGGCGGATGTCTACGTGCAAGGTGTCACCTTCTTTCAATTTCCCTAAAGTAGATATTTATTTGAGAAATTCTGACTTTGAAGGTCCAAGTCAAATAACTTGTAACGTTCCAATTTTCCTAATTAACAATCTTAACCTGAAGTCTACTTCAAAGACATTGTCAAAGGGGTCAGCTAGTCATTGGCAGTCATTTTGGATCTCGTATACAAGCATTAGTATAGCATCTTGTTGACAAGCTTTTAAAATTTCTGATTGCCAACTTTTTTAATGTATAATAACGACCCGTTAAAGTTGGCTGAGAACTCCTCCCGTCTGAGATTGAACTCCTAAGTTTCCAGGATGCTGAAACCAAGAATACCTAGCAATTTGTGGCTTAGTCCCATTGGATAGAAGTTTTCTGCTACCAGGCATGGATGGATATGATTCTGTAATCCGTTTAGCCTTTTTTTAATAAAACCGAGTAACTAAATAAGCAGCAGAGACCAGTTATTAGCATCCACATTTCTTGGCACATGAAATTATTGTTCCCCTGATGCAGATATGGAGAGCAGGTGCATGAGGCCATAGAGAACCCAAATTGGATTTGTCCAGTTTGTCGAGGAATTTGCAACTGCAGCTTCTGCAGGCTAAAGAAAGGATTCACTCCAACTGGCCAGTTGTTTTATAAAGTAAAATCCACATTTTTCATATAAATTAACCATTTTACTTCCGAAGAAGATAAATATATTAATTTTGTATATACACAGGTAGCAAATCTTGGCTTCAAATCTGTAGCACATTACCTTACTAAAACAAAAGCTGCCAGGCCTGGCTCTGTCGCTCCTGATGGAGCCAGTTCAGTTCCTGTGAAGAGGACACTGGCCTTTGCAGAAAATCTATCTGAGCTCAAGGTTGTGCTGCTTTAGATGAAATGCATCGATCAAGTTTGTGAATATTATATTGATCAACTGGCTGCTTCAAGTGGCTGAAGTTAGGTATTTTTATTGTTCAACTTGCAGGTAGAGGAATCTCAGTCGAGTTCATCAGAAGCAAGTCTGTTCCGGTGATGAGGACGTTGGCTTTTGCAGAAAATCTCTCCAAGTTCAAGGTACTGTTTAGACGAAATTCAGCAAACAAGTTTTTGAACATCGAATTGCTCAACTGGCTGCTTCAGGTGGCTAAACTTGACCATGCTTTGTGTTTTAAATTTCAGGTCGAGGAAAATCGATCTAATGTGTCAGAAGCAAGTTCTGGACTAACAGGAGACTAAGATAGAAGTCATGCAGAAAAAACCACCATGACATAATGAGCCAGACTAATGATCAGTTCAAAAAATGCAAATCTGTATTTATTGCATTTTCTTGCAGGTTGAGGAGTTCTAGGACTTCTGCGGAGCAATGGCGGCGGATTTCACCAACATTTTGCAGCTGAATCTTGTCTGCATTGCCATTCTGTATTTTTCATGAACTATCTATTATGCTGCAAATTAGTCTCTGAATCCCAATTGTTTATGTGACGTTCTATCGCCAGTGAACTTGCACATATCCTGTTATTTTCATTTGACCATGTCATTCTCCATCATCCTCAGAATATGCCAAATTCTACATGTTTGTGTGATTACATGTTATGTCAAGAGTAGTCTGGGATGCCATCGTTCAGCTATGTCTCTTTTAGCTATAATCACAGTGATATTGGAAATATCACATTTAAAATTTTTGTTCAATTACTTGATAGGAGAGTTTCTTTATAATGACCATCTTTCTAAATAAACCGTATGCTATTTCTGTAAGCGTAGTTATTGGCTGTTTGTTTTGCCATCGCTTGGATAATGATGGGCACCTGTATTTCTGTATTTATATACATTAGCAGTTATTTGGATGTAATTGTTGTTGAAAAAAGTTGACTGGTTGGCATGGGTGAAGCATCTACAGCAAATCTCTTACAGAGGGAGTGATGAAATCAAAATGGTGACAGCAAATCTCTTACTCCTGTCTTGCATTATGAGAATCTATACCATCTTATTGAAGTCACAAATCATAATCACAAAGCATAGTCACATTCTGTAAGAATTTATATGCCTAAATAAATTTCATTCCCAGACAGTACTTTATTGGGATAATTACACCCATAACCCTGAGTAATTCCTCAATCTCAATCATAACCCTGCATAATCGCGAATTACATGAGAAACCCCAGATAGTTACTCCGTTTCACAATACATAACCCTCCGTTAGTTTAATATGTTAAACTCAACCATATGAGTGGGTTTATCTAACCTAACTATGATCTAACGGCTAGGATTAGCCAAATAAAAAAGTAGAAGGAAAAAAATAAATGTCGGTTGGCTGACATGGCGGGGAGGGGGGTTGCGAGGAGAAGGGGGCCATGGGTGGGTGGTTGCGGGCTTCCAGGCGGGAGTGTCTTACAGCCGTGCGGGGACGCTTCCAAAAAGAGGTCGGTGGTGGTGGGCCGCAGTGAGGGGCAGGACTCACAGGCGCAGGGTGTGGGGGCGCCCAGGCAGGTAGGAGATGGTGGTGGCTCGCATGGAGGGGCGAGGTGCAGGCAGGGGGTGTGTGGCGGGCTCGACGGGGAAGGGCTAGTGAGGAGGAGGTCGGGGACAGCCTGAGCTGCCCAGGAGGAGGCGGGTGGGAGAGGTCAGGTGGGCAGGGGGTGAGGTCGACTTCCACAACGGGGTGGAGGCAGGCTCGACAGGGGAGGGTTGGCTGAGGGGAGGTCAGGGTTGGCCTGGGCTGCTCAGGAGGAGGCAGGCGGGGGAGGTCGGGTGGGTAGGGGATCGGAGGTGGTCGACGTCCATAGCACGCGTGGAGCTTGATGAGGGCTGGGAGGGAGGTCAGGGCCCAGGAGGAGGCCGGGGGTGGGGGAGGTCGGGGCCCAGGAGGAGGCCGGCGGCATGCTCGACGGGGTCCCAGGCGCAGGCGGGTGTCGGGGGATCTTTGCCAGGATGGGCTGCGCTGCAGGAGGTATGCAGGAAGAAGAGAACAAAACAGAGGAAGTTCCCCTGTTCACCTGGGGAACTTAATGTATTTGTTTAACTGATGTAAATTTCGTATTAATTGGTTGAAAAAAGTTTGTCAAAAAATCCAATAAAAATCACCATCGCATTCGTAGCATATGATTTATCCGTGAAAGTACAAATATTCTTATAATTTGAAGCATGGACGGAGGTGGATTTGGAAGAGAAGAAGTGTTTTTAGGAGGAGGGGTCCTAGACAACGGGAGAGGCCTAGAGCAGAGGGGGCTTCGATGGTTGGTCGCTGGGGGGGAGTGCAGGTTGATTGCACGCGCCAGAGCAGACCGAGGAAGCTTAGCTTCGAGGTCGGTCGCCGCGCGTCGATTGCGCGCCGTCGGTCGCCGGGGGGGGGGGGGGGTGCGGGCAGTTGGAGCTTGCAGGAAGGGGAGGGGGGGGGGAGACGGTGGGAGGGCTGCAGGGCGGAGGCATGCGCAACGAGGGGGGGGGGGGCTGCAGGGCGGAGGTCGGCAGCAAGGAGGAGGAGGTGGTGGTGGACGGAGAGGAAGGGGGAGGAGGAAGTGGTCGACAGGAGGAGGAAAGGGGGAAGAAGGTTGGGGCGCGGGCATGCGGGGAGGAGGGTCGGGGCTCCGGACGGGCGGGGGGTTGGAGCTCCGTCGGGTGTGGGCCTTCCAGGCTTCCAGGGGCATCAATTTATAAATATAAAAAGTTCTGAGGGGCAAAATTGTCCACATCTAACCTTTTTCATCGGAGTTAACGGAAATTCGAAACGGAAGTTGACACAGGGTCATGTCGTGTAAAGGTTAAGCATTACTCAGGGTTCCTCATGTAATTCGCGATTATGCAGGGTTATGATTGAGATTGAGGAATTACTCAAGGTTATGGGTGTAATTATCCCTACTTTATTTGATGTTTTTTTATCATCAGGAGGTGTTTGATGTTAAGTATGGTTCCAAATTTAGATGCACCTATGATAGAGATGAGTTGTATTTGGAGTGAATCATGCTAAGATGAAATGTATGATAGCATGGAATAGGAACACGTATATGCTTTTCATTTGTTCATGTATCAGTAAAAAGCTTGCCATTTTGTATTTACTTGGATCACCTTGATCCACTGTATGCTTCCTTTGTTTTGTTTTTTGTTTTGTTTTTGCAGTTTTTATGTTCTTGAACAGATGAATTACCACTTTCATCTATCAGATCAGTCAATTTAACTTTCAAGCATTTGATCCATAAGGTTTGGCTTTGAAAGAAAATCAATAGCTACTGTAATGGAATGGGATGATGTCAGATATATACATCAGACTGGTTTTGCATGAAGGTTTTTCTCAGGAACATTAGTTGTAACATGAAAAACTATGCATGGTTAGAACTCTAGCTCTTGAAAGAAGCAGAAATCACGCTCACAATCAAGATTTCAAGAAGATCAAGTTTAGTTAAAGTATAAATTTCAAGTCTTATAATCATGTAATATGTACTTTTATGGTATTTTTGATCTTCAATGTGGTATTTTTTGACATTTC
The DNA here is from genome assembly GCA_037367405.1 of Ottelia alismoides. Taxonomy (NCBI): domain Eukaryota; kingdom Viridiplantae; phylum Streptophyta; class Magnoliopsida; order Alismatales; family Hydrocharitaceae; genus Ottelia; species Ottelia alismoides. The sequence continues at coordinate 96,845 of JAZKJV010003555.1, read as the reverse complement.
TGATATGTACATCTTTTTATTTCTTGCAAATACCAAAAAATTTATCATCATAAAAAAGAGGGAGATTGTTGAGTCTTGAATATCTATGCATGTTTTGATGATAAGAAAAATTATATATAATTTGTAGATACTATAGGACTCACAACAAGATAAGTCAAACCTAACAGAAGAGCTCAAGCTTAAAAGCCAAGCTTAAGGAAAATTAAGATTAAGAAACATATGGAAGAAGAAGGATGCTAAGTTCAAGTATAAAGCTCCAACACATGAAAGAAGAAAGAACCATGCTCAAAAACTCGAAGAAGACTCCAGCCGCATATTTCAAAATGATATTCTAGTTAAAGTTTAAGTTTTGATTCTTGTAATCTTGTAATTTGTATTTTTATTGTAGAAGTATATAAGAAACCTCCATAGATCATTCATCGAGTATTTGTACTATTAGATTATGTTTCAACCTTGGATATGTTGGCTAATTTCGACTACAGACGACTATTTGCTTCATCAATCGACTGATTGAAATCTTGAAGCTAAACACCTTTCTTTCTGCGTGATATTCAGTTGACTATACTTAATCATCAGATGACAAACCAATTCAATTTACTAACCTAGATTCAATCGATAGATTGACCTTTAAGTTGACTGATTTTTGTTCCACTCAACTATTTGCATTTCAACGATGAAATTTAGATTTCCTTGTTGAAAATATTTCAGTTGACTAATTTCTTTTCAATCAACTAATTTTCAACCTATTAATCTTTCTATCACCTATTTTATTTCTCACTTAGACCATCTTTTGGCATGTATACAAATTTTGAATGGCAACTTTTACTTTGATTAACAATCACACCATTTCATTAAAAAAATGCAGAGTTACTATCTAAAAGGAAAGTCATTTTTTTATTTACATTCTATCTATTCAGATTCCTTAGACTTCTTACTCATTCATCTCATTCCTTTAGTGTTAAAAGAAGACAATTTCTCACTATGCTCAACTTCATTCTTTGTGAGAGTGTTCTCGAAAGCTATTCTGTTGTGTAATATATTAGAGCTCTCTTTCAAGCGACCATCTTACCAACGTGCTTCTGACTCCATAATATCATTCTTTATTTACCTCATATTACATTGCATGTATATGCTTTTAACTCAGGAAGGTTTGCATGTTAAATCTCTATCATTTGTGGTTGTGATTTATACTCTTATCTTTTCACGGTTGAGCAATGTTGTGTAACGATTTTTATTTTTTTTTAAATATTTGTAATTGTAGTAATCCTTAGCATTCCAATCCGACCTATAATCCTCAGTAGAAGTATAGAATGACTATTTATCCCATCCCCTAAGTAGAAACTGAAAATGAATTCCCTTGTACCTTATTCTACCTCTTTCTTCACCTTCCTCATCGCACGCCCAAACACATATGCCACAAATAATGCTTGGATGCTTTTGGGGAACATGCAGTTCATTGTCGTGAATTCTTAGATTTTAAATATAGACATGATTTTATAAGGGATGCCCTTTATAATGTACTCAGACATGCTGGAGTTACTTCAAAGAAAGAAGAACCTGTGAATTTTTGACTGATCCACAAGAGAGGAGATCGACACTCAGACCAACAGATGTTTTAGTATTTGGATGGACTGGAGGGAAGCATGCATGTGTTGATTTGACTGGAGTTTCTCCATTGGCGAGTCTGATAAGGAGTGATTTTATTGGGGGATACACTGCATAGAAAGCTACCCTGGGCTTTTAAAAGCTAAAGTTGCTAAGCATGAGATAGAAGGCTTGTATTGGCAACAACATGTAGTCATTCCTTTTGGTTTGGGCACCTTCGGATTCTTAGCTACTGAAGCAGTATGACTTCTCAAAAAGGTCCAAAGAATAATGCATAGCAATGTTATGTTTCTCAGATCTATAGATATCGTATTTCAAAGAATTGGATTTGCCATCCAAAAGAAATTGACGACGCAACTTGTTGCACCTCTCCCATCAATCTCTCTGTGATAACTTTATGTGTTGAATTTAATGGAAGATTGATCGAGAAAAAAAACACATATGTGAGTTCGTCGAGTCGCAAAAAAGTGCTGTCTTGAAAACATCCACATGCGAAACCTATCCTTCCTATCGATCCTCACCTCAAGATAGAGAGTAGACCCCAAAGGAAGGCAATGGAGAGCCCCACAATTACAGCACGAGCGCCACTTGCATCCTACTGCGTGCCTCATCATCCCACACCCACCTCAGTTCTCACCTCAAGATCGAATGTTAAGTTCCCGAGTAAAACGCCTCACAAAGCCTAATCATGCGATCTAACCAGCTCATTTGCATCACTGTTTGACTTGTAATCAGCCCCTGTGCGCTGACAGCGATTTCCGCCTCACAAGACGCCAAGAAAAATAATAAGGATCAGCAGCTCTGTCCCTTGATATATATGATAAAAATGACAATAATGTTCCAAAGTCAAATGTTGGTTCTTTTGTATTCCCATCCATCTACCTTGAGATGGGGACCGGTAGATGCAAGTGGTAAAAGGCTTTGGATCTTTGGGAGAGACAACTATGGTTATGGAACATGAATGCTGAAAGAAAGAAGACCCATCCAATGGGACAGTGATGAGTTTGGAGGTGTCGATATGATGAAGCTCCTCAATCTGCACGACCGCTGTTTTTTTTCCTTTTCTTTTTTGGTTTTAGGCTTTAGCAGTTTCTCGTGTTAGATTGATTGGGTTGGGTTCTTCTCGTGTTCCTTTTAGTACTTCTTGAAGCCTTTGATTCGATCTGCTGCTTTTATTTTCGGGCTTTGGGTTTTTTCTGCGGAAAGCAAAAAGGTCCCTCCTTTTCTTCTTCGTCTTCTGTTCTTCGTGCTATCCCTAGAATCTTGGCGAATCCGCATGTTTTCCAATCACAAGCTCGGATTTTTATCGCGACCCACGTCCTAAATCGACCTTGTTTGTCCGTCGGAGACGCTTTCCAGGAGCTCGGATTGATGGTTTTGTAGCGTTCGATCCCGGGAACAGATACATGCCTCTGTCACTATGGAAGCCCATATCCAAGTGCGCCAACGCGCTCATAGTGGAGAAGAAGAAGAAGGCGAAGAAGAAGAGCACGAGGAGAGGGGAGAGCCCCTCCGTGAGCGACTCCAAGCTGAGGGAGGCCCTGGAGGAGGCCTCCGAAGACGGCTCCCTCGTCTTCATCTCCCAAGACATGGCCTTGGACGCCGAGGGACCACCCGATCCCTCGGCTCAAGGCCGCTCACGGCGCTTGCACGCGCAGCGCGAGTTCTTGCGCTCGACCGCCTTGGCAGCCGAACGCCAATTCCACGCGGCAATTGCCGTCCCGAGCCTCGAGGAATCCTTCTCCAAGTTCCTCCTCATGTACCCGAGGTACCGCTCGACGGAGAGGATCGACCGGCTGCGGTGGGACGAGTATTCGCACCTCCGGGAATCCGGCGCAAAGGTTTGCCTTGAGTACTGCGGGTTTGGTCTGTTCTCTCATCTCCAGAGCTTTCAGAATTGGGAGTCCTCCGCTTTCAGCCTCTCGGAGATCACTGCTAATCTTAGCAACCATGCTCTTTATGGAGGTTCTGAAAGTGGTACCTGCGAGAATGACATCAAGAGTAGGATTATGGAGTATCTCAATATCCCTGATTATGAGTATGGTCTTGTGTTTACCGTCAGCAGAGGCTCTGCCTTTAAGCTTTTGGCAGATTCCTATCCTTTCCAGACTAACAAGAACCTGCTGACGATGTTCGATCACGAGAGCCAGTCGGTGAATTTGATGGCGCAGAGCGCGAAGCAGCGCGGGGCGAAGGTTCACAGCGCGTGGTTCCGGTGGCCCACGCTTAAGCTGTGCTCTCCCGAGCTCAGGAAGCAGATAGTTGGCAAGAAGAAGAGGAAGAAGGATGCTGCCACCGGGCTGTTCGTTTTCCCTGTGCAGTCTAGAGTGACGGGCGCCAAGTATTCTTACCAATGGATGGCTCTTGCTCAGCAGAACAATTGGCATGTGCTGCTTGATGCTGGATCTCTGGGTCCCAAGGACATGGATTCCCTTGGGCTCTCGCTCTTCCGACCGGATTTCATTATCACGTCGTTCTACCGCGTGTTCGGTGCTGATCCCACTGGTTTCGGATGCCTTCTCATCAAGAAGTCGGTTATTGGATGTTTGAAGAACAGGAATGGAGGGACTGGATCTGGTATGGTCAGAATTGTTCCGGTTTTCCCCCAGTATCTGAGCGATTCGATCGACGGGATTGATGGATCGGATAGGTTCGAGGAAGATGTGGTGATTGAAAATGAAGATCTTGAGGTACCCAAAACTCGTGAAAGATCGAACTTGCCTGCATTCTCCGGTGCATTTACATCTGCTCAGGTGAGAGATGTATTCGAGGAGAGCGAGATGGACCAAGGCAATGGCTCTGACAAGGATGGAGGAAGCATCATTCTTGAGGAGATTGAGAGCATTTCTGTTGGAGATCTCATGAAGAGTCCGGTGTTCAGTGAGGAGGATTCCTCCGACAGCGTGTTGTGGATCGATCTGGGTCATAGCCCGTACAATTCCGACTACTCTGGCCAGCTGAATGTGCAGAAGCAAGGACCTCTATCACCAACCTTGCTGTATCCCAAGAGAAAAGGCCACGAGCAGTTGTCCCCGAGAATACAATCCAAGATGTCGAAGAGCCCGGTTTTCGACAAGAACGTGCTCTCGTTCGATGCAGCTGTGCTCTCAGCCTCGCAGGAGCTGGACCGTTCTAAGGATATCCATGAGAAAGAGGTGTTGGAGAACGGCAGGAAGCACATGAATTTCCACTTCACAAGGGTGCAGGAAGAACTGCCAGAGATCCAAGAGGAAGAAGTGGTTGTTCGGGCGGATACGGATAGCGAAACTGAGAAGCATGGTCGTCGGAATTCGAGCTTCCGACCCCACCAAGAACTTGAAGTCAGTGCCTCTTCTGAGATACATCAGGAGATTTTTCCTTGCGTGAAAGAAAACGCTATCTCGAGGGAGACAGAAAGCGAGTTTCGACTGTTGGATAGGAGGGAAGGCAATGGCATATTAGCCGGTGGAAGATTGTTCAGCAAGGAAGACCGTGACCATGTTGCTGAAAGTAGCTCTTCCGCGCAACCACAGAGTAGCAACCCTGCTGCAAGAGAAGCCTCTGTGGGTGCAGGAGATGATGGTGCGGTCACCGATGAAGGCGGGGATGGCAATGACTGGCGAAGAGAGCCGGAGATTACATGCAGGCATCTCGACCATGTAGATGCAATGGGCCTCAACAAAACCTCATCCAGACTGCGGTATCTGATAAATTGGCTAGTCGTTTCCTTGCTTCAACTGCGCCATCCCGATCCCGATGTAAAAGATGGCACTCCCCTTGTATGCATATACGGCCCGAAGATCAAGTATGAGCGTGGCTCTGCCGTGGCCTTCAATATCAAGGACAGCAAGAAGGCACTGATTAATCCGGAAGTTGTCCAGAGATCAGCGGAGAAGAACAGCATTTCTTTGGGGATCGGGTTTCTTAGTCATGTATTAGTAATGGAGAACGACAAGCAGCTTCACGGTGCAGTTGATCTTGTTGGTACTCCATTCTGTATGCCAACGTCAAACGGGGGCCAGGATGGTAAGAACACGATGAGAATAGAGGTGGTTACCGCATCTCTTGGGTTCCTGACGGATTTCGAAGATGTATACAGGTTGTGGGCATTTGTTGCCAAGTTTTTAGATCCTACGTTCATCGAGGCTGAGAAACTGCCAACGATCGAGGAAGCAACAGAAAGCTGAAGGCAGCTATCGGGTTTTGAAGCCATTGTAAAGTTCTCGAGCTGGATCTTATGGTTCTTGTGCATTTCAAAGACATGAAAGTCGTTCTTCCATCGCCAATAAATCAAATGGATGTGGAGATGCAGAGTTTAACCATAAGATGCAGGTAAGATCTTGTGGTTTCTTGTGCATCTTCTGTTAGCTTTCCATTCTACAGATCAGTAGGCGCGGTTCTTCTCGTGACCACGTGCTCCATGTTCTATTCTGTTCAGTTCTGTTGGCTACTTGTCGATACATTCACGCCATTATTTGGGTCTCTCTTTCCCCATGTCTCTTTGTAAATTAAATTCATCGCGTAGACGAGGAGCTTTTCTGTATAAGAATGTACTGATCATTTTCATTAGCAGTGGAAAGTTTTGTTTCAACACCATACTTCATTATTAAGTTATATCAATTTTGTTGTCACTAGAGTTGCGACTATGGATTTGAAGTTGCTAGGGGCATTCAAAACGGTCCCTCCTCGTGTATGCCTCAAGCATTTGGCATCAGGTTCTAATCAATTCATTGCCAACTCATAATTTTAACCTAGTACTTTGAGCTCTGGCAAAACCATGTATTTTTTTTCCAAGTTGGTTATGTTGAAAGCTGTTTTTGACTTCACTCAATGGCTTTGATTGTCTGTGAAGTGTTTGTCTCCGATCCATGACTCCTTTGATGCTCTTCATTTCGTGTTTCTCGTTGTTTCTAGTTGGGCACATTTTGCACAAGATAGACATCACTTATTGTTGCAAGTAGTGGAAGCAAACACGCACAAATGCGATCAAACAAAAACAGAATCACATGGATTTACAAGGTTCACTTGTAACTGGACTACGTCTTTAAGTGGTGGCGGTCGGTTTCACTATTTGTAGAGAAGAAAAAAATACTGAGAATTGTGAGAGCTCTAATCCTAAGGAGTTTATATACTACTCTCAGTACAAAACGGATCCTATCAGATGGTTTTTCTAGAGTTCAGCAGAACGGATGGTTAGGGATTTAAGGCATATCGATAGTTTTTTGTGCGAAGTAATATTATATACCTTGTTGCGGTTCAATATCGGTTGACTAAGGTGTTAACTGTGTTTCGTGCTCGGTTCCACATCTCACCTACTCTGATATGACATGATCCATAATTGCAGATATTATTATCCCTGATGTATCATACAATCTCTCCATCACAGTCCTGGACTATAATATCTGTCCTAAAAATGTCAACTTTGAAGAATCTATATAAAGTGAATTATAATCATTCGTCCATTCTTTTTGGATTATATTAGCATCTAATCTCGCAGGTCTCAGAATGCTGATAAGCATTCAGATGCTTGTTTTCTCTATTCTTACTGTTACAGTTACTCAAATTCATCGTTCCCTGATGTGTTGCATGCTGATCTGTTTTATCATAGAATCATAACCACACTAAAAAAAGGTGGGTGCATTTTGGACATATATGCACCCAAATTGGTTGGCGTCATTAAAGCGGTAGAGCAAGCATCTGGCAATGAGTTAATTTCATATGAACACACACACACACACACATGTTGTCATCACTCACATGCACACAAATTAATTGAATCATTCTAATATCTTCAGATATGCATCTTGGTCTTCCGGTGGAAAAATAAGAAGATTATAAATCTGGGTTCAGTTTATGCCATCGACCATTTCATCAACTACTCTGTCCAGATGTCATTTATTGTTTCGACGATATATTTGCAATTCTGTCATTAATGAGATTCATTAATTTTTTTTGTCCTCTCCACTAAAGGAAGGAGTAGTTACAGAGGAAGCTACCATGGGAGTTGTAGGACATTAATGTCCTCAATGTTCTTCCCTATTGTATTATCACAGAATCATAAAAAATTCCTGAAGTTTTGAGTGTGTGATAGGAGATGGAATTTTAACTTTGCAACGTGGACTGCAAAATTTTTTAGTGGTTGTTTGTCATTGAATCTAACTGGATACAAACCCAACAAGTAGCTTGAATTGGTTTTTTTCCTTCTGATAATGATTTGGATTTTGAACCTGATTGTTACAAATGGTACAAGAGTTAAGATCCTTTGTTCTGAATCATATATTCGTGGTCCATCATAAGTTATATTTGTATCTGATCATGAATTGACTATGACTTGTATGTTGCAAATGAGATGCCCCCAAAAAATCTAGTTCTTTCTGAAATTTAAAATAAAGAGATTGATCTAGCTACTGTTACTATGGATCCTCAAAGTTCTAGAGGATGACATATTGATCCCTTCTAATTTTGACAAAGTGATGAAGATGTAGAGCTTGGATGATTCAATTCCTCTTATCTTCTTTGTGGAGTTCATCCTTCACCCTCTTCCTCTCAACCTTACTGGGCATGTCGAATTCTAGAAACGACTGCCTCTTGAGTTCGACATATACCTGCTGCTTCGATTACTCCATCAATTTGTAACTGTCATGTGCCCTCGTTTCTATATAAATGTAGAGTCGGTTAGGATTTACAATGGCACCTCAGAATTGATCTCATTTCCATCCTTCTCTCTTGATCTTGTTCTTCTCTACTTATGTGATCATGAGAGAGCTTGATTTTGTTCCGTGAGGTGGCCTCTGAGGATCACTTCTACGAAATGCATCGTCAGCGGGGGTGAAATCTTGGACTATAGTTAGTAGCACGCCAGAACCATATATATTGATACTTCGGGGTTGTCATTTTCTCCCATTTAGGACTCTTTGGGAGAAAATGTTTGGGGTCATTTTTGATTCTTTTGTGCCCATCTTCGTGCATGAGTCATGATCTTGGCCTTGGTGTTCTCGCAATTTTTTCACTTGTCATATTTTCTTGGTGTTTGTCTTTATTCACGCGTGATTGTTAATTTATGATTTTCAATATAATGAATAAATATGTAATTGGTTTTATCAAATATGAATGCACTAGCTTATTATATTGTGTGGACTAATCATAACAATCTTGGAAAAACGGCTCCAATCTGCATAGAAACTGCGTCGAATTCTCATTTTAAGTTTCATAGACTTTACTGAATGATAGAAAAATTCAGTAGACAAACTTTCAAGTGCTGGCAAACACGAATGAAAATCTTTCTCACGGTGATTGTGTCGATTTTGATCCTTGCACATGATTGCCTATTTGTCGCAGCACACAACCAGACCATGCTAGTCAAATGATTATGAATGAGTGTCTACATATATTTTTCCTTGATAACTGGGACTATGCTGTCTTTCCAAGAGGAGCTAAGCAAGAAGTACCATACATTGGACTTGGGATTCAACAGATATTTGATCTCCAAGTTTCTTAAAATTTCAGATGGTCGAGGGAAAATCAATGTTTGAGTAGGCATGTAGGTTTCAACTTCTCACACTGGGCTTATCTGATGTTTGATTGAAGGTGTTGAAGGGAACGAATAATATGCATTACCATTAACCCTAGAGCTCTCTTATATAGGAGAAAAGCTCTATGGGTAATTTACATAAAGAGGACAAACAAACACTACAAAATAATGTTACTCTAACACTCCCCCTCAAGCTGGAGCATATATATCCAACATGCTCAGCTTGGAACAACAAAGATGAAATGGACCCCTAGCAAGGGCCTTGGTGAACATATCTGCAACCTGTTCTCCTGATGATACATGAGAAGTTGAAATAAGTCCTTTTTTAATTAAGTCTCGTGTAAAATGGCAATCCACTTCAATGTGCTTCGTCCTCTCATGGAAGGCTGGATTATTAGCTATGAATAGGGCTGCTTGATTATCACATTTCAGATGCATGGGAAGAGGAACATCAATGGTTAAATCAGTCAAAACGGATTTAACCCACATCATCTCAGCACTCCCTTGGGCCATTGCCCTATATTCTGACTCTGCACTTGATCGAGCCACCACAGTTTGCTTCTTACTCTTCCAAGCTACTGGTGAGGTGCCAACAAATACAATAAAGCCTGAAGTTGACTTTCTATCATTAAGACACCCAGCATAGTCTGCATCAGCATAACCTGTGATGGATATAGAGGTATCTCTTCTATACAGAAGACCAGTACCTGGAGACGACTTCAGATATCTCAAGATCATAAAAACAGCATTCATGTGAGCCTGCCTGGGTTGCTCCATGAATTGACTTACCCTATTAACCGCAAAGGCTATATCCGGTCGGGTAATAGTGACATACAAGAGCTTTCCCACTAGCTCTCTATATCGTCTCTTGTCTACCTCCTCAGAGTCATCATCATAAAGTTTGACATTAGAATCCATAGGTGTAGCAGCTGGTCTACACCCTGCCATACCTGTCTCAGATAAGAGATCCGTAACATACTTCTTTTGTGTCATTACCATACCTTGCTTGTTCCGTGCAAACTCCAGCCCCAAAAAATAGCGAAGTGTACCCAAATCCTTCATAACAAACTGCTCGCCAAGAAACTTCTTGGCTGCTTGAATGCCCTGCTCATTACTGCCTGTAATAACAATATCATCAACATATACTAAGATGATCACAGTACCTCGTTGATCTCTCTTTACAAAGAGAGTATGATCTGCTGTAGATCTGACGAAGCCCTTCTGTTCAATCAACTCCGAGAGCTTCTGAAACCAAGCCCGTGGACTCTGCTTCAGGCCATATATGGCCTTATGGAGACGACACACCATACTAGACTCCCCCTCAGCCGCAAACCCTGGCGGCTGCTGCATATAGACCTCTTCCTGCAAGTCACCATACAAGAAGGCGTTCGTGACATCAAGCTGAAATAAGGGCCAGTCTCGGACAACAGCAACTGCAATGAGAATCCGTAAGGTAGTATGACGGGCTACTGGAGAAAACGTCTCCTGATAGTCCACCCCATATGTTTGGGTGAACCCACGAGCAACCAATCTGGCTTTGTATCTATCAACCGTACCATCTGCCCGATGCTTAACAGTAAAAACCCATTTGCTTCCAACAATGGACGCACCTGGTGGAGGATGCACAACACTCCACGTACCACGTGACTGTAATGTCGCTATTTCCTCTTCCATAGCTAAACACCACGGGCTGCTCTGTAGGACCTCCTGATAAGACCGTGGAATGTGTACTGCCGATAACCCAACAACAAAGTTGCGAAAGTCTGGGGACAAACGCTCCAATGACACCTGAGAGCAAAAATCCATCCCATATTTGGGATTCACCGTCCGAGCACGCTTCTGCCGTCTATGAGCAATAGGGATATGTAAGTCATCGATAGAAGGAATAACAATATCATCAATAGCCTGTACATCAGTACCCTGTACATCCATCTGCACATTCAAATCACCTGTGCCATCAGTAGAACTCAAATGATCAGTACATACCTCGGGTGTGCTGGATGATGGAGGAGGCACATGAGCAGAGGGCCGTCGCTGATAGACCTGAGGATAATGAACAGTAGCTGGTGGTGGTGGTGTAGGTTGTTGTGGTGGTGGAGTAGGCTATGGTGGTAGATGAGAGCATGGAACAGATGGAGGTGGAGGCGGCACATAGATGTCGTCTCCTTCCTCTGAGTGAGTGAGTCTGTCACCTGTAGGAGAAAAATACATAATGGACTCAAAGAAGGTGACATCTGCACTGACGTAGTACCTTCGTTTAACAGGATCAAAACACCGATATCCCTTCTGAGTTTTGGAATAACCCACAAACACACATTTGACAGCTCTGGGAGAGAGCTTGTCAAGACCAGGAGAAAAACAATGAACAAATGCAACAGACCCAAAAACACGTGGTGTTAGGGAGAAAAGATCCTTCTCGGGAAACGCAGTCAAGAACGGAATCTTCTCCCCTAACACTGTCGAAGGCATACGGTTAAGAAGATAACAGGCAGTTAGAACCGCATCCCCCCAATAGGAGTGAGGGGCACGACTCTGAATCAAAAGGGTTCTGGTCATATCCAACAAATGACGATGCTTTCGTTCAGCCACCCCATTCTGTTGGGAGGTATAGGCACACGACGTCTGATGCACAATCCCATGAGACATAAGAAATTTGGAAAGTTGGATACTACACAATTCTAGAGCATTGTCAGACCGTATGTACTTCACTTTAGCAGAGAAAATATTTTTTATTTCAATAATAAAGGTTTGAATAATATGACCAGCATCAGATTTATTTTTAAGAAGAAAGACCCAAGATAGTCTAGAGAAATCATCGACTGCAACAAGATAAAACTTGTGCCCTTGAAGATCAGGGACACGACTGAGACCCCAAATATCAAAGTGAAGTAACTCAAACAGACCATGACGACTCGGACCTGGATGACTCTGGAACGACGACCGGTGATGTTTCCCAAGCTGGCATGCCTTGCATTGAAAAGTAGACCTGGGAGAAATCTGGGGAAGGATATGGACCATCTTTTGCAGCGGAAGATGACCAAAGCGAAGATGCCATGTGTAAGGTGAGACAGATCCAGCACGAACAGAAGAGACACCGGCGTAAGGAGACTGTACCAGTCTATAGAGACCCCCTTGCTCACGGCCAGTTCCAATCACTCTGCCCGTTAGGATGTCCTGAAACACAAGAGCAGATGGGTCAAATATGGCACGACAATGTAAATCTTTAGTGATTTGACTAATCGACAATAAATTCATTGAAAAATCCGGAGCATAAAGAACATTCTGAAGCCGTATCACAGGGGTCAACTGCACCTCCCCCTGACCAGTGATGGGAGAGTGTGTCCCATCAGCTATCACCACAGATCGTCCAGTCTGAGTAGGATTAAAAACATCCAATTGCTTTTTATCCCCACATAAATGATGAGATGCTCCTGAATCCATGATCCATTCTGATAGATCTGAGCTGTAACAACTAGTGAGAGCATATGTTATACCTGACATGGATGCTGATGCAGAACCTGCTATCTCTGAAGATCTTGATGTACTAGCTTGCCCTTGATCTGGTATGATCGCTCTAAGTCTCGCCACAAACTCCTCGAATCTCTGATCTGGTAGATGAGAAAGACCCCCATCCTGCTGTGTCTGCTCTGCCACACGTGCTGTAGTAGGAGGAAACCCATGCTTAGAATAGCATGTTTCCTCAGTGTGACCAGGCCTGCGACAATAAGTGCACGACTGTCGAGGAGGTCTGTACACTCCTCCTCTTCCACGACCACCTCTTCCTCGAAACTGTGAAGATCCTCCTCTGCCACGAGATGCTGCCATGGCCGATGACATCTGAGATCCACCCTGAGATATGGAGAGTCTACTCAACCTGCGATAGGCCTCTTCCATAGGAGGGATGGTAGCATCGGTAAGAATCTGTGCTCTTGCGGCGTCATATTCCTGATCAAGGGAGGCGAGAAACACCCCTGTCATCACTGAGTCCCTGTAGGCCTTCAACTGCTCCGGTGTGGCTGTCAATGGGATGTACCCGTGAAGCTTCTCAAACATACCCCTTAGAGAGGTATACAGGGTATGAAGAGGACGGCCGTTTTGTTTCACCGTAAAGATGTCGTGCTGAAGTTGTAAGATCTTGGACTCGTTCTTCGTTGGAGAATATGTAGCAGCGAGTATGTCCCACATAGCCTTCGCAGCGGGTTGACTCAGAATGTCGTTGGCTATCTCCATGGATACGGTACCTGATAGCCATACACGTGCGTATGCATCATCAGCTTCCCATGAGGCGTTAACCCCAGTCTTGTTAACAGGTTCCTCTTGTGTGAGGATATGCTTCTTGCCATTGCATTGCATAAGACTCATGAACTGCATGGCCCACAGTTCATAGTTCGTACCATCCATCTTTACAACGGGTGCTGGACCTTTGAAGGCACCCAGAGATGAAAAATCTACCTTGTTGTCTGACATGACGACAACAATAACCTGTAACTGGGGTTACACAATCAGAAGACACTGTCTACTTGTACATAGACTCAAAGCGATCACGCGCACACAACATGTGCATTCAAGGAAGCACGGTTAGGTAATATAGTGCACACGCACATGAGGACTTGCACAAGACTTGCATAGCACGACTAGGGCATATAGTTTGCACAGCACGGCTAGGGCACAGAACTTGCACGCTGCACAGGCGTTGCACAGGGATAGCGATGACGACTAGCGTTGCACAGGGCTAGGGCACAGAACTTGCGTCGCGCTACAGGATGGCAAGATCTTGGCGATGCTCCGAGATGGGCGCAGATGCTCGATGGGCGCAGATGCTCAGAGAGCGCAGGCGATGGGCGCAGAGACGAGGGCGCCTTTGGCTGGAAATGGCGAGATGGGCGCAGAGGTGAGGGCGCCTTTGGCTGGAAATGGCGAGATGGGCGCAGATGGGCAAAGAGCGTGGCGACGTGCGTTGGGGCGATGCACGGTGGACTGCGATCGGCTACGAGTTTGCGAGCGTGGTGCGAGGCGACGCACGCTGGAGCGCCGTCGTGCGGAGATGGCGGGGACGAGGCAGGGCTCGCGAGAGCGCGGCGATGCCGCTGATCAGAGGGCGCCTTTGGCTCACAGGAACTCGATGGTGGTGGTGGCGATGGCGCACAGGAGGGTGGCGCCAATCTCGAGATAGAGGGAGAGAGAGAAGGGCGGCGGGTGGGGTAGGGTTAGGGTTCAAGAACTCCGGCCTAGGGCCGTTGCTCTGATACCATGTTGAAGGGAACGAATAATATGCATTACCATTAACCCTAGAGCTCTCTTATATAGGAGAAAAGCTCTATGGGTAATTTACATAAAGAGGACAAACAAATACTACAAAATAATGTTACTCTAACAGAAGCTTTCAGATAATTTCATGTTTCCTACATCCATTATGAAGAAGTTTCCCAATGAGACAGATCTTTTTTGAGAGAAAAATGGATGAATCCCTTGAAAGGTCCGTCCAAAATGTTCTAAGAACACATGACGGGGAAAATCTCCTCAGATTACTTGATAAAGGTTACTGTTTCGAATCACGGAGGCGTGCAAAAACACGGAAAATCACACAAGCATGAAGACGCGAATTTACAAGGTTCACCTTAAACTGGGTTACATCCTTGGGCATCGGTGGTCAGTTTTCTCTATGTGGAGAAGAAGAAATTACAGAGGATACAGAGAGCCCTAACCTTATAGAGGTTCTGTAATCGTCGCTGACACCTGATAGCATTCGGAGACGGTCGTAAACCGTCTCCAACATTTTCCAGCGGGAATGGTTTGTCACCGTCACCTCTACGATAGCTTAATAGGGACATTCGTTGACCGTCTCATCTACTATGCACAGTAGGAACGGTCTAGGCCCGTCCCCACCGTATATGAATAGGGGAAACAACATTTTTGTGTCCTCTTTGGTTAAATAAGATGCAAGCATCGGGGACGCTTCCACAATCATCCCTAGTGATCGAAGGGGACGGCTTTATTAGCATATGGGGTAGGCGGTGACCATCGCAAAAGGCGTATCTACTTGTAGTGCAAGCCACCAAAATATCACGATATTTCATCATGATCTTTTTTTATATAGATTCCAATATCCGCCACATTCTATAGGGCTTATCAAGTTTTTAAAGTTTAATTAAGGATATGAATATTTTTACCAATACATAAATTAGTCTCTCTTTTTTTATTGGTACCAGACTTTGAATACACATGGACACCTTAAAGGAAACTTGGATTTTCTAAATTACTAACGTAAACATTGTTAAATTGGGACATGCATGCACAAAGATTGATGTTTAGTTTAGAGATACCTAATTTACTATGCAAATTATGCGGATGTTTGTTTAAGTACACACACATATACAAACACACATACACATACATACATACATATATACATACATACATACATGTATATATATGTATGTATATGTACATGCACATGTACACATACACACACACACTAATGTAGTTACTTATATATATGTACCTAAAATAGTATAAACTATAAACTTTCAGAGGTATACATGCAATTATAAGATTTAAAAGAGCATTTACATAATCACATAAGTTTTAGGGATAAAAAAACTACGTCGACGGAGAGGATTGTGGTTGTCAAATTCGAAGAGGGCATTGACAATGGGAATCCCGGTAAGAAGATTGTGACACTATATAACTCTATCTTGATGTGCATGCGATCTTAATATTTATTACTAAATTTATAGCTTTGGAAAGTATTGAACTATGGAAAAAGAACAAAACATTTATAAATAAGAAAATAAATACAACAACGCGTCTGGGTGGTGTAGTTGGTTATCACGTTAGTCTCACACACTAGAGGTCCCCGGTTCGAGCCCGGGCTCAGACAATTTTTGATGATTTTGATACTGTTTCTACGAGCAGAGATGCAATGTGAGAAGATAATGTTGATTGATTGTTTGTTTGTACGATCCTTTGCACTTACAGCAACAAATCCCTATTAAGAAGAACTTACTACACTCCTCGAGAGAGAATGTATGCAAATGGATGGATATAGGTAGACACGGATTTGGAATCGGATAATCATGATTCGGGTACGAATATTTAAAAACGGATACGGATTATCCTATAAATATTAAGTGTTTCCTCATACTTTAAATTTGAAACGATGTCTTTACGAACTTCTAATTGATGGACGACTAATCTTAAATTTAATAAACTTACAATGTAACATAATAAATAAGAAAATAAATTAAAATATTGAATGAAATAAATTAAATAACATATAATAAAATTGTACGACGGCGTACCTCTGTCTTCCTTCATTTGAAATGTTTTCAAAATATAGGTAATATCGTAACATTGTAACCAACTAATATGATAAATGTGATATTATATATTTCGTGAAACAACATTATGGTAATTATAAAAGTTTAATACTTTTTTCGATATTTCATGATGAAGTACAATTTCGTGTCTGTGTTACATTGAGGCATGCAAAACATTTGTGAAGTTGAAATATTGCATATCTTGTTGACCCAAAATATAAGCAAACAAACTATAATCTAAAGTTTTTTTTCACGAGTAGATAGTCTAACAATAAAGTTCCATAAAAGAAAAAAGATGATTTAAAGTAGCTCCACAATAGTTCAAAAATCAAATTCTACAAATTCAAAATAAACCGGATAATATTCAACTCAAAATAAACTGAATAAGATGTACATGCCATAAGTGACTCGGTAATACAGATATTCATATCTGTATCCGCGAAAAATGTATACATCTATATCCGTATCCATATCCGAAAAAATCTACAATGGTATCCGTATCTGAATCCGTATCTGCAAAAAAATTAAAACTAGTATCTGTATCCTATCCGCTAAGGTGGATACGGTAGCGGATGGATATGGATATATCCCCATCTGATTGCAGTTCTAACCAAAGGAATCAAGCAGTTCTAACCAAAGTTTCAAAAATCGATTTGAACCGACTAGTTCAATCGATTAAATCAAGAACATAAGAGAGGGTGGTAGAACCAATCTGCTCTTACCTGAAAAAAGGAAGCCAGACAAAATCCATAAAAATCTAGTTGAACTGCTTGAGCCGATTGAAGCTTGCATCAAACTATCAAGCCTCGACCATTCATTTTCTGTCAAAAATAATTTCTGGCTATTAAATAACGTAGAAATTCTTAAGCTACTCATACTCTAGTTCAATCCATGGTGCTCCTTTGACTCGCCTCCTTCCTTATTTAGAAAATTTCATTGCTAATCCCCTTTCACCAGCAACGAATGATGCTCTTTCAACAGAGACATCAACAAGAAGTTATCGTCTTTAAACTGCGAGAAGCATCAAGTTAGCAACATATGTCGCTAATTATTGTTTTAATAATTACTAGGATGCATACCCGCGCTTCGCGGCGGGGACAATTATGAGAAAGGTAATATCATGAATTCATTAAAGAATTAAAATGAAGCTGAAATGTAAATTAATTACATACATGGATATATAATATACATCTGATATGCTATAATAATAATATTTATATGAGATTAATTATGTGATAAATAATATGGATATGAAGCAATTATACATTATACATTTAATAAATGGTATGAATATATGATTATTAATATTTTTATTATATATGAAGAGAGAGGAGAGAATGGATAGAAAATATAAAGTGCCGTAATTTAAGGGGGAGAGAGAGGGGACATGCGAGAATGGAATTGGGGAGAGAGGGAGGGACCACGTGGGAATTGGGGAGAGAAGAGGAGGGGACCAGTTGTAACTGATGACTGAATAATATGGTCATATGTAAAAAGTACTTGCAATCATATAATAATTTAAATAAGCTATAGAAAGAGATTGTAATCATGTTGTAAGATCATAAATATTATCATTATAGGCATTTACATTTAACTTAATGCATATAAAATTTTAGGAATAAAATTTATCAATTACATTAATTGGCTAAGAAGATATATAATATAAAGCTGGAGAAATATTAAGCACTTTACAAATCTATTTATATTTGCAAGTTATTTATTTTTAAATTTAAATTTAAGTTTCTGTATATTGATATAAATTTTAGTTTATGATTTTAAAATATATCGTGTATTTAAAAATCCAGTGACAGACAATATTTTGTATTACATGTAACAAATGATAGTTGTCATTATATATTCAAAATATGAATGAAATAAAAAAGGTTCATAATAGTTTTATTTGGTAGATGTTATTAACGTAAACCCCAACAAATATTATATTAAAAAATTATCTACAACCAAGTATTTTGGTACTATTTCATACTACATATATATAAGTGTATGGCGTAAACTATATTTAAAAAAGTCTATTCTTGACAAAAATATACACAAAATATCAATATAATTTAAACATTATTTTCTAGAAAATGAATTAAATTAGTACAACAAAACTTTTTTTCTTAATCTTTTTTATGCATTGATATATGAAAAAATATTTATAGATAATTTTTAATTTAATAAACGATATTAAAGGAATGGGAAAAAGAATGATATATTAGAGAGGGAGAGAGAGAGAAAGAGGGAAGAGAGGAGAATGAGAGAGAGGAAGAGAGAAAGAAGGAGGGATCGAGACATCTAGTGGAGGGAGACAGAATGGGAGAGAGAGAGAGAGTAAGTGGAGGGAGAGAGAATGGGAGAGGGGGGCGTTTGAGAAGAGAGAGAATGGGAGAGAGGGGGGCGTTTGAGAAGAGAGAGAATGGGAGAGAGGGGGGCCCTTTGAGAAGAGAGAGAATGAGAAGCGGGGAGACCATTTGATAGAGAGAGAAAGGGGCGAGAGTGGGAGAAGATGAAGATAGAACGGTGGGGGTGGGGGAAAAGAAGGGACACGTGGCAATGAAAGGGGAGAAAATCCACTAATAGTGGTAGTATAGATTGTAAAAACTGTTAATTTTGGATATCTCATATATGTATTTATCTTACTTAATCAGACCAATATTACAAAAAGTCATATCTTACTTAATGTAGTTTTTAGGGATTTTTACGCACATAATCTTCGATACTTTTATAATTACACGCTAAGCCCTCCATAGTTCAGAATTACATATACAACTGTAGATAATCACTTCTGTTTATATGTTGGCCCTCTGTTATTTTATTATACTAACTAAACCACTCCTTTGAGTTAATCTAACTGGATTTAATCCAATTGTAGGCAATTAGTCAAAGAAAG
Source organism: Ottelia alismoides (assembly GCA_037367405.1). Classification (NCBI taxonomy): domain Eukaryota; kingdom Viridiplantae; phylum Streptophyta; class Magnoliopsida; order Alismatales; family Hydrocharitaceae; genus Ottelia; species Ottelia alismoides. The sequence goes on along the minus strand of JAZKJV010003555.1, from coordinate 77,521 downwards.
AAAATGATTAAAAATGGTTGTTCTCCCCCTTCGCTCGAACATGATTATGACACGATTTTTTATTTCTTTATGGATCTTTTTTTTGGAAATAAGTGATCATTTGGTTGGACATTTTTTACACTTATTTGGAAGGAGCATGGGCTACCCAGTAGGTTTGTGAGTACCCGATCTGTTAACATTGGACTTGGATATTATTTTAAACCTTCAATCAGAAAAGACTTGGGCCGAACCCAACCCACAACTAAATGGTCTTGAGCTTGGGTATTAATTATTTTTTTTGCAAGACCGATTCAGCACAATTGGTCATAATTACTTTTATGATTTTGTTGAATACAATAGTATATATAAAATTATACATGATTTCAAATTTCATAACTTGGAGTGTAATATTATACATACATACATATATATATATATATATAAATATATATATATCATATATTCAAGTGTTCAGACAATGATAATGATAATAATAATAGCATCACCAAAATTCTAATTTTATATGTATTGATTAGATTTCTATTTTAAGGTAATATATTGATTGATAAATTTGTGGTAGATAATTGGCAATATCATAGATGCAGAGCCACTTGTGGGCCGTAGTAGAGGTGTTTGTCGGATGAAAACCCGCTCAACTTGTATTTGACCAGATCCAAACCATGACATTGGATCAACGGATCGACTAGTTCCAATAAATGGTTATCCACTAGGTTGGATACACATTTTGTGAAATGGATATCAGATCACACACGCATATTCATGGATCCAAAACAATTAGATACATATCAAACAAAATTTGTTGAAGTTAATATTTCAAAATACAGATTTGTATTAAAAATGGAAATGATGAAGAAATGCCAAAAAAATAGAAAATTATCTATTATGTTTGAAAATTAAAGGGATTTTTACCCGACAGACCTTATAATCTTTGCCAATTATCTCTACGACCTTTGAAACAACGTAATTCCTCCATGGATCCCATAAACTTGCTAACTTTTACCCTATAAACTCCATGGTTAACCCCCATCCATTTATCCGTTGAAACTAACGAGATTCCATTACATTCTTTTATATTATACCTATTTTATTTATCAAATTTACATAAATTACTACTCCCTTTCACCCTCCTTCCCCCCAACACCCAGCACCCACCACCTCCACCGCCCGCGTCCTCCTCCTCCCCTGCCTCCACCCTCTACCTCCTCATTCCTGACCTCCGGCCTCGCCCTTCGCCCACGCATCGGCCAGCCTCAGCAGCGCAGCACCCTGCCAGATCCACTGCTCCCTCCAAATTGCATATCCAGGACTCGCACGCCCCCCACCCCAGCCACCCAGATCGAAAGCCCCCCCCCCCCCCCGCCCAGATCGACCCCTCCGCCTCCCCCGCCAGATCGAAGATCGCCCCCCGATCAAAGCCCTCCCCCTCCTGCAGGCCTAATCGAAAGCCCCCCCGCCCTCGAACTGCTCCCAGTACGAAGAACCTTTTCCCCTCCAGCCTAGGTCGCCTCCTCCCTCGACCCCTGCGAACCTCCTCCCCTCCATGCACCTTCTCCATCTCCTCCCCTCCACGCACCTCCTCTCGACACCCCCCCGGCGTCGCCGCCCCGATCGAACTGCTCCCAGTACGAAGAACCTTTTCCCCTCCAGCCTAGGTCGCCTCCTCCCTCGACCCCTACGAACCTCCTCCCCTCCATGCACCTCCTCCATCTCCTCCCCTCCATGCACCTCCTCCCGACACCCCCCCAGCATCGCCACCCCGATCGAACTGCTCCCAGGCCAAGAACCTCCTCCCCTCCAGCCCAGGACGCCTCTTCCCTCGACCCCCGCGAACCTCCTCCACTCCACGCACCTCCTCCAGTCCAGGCCACGAATCTTCTCCCCTCCATGCACCTCCTCCAAACATTGGATACTCCCTCATCTTCTTCTGCTCCACCGCCAACACCGGACGTACCGCAACGCCTACGATTCTTCTTATTCTTGTGAGCCCCTGCCCTCCCTCGTGCTTCGATTCCTCCGCTCATGTTAAAGTCCCCTCGACGTTGTGGTTCTGTTGTCAGTAGATTGGAGAAGGGAAGTGAAGATGAAGAAGAGGATAGAAGAAGGAACGAGGAAGAGAAAAGAATTCCAACCGTTGGATTTTATATGATTTGATTAACTCAGTTTTAACCCACCCAAGTTAGCCCAAGATGTCTCAATTTAACGGTAGGGTTTGTGGGGTAAGACGGAACAAGTTTATGGGGTCCAGGGAGGAATTACGTTGTTTCAAAGGTCGTAGAGGTAATTGGCAAAGATTATAGAGCCTGCCGGTTAAAAATCTCAAAATTTAAATATCCGGAGTCTTTTTACCTCGATCTTCCTATCAAATTTAACCAATATTAGTGCATGATTTTTGAATACGTAGGATCAATGCTTGTCGAGGGACCCGAGACAAATGTATTGATCCATTCCTATCGAAGAATATGATGACAGCTGAAAGTGGATTGATTAGCAAATTTAATTAATTAAATAAAAATAGAAAGTATTGTGGCTACGAATCCATGATATTATCAATTATCCACTATAAAATATGTCAGTCCATGTATTGTCTTGAAATAGAAATCTAATCATGACAATACATGTGAACAATAATATTCATATATGTTACATTGTCAATACATATAAAATTGGAATTTGAGTATGTTGCTATTATTACTCAGACATGACTACATGATATATATATATATACAGTATTACATTCCAAATTTCGAAATTTGATATTATATATACTTTATATACGCTATTACATTTCAAAAAAAATCATGAAGGCTATTCAGACCAATTGAACCGAATTAGGCTAGCAAAATAATAATCAATAACCACGCCTTAGCCCGTTCACCCGCGGGTCGGGCTAGGCCTAGATCTTTTCACGCTGAAGTTCTAAAGTAATATCCAAGCCCAATCTTAACAAAGTAGGGTATCCACAAGTCCATCGGATACATGCCATTGCATGGGCTTAATAGTACCACATACTTATGTTTGGAATTTAGGTGGCGTAAGTATGACCTGATTGGATTCTTAATGATGATTATGTTGTATATTGCAATAAGAGGAGATCCATGATAAAATCGGTGTTCATTGTTGGAAGATGTGGAATCAGTTAGTTAGTTGATTACTTTGCAACACAAGATTGTTTGCAAAGCTAAGTAGGAGGCAGTTGACTATGATAATTCACCATGACTGTCAAAGTGTTGTTCATTTGATAACAGAGAAATTTGATTATGTATAAGAAGAGTGATCGTATATAGTACTTGCCATAGGGAGCTGGGAGCCTACGCTAAGGATGTAGGTAATTGCGTACACCCGACTTTTTTTTCATTACTTTTGAGTTTTTTTGAAGGAAACCTTTAGGAGATTTGCTTAATATATTGATGAGAATATGTGTTTCAAGTTTCATGTAAAACAACCATTCCTAACACGTTCATCTAGAAGGGGTCAATTTCAACAATTTTGATGTCGTTAAAGTGTAATAGTCTTAATGGAGATGATAGAAGCTCCTAATTATGTTGAATTTGGAATGACGGTATGGTGATATATGATGATCTAATTACAAAGAAGTTTTATTTTCAAAAAATCAAAAAGTAATTACCTACACCTCGGGTGTAGGCTCCCTTTTCTCCCTGCTTTATACCAATTAGTCAACAAAATAAACAATCTCTCTTCTGTTTAGCTAGGCAAGTCTTGGGTCAAACTTAAGAGGCGAGCATCCCTAGAGTTAGGTGACCTAAATGTGTGTCGAAGACGTAATCACAAATTCAATTGTGTGTACAAACATGTTAAGTATATATCAATGTGTGTTCCTCGTTCTTTTATTATGCCTGTGTGGTATTAACTATATTTATTTTTTTAAATATTTTTTAATAATTAATAATTTTTTATTAATATAAGGCAATAAATAAAGGAAAACTAAATGAAGTGATTTATTGAATAATTACATAAAGGATTTAATTATTATGCATGAGATATTTTATTTTGATTTTAAATTTCGAAAATTTTAAACCTATTTTCACTAATAAAAAGAAAAAGGAAAAGAAATGTTTTTAGAAACATGCATAAAAAGTAAAAAATAAGGGATTTACAAGATACTATAGGTGATAAAAGTATACATAAAATATTTGTATGTTTTATAATATTTTTATACTTTTTTGTATGTCTTATAATAATTTTATAATTTTTAGTGACTTTTAAAAATCTCGCCCTCGCGACTGCGACCCCATTATTCTTCTCTTGATTGTGGTTCTCTAAGATGCTTTCGAAGACAATCTCGTGGGTGTGCAGGGACAACGATTGTGTGTCGTCATCTCTCGAGAGGGATCATCAATACCCGTCGCACTGGTATTGTTGGGGTGATATCATCTCTAAGGACATTTCATTACATGAATGCTTCGGTGATCTCTAATCTAATCTATTTATTGTTTTGTTTACCGCAATGTATTTATTGCTTTATCTTTCATGGATCCCGCTGTAACACCCCCAACTCCCGAGGTGTGGGAATAGAGTGCAATATCGGTATTGCACGCCCGTGTGGTTCGGTGGCCACACTATGAAGTTCTGGAGGACTTCACCTTAGCTTGCGGATGGCTAAGGATGGGGTTTACCGCACGAAGGTCGAAGACTGCGGGTTCCCCTTGACACGGTACAAGTGTTCGGCAGCACTTGTTGAGCTTGAGCTGCAACATCCTACGTAGGAGCGTGGGGCCCATTGATGATGTGGCATGATGACATGGCGTGCTAATGAGGCAGACGACATGGCATGCTGACGGAGCGGGTGACATGGCGTCGGTTGTAATAGATGAAGGGATGCGAGATGAAGAGGCATGTGCACGAAGAGTCACCTCGGAAGACGAAAGATTTCCGTTGAAGACTAAGAGCCATTCTATTCATTGTACATGTAATATTGGTGTCCCTTCGTATACCCCTGGCTTGCCTATATAAGGAGGGGTAGAGCTCATTTGTAGATAACACACTCAGAGTGAGTCTCTTGCAATACAAAAGAGTTTTATGCCAACAGCTCTTGTGTCCTAGTGCTAGTGCTTGTGTTCGAGTATTCTAGCGGCGTGGTTACTTGTCGTGCTGGTGTACGTCTACACGCATCGGGGAAGGCTGGTTAGCTTGCGAGAAGCTAACGCCGCACAGGTTACTCTCAAAAATTAGAGTTTGAGGTTTACCCCTGTGACACACGTCATAATATTTTATTCTACATAATAAATCAGGTCCTTTATACATTTTGTAATCGGATTATGAATCGAAAACACATGATTGTTCTCTTGTTAATCTGTAATGCATTTATATTGATTCATATGGATCCAAAAAATTATTGTTTATACATATCTCAATGATCATGTTAACAACACCTTTTCCTTTAAAAGAACTTAAGATCGTAGGTTATTTAAACGTAACATAGGCTCATACTAACACAAGTTTCCGTGGCGAGGGAACTTCATCTCAAATAAGCAATCTCGAGATAACGTGACACATCGTGATTACATCATTCATTACGTGTGCATATTTCCTTATATCTCAAAACCTTTTCATCTATTCATTAAACTCCTTTAAATGTCACCTTAGAAAAGTGGTGTGTGCATTGCTACCTTTCTCCTCCAACCAATATGTGTATTTTCAGATATATGACAAATATGGGTCAATGCCACAGAGTGACGTTTCTCTATGTCTTCAAAAGATATGGGTTTTGTATTTGATGCAAAGAGGTAACGGATGTAATAGAATATGCCAACAAAAGGAGGACGACAATCTCCATGGAGTTTTGCTTTTGGTTGCAACTGCTTTTGCCCTTTTCAACTATATTCCTTTCTAATATTAACTTCTCATCTCATTCTCATTTCACCTAGGGCTTCCAAAATTCTATAATTACAGTTATACCCTTATCTTCTTTGCGATAACATATGTGCCCATACATTCTTACAAAATCCACAACATTACCCTTCCATCAAAGAAAAATAGGGCATAAGTGTACTATCAAAAGAGCGGCGCTGTGAATTTTGTAAGAATATAACGACACACGTGTTATTGTAAAAACAGATAATAAAGTAACTGTAATTATGGAATATCGGAGGGCCATACGTGTAAAAAATCATTTCGTGTTATGTCCTCACTAAACCTGAACGGTTTTCGAATTTTGTAAGAGTTGTCGTAAAGGAGTGATTGGGGAAGAGGTCGGAGGAGAAGGATGACCAACAAAATATATCTCTATCACATTTAGCAGTTTGATCATTCTTTCTAATTTTTTTAATTGTAGATGTTAACAACAAAGAAACACCAAGTAATTATAGATGTTGTATATGGATCATCGTGTAATTATGAAATATGTTAAGATACAAATGTTATTGGCAGAGTTAAGAAGAAAGAGATAAGTGAAAAAAAAGAATACCTCCAATATGATGTGTTGTAAATAATCTGTTCAATACATATCTACACATCATACTTAATTATATGAATAAAGATATGAAATGAACCTTAATTGGTAGAAGTAGTAGAAGAAGAAGGTTTTAATTATTTATGGCAATTGTCATTGTCCTTCACCAAATGGTGAGTGATAAGCACTTCATCTCTATCTTCATTTGTTCACAAACAGAGAAAAATGTATTAAGAAGCAAACCTAACTTCGATAACCAAAAAGAGATGAAATCCCCAAATAAGATATAGAGATATGTGTCCTTTTCTACCATCCTTTTTCTTAGATTACATACATATGTCCCAAACACAATTTCCTCCCAAAACATTGCAATCAAATACCTAATCCTTTGACATAGTAAGGTACTTCCTCACATTCCTTCCTTCTTTGTTGTTGATCTGTTTTTCCTTTTATAAATATTAATGAAAATAAAATTTACGAAATACTGACCCTAGATCTTCTTGCAAGAAGAGTCAGATATCAACACAGATTGAACGACGAATCAGTTCATCTTCGACCCCATTTCTTTTTCATCGATTATTTCCTTTCTCTCTCTCCCCCCCTCAAGTAGTAGTTTCTTGTGCTTGATTGCATCTTTTTCGATCTCTGATCAAATTTCAGACTTAAGACTTTATCAGTTATAAAATTCGAACAACAATATGGACCTTGACATATATATATGAAGGTTGTGCTAATATATACTTAAAAATAGAATAAATACGGATGCGTATTTTTAGATGATTAAATATCCCAATTTTGTTGGTTGAGTATATGCGTTTATATGTATAATATATTTGTGATGCTCAATCATCCAATCCTTTGCACTGAGTGACTAGTATACATACATACATACATACATACATACATACATAAATACATACATATATACGTACGTACGTACGTACGTACGTACGTACGTACATACATACATACATACATACATACATGTGTGTGTACATTTGTGTGTCAAGCAATATGCAATGAAAATTTTCAAACTACATGGAGACCTCATGACTTTCATCAATTTTATATCGATTGTTTTTTTTCATGGAGGAAAGTGTGGATTGAGGTTATTGGGGAATTTGTGCTTCGCCTTTTGCCTTCGAGAATTTTATACATGTACAAGATCATTAATGCGTCGCTTTTGAAGAGGTATCATTATGTCCACTGAAAAAGAAATCATGGTCGATGATTTCATTTGTTTTATGATGTTATGAAGATGGAGCTTCTCCTTATTTAGTTTTTATGGATTTTTTATTGATGGATCTTTAATCCTCATTATGTTATCTTGCATGTTAGGCGTAATTCTATTGATGCCAGATTGTAATAATTAAAGATGCTATATATTTAATTTTCTTTAATTGTTTCTAATTAAGTAAATGTGTATAAACTTTAAGAAATTAAAATCTTAATATAATTTGTTATCTGAGGTATTGAATTGAGATTTGAGATTTTTTATATGCTTTAAGTTTTGGTATCATGCTCTTAAAACCCCTCAATAGCCCTCTTTCTCTTTCCCATCTTCATTGGATTTCCAAACCACACCTCCCTATATATTTATCAAACTTCTTTTGTCATTTCCCTCTATCGACCATTCTAAAGTATAGAATTTATTTTAATGTGTTTAAGATACACGAGTATATGAATATTACAAAATATCAATAAAAAACTTGATTGAAAATTTTGATCTTGCAAATTATATATATATATATATATTCAAGTATATCAATACAAATTTGTTGCATACTTGTTTACGAAATTCATTTAGAAAACTAAAGTGCTCTGATGGCGTCACCAATCCATCTAATTTTCTCTTCAATAAGAACACAACATGGTGTTCATGACCTACAATAAACAAGGTAATATGTAAGTACTTATGCTTTTATCTAACTATATTCACCGAAGATTATAAGAGAATCCTAACTTTTTGATCATGTTAAAACTTGCTATAAGAAGTTTGTTTAGAACATGTTAAGTTCTCGCATAAAAAGATGATCATTGTATTATGCTCCATACCATCGAGAAAGAGAGGATGTGCACCTAAGGATAAAGACGTAATACTTTGAAGACCAAGACATTAAGCGTAATTGACCTTTCGACTACATCATCTGTACCATGTTGAAATGTATTCAGAAAAGAAATTTTTGCGACCTGCTCTACATGCATCACGTATAAAGATAAAGTACGAGAAGATAATATTGATTTTTATGTTATCATATCCATTGAATTTACAATAAATCCAACTTAAGATACAATGGTTACTAATTGAAAAATAGAATAAAATCAATGTCATTTTGAATTTCTTGATTTTATATTGTTAGAGAGAGAAAGAGAGAGAAGGTATTGTAGAGTAAGTTTCCATATATGAAAGAGCCTTGCAAGGTACTTTAATATGATATGTGAATTCTACTTCTTAGAATTCCAAGTATTTTTTGGAATAGAAAAGATGTTAGCCTTTGCGTACAAGTTGCAAACCAATCAAATACCATCTCTCACCTTTTGCTTTTTCCTTTACCCTCTATAATAGGCAAAATAAATCCCATATCCATGTTTAGGGGAATAAAACTTGGGCAAGATGCAAGCATAGGCCTAGGCCACCCTCAAGAGGAAGATTTCACATTCACATGTCCCCAAGAAAGATCTACTCTGATCAAGTCGTTCGCGATCATTCTTTTAAAATCAAAATGCTATGGTTTTCCAATACGATGGGAGCAAGCTCTTTTGACTTTATTAGCTAGTTCTTCCTTCATAACATTTTTTGTCGAAAGTTTACGCCCGGATGAGTAGTTTTAAGCAAGAGGTGAAGGGAAATGGAGAGAGAGATAGAGAGAGAGAGAGAGAGAGAGAGAGAGAGAGAGAGAGAAGAGACCCTTGACCAACTAGAAAAAAGGAAAAGGAAGATGGGTTGGGTTGAAGAGGACATCCATGATGATAATTTGATAACACTTTGTACACTTGGGTCCACCAACATCAACATCACTATTGTTTATGTCCCAACAACTCCCACTCTAATAATCACTCACCCCTGGCTAGAATCATGACATATTTGTTATTAAATAATATTAGAGTAATATGCAAGTGTACATGCCATACAAATGGAGATTTTTGTTTAATGTATCTTCCAATTGACTTCCCATTATTATAAAAAAAATTCTTAAAAGGGATTGTGTGATGAAGAAGATGCACCAAACCCACATTTTCTTTGTGTGTGTAATTGATTTGTTGAGATGGTTGACCTTCTCAAGTCATCTCTTAAAACTAGCTAGTTCATGAGAAAAACAACAAAGAAGAAGATCGTAGTCGACCATAAGTAAAAAAATTCTTAATCATATGCTTCCCTTTGAGTTGGCTCTTGATCTAGGGTCAAGATTTTATTACTCCTTGATGTGGTGCCGAGCGGTTTCTTTTCTGTTCTATTCAATTAGAGGTTTATGTCATGTATTTTTTTCCTATTTTTAATAACAAAAATCAATGATGTTTGACAATTTAAATGAGAAATAATTAAGGTACTGAATTAAATGGATGTAAGTATCAAATAAATTAAGTTGCTATGCCATTTGAGAGTGAGGGAGTGCCATTTGGGGGTATGGGAGACATGAATCGACCATATGGAATAATATAATGTGCATGTACAATGTTGGTTGGTTATGATACCCTATTCCTAAGATTGAGCAATGGTATTTGTAACATCCTGGACTTAGGTCTGCTGTCCGTTACCGATGAAAACTGTCCTGACAACTTGTTGGGTACGTGCTCAAATGGACCCGTTGATAACCACCAAAAATGCTTAAGCTCAAATTATCAAGTAATAATCCACCACTTATACCCGCTCTCAAACTTTGTGAGTTTTAGATGTGGGACTATCTTTGGGGGTATGGGTTTTACAACCTCCCCCACTTATAGTCGCAACGTCCTCATTGCGGCATGACACATCTCTTATTCTCAGTGATAGTGGCGGCTGCACGCTCCCAACTTAGGTGCCTTCGGGTTGCCCTTTCTACTATTAGAGGGAACCCGCTCTGATAACATTTGTAACATCCCGGGCTTAGGTCTCCGGTCCGTTATCGAGGAAAACTAGCTCTGACAACTTGCTGGGTACGAGCCCAATTGGACCCATTGACAACCATCCAAAATGCTTAAGCCTAAGTTGTCAAATAATAATCCACACCACTTATAACCCGTTCTCACACTTTGTGAGTTTTAGATGGGACTATCTTTGGAGGTATGGATTTTATAATATTAAAAATGTAATTTTTCACATTATGTTTAGGATTTCAACACAAAAGTAATAACATTACATAGCTAATCGGACAAACTTTTAGAAGGAGAATGCTTAAGAAATGCCTATTACGGGTAAAATAATTGAAGAATTCCTGATAAAAAATTGTAGTTTTTTAGATCTGAACTTCGATATTGCAACATTTTGTCGACAATATTATATTTTGTGATTTTCTAGTCTTTGGAGGTTTTTCTAGTAACATGTATATTGTTAATTTTTTTATAATTACACTTGTGCCCAGACAATTTTCCAAACTCTATAGTATTTCGTTTCCGTTAATATGAGATTGGAGGATAATTGTAATAATAAAAGAACATTATTAAATAAATTATAAGAATATAAATGTATAAGTGTAATTAAATACAAATCTTTAAGACATAATTATTACTGAAAAATTCAAAAGGCACAAGTATTAAAGTTCTTATATTTTTGTCATGTTAATGAAAAGTGAACAATGTTTTCCAAAATTTTAATCTGTGATAATTATTTAATTATATATTATTTATCAATATCACATCTATTAAGGTTGATTTTATTCTTTTAGTAAAAAAGAGGAGACTATCTTTTTGCAAAATCGAAAATTCAAACCTCGATGTGTTATTTTTTATTAGGGGTCTTTCAGATATTTTGTGACATCTCAAATGGTAACAATGGCAAATCCTTTGGTCAATTTAGATATTAATTAATATTTAACCTGAACTAATCAAAGAAAAAATATTTACAATTACAATTGACGTAGCTATCATTACACGATTTAGACCGGTGATTGGGCCAATATTAGGAAAGAAAATTCTCCAAATATTAACTAAAATGATTCCGAGCTATTTAAGGTAGAATTGATTTCCTCGTTCTCCTCTCGATAAAAAACCATTTTTTCAATTGCATATATAATTTGACTAAATTACACAAAAGTCCTTGACCTATACACCTGATTTTAAAATCGCACATGAACTTTAAAATGTAACAATGTGGTATCCGATCTTTACAATTTATCTCAATATAGTTCATAGTTATTGAAATTTAGTTGATCATTTGATCTTTCTAACCCTAAATCTCAATAACCAAGATCACATTGACAAATCTTAAAGATCGTGTAGCACACTGATCCCTTTTAAAATTCATATATGACATTGAAATATGGTGTATGGTGGAAGAACTTTTGTGTATAATATACGCTCCACACGTGTCAACACGGATTGCCATGTCAAAGTAAGTCGATTTAGATTTATAGTTTCACTAATCACAACTAATAAGCCCTTATTTTTTTTTATATACATATAAATTTTGAAGCTTAATGTTTTGGACGGAGAGTAAATGGTTTAATGAAATTTAGTTCCTTAACCTCGTTGCATTGCCTTATTATTCTTATTTTATTGATGAAGAACCCAACTGTGGATAACGATATCCCTCAATGGCTGACATTCAAAGAGTATGCAAATGTTTGACCCATAATTTTATTTTCCCAACAACATGCGAAAGATCCTTAATCTTAAAATAAAGCTGTCATTAGGTAAAACAAAATTATAACTGAATGATTGTAGCAAAAATATAATGTGTAACGTTCTGGGCTTAGATCTTCGATCCGTTATTGAGGAAAACTGACCTTGACAATTTATTGGGTACGAGTCCAGATAAGACCCGTTGACAATAACTCAAAATGCTTAAGCTCAAGTTGTCAAGTATTAATCCCCATCACTTATAAACCACACTCACATTTCACGAGTTTTAAGTGTGGCACTATCTTTGATGGTATGAGTATTACATAACGTCCACCCGTGTTACATAGGAAAATAGTACGCGGTAGAAAACTAACATGATCAACTCTCTACACTGTCATAAATTGACCTAAGATAATGAATAATTTAACATTTATTGTCATATCTTTCGTAATTAGATATTTAGTAATGAATCATATTTCTTACTTGTTTCTTTAAATTTGCAATTGTTAATGTATCAGTTCATATATTCCTTGCAATAAATGGTATAACTATGGTATTTCATGAACTTTTCAGCCTAATCGTTGCTAAATTTAGCGGATACAAATCTAATGAATAATCCAACATATAAATTATTGTTAGATGAGCATCTAACAAAGAATGTGACATTTATTGCTAAATACAACAACACAATCTAATTTTGAAACGAATAATATTCGTAGTTGTATAATTAACCTTAGACTATATGGCAACAAAAAAAAACTATTCGTTACGCCATAGGTCAATTTTCTTGTAATATAAGAATATATTAGTGGAAATAAACAATTGCCATAAATAGATGGAGCATATCCTCTATTGTAATTCAAACTACAACATGGATTATTGTGCTCCTTTTTTAGGAATCTTTCTTAAAAAATCCAACCATATGGATTGAATCTCTAAATATTGTTCAACATTCCTATCAATTTTTGCTTTAAAATCCGACATTTCTCTCTATTTTATCTTAATGGTCAAAAGTCTAAAATTTATTTAAATGGATTTTAAATTCATTAAATGTTGCCTTTTCCTTTGACCTTTTAGATAAAATAGTTAGAAATGCTCTACTTGGGTGACATTTGATAGGTATGTAGAATAATATTCATAGATTCAATTCAATTAGTTGGATTTTTTTAGTACAACAATTTTATGCAGTTTGGAGAACTGAACCAAATTTATGATGGGTAGGTAAAACAACTGTTGTATCATATACAATGGTGGTTAGGTAAAACAACTGTAGTATCATATACGATGCTGGCTAGGGCAAGGGGAACGGGCCGGTTCCACGGCTCTATGCGAGGTAGGGAACGGTTCCCAGATGCCCATCGGACGCCTAACGGACGCTCAACAGACACCCGCACACACCCATAATATGGTCCCTAAATACATAACATGTTTCAAATTCAAACTACAAATATAATCAGCTTACTTCTGATCCATCAGATGTCAAATGGTTGGAGCTTTTTTGGCTATACAAACTTACTAGTAGATTTGATACATCTCTATTCTTGCTATACATGTATGCATGTAATTATGTGTATAATAATATATTTTATTTTCATCTTTACACCAACAACAACATGGATGAAATATGCTTACTCGTTATCCTACAAGGAAAAGAAGCTGTGTTTGTGGAGCTATACAATAAATGTGAAATATGGGTGAAGGCAAATGGCGCCATTGATTTTGCAATGGAAGTCAAATGTGGACACTTCAACTTTGTTATTTTTATAATTGGACTTTTGCTCTTAATTTAATTTGATGTCATCTGCTCTGCTCTTTGACGTCAAATCACTGTTTTGGATCAAATCCTTACCCGGTATATTTTTTTACAAGGGTTTTTTATACTACGACTCCTTGTAAACATTGCAAATTTCATATTAGCCTCTTTATACTTCATATTTAGTCCACAACTTCTATAAACTTGCTCCGTCTTGCAACGCGACCCATGCCGTCAATCTCAACTCTTCTTGAGCCAATCTCCTTGAGTTAATGTATATTTTCTTTCTTCCTCCCCTCTACACCGCATCCACGAACCCCATCTTGCACGGTCATCATCGTTGTCTCTGATGAGAGTCGCTGCTAGCACTTGACCATTGATGCCCTCGATTATGATCCTTCGACTCCATAATCCTGTTGGTGGTGCTTGGAGCTGAAGGCGGTTGTTTGACGGATATCCCGTCGGTCAAGCGCGAACGGGAGAGGGAGTTGGCGGGGAAGGAAGGTCAAGTATCGCTTTGCAAAATTTGATCGGCTTGAAGGGTTAACGGCACATATTTTGGACTAATGTTGTCTACTTTAACAACCAAATGAATGTGAGTTAACCACAGGTCATGGTGCAGAAGCTAATCAGTATATAGGGGTTGAAAATCGTAGGAGTTATGGCGTAGTTGACAAGATTTGAGGGGTCATACTGTAAAATTTCCTTGTTATTACCAGATTATTTTTTTATTGTTGCGGAGGCATTGACTTTGAATGAGCCCAATTTTCCGTAAACCGTATCGATAAAACACACATCTTAAGGATTCAAAGCATTTTTTTAAAAAATAGTAGAAAAATCATTCTATATATTTCCTAAGACGATTTAAATAAAACTTGCAGGTGTGGCTTTTCACATGAAAAAGACGTTTGATATATATAGTTCGTCCTGCTCTCGTCTGGATTTATGGAGGAGAAAGCTGTCCACTTCTCCATTATTTTTTGAAATCTTCAGATTTTTGATAATTCCATTGACCTTAATGGCATTCAACAATCAACCTTGGGAATGGAATGAAGGTTTGAAATATATATTATTTATTATGAAATTTAAGAACAACACTACTTTAATGGCATATTCAATTCGACTACAACGATCCGTTTATGACAATCAATACCCCATTTCAGTTCGAAATTTGAACAAAAAAAAACTTACCTTCTTTTCAGCTATAATTAATAGCGATTTTGTTGGGAAATGATATCCAACGGGAACGAGCAAATGCAATGAGGTTTTCAAAATCTTATTACCAGTACCATTTCATGATCCAATTTCGGGAAATTACATTTTTTAAGTAGAGATTCATAGATCTTATACTAATTTTAGAATTTTTATCACTTGTGCCACAAATAAGTTGAATTTGTCTCAGACTTTATTCCGATTTTAGATAATAATCTACTACCGGTATTTACATGTAATTCGCACACTTCGAGAAGAGCGGAATAGACATTACTATAGACAGAGATATAATTGATGATGTAAATATAATGTAACTTGCTTATCCTTACATTGTTGAAATCGGTAGCCCACCTAATCGCTTAGCCAAGCAGCTTCAAAGCACACATGCTTTTCATAATCAATACGGTTTGCGACTGTTAACCGTATTGGCATCTTGTCGCTAAAGTTCAGTCGTATGTGCCAAACGGACAGTAGGACTACAAGTTCACATGTTTTGTACGCGTGCAACCAAATGAGTCGGATAACCGATAATAAACACGCAAAATAACTACAAAATCCAAGAGAATCCACAAAATCAACACTTTCACCCCAACAAAAAAGGGCAAAAAAAGAAAGGGGAGGAAGAAGGCAACATGACGAAGAGTTAATAAATTTCACACTCGCCCTGGAAAATCTTATATATGGAATTGTCACGTCCAAAATTTAAAAAAAAGGGAAAAATAAACGATAAAAGTTTCACTAAATTTCCAATTTTAGGGGGGGGAACCAAAGCCATATCCATTCCTAACCTCGATGGCAATTCACGTAATTCTACTCAACACTTTGGGCCTTTCTCCATTTCCACCTCTTGCCCACAAATCTATTTCCGACCCAAAAATTGGATTTTTGCTTTTTCTCTCTCCCCCCTCTCCTCTCTCGACACATCTCTCTCTCTCTCTCTCTCTGGAGTGTGCAGTGAAGAAAACCCTCGAGAACCCCACCGGTGCTGCTCGGATTCCCACCTCCCCTCCCAAATTGGTGTTGCCGGTGCGATTGGAGTGGGAAAGGCGCGATCTTGGAGGGTGGGGGGCAGTTGGGTCGTGGTGGGTTGGGTGCGCTTTTTAGCCCCCTGATGAGAACCCACTCGACGGGACCAGCTCATCCTCCATTTGCTGCTCTCGAGGTGGAGGAGACCGCGCGGAGGAGAATGGTTTGATGTTATCTGCTGCTGTGCTGCTGCGGAGCTGCTGCTGCTGCTGTTCATGGAGCCGCCGCGGAGACGACCCGACGGTCCTGTCGCGAATGTAGGGATCCGTGTGCTGATGCTTCTTCTGCTGGTTCAGGTCTGTCTGATTCCAGTTGGGTCGTTTCTTGGCAGCTCGAAGTTTCGTTCTTTGCGGTGTTTGGAGATGTGTGTCGGATTCGGGTGGGTTTGGAAGGGGCGAGGGGGTTACCAGATGTCGTGAGGTGGATTCAGTGTTAGGGTTAATGCTACGGTTTATACGTCGGACGATGTTCGGAGAGAAATCCTCAGATGTGTGTTGGATCGCTCGTAGATTCTGCTTGTCTATCTGTGCATGCCCGTTTTGATCTAACGTTTTAGATTTTTAACCTTGTATCGTGTGATTTTTATGTCTTTTCTAATTGATGGTTTTGCTGATTCTGTTGATTTGGGTCGAATTGGGAAAGAAAGATGTGGATTTGGGGTTTTTCACATGCCGTAGCTTGATGTGAGCTCAACTTGCCTTTGCAGATTGTGCTGTTTGTAACTTGGATCGGAGCTGCGCAAGCACCCGGGTTGCATTCGGAAGGTGGTGCTGGAGTGGTAGAGAGACGTAGCTCGACATATCTGTCACATTCCTGCATCCACGATGAGATTCTCCATCAGCGGAGGCGTCGGGGGAAGACGGAGTACTCTGTCAGACCACAGGTTTACAAGAAGGTGGACTCGAATGTCTTTTCCATTAGGAAGGGGAGGGCATTGCTGGGGATCTCCTCCAGAGCGAGCGCGAAGCAGCCGATTAGGATACATCTGAATTATGATGCCGTGGGACATTCACAGGATAGAGATTGCATGGTTGTTAGTGATATAGTGAAGGTGGGTGTGTTCTTATGTATTCCTAAATTCCATTGATTGGTACAATGTTATTTAATCATCTGAGGTCAAATTCTAATGCGAATGTTTCCTTGATTACTTGTAGCTCGGCGAACCCCCAGTTAATGCTTCACCTGGGACGCCTGCTTGTAATCCTCACGGCGATGCTCCACTTTTGGGTGATTGTTGGTATAACTGCACATTGGACGATATATCCGAGGAAGACAAGAAGCGACGCCTACGCAAGGTTTCAAATTATTTTTTTAGCCCACTCCGCACACAGAATTTCTTAGTTTCCCGATTTGCTTTTGAAAAATGCAATTTACTAGTCAAAAAAACTCTGCATCTGGGGAAGTCAATATTGGCAACATCTGTTTGATAATGAAAACATAAGTAATCTTATGCTTGTGCCTTTAAATGTTTAGTAAACCTACCACTTGTCATCCTAAATTTCTGTAATAATTGTTTGATTGTTTTTAGGCTTTGGGGCAAACAGCGGACTGGTTCAGAAAAGCATTGTCTGTTGAACCAGTTAAAGGAAACCTGCGATTAAGTGGTTATTCTGCTTGCGGGCAAGACGGCGGTGTCCAACTTCCTCATGAATATGTCGAAGGTACTCTTTCTCTAAGATCTTTGCAAAGTTTAGTAGTTTCATTTTGTTTTTTAGAATTTATTTCCGAGACAAGTTGGTCAATTTCCAAGAATTCATCATTCTTTTCTTTGCAGATGGCATAGCGGATGCTGACTTGGTTCTCTTGGTGACAACACGACCCACTACAGGAAGCACTCTTGCGTGGGCAGTAGCATGTGAACGTGATCAATTGGGGCGTGCTATCGCTGGTAATTTCCTTTCTCGTATTTTATTTGGCTTCTTGTTGGGCGTCCTTTGAGCTGTGCTCATCTTCTGTGTAGGGCACGTCAACGTCGCTCCTCGACACCTGACAGCTGAAGCAGAAACCTTGCTTTCAGCCACATTGATACACGAGGTTGGGAAATTTTAATTTACAACATGAAGTGCATAAATGCTGGGAACTTTTTCTGTTTTCATGAGTCGGTTTCTGCAATTGCAGGTCATGCACGTTCTTGGTTTCGATCCCCATGCATTTGCTCATTTCCGGGATGAAAGGAAGAGGAGGAGAAACCAGGTAATGTGCTTATTGCAGATGCTGTCTTTAATCACACATTGCATAAGAAAATGATGAATGTTTTTGTGTTGAAAGTCATTCTACTAGTGTGAATCGCTGACAACAGTAGGATCTTATTTGTCTTTTCCGAAAGATCTATATAATGATTCAAGTGAATGGAAATAAGCTTAGTGCTTAATCATAGTCGTGAGAGATGCATTTAAAAAAAATCTGGCTATCTGCGGCACTTTAGCGTTGATCACAATGTTGCCTCGCATAGGCGTTATCAAGGGATGATATTTATATATGTAAGAGCCACGGGAATCAGTAATATAAACTCGTGAATTGTGATCGATAGATTCTTCATTTATACTTGCAGGTTACTGTTCAGACTATGGATGAGAAACTTGGACGCATGGTGACACGTGTGGTCCTTCCTCGTGTTATCATGTACTCGAGACATCACTACGGGGTATGTTTGCTTTTAGCAATGAAATTACATTCCAGAAAGATTATCCCATTCATTATCTCTTCCCGGAAGAGTCATGGATCCCATTTCATTTAATTTATTCATGCAGCTTCTGCATATGGTAATTGTCTCTTTCTTTCCTCTGTTTTTGCTATTAGGCTTTCTCTGAAAACTTCACTGGCTTGGAGTTGGAAGATGGAGGTGGCAGGGGAACCTCAGGTGTCTATTTCATGATTTCCGATAAAACAAATTGCCTTTTTTTGAGAAGTGATGGGTGATTGTTCATTCATAATCAAGACTTGCCTAAAATGTTTTCCTTGAAAGAATATTTTCTCTAATATTATCTGTAATATGGATTCTGTGGCAGGTTCTCATTGGGAGAAAAGACTCTTAATGAATGAGATTATGACTGGATCGGTGGATACAAGATCTGTCGTTTCAAAAATGACCTTGGCTTTGTTGGAGGATAGTGGGTGGTATGATGCCAACTATAGTATGGCCGACCACCTTGATTGGGGCCACAACCAGGGAACTGAATTTGTCACATCGCCATGCAATAATTGGAAAGGGGCGTACCACTGTAATACAACTCAATTATCTGGTTGCACCTATAACCGAGAAGCTGAGGGGTATTGTCCCATTGTGAATTATAGCGGAGACCTCCCCCGATGGGCCAGATACTTTCCACAAGCAAACAAAGGTACTGTTTCCATAAGCAAATCGAATATCTAACTCGGTAATTTTGAATCTTTAGCCAAGCTATTAGCAGCATTTGATCACACTGCATTTTCAAATGTTTAAACTATGTTTTCTTGAAGAATGATGAGATGATAATTTCAACAGTTTATCATCCAGTTTGATGCTGTGAATTTACGACTAAATGCATGATATACACGTGTTATTTTCTCAAGCATTTGTTTATTCTCCATAATTTGGTAGGCCCTTCATTGTATGCTATCTATCCATAAAATGCATCATCAGCTTCGTCTACCTTAAACCATATAACCGTAGTGTCTGCTTGTATGGGGGCACATTTTTGTTTCAGTTCCGCACTGGGTTGGGCCATCCGATTTTAAAAATGTACTAAGCCTTCTCCCACTATAAGTAGGGTTGGGCCATCCGATTTGCTGCCAAAAAATGTTTAGTCGTACAACAGTTGAGGATAGACATTGTATCTCAATTCTCAGTACCATTCCAAATAGATGATGCTGGGTTGCACACCAATAATGATGATCTATGATTTTTCATCTGAATTATTTGGTGTTACATGTAACTTCTTACTTCTTGGTATAATTTTGGATTATCTCTCTCACCAAACAAATATCTAAATGCTCATTGTGCAATTTACTTCTTGTAATGTGATTTGAATGATTCTAGAGAAAACCCAATGTCTCTTATATGTAGATAAATATGGAAAAGATCAGGCTGTCTACATACTAATTTGCTATTATAAAATTCCTTTAATAAAAATACCAATATTTAACATATATAAACCCGAATAACTAATAACATGAAACCTTTCTATTATTGCTAAGAGAACATTGGACAACCGCGAAAATACATATATCTTTTTATTTTGAAAAAATTAGATGCCTATATCTAAATTTGAAGGTCGGTACTGATGCCTTCCAGTTAAATGGGCATGCCAAGGAAATCTTGGAAAGTGAATAAATGGGTCAACATATGTGTTGGAATGTGGCGGATGAAAATGGGTGTGGAGGGAGTGATTCTTTGATGCGTAGAAGACCACATATCATTTTAATGGTTAAGGATCTATATTGTCTAATGCTTATTAATAGAAAAATGAACAAGAACAGATCTAGAATATGGAGGAGGATTCTATGTGATTACAATTGAGTAGGGAGTCACCATGCTTCATAGTTGATGTGTTAACGTGGTGGGCTTATTTACAATTCAGGATTTGAATTTCGACCAATTCCCAAGTGCTGATTTTACCATTCGAATTCTCCCAGTTTCAATCTTCTCACTTTGCACAATCGGACTAGTTAAACTGCAGAGTTAATTTGTGGTTTAGCCTTATATCGCAAGTTCAGCCTTCAGTTGATAGTAGTTTCCGGTAATGGTGCCCATTGAACCATGCTAGGAAGACTTGCCTCTGATAAGAAGGGCCTGCTGCATCCCATTTTTGGACTTCACCCTCTTGTCTCTAAATTTTTTTATAAGTGCGCTGCATCTCTATTTCTCAGACCTTAATTATGTATCCGAAACAAAATGGAAACGTCAACAAGTATTTGGGTAGGCGGACTTATTTACGTTCAATGATATCGATTAAAAGAGTATCATCTTCCTTTTTTTGTGCGAAGGGGGTGCTCATGAGGGAAGTCAGGATGAGGTATCGGACAAAGTTGGAATCAGATCCTGTGCAGATGATCTAAGGAGACACAGCATGGATAGCAGGGGGGATGCTTTTGTAAGGAGTACTGTTGGTGATGGGAGTTGGTATTGGGACTGTCAGAATGGAAAGATAGAATGAATGTGCGAGCTCATATCGTTTTTATTTTGTTTTTTTCCTGTACAGTGTCATTAATATGTGTTTTCTTTTGTCACGTGGAATTGACAAGCCATGATGAGGAAGTAATAGTAGTAGTCCCTCCTATTTACTTCGTCAAATTGATGGGCTGCTTCTGCTGTATCAATTCATTAGTACTTGACAGTTGGAACGTTATCCTGACAAACAGATCTTTGATGTTTCGTTGGTGGTGCTGCAGGTGGCCAATCGTCCCTGGCAGACTACTGCACCTACTTCGTTGCTTATTCTGATGGCTCATGTACCGATGAAAACAGTGCAAGAGCTCCTGACAAAATGTTGGGTGAAGTGCGAGGAGGTAGCTCCAGGTTAGCTGAGAGCCTTCTATGCGAAATTTTTTGTTCTTTGCAAGCAACTTTTTTTACCTGATTATATTGCAAAATTATTGATTCCAGGTGCATGGCCTCGTCTTTGGTTCGCAGTGGATTTGTTCGAGGGTCTATGACCCAGGGGAATGGGTGTTATCAGCATAGATGCACAAACAATTCCCTGGAGGTGTGTATGCCTACTTAATGTTCGTTCTTTGCTGAGCTGTCGTTATACGATGGACAAGAAATTTGTGTCAGTTATTAGTGCTCACGGAGAAAGTTACTAAGCAATGCTTGCTCTGATTGGTCTTCCTTCAGATATATTTTTCGATGACATTTTATAGCATCTAGACAAGAGCATGAACTGCTTTCCTTAAAAAAAGATGCATGAAGTGCTTGTGTTTTGCCAATTCGTAAATAAGAATTGTTTAATATTTCCTTTTAAAAATATCATCGAGGTTCGGAAAAGGAATTATGGTATGTAATGATGACCGGTTTATTTATCTCAAGGATTTTTAAATGTAATCCTTCACTTCTATACAAGGACAAATGGAAATAATTCACGTGTTTACAATCCCTTCTCTGTAGAGATTGATCAATTTCTACACAAACAAACCCAGAACTCATATCTGTGCAAATTAAAAACGGGATTGATAGATTATTCCTTGATGTCAAAGATGAAGAAGCCTTAATATTAATTAGACACAAGAAAAAAGTGTGATCACTATAAAATGCATCACCACCGGTCATTGGAACATATACGCATACTCACAATATGGGCATTGACTTACAATTGTAAGCAATAAACATCGACTACACATAATGCACTTCACATGAATAGCATTAGTGAGAAGTGGATAATATAAATGCAAACACGATTTACATAAAATACAAGATTCACAATCATCCTTGTATATTGTCAGTAAAAATTTATCGAATGGTGTCTACATCTCCAATCATGACAAGGATCAAGTCTCCCCCTCCGACATGCTCAAATAGTGAGAGATTGACTGCAAAATATTTCCATGAAAGTCCTGTGCTTGAATCACCCTTGAAGTACCACATCCGTCCCGCTGCTTGAAAATGTCATGTTGCTATTGTGCCATCTTCCCTCCCTGATAGATCGCCAAAACGTATTCGTATAAGATTCATCTCGCCGAGGGATGTTCGAACTCCCCCACATCTCCCATGCCAATGGGCACAGGAAAAACAGAAGCTTGATATCTTCCTTGCCAATCCCACCAAGTGGGTATGTATTGTAATCTGTCAGTAATCATTTCTTCTTTACACCTTAGTAACGATACGTTCCTTTCTTATCAAGCACATCGAGATCTTGATCTTCTCTAGCACCTTAGTCCGCCACATGCATCTGCAGTAACGAAGTAGCATCCAGTCACCTGTACTGCTGCCCATGTAAATCTTTTCATAAAGACCAGCCACCAAAAACTTCCCGCCCAACACGTAACATTCCTGATACCCCTCAATGGGTTAAACTTAAAATGAATGCATAAAGCGAATGAGCAAGTGATCGTGTACTAAAATATAGGAAGGAAATCGTTGGATTCTTTTTTTATGGGTTTAATGCCGTATGTATAGGGTGACTTCTGGTAGAGTACTAGAAGAGATCATTCTGAAGTCCGAACACTGTGCTTCACTAATAGAAATTGAGCTTCTCGATCCCGTTAAGTAAAGGCCATATTGAGCCTCAAAAAAAAAGTAAAGGCCATATCGCAAACGCGCGCCTTTGCAATTGATCTTCCAAAGCATATAGATGTGAGGCAGCCCATTCTTCGCACTATGTTTGACAGTCCTATTTTTGAAAACATTCATCCACTCTACTGCCAAACATACATGTACGCTAACACCATCATCCGCGTCTCTTTACAGGTTGCGGTTGACGGTGTATGGAAAACTTGCCCCGAAGGTGGTGGTCCTATTCAATTTCCCGGCTTCAATGGTAAGTTGATTGTGAAGAAAATCTAAATGTTATTTTCCCTCAATTTCTTGTCCCTGGTTATTGCAGGCGAACTAATCTGTCCGGCTTATCATGAACTTTGCGGCATGTCTTCATCAACTCTGCATGTCAACTGTCCCAGTTCTTGTAATTTCAACGGTGACTGCATTGAAGGAAAATGCCACTGTTTTGTCGGATATCACGGGCATGATTGCAGCAGACGTAAGTTCAACTATGTAGTTGGATTTCTGCGACTTGCAAAACATTCAATTCATTTGTTTAACAGTCTGTAACTCTCTGCAGGAGTTTGCCCTGACGATTGTGGTGGACATGGGGTATGCCGCTCCAATGGTATTTGCGAGTGCGAGAGTGGATGGACCGGTGTAGACTGC
Source organism: Ottelia alismoides (assembly GCA_037367405.1). Lineage (NCBI taxonomy): Eukaryota > Viridiplantae > Streptophyta > Magnoliopsida > Alismatales > Hydrocharitaceae > Ottelia > Ottelia alismoides. Next base: position 53,521 of record JAZKJV010003555.1, on the reverse strand, counting down.
TCTACAGGTAGTTGCTTTGAACTTTGTCCTTGATATTTATTATGGACTGAGATTTACGAGTATGCTCGTACTGAGGAGACACGTAATTTGGTTTTATTATCACTTGCAGCTGTTTGCGATGAGCAGTGCAGTTTACATGGTGGAGTCTGCGACAACGGAGTCTGCGAATTCCGATGCTCGGATTACGCAGGTTACACATGCCAGAATAGCTCGACGTTGTTATCGAGCCTCTCGATTTGTAAAGACGTGCTCTTCCAGGACTCAGTGGGCCAACATTGTGCTCCAAGCGAGCCAAGTATCCTGCAGCAGCTCGAAGAGGCTGTAGTCACACCAAATTACAATCGTCTAATACCCAATGGAAGAACCTTATTTGGCATCCTCGACAACGGCTTCTGCATAGCAGCCGCGAAGCGGCTTGCTTGCTGGGTACGCTCCCCCATGCACCACCAAATGAATAAATTAACTAGATGCATGATGCCCATTTTGTTAGAGTAATTTTATCATTTAGTATTTGTTTGTCCTCTTTATGTAAATTACCCATAGAGCTTTTCTCCTATATAAGAGAGCTCTAGGGTTAATGGAATATGATCTTATTCGTTCCTTCCAACATGGTATCAGAGCGACGGTCCTAGGCCGGAGTTTTGAAAACCTAACCCTAACCCTACCTCACCCGCCGCCCTTTCTCTCTCCTTATTTCTTGATCGGCGCCGCCTCCCACGCCGCCGCACGCGCGGCTGTGCCGATGCTCACGCATCGCTCCTGTACGTGCGGCGCTCATCGTGAAGTCTGGTGTCTTGTGAAGAAGATCCTGCACGCGCGGCGCCCATCGTTCCTGCCATTCGCTCGGAACCCTTCTCGACGGCGAGCCCCATCAACGCAGCCCATGTCCAAGGAGCATCACAAGACCCTCACGCGCGTCCTTCGCAGGTGTTGAACCAGATCGAAGGAACCAGATCGTTCCTCCTATCCCTCGCACGCCCTCCCACCGCGCGGCGGCAAGCACCAGCCCAGGCGCGAAACCCATCGCGCACGGGAGCCCCTCGCGCAACTCTCCCAAAAGCGCGACAACGCGATTCTTGCGCACTCCCTGGCGCTCTTCTTGATTCACTCCATCCGTTGCAGCGTTACCTCAATCACCATCGCCATCTCCCGGAGCCTCATCGCCATCGCCCCATCACCCGGAGCCCTATCGTCTGGCGACCTCATCTCGCCTGTAGCGCCAAAGTCTTTAGCATCTGCGCTATATGCCTATCTGCACTATATCGCATGGCCTGTAGCGCTCATTGTTCCCTCCAGTGCTGCATCATCTGCACTATATGTCCTGCAACATCTGTACTACATTCTGAAGCATCTGCGCTATAAGCCGGGAGTCCTCAGCATCTGTACTATTTTGCAGTAGAATATGTGCTGGAGGGGTATAGGGTATACATGTTGCGCGACCTCCTGAAGGCCCTGGAAGCCCTGAAGCCTGTGCACGTGCCCCTGAAGCCTGCGCGATAGTGCCGCCTCTCACACCCTCCTGCGCGCGAGTCTATCCCAGCAGTTCTACGCAAAGGCTGTCACGTGATCCTTGGCTGTGCGCGAGTCTTTCCAACATTGTTTCCTGTGAATAGTAATCCTTGGAGATTGAGCAGACTATCTATATCATCTGGTAGTACCTTACAGCAACAAACATCTTCAGCAATGGCAGCATCCACGACAGGTACGGCATTTGCCTTTACTACGTGTTATAAGGCGGATCTATCAGAATGGATCGTGGATTCAGGTGCATCACACCATCTCTGTGGTGACCGAGGTCAGTTTAGTGTCTTTCATCCTGCTCAATCTGAACGATCGGTGGTGATAGCTGATGGTACATATTCCCCTATTACTGGTCAGGGGGAGGTGCAGTTGACTCCTACCTTGAGACTGTCCAATGTTCTCTATGCACCTAAGTTTTCGATGAATTTGTTGTCTATTAGTCAACTCACCAAAGATTTACATTGCCGTGCTATATTTGACCCATCTACTCTTGTGTTTCAGGACATATTAACGGGCAGAGTGATTGGGATTGGCCGTGAGCAAGGGGGTCTTTATAGGCTGGTGCAATCTTCTTATGCTGGTGTCTCTCCTATGAGGGCTAGATCGGTGTCACCCTACACTTGGCATCTTCGATTTGGCCATCTTCCGTTGCAAAAGATGGTCCATATTCTTCCACAGATTTCTCCCAAGTCTAATTTTCAGTGTGAGGCATGCCAACTTGGCAAACATCACAGGTCGTCTTTTTCGAGTCGTATAGGTCCAAGTCATCATGGTCTATTTGAGCTGCTACATTTTGATATTTGGGGTCCCAGTCGTGTCCCTGATCTTCAAGGGCACATGTTTTATCTTGTTGCTGTCGATGATTTCTCTAGACTATCTTGGGTCTTTCTTCTTAAAAATAAATCTGATGATGGTCATTTTATTCAGTCTTTTCTTATTGAAATAAAAAATATTTTCTCTGCTAAAGTGAAGTACATACGGTCTGACAATGCTCTTGAGTTGTGCAGTACCCAATTGTCCAAATTTCTTATGTCTCATGGGATTGTGCATCAGACGTCGTGTGCTTATACCTCCCAACAGAATGGGGTGGCTGAACGGAAGCATCGTCATTTGTTGGATATGACCAGAACCCTTTTGATTCAGAGCCGTGCACCTCACTCCTATTGGGGGGATGCGGTTCTCACTGCCTGTTATCTTCTTAATCGTATGCCGTCGACAGTGTTAGGGGAGAAGATTCCGTTCTTGACTGCGTTTCCCGAGAAGGATCTCTTCTCCCTAACACCACGTGTTTTTGGGTCTGTTGCATTTATTCATTGTTTTTCTCCTGGTCTTGACAAGCTCTCTCCCAGAGCTGTCAAATGTGTTTTTGTGGGTGATTCCAAAACCCAGAAGGGATATCGGTGTTTTGATCCAGTTAAACGAAGGTACTACGTCAGTGCAGATGTCACATTTTTTGAGTCCATTATGTATTTTTCTTCTACAGGTGACAGACTCACTCATTCAGAGGAAGGAGATGACATCTATGTGCCGCCTCCACCTCCATATATTCCATGCCCTAATCTACCACCACAGTCTACTCCACCACCACCACAGTCTACTCCACCACCACCATCACAGTCTTCACCACCGCCACCACCAGCTATTGTTCATTATCCTCAGGTCTATCAGCGACGGCCCTCTGCTCATGTGCCTCCTCCATCATCCATCACGCCCGAGGTATGTACTGATCATTTGAGTTCTACTGATGGCACAGGTGAGTTGAATGCGCAGATAGATGTACATGGCACTGATGTACAGGGTATTGATGGTACTGTCACTCCTCCAGTTGATGACCTACATATACCTATTGCTCATAGACGACAGAAGCGTGCTCGGACAATGAATCCCAAATATGGGATGGATTTTTGCTCTCAGGCGTCGTTGGAGCGTTTGTCCCCGGACTTTCGCAAGTTTGTTGTTGGGTTATCGGCAGTACACATCCCAAGGTCTTATCAGGAGGCCCTACAGAGCAGCCCGTGGCGTTTAGCTATGGAAGAGGAAATGGCGGCGTTGCAGTCACGTGGTACGTGGAGGGTTGTACATCCTCCACCAGGTGCGTCCATTGTCGGAAGCAAATGGGTCTTTACTGTTAAGCATCGGGCAGATGGTACGGTTGATAGATACAAAGCCAGGTTGGTTGCTCGTGGGTTCACCCAAACATATGGGGTGGACTATCAGGAGACGTTTTCTCCAGTAGCCCGTCATTCTACCTTACGGATTCTCATTGCAGTTGCTGTTGTCCGCGACTGGCCCCTATTTCAGCTTGATGTCACGAACGCCTTCTTGTATGGTGACATGCAGGAGGAGGTTTATATGCAGCAGCCGCCAGGGTTTGCTGCTGAGGGGGAGTCCAGTATGGTGTGCCGTCTTAATAAGGCCATATATGGCCTGAAGCAGAGTCCACGGGCTTGGTTTCAGAAGCTCTCAGAGTTGATTGAACAGAAGGGTTTCGTCAGATCTACAGCAGATCACTCTCTTTGTAAAGAGAGACCAGCGAGGTACTGTGATCATCTTAGTGTATGTTGATGATATTGTTATTACAGGCAGCAATGAGCAGGGCATTCAAGCAGCCAAGGAGTTTCTTGGCGAGCAGTTCGTTATGAAGGATTTGGGTACACTTCGCTACTTTTTGGGGCTGGAGTTTGCACGAAACAGGCAAGGTATGGTAATGACACAAAAGAAGTATGTTACGGATCTCTTATCTGAGACAGGTATGGCAGGATGTAGACCAGCTGCTACTCCTATGGATTCTAATGTCAAACTTTATGATGATGACTCTGAGGAGGTAGACAAGAGACGATATAGAGAGCTAGTGGGAAAGCTCTTGTATGTCACTATTACCCGACCGGATATAGCCTTTGCCGTTAATAGGGTAAGCCAATTCATGGAGCAACCCATGCAGGCTCACATGAATGCTGTTTTTATGATCTTGAGGTATCTGAAGTCGTCTCCAGGCACTGGTCTTCTGTTTAGAAGAGATACCTCGATATCTGTCACAGGTTATGCTGATGCAGACTATGCTGGGTGTCCTAATGATAGAAAGTCAACTTCAGGCTTTATTGTATTTGTTGGCAGCTCACCAGTAGCTTGGAAGAGTAAGAAGCAAACTGTAGTGGCTAGATCTAGTGCAGAGTCAGAATATAGGGCAATGGCCCAAGGTAGTGCTGAGATGATGTGGGTTAAATCAGTTTTAACTGATTTAACTATTGATGTTCCTCTTCCCATGCATCTGAAATGTGATAACCAAGCAGCTTTGTTCATAGCCAATAATCCAGCCTTCCATGAGAGGACGAAGCACATTGAAGTGGATTGCCATTATACACGGGACTTAATTCAAAAAGGGCTCATTTCAACTTCTCATGTATCATCAGGAGAGCAGGTTGCAGACATGTTCACCAAGGCCCTTGCTAGGGGTCCATTTCATCTTTGTTGTTCCAAGCTGAGCATGTTGGATATATATGCTCCAGCTTGAGGGGGAGTGTTAGAGTAATTTTATCATTTAGTATTTGTTTGTCCTCTTTATGTAAATTACCCATAGAGCTTTTCTCCTATATAAGAGAGCTCTAGGGTTAATGGAATATGATCTTATTCGTTCCTTCCAACACATTTCAATATGTCTTACCATTGGATTTCGCTTGCAGATCTCGATACAACGGTGCGATATGGACGGGGACAACAGGCTAAGGGTATGCCACTCTGCGTGCAAGGCGTACAACTTGGCCTGCGGTGCGGGTTTAGACTGCTCGGACCAGACCCTTTTCAGCGAGGAGGGGGAGGGGGAGGGGCAGTGCACTGGGTACGGTGAGATCCGGCCGTGGTGGATGCGCGGTTTCAGAGATATTTACGGTAGAAGCCCCCATTCACATAGGCAGTTTGGTGGTTAGCCCCTAAAGTCAGATGAAAGTATCTGTAAATTGTTAGTGTTGCCCTTTTCTTCCTCCTTTTCTTCAGCTTTGTATCCATTTTTATTTCTTCTAAGGTTTCTCTTGATTAGGGAGTATAGGAAAGAAAAAAAAAGGACTCTTTTTTCATGTGGATGTGATTGTAATGGGTGGTCCATTTTTATGGATTGGGCTAAGGCATCATATAAGGCCCCGATGGAAGGCCGTCTCGATCATCGGCGTCCCGTAAGGTGACGCTGGTTTGGACCTCTACTTAGTTGAATCTATCTAACGTTGTCTCTGATGTTCATGATGTGAGGTTATCATCGTGTTTTGATATGCTATTTGCAACTAGGTTGGCATCCACAAAAAAAAAAACTATATATGAGATTACTATAATATCAAAGTCTGCAGAGAGAGGATTAACATCACGATATCATCAATCAACTTGCTAATCTTCTCATACTCATCAGTGGAAATTGATAACAGAATGATCCGACCAACTGGCACATCTGGGAAGTTATTTCCGAGAACTAAAACAAGCAGTACCCGTCGTAAGTTTCCTTCCTTGCTGGGATCTAAGGGAGCTCCAAGTGACGACGAGCACGAAAAGTTGCTGCTTGTTCTTTCGATCCAAACATAACTGTGATCGTACATCGACCATGTGTGTACGTCATGGGGATCATCGCTTTCTTGGTTTCGTTGTTCCCTTGTCCTTGGCTGCTGCTGCTGCTGGGGATGGTGTTGCGTGTCTTGTCGCCTACAGCGGCATTGTCACCGGGAGTCGCCATGGTTGGAGAAGAGGAGAGGGGTGGGTTTTTTGGAGGGAGGATGAAGATCTTTTGTTGATTTGCGTTCGGGTGTTGGATTCGAAAAGAACGGTTGTGATCTGAGAGCTGATGCGGGGGAGGGAGCTTGGCTATTTCCGCTGAAGCACTCCTGATCGCAGGATTGTAATCTGACGATCAGGATCAAGTTCCATTCGCACGCATTGGGGATTTGGTCTGTTGGATAGCGACCAAACGGCAACAACCTTAAAATTTTCTTTATGATAATTGATGGGGATAATAAAAAGATTTAGGGTGAAAGAACAGGAAATTACAATAGAAAAAAGATGGGGCTGCCTCTCGGGGGAGCTAACTTGGCTTCCACACGTTAGTTCGTCTATTTTTTTATTTTTTAAAATTTATTCTATGGATTTTCATAAATATATCCTTGTATTATGTCATTCAAATTTCACGTGAAACGGAGATTTCTACAGCATCCATCCAGAAAGACCGTTTTTAACAATTCTGTTACCGTTAAAAAACGACTGTCTGAATGAAGGTCGTAGGAGTCTCTGTTTCGCACAAAATTTGAATAGCATAATATAAAGATATAATGATGAATATTTTCGGAAGAAATAAAAAAAAATAAAAAATGAACGACATGGCACATGGAGCCAAGTTACCTCCCCCTAGGGGCAGCCCCGATTACCTCTTTATATTATACTTCAGTTCACAATGAATAATAGATATCTTGCTGTATCGTTGTCAGGCAATCATATAGCAATGATTTAATATCAAATTTGTTATGATTTTTTGCGCGAAGTGTTGCTAAAACAACAAATTTCAAGACAATAATAATAAAATAGACATAAATCACCGATGTTTACTGTTAATACGGAATCACGGGTTACTATACAGACATGGAAACTTAATTAGCCGAGAATCATACAACACAAAAGATAAATTCAATAAATAATAGATGATTTTGGAGTAAATAATAGTAATGGTTCCGATTTCAATGATGCCCCAAGTACATGTAAATAATAGTTCTATATATTATGTAAGTAAATATTGTTTACAATCCTATTTATTCTTAGCTTACAAAGATATAAATCTGACCTTTTTTGTTTTAATAGTAGGATTTGAACTCGTGTCCTTTAAGTTAGAGACACTCTGCTTTACCACCAGACCACTCCTTTATGGTGAGAAAGAAAAATTGACTAATTTTCAACTCTAATAATCCCTTATCAGATAACCAACCAACAACTTATGGCAACAAAAAGCAAAATTAAATATTTAATTAATTGTGGCCCATATGGGGCCTGACGATAAGGGAGATGGCAATGCCATCCACTTGCTTCTCCCCTCCCTCCTGTGTGGCTCTGGAGCTGGATAGCCTCATCCACTTGCCATCCAACGGCAACCAGGGGCTTCCCACCCTTCCACATTCTTGGAGAGCCCTCGGATCCACTTGCTCTGGTGGGAGCCTATATAAAGGGAAGGGTGGGTGCTATCTCAAAGCCATCAAGTAGTGGAAGCACATCGAAGCGAAGAGGAGGAGAAGAAGAGACCAACATGGCCTCATTTATGATGCTCTCTGCTGCCACCGCCACCGCCGCCGTCTCGGTGGCTCAATCCAACATGGTTGCCCCCTTCACCGGCCTCAAATCCATGGCCTCGTTCCCCAATCGCAAGGCCAATGCCGACATGTCCACTCTCCCTAGCAACGGAGGCAGAGTTCAATGCATTTCTTACTCTCTTCGTTTATATTTTTATTCATGAATCTTACATGAATGGACTATGTAGGTGTGGCCGCCGGAGGGCAAGAAGAAGTTCGAGACCCTCTCCTACCTTCCCCCGCTCACGACCGAACAACTCATTAAGGAGGTCGAGTATCTGCTCCGCAGCGGATGGATCCCCTGCTTGGAGTTCTCCAAGGCTCGCGCCAATCTTTACCCAGCTAGCTTAACTTGAATTGATATTGATGCGAATTGCGTACGTGAAATAAAAAAAAAGTATTTGGTGTATGCAGGAAGGTTTCGTGTACCGCGAGAACCACAGATCTCCAGGGTACTACGATGGGAGGTACTGGACCATGTGGAAGCTGCCCATGTTTGGATGCACTGACGCTGCCCAGGTGGTGGCTGAGGTTGAGGAGGCGAAGAAGGCGTACCCTGACTACTTCGTCAGGATCATCGGATTCGACAACAAGCGCCAAGTCCAGTGCATCAGCTTCATTGCTTACAAACCACCTGGCAACTAAATTGTTGCTTGATTATGAATATATCTATATATCTATATTTATATATCTTTGAACGATGTGATGAAAGAACACATCACTGCCATAGTGTGCGTGTGTGGATTTCATCGCGGTGTTATTGTTTCAGGAAGAAAAACCAGATGAATGTTTCAACAATTTCGTATCACTCTCGATTCTTTCAACATTTAAAAGCAATTGCTGATCGTTTCAGCAACTAAACTTTTATAGAAAACAACCTAATAGTTGCTGCATTTTTATTCAAAAAATCTATAAGCTGGGAAACAAAACAGATGGATCCAATAGCCGTGAATGTGAACATCAAATATCCAGTTGAAATCACAAAATCATCTGTACGTTCCACATGAACAATCATCAATCAATGTTGCAGATCTTCCCGTGACATCCACACAACTTCTCACCGAGCATGAAAACTAGAAACAGTATGAACAGACCAATTGCTTTCAAGAACTAAAACCGTCCAACACCGTCGTCCGTCGTGGCGAATCTAATCGGGATCTTTCGGTGCAAAACGGGATTTCTTGCGAGGAGACCCTTCTTTGTTGTAAGCCGCGCCTCGTCCTCGCACAGCTCGTGGGGCTCTTGGAGCAATGGGGGGACGCCATGGCGAACGCGATACTTGCACAGGCGGCTGCACTGTTGTGACAGTAGGCGGAGCCGATCCCTGCGCGGTGGTGCTCGGGGATGGGTTATCCGTGATCCCCTGACGAATGCGGAAGGCCGCCGCTTGACCCGCTGTGTCGAACATTATCGTGATTTTGCAGTGACCGCTTACGTACGTCACAGGGAAAGCCCCTTCCTCCTCCTCCTCGTCTTCCTCCTCCGGCTCTTTCTCTTGGCTGCGACTGCTGCTGCCTTCGCCGCGGCTTGCCGCCATTGCACTGAAGGGAAGTGGTGGTTGGAAGTTGGCGGGACCTTTTGCGGATTTGAGTTTGGCCGTCGCATTAAAAGATTGGCTTCGTGTACTTAACTGTTTCTGTTGAGTCGGGAAGCTGACGTGGAGAGATACTATTGGTTAATGAGTGTACCGACGTGGCGGGTTTATTGAGGTTATTAAGTTTTTTTAATGGTAAGTATGCTTTCTATTGTTTATTCAACTGCACAAAATGGGCAAATAACGCCGCCATACCTTACAACTACCCAAAATCAGTATAAAAAAATTAGGATTTTTCAGTTGTGTCCCTTTGAGATATTCTAATATCAGTTATGTCTTTTTCTTTTTAGGAATATCAATCGTACCCCTGATTTCTTACCGTTCTATCACTTGTACCCCTCCATTAGTCTAACCGTCAATGAGTTGAACTTAACCATGGTTTTTCCAAATCATGGTGCAGCTAAGAGGGGCGCAATTGTCCAGACATTTTCTTCATCTTCTTCTTCCTTCACGTGTTCTTCTTTCTTTCTTTTCATATTTTCTCTCTTTTAATTACACCTTCATGCATCCATGAAATCACTAAAATTTTACATTTTCACTGATATATCACTCAATGCGTATCAAATGGTGAATTTTATTGAATTTTTCAGTGAACTTTTATGAATCAATTAATCAAAAAATTTTCTCAAGCAAACAAAATTTTGAGGCAAACGGTGCAAATTCGCAGAGTTGGGGATCACATACGAACAGAGTTCTGATCCGTGGCATTTAACAACGAGCCATATATCTGCTTGGGGTTGGAGGGGGAGGTGCAGGGGCGACGGGAGGAACTGGTGGCGGAGGGGAGGTGCAAAGGCGGAGGGGATGTATGGGTGGAGGAGCTTGCAGTAGAGGGGGAGGTGTGGGGGCGACGAGAGGAGTCGGGTAGAGAGGAAGGTGCGAGGGCGGAGGGTTGGTGCTGGGGGAGGAAGGGAGGTGCGGGAGCAGAGGAGAGATGCAGTTGGAGGAGTTTGGGGGAGGAGGGGAGGTGCGGGTATAGAGAGGGAAGTGCATGGGGAGGAGCTAGGGGGCAGAGAGGGGAGGTTGGGGGTAGCGGGAAGACCTGGGGGCGGAGAGGGAGGTGCATGGGCGGTGCGGGGGAGGAGAGGGTGGTGTGGGGGGATAAGCTCGGGGCGTTGGGGGATGCGCGGGGCTGGTGGGAGGAGTTGGGGGCGGAGAGGGAGGTCGGGCGACGGGGGAGGAGGCATTGAAGCCTGGAGGAGGACCTAGGGAAGGAAGAGCATGGACTTTTCAGCCTACTTTTTAAAATTTAACTTCCGATGTATCCCCAAAGTTAACGTCCGTTTGTGTTGATGTTGGACGGCAACTAACCCCATCAGCACACGTGATAAAATGACAAGAAGTCAGGGACACGACTAATATTTCGGAAAAGAGAGGAATATAACTGATATTGCAATATCTCAGAGGGGCACAACAGATAAAAACTTTAAAAATTAATTATTTTATTTTTGATATATTAGTTACTAAACAATTAATTAAACCGAGAATATAAAGATCGAATATTCGAATTGACTCTCCACCTGTTAGAGCAAAAGGACCACATATATATAAGCTTATAATTTTAGCCACCGTCCATATGGCACTGAGCCTTTTCACTTACCCTCACCAATAATGCCAATCCGTAATTTCCAATCACATTAGTCATAATTGAATACCTCAATTGAGACTCAATACTCTTAATGCAATGATCCTAAAAAAATCCATTATTGGGAGAAAATTCAACATAAAAAGAGAGCCGACTTTCGGTTGTCATATTTTGATAACAATAAAATTACATTTCGGTTTGAATCACTAACTGATCTGGCTACTTTTTTCTCAACAAAGAAGACACCTGAACTATGTATTGAACTTATACCTTATCAAGGAAGTACACATAGTAACAACAAAGAATATTTTGTGTGATAATCTCCAAGATTGTTTCTCAAAAAGTTGAGGAGAATACATTCCTTTAATTGTTGTCTATTATAAGACTCACAAAGATGTTATTCTTCAAGGATGAACAACTAACATTCTACCATAAAGTATGAATCTATTGATAGATAACTAACACCCTACCTATCTTTGCAACTACATATACTCGTGCTTGTTAGGGTTAGACTACATGCATAATCATGAATTGATCGATCGTTTAGATTGTATTTTTACTACATATGAACTCCCAATAGGTTTTAGTCTCGTTCTAAACTTTGATTTCGGGACTATCTGTCAAGTTTTATGATTGTTGACAAATTATGTTATCTTCAGATCCTACAACATCTACACTCATCACCCCTCAATAAATTAAATCCCTTAAATTTTGAAGTCGGATTTGAATGTGTCTTCATATTTTTGATTAAAATTTGAATGTTTAGTCATGATAATTGTGTGGATTAAGATTGTAGAAGTTGCTTGTTTATCTTGAAAATATTAGAAGAAAATTTCTTTAACCATTCAACCTTAATTCCAATCGTGTTCAAAACACACAACTCAACATCACAAATAGTTCATGTTAAAATAATCTACTATATAGATCTGGACATATAAGAGACTAGATTGATATTAAATTAAGGTCAAGAGATAATATGCAACATTCATACACTTCGACTTCTCGATTTTCTCTATCCAGTTTGCATTATGAAATCAATTTCTAACTCTAAACTCTATAAGAAAAATGACTTTTTACTACAACAAAATTGCAACTATGTGTTGCCAACGCAATCACATTAAAAATTGTGAGCACATTGTGATTACATGCATCTATGATGTAGCCCCCAATGGTTGTGCTTCAATATGCAATTAATTGTTGTCACATTATGATTCCAACTTTTAGGTAGGGGTTCCAATAAAATCGAATATCTTTGAATCCACCAAGATTCTGATTCAATTCATTATAAAAGTTACGAATCAGTCTCGAATCAAATTTTAAACGAATTCGCTAACTTAAATTTAGATTCAATTCGTTTTGAGTTTTGAATATTCAAATTCGATTTATTTTCTTTTGAATTTGAAATGTTATTGATATTTTGATGATTATATAAGTAATACTATACGAAGAATATTATAATTTAGGGTTTTTATCAGTTGTGCCCCTCTGAGATCTTGCAATTTCAGTTATGCCCCTCCCTTTTTAGGAATATCAGTAGTGCCCCCGACTTTTTGGCATTCTATCACTTGTGCCCCTCGAGTTAGTGGCATACCCACCGTAAACAGACATTAACTTTGGAGACAGAAGAGAAATTTAATTTTTTTTAAAAAGGGCTAAAAAGTCATCCCACCATCTCCCTCCTCCTTCCCATCATCTTCATCTTCCTTTGCTTCTCTTCCTCCTCCCCTCACCCCCAACGGTGTACCTGACCGTAATCATGAGTTTTAAATCAGAATTACATAGTGGATCCCGACGGTGCGAGGGGGGGGGGGGGTTGTAGGGGGCGGAGGAGGGAGGTGCGAGGGGCCGGATGGGGAGGTGTGGCTGGAGGGGAGGTGCATGGGAAGGGGGAGGAGGTTTTGGAGGAGTAGGTGGTTGGGGAGGATGGAGAGAAGGGGGAGGAAGTGGAAGAAGATGAGGGAGAATGTGGAAGAAGATGGGGGAGAACGAGGAAGAAGGGAATGACTTTTCGGCCATTTTTTAAATTTTAATTCCGGATGTGTCCTCGAAGTTAACATTCATTTGCGTTGGGGATGGACGACAACTAACTTGAGGGGTACAAGTGATAAAATAGCAAGAAGTCGGAGGTATAATTGATATTCCCAAAAAGGAATGGCATATTTGATATTGGAATATCTCAGAGGGGCACAACTGAAAAAACCCCAAAATTATAATGTAATTTGCAAGATCTCTCGTCTCAGTCTACTATCTCACTTTGGTTTCTAATTCTTACTGATTACATATTCAACATGGTTAAACACTTGCATTTTATTATCTGGCTGCTAGTAAAAAAGAGAGATGAAAACATAATCTATCAAGGCAACAAATTGATTGCAGGCTGCAAATCCCTTACAAAAACCTTCACATGAATATATGGCAGGTCTGGTCGGGTTTAAGTAGGCTATATCGGGTTCAGGTTGAGCTCGATCCGACTTTGAAATTTTAAGAAATTTAAGACTCAAGTCACTCTCACAAGTATAGTGGATTCCAAATGGATCCGGGCTTTTACGAATCGGATCCGGACCAACCCAACCCAATGCTCCACCCTACCGATGACTCACATAATTGACTCGTGTAATTGACATGGGACAGCGGGACCAAACCCTACATGCCCAGTACTTAGATTTCTCCTTTTTTAGCAAGCAAGAGTAGTATTCCATCTGCATCAGAAAAACATAGTCCCGTTCAAATTGTATGACTTTAATACAACAATATGGTTTATCCCTGAAAAGCAACCCAATAAATCTTCGGGCCAAAAGAACCAAAATAGCTATGTTGGCTTCAAATCGAGCTGGGAACTCGATATTACTTGTTGGATCTATGGTTCAACATCTTTCAGAGAGGCCAGGAAAAGACATGACAACAAAAATTCAAGAGTCCAGATTCAGAAAATTCTTGAACATTGAGAAACTAATATCAACACTCAATCGTTTTTCACAATCTTGCACGAAGCTCTTTCCATCTGAACCAAAGCTCTTGATAAGAAAGGAACTACATAGATGTGTATCAGCTCTTAAAAGCAACTCATTACTAAGAAAATCACGGAAGCCGGAGGTGAACTTTATCGTGACCATTATGCCGCCTTCATCGTACATCATTGGGAACACGTTTTGCTCTCCAGAGCTCCGCTGCCATCGCTGTCATCGCTTTGGGTGCCGCCATTGAAGTAATGTGGTGGAAGTGAAAGGCTGAATGGAAGGAGCGGAGAGGTTTAATTATAGAGGGAGAGCAGGGACGGGGATCCAGGTATGTTCAAGCGTGGCCGTTAGATTCACAATGAGCGGCGGTGATCTGGAGAGGGGAAGATTTAGCCAACTGTTTCAGTTGGAGGCAGTTGTGCACGTCATTGGTATGGTCCGATCAAGTCCAAAAGAAATCGACTTGGGACTCGGATTTGGTAATTTTGGAGACGATATGACGATTTCGGGATGGTAAAAAACAACCTAATAGCAGTTCCAATAGTATTCAGAAAATCTACATATCTCGACGTTTGAGCGTCGTCATGGGTGTAGAAGCTTATTGTTTCGATAAAGTTTCCACAATACATTTAATAAAGTTTATACAGCAACGTCGATGTCATGTAATTAATATTCTCATCTGTTGTCACTATTCTTGATGGGTTTACGTCCTAATTAACGTCATTTTAATTGTTGGACCGTGTTTATTGCAACATACAGGATTGACGACGTTTAACGAGTAATCGAAGATCGTGAACAGCAGCACACGATACTAAAAAACGGATTAACTGCCAATTAACAAAGATCTAATTGCTGTATGCTTTATCAATTGCAACAAAGAGTGCTTATTTTGCATTTCAAAGATCATCAGCCTCGTCACTTCAAGATCATCACTATTTGTTTCCAACAAAACCACACGAAGGATCCAGAAAAGAATGATCAGATGAAACGAACCATACTGATTGCAAGAGCTAGATCATCCATCGCGCGATCTACCGGCCAACTGTAGGAGGAGGGAATTGTGATAGAGGAGAATCGACCCCGTTGTCTTCATCGTCGTCGTCGCTGCTATGTAGACCCTCTATTTGAGCAATGGAGGGCTGTGCGGCGACAGTCGACGGGGAACTAGGTGCCCCTCCAACGGAGCTCGTATCGGGATTGGCTGCCGTTGAGGCCGCCAGCTCCACCTGCCTGATGCAAAAGGCTGCCGCTTCTTCGGCCGACGTGAAGTCTGCCGTGACCCGGTAGTGCACATGCGTGCACGTCACTGTGAATACCGGCAGTCTGCTCCCTCGTCCTCGACCCCGTCCTCGTCCACGGCCTACGCCTCTCCCAAGGCTGCCGGGGCCCGGTGGGTCGTTGTGTCCGCTGTTGCCGGTAGGGGTTGCCATTGCAGGAAGTGATATGGTGGTTGGAGATTGGAGTTGCCGTCGGACGAGAGCTGTGGGGGCTCTTTTGTAGATTCAAATTGCGGCCGTTTGATTTTGTAAGGAACGGTGGAGATCCGGAGATGCCCACAGGGAGTTAGTTGGAAGTTAACCGTTTCGGTTGGACTCCTTATTCCACGTGTATAGATGTGATTGGGCATTTTCGCCAGAGGATGAAGCTGATTTAACTTGAACGTATGGTACAAAATAAATAGACATAAGCATGCATACCTACTAAGTAAATTACGCAAAAGTCCTTAAACTATACACCCGATTTCAATGTTATATCATAACTTTAAATGGTAATAATATGATATCTAATCTTTAATTTGCTTTTGAGTTGTTATGATATAAAGTTGGAAAGACAACCATCAATTAAATTTCAATAATCAAGGATCAAATTAAGATAAATCTTAAAGATCATGTACTACATTGTTACCTTTTAAACTTCAAATACGATATTGAAGTGAGGTGTATAGTTCGGGGACTTTAGTCTAATTTACCTTTCATAGTAATGTGACATGTGTGTTATAAGATACAAACGTTAGTAAAAGTTGCACCGAAATACACGTATGTGTAGTGTATACACAGATGTTAGCGCACGCTCTCTCTCTCTCTCTCTATGTGTGTGTGTGCGCGAGAGATTGACATACATCTAAATAAAAGTAAACATGCTTGAACACCATTTATATGTTTGCTAAACTTAGCAACGATTAATACAATTGTTAACGAATAAGCCAACAAATAAATCCTCGTTATATGAATTATTAGCAACTAGTATGACATTTATTAATAATCACAAATTTACAAGAACAAAAGGTTGACAACGAATAATATTCATTATTATATATTTAATACATGAGGATATGCTAATGAATATTAGTATTATTCTTTTCAATTATAAGCTCAATTTTGTTATAGTGTAAAATTATCTTTAGTGATTGAAATTCACAAGAATGTAATACATGTTGCTATATTGATAAGGACAGTTCATATAACAAAGATTATCTACTCAATTGTTCTTACAATCTGTTTACAATTACTACATAGCATGAAGCAAATAATATATGATTATTACAAAACATTAATAAAGTCAATCGCTAAGAAATGCATTCTTTGTAGGTATGTGTTGTTAATGTCATAAATTATTTCAATGAAGCATGCCTAGAAGCGTTATCATGTGTTGTTAACGTTAGCTTCTCGGCGATTGATGCGAAGAAGTCTATCAGTAGCTCGAGATGCGGCTGCAACATGGAGCTATTTTCCTTGCAGATCATGAGAGGGGCCTCTTGTAACGTTCGAGCTTAGGTCCTCGGTCTATTATCGATGAAAATTAATCTTAACACCCCAACCCCAAACATAGTACCATATGGAAAACTCACAAAGTGTGGGTGTGGTATATAAGTGGTGGGGATTACTACTTGACAACTTGGGCTTAAGCATTTTGGGGTAGTTAATCGGGTTCGTATGAGCCCGATCCCAAGAGGTTGTTAGGGCCAGTAATGCTCCATTAACGGACCGGGGACCTAAGCCCGGGACGTTACAAGTGGTATCAGAGCCGAAGTTCACTTGGGTACATTAGGATATCCTATTTTAGTCGATATACACATATATCGATGTCTGAATCTCGATCTTATCTCATGATTTCAGATGGAACCTGGACGTGAGCTTGTGCCTGGTGAGGGTATGCTTGAGGGTCCTCAACAGCAACAGTTGCAGTTGATGACTGAGATGGGAAAATGGCTCCGTGAAGAACGAGAACGTGCTCGAATGGAGAGAGAAGCTGCACAAGAAGAAAGAGACCATGTCCGCAAGCTTTATGAGAATGCAAAGGTGGAGAGTCTTACTTTGCGGAAGTTTTTGCAACATGACCCTCCCATATACAATGGGGAACCTGAGCCAGAGAAAGCAGGACATTGGCTCAAGGAGATTGAGTTGGCATTTAGTGCCTTGGATTGTCCTGAGGAGAAGAAGGTCACCTTTGCTATGTTCAGGCTGCGAGATCAGGCAAAGGATTGGTGGGAGACCTGCAGAGGTGTGCATTTCAAGGAAGACCAAGATGTGACATGGGAAGATTTTGTGAAGCACTTCAAGGATCACTTTATTCCCATGCGTGCAAGGATCAAGAAGAGGCAGGAATTCATTGACCTGCAGCAGAATGAACTGGGCGTTGAGGCATACACTGCTCAATTTTATCATCTCGAGAAGTACGGCAAGGGAATCTGCGAGACTGAATGGGAGAGAGCGAAGAAGTACGTGATGGGTTTGAGGATTGGATTGCGAGCTAAAGTCCTAGGAAGCATGCCTAAGACACTTGCCGACGCAGTGGATGCAGCGGTAGCTATCGATGGAGAGCATCAATTGACCCAAAACCAACTGAAAAGACATGGCAAGGGGAGTGGAAGTCTTGGTGTCCGTCACGATACTTTTAAAAACCCTAACAAGAAGATAAGGATTGGTTACCATGGCAAGGAAGAGGCTAGAGTCAAGCCTATTGATAGACCTGGTGTCCCAGTTTGTCCTCATTGCACGAGAAGCCATCGGGGTGAGTGCTACAAGATAACTGGAGCTTGTCTGAAATGTGGTCAGAAAGGTCACTTCATTCGCGATTGTCCAAAGATGAAGCACACAGATGATAGGCAGAGGAATGCAGATCCGAAGAAGAAGATCATGGGACGAGTATACTCCATCACAGCTGAGCAGTCAGAGGATCCTAGTCAGGTGGTAGAAGGTACACTTCTCGTCTCAGGTTTTATGGCTAGAGTGCTTTATGATCCTGGAGCTTCTCATTCGTTTATATCAAGTACATTTGCTAGATTGCTTAATTTACAAACCACTAAGATGACATTTACGCTATCTGTTTCTTCACCTGCCGGGGAGATTGGTACTTGTGGGTCCTTCTTGCACGAAGTACCTATAGAGATTGAGAACAAACAATTTGTCGCAAATCTAGTCCTCCTAGAAATGACAGATTATGATGTCATTTTGGGAATGGATTGGCTCTATGAGAACTATGCACAGGTTCTTTGTAGAGAAAAGAAAGTCCTGCTATGTATGCCGGGGGAATCTGAATTCCAAATCAAGGGTTTTAAGAGACCCATGAGGCGGATGTTTGTCTCCTTATTGAAGGCAAACCGAATGTTGTCAAAAGGCTGCAAGGCGTTTCTTGCCAGTGTGGTGAAAACAGAGGCTCAACATGTTTCTATTGAGGATGTGCCCATTGTTCGAGAGTATGTTGATGTTTTTCCTGAAGACCTTCCTGGTCTACCTCCTCATAGAGAGATTGACTTCACTATTGAAGTCATGCCGGGATCATCTCCCATCTCCAAGCCACCTTATCGCATGGCTCCGGCAGAGTTGGCAGAGCTTAAGAAGCAACTTGATGAACTTCTTGAGCAAGGCTTCATTCAGCCTAGTGTCTCCCCATGGGGTGCTCCTGTGCTCTTTGTCAAGAAGAAGGATGGGACACTTAGACTATGCATTGATTACCGAGCTCTGAATCAGATTACAGTCAAGAATAAGTATCCCCTACCTCGAATAGATGATCTATTCGATCAATTGCAGAAGGCTGCTATCTTTTCAAAAATTGATTTAAGATCGGGTTATCACCAGCTGAGAGTCAAGGCAGAGGACGCTCCAAAGACCGCTTTTAGATCAAGATATGGGCATTATGAGTTTCGAGTAATGCCATTCGGATTAACCAATGCTCCAGCAGCATTCATGGACCTTATGAATAGGGTGTTCCGTGATTTCTTGGATAAGTTTGTCATAGTTTTTGTTGATGACATCCTTATCTATTCAGAAGATAAGAAACAGCATGAGGAACACTTGAGGACAGTGCTAGAGACTTTGAGACATCACCGTCTCTATGCTAAATTCTCTAAATGTGAGTTTTGGCTTGATAAGGTGACATTTCTTGGTCACGTTATATCCAAAGATGGGATATCTGTTGACCCATCAAAGGTCGAGGCAGTTCTGAACTGGAACCAACCAAAGACAGTTACAGAAGTTCGTAGCTTCTTGGGCTTGGCCGGTTATTACAGGCGTTTCATTCGGGACTTCTCGAAGATAGTTTTACCTCTCACGAAACTAATGAGGAAAGAAACTAAATTCATATGGAGTCCGCAATGTGAAGAGAGCTTCCAAAAATTGAAGGGGATGTTGACCTCAGCGCCGATTTTGACACTTCCTTCAGATACTGGAGGTTTCACGGTGCATACTGATGCTTCAGGGTCAGGACTTGGTGCTGTTCTGATGCAACATGATAAGGTTGTGGCATATGCATCTCGGCAATTGAAAATTCATGAGAGAAATTATCCTACTCATGATCTTGAGCTAGCTGCAGTTGTCTTTGCCTTGAAGTTATGGAGGCATTACTTGTATGGTGAGAAATTCCAGGTCCTTACTGACCATAAGAGCCTTAAATATCTTTTCTCTCAGAAGGACTTGAACATGAGGCAACGGAGATGGTTGGAACTATTGAAGGATTATGATTTTTCCTTGGACTATCATCCGGGAAAAATTAATGCAGTAGCAGATGCGCTCAGCAGGAAATGGGAAGCTAAGTTTTCTTGCATGAAATTGCAATGGAAGCTTGTCGAAGATTTTGTTCGGTGGAAGCCTTTTATAGATGGGAGACATAATATTTTTGTTGCTGGACTGCAAGTTCACTCAGCATTGATTGAGAAGGTGTTGGCAGCACAAAAAGTTGACCCAGAACTATTACTGCTGGTTGAAGCATCGAAGAAGCCTTCTAGCGAGTTGTCGATTGCAGTCGACGGTGGATTGAGATTTAGGAATCGATTATGGGTTCCTAATGATCAAGAAATTAAAAAGGAGATCTTAGAGGAGGCACATAGTTCTATGTACTCTATTCATCCAGGGAGTACAAAAATGTACAAGGACTTGCAAAGGAACTTCTGGTGGAAAAATATGAAGCAAGAAATTGTAGAGTTCGTTTCCAGGTGTCTTGTTTGTCAGCGGGTAAAGATTGAGCACCAAAGGCCATCTGGATTATTGCAGCCGTTGGACTTGCCCGAGTGGAAATGGGAGCACATTACTATGGATCTTGTAGTGGGTTTGCCTCCCACAAAGGGTGCCAAATATGATTCCATTTGGGTGATTGTGGATCGATTAACGAAATCGGCACACTTTTTACCTATACGGTGTGGTCAGTCTACAGAGAGTCTGGCGAAGTTATATGTTCATGAGAGAGTGAAATTGCATGGTGTACCTGTGTCCATTGTCTCTGATCGAGATGCACGTTTCACATCCAGATTCTGGAAGAGCTTGAATGATGCTTTGGGAATGAATATGAAATTCAGCACATCCTTTCACCCGCAGACTGATGGGCAGTCAGAAAGGACCATTCAGACATTGGAGGATATGCTTAGATCTTGTGCATTGGACTTTTCTGGAAATTGGGATTTTCATCTTCCCCTTGTTGAGTTTGCATACAATAACAGTTTCCATTCTAGCATTGGGATGGCCCCATACGAAGCTTTATACGGTAGACCCTGTCGTTCTCCCTTATGCTGGGATGATGTTGGCGAAAGAAAAATCCTAGGTCCAGAGATTATCCTGGATACTACAAAGAAGATCGATATTATTAAGAAGAGGTTGGTAGCTGCTCAAAGTAGACAGAAAAGCTATGCTGATCATCGGAGGCACGATCTTAATTTTGAAGTGGGTGATCAAGTTTTTATCAAAGTCTCTCCTATGCGTGGTGTCGTTCGTTTTGGTAGAAGGGAAAAGCTGAATCCAAGATATGTTGGCCCTTTTATGATCATCAAGAGAATTGGCGAGGTTGCTTATCAAATCGATCTCCCTCCTCAGCTCAACAATATACATGATGTATTTCATGTTTCAATGCTAAGGAAGTACATAGCTGATCCCTCGCATATAATAGAGCATGAGATTCCTGAAGTGCAAACAGATCTATCTTATGTAGAAGAACCCATCAAGATCATCGACCGCAAGGAAAATCAATTGCGACGTCGGATAATCCCCATGGTTAAGGTCTTATGGAAACACCAGAAACGCGAGGAAGCTACTTGGGAGTTGGAGGAGGAAATGCGAGCCAAATATCCCGAACTTTTTGGTAAGCTCTTAGACTTATAATTTTGGGACGAAATTTTTTTTAGTAGGGTAGATTGTAACAGCCCTACAACATAATAATGTTTTTTTATATAAAAAAAAACAACAAATTCCTTTAGCCCAATCCATTCTGGAGCAGATCCACTGTAAAGTATGATTAACTCATATTTCACTCATATATTATATTATATTAAATATATCAACTTCGACTCATTTCTTGGCCGCTCTCCCTCCAGGAGATAAATTGATGATGCATTTTTTAGTATACTGTAATGCATAATTGTAGCCGTTGTTGTACAGGGAATTATTAAACATTTGAAAATGAATATCTGATCTTTGGTGTAACGGCCCTACAACATTATGGTGGTAAAAAGTAAATAAATTACTTAAAGGGAGAGAGAGGGAGACGGTTACAACTTTACAAGTTCCACTCACGTCCCAATTACATGGGTATTTCCATCTTGGGATGTTTTGGGCGATGGGCTCATCCCTTTTTAAGAGAGAAAGAGAGGGAGAGAAGGATTTCTCCCTACACGAGAGAGAAGAGAAGAGAAAACCAGTCATTGTCCCCTGTTCTTTGGCCGGGTTAATCTAACATCCCAAATCAACATATTGTTGGGAAGTCGTCACGACGGGCTGGCCGTGATCGGAGGGGGAGAATCGCGATAGCAATCGACCATAGGGATATCTATTCATCGCGGATACGGTATGTGTTATATCGTTCAAAATTCTCGATCTTTTATCTTGGGACAACATGTGTTTTTCTCCTACTCGCAGATTTATTCTATTTCGCTCTCCTTTCCAATTTCTTGATAACAGTGATAAAACAAGCCTAGCATACAACGTATATTACCTATCTGTTACCTTCTCCTCAAGCTAATATTGATGGCTGAACTCTCGCTGTCTCATCTCGTTGATCGTCGACTTTGAAAGGGCACTTCCAACCCAGGCGTAAGGCCTGCCATTCATTGCTTTGGTTGTTAATTAGAACCTCGTTTAATTGATGCATCATAAGAGGAATACTAGATTGAATAGGTAGATAACACTGCTATTAGGAACATTACTATTAAGGATCTAATGCGGGTGCTGTTAATATGGTAATGGTTCATGAGCCCTCCTCCCTTTCTGTAATTAGCATTTAACGGTATTATCTCAGAAATATAGAATCTAATCTGGCCCTATCTTATATTTATTCCGCAGACCCGTTTTCTTTGCTTACGCCTGATGATACCCACCATATCATTGTTTAGTTTAATAATATTCCTTTACCCCATTTAATTAGTTGTATGTCCAAACCATACACGTAGGATGAAACCAATACATATGCTGTTAATTTTATTACAGCTATTCATATTAGCACGTTGGTATTGAATGTGTCGATTATATCTAGCAAACTCTTTCACACATATATTATATCCATACTATGCATGAGTACTTCTGAATAAGCCTAACCAACATAGATGAAAGCAGATTTAACTTATTGCTATAATCACAGAGAGTCTAATTACCATGGAAAAATTAGTCTATACAGAGCATACTTATAATGTTGCAATTGTACCTAATCTATTATGTAAACCCACTAGGTGAATCACAACCGTTGTGCAATTTGAAGACGACAAGGTAAGGAACTCTTGGGGTTCATTATCATCTACATTTGAAGATAATAATCATTATTGAATGAATGAGTGGCACTTAATACTAATGGCACAATAACGGTAAGCGGAGCTAAGTGCTACACCTCATGGTGGGAGCCACCTCTAGAGTCCGAGTACTGAGTCCGATACGGACACATGGCCTAAAGGGCAACACCTTCCGGGGGTGTCAGGTTCAGTAGAACCTAGTGGAAAGTCCACCTATTGACTCAGCTGATGTCATCACGAAATGAATACAAGTGAATGATTGTAATTGTATGGAAAAGCCGCTAGTGCCAGCGGTAGTTAAGAAAAAGGCCTATTCTATGAAAAGAATGAGTATAAGGGTATGCGTGCAACTTTAAAGCACATTTATTGAGAATATGAAACTCCTTATATTTTATGGGTATAATCGTATTGTCATACTTATTGGTAATTTTATCAAAGCATTCTTGAATTTATTTGTATCCCTCTTATCGCATGCTAAGCTGTTTGGCTTACGAGCATTTTTCTTCGCTCCTGTGGTTTTGCCCTGCCGCAGGTTCCTCGGAGGAGTAGAAGAGCATTGAGGCTGTTGATTGGCTGGCTGAAGATTTATCATTTTATTTTCAGTAGTGTTAATTTCCTTCTCGTTGCCTTATTATTAGGTGTACCCAAGAAACATTCTATGAGTTGTTCTATTATAGTTATTGTCTTCGTCATTGAGGTCCCTTGAATGATACAACTTGATCTTGATTATGTTAAGTTGTTAAGTGATGTTATCCTTTTAGTTAAAATATCTCAAGTTATTTATTATTTTGTTCTTCCAATCGTCTTCCTTAATTGTGGATTTGATATGCATGAGTAACCCTCGGATCCGACGTGGCATGTCGTTTATTATTGCTTTCGCTGGTCACACGGATCCGGGCCGTTACAAGTGGTATCAGAGCCAAATTCTCTCTGATAGTGGAAAGGGCTACCCGAGAGGTGGAGCCGCCCCTACAAAGAGGTTGGAGGAAATGGCTACCCGGAGCGTGAAGCCGCCACTATCACTGGGAATAAGTGATGGGCCATGTCGCAACGAGGACGTTGCGAATATAAGTGGGGGAGGATGGAACACCCCAACCCCAAACATAGTACCATATGGAAAACTCACAAAGTGTGGGTGTGGTATATAAGTGGTGGGGATTACTACTTGACAACTTGGGCTTAAGCATTTTGGGGGTAGTTAATCGGGTTCGTATGAGCCCGATCCCAAGAGGTTGTTAGGGCCAGTAATGCTCCATTAACGGACCGGGGACCTAAGCCCGGGACGTTACATTTTCCTTGCAGATCATGAGAGGGGCCTCTTGTAACGTTCGAGCTTAGGTCCTCGGTCTATTATCGATGAAAATTAATCTTAACAACTTGTTGGTTTATGTCCAAGTGTACACATTGACAACTATCCATAGACTTAAACTCAAGTTGTCAAAGAGTAATCCACAATACTTATAACTCACTCTCATACTTAGTGAATTTCGGATGGGGGATTATGTTGGGGTGTTAAAACCTCCCTCAGTTATATTGGCAACGTCTTCATTGATACATGATACACCATTTATTTTTAGTGATAGTGGCGATTACACACTTCGAGTAGTCTTTTGCTCCTATCTCTTTGTAGAGATTGCATCTAACTTTCGCACAGTCTTTCCATTAAGTCATTGGGTTCGGACCCAATTGGAACTGTTGGCAACCGCTTAAATTTCTTATGCCCTAGTTTTAAAATAATAGTCCCCGACACTTATAACACACTCTCAAACTTTGTGAATTTTCGATTTGGACTATTTTTTAGGCTGCTATAAATGGTATCAGAGCGGGTTTCATCTAATTGTGGAAAGTGTTACGTGGAGAGATTTAAGCTAGGAGCATGCATATGTCACTATATATCATTGGAATACGCGACATGCCATGTCGCATCAAGGGTATTGTGAAAATATAAGCGGCGGAGGTTGTGACACCCCACCATAACTCAAATCGGAAACTCACGAAGTG
Source organism: Ottelia alismoides (assembly GCA_037367405.1). NCBI lineage: Eukaryota > Viridiplantae > Streptophyta > Magnoliopsida > Alismatales > Hydrocharitaceae > Ottelia > Ottelia alismoides. Next base: position 28,356 of record JAZKJV010003555.1, on the reverse strand, counting down.
TGAGAGTGGATTATAAGTGATGTAGATTACTACTTGATAATATGAGCTTAAGAATTTTAGATGATTATCAACGGATCTATTCGAATCCGAACCCAACAACTTGTCAGAACTAGTTTTCCTTTATAACGGTCTAGCGATGTAAGCCCAAGATGTTACACATGTGCCTTCAATGTCACCCATCAATCCCTAGGAGAACTACCATTATTCCATGAGTTAGAGCTAGAAGGTGGCATTTCCTCTCGAAAGTGTCGGATATATAAGAACTAGCATGATGGTCGAGATGGACCTTTCATGGAGAACATAGGGTTGAGGGTTGTGATGATTGATTGGGAGAGAAGTTCTATGGTGATGAGGGTTCACACGGCTTGGGGAAGCACATGAATACAACTGAGGATCTAGGGATTAGGTGGATTGCACAAAACTCGGAGATGGTGCCGTTGGTTTCGCGATCTTCAGGATAGGATTGGATTGACAAGGAGATCACGAGGGATATTAGAGGTCTTAGGGCTCATTTGGTAATCAGGTTACCCCTGGGTTACCCCGGGGTAACCTGGTTTACCTCTCTCTTTTCATGGAATGGAATTCTATCATAAATTATAGTGACATCACATCACATTCTTTATTCCAACCCTCTCCAACCCTCGCAACCATCCCAAATAGCTACTATTCCAATCAGGTTACCCCAACCCACCCCAACCCAGCAACCAAACATACCCTTAGGGTTTCAATTTGTCGATTGCAATGGACTTAGGGAAGACATTAGGGGTGACAGGATCATCGAAGCGGATGTCGGCCAACCGGAATAGAGCCAAAACATTATATAGGAGGGGACACAAATTAAAAATAATCTTATATCTATTAATGTAATAAAATCGACTAACATATGAAATAATTACAATGCAAAAAAACATGTTATAACTCTCTCAAATTATCTCCTAACCTCCTGTTCGTTTAAAATATCTTTCCATTTTGTTAATGCAAAAAGTGGAATTCTTAGTTACTTAACTTAACTTGCATGTAAAAATACACTATAATAAAATAAAATGATTTTATCTAATGCGAGAATAAAAGGATCATTTCCCATTTACACATTGCACAGTTTCTTCTTAATTATATATGATAGCAAGTAGAATCGTATATTTCAACACAAACTTAACAAAATATAAATTATGTAACTTTGATAAAAATTTTCTTACATTCTTAAAAAAAATGTATGGATCGTTTGAGCATTATTACTAACAAACAATCCATATTTAATCAAGAAAATGTAACACAATCGATCGTAGCAATAAAATTTTATCTCTGTGTATTTTTAAGATTTGCAAACAATAGCTTCTCAATGAAGTTCATGGTAAAAATTACTTTGAACATCGGTGTTACCTCAACAAGTTAAAATTATATTGTTAGGTAGAAAATTAACTAATAAAGAAAATGTATTTTCTCAACCTTAGAAAGAATGCTATCATGTAGTTTTTAGTTATCTCAAGACAAAGGACGTGTTCGATAGGAGAATTAGCCTTGAAATAAGAGGTTAATTCTCCTCCCAGCATGGTTTCCAGTGATACGACTACTCCTCATTATTTCATCTTATTCACCTTTATTCCTATCTTTATCCCACCTTACCTACTCTTATTCACCTTATTCTCCTTATTCTTATCCTCCAGTCGAATGAAGAATAGACTCTTATTCTCCTTATTCCTCATCCTTATTCCTGCTTATTCTCGAATCGAACGCTCCCTAAAAGAACAAGGTGAAGAGGGGGAGAGGGGATCGACAATATAGAGAGATCTAGAGATAGTACAACAAAGAGAGGGTGAAGAATATGTGAGATAGAGAGAAGGGACTGAGTTATTAAAGGGGGAACTTCCATCTCAAAAGTTAGCTTGCCTCCCCCACCCCCATCTCACCCCTATATTCATCCTTGACGAGGAAGGTGGATCGGGTCTAGGCAGTGGTGGTAGGACCCAGATTTGTGTTTGACTTATCGATTTCATGTGAATAGAGAGGGGAGAAGAGGATGTGAGAGGTAGTGTTGAACCAAGCGGCCAATAAACGTGATCCTTTGATTAGTTGTTGGAATGAATGAGTACGCAGTTGATGTAGGTAAATTGCACGGATGACTTGGAGGGGGACTTAGCCAATGGCAAAGTGCCATATCTATTAAGTCACGAGCCCAAGGATTACTAGCCTAGACAACCTGTTGAGCTTGGGCACAACTAGAGCCCATGACCACAGCTCAAAATGCTTAAGCTTAGGTTGACTAGTAGTAACTCCCACTACTTATAAGCTACCGTCACACTTTGTGACTACTAGATGTGATACTATGTTTGGGATGCTATAAGCACTCCCATTTACATTCACAATGTCCTTGTTACGTAATGTCACATGACCTATTTCCAATAACAGTGGCGCTTCACCTCATAGATATCCCTTTCTTCCTAAATCTATGGAGGGGTGAATTCACCTCTTGATCTTTTCACTATTAAAGGAAATCTGATCTGATACCATTTGTTATGTCCCATTCCCTAAGCTCGGTCCGTTATCGGGGGTTACTATCCTAGGCAACCCGTTGGGTTGGGCCCAATTAAAACCCTTGACCACAACCCAAAATGCTTAAGCCTAGGTTGATCAATAGCAACCCTCGCTACTTATGCATTACTACCACACTTTGTGATTACTAAATGTGGTACTATGTTTGAGATGCTACAATGTGGCTCTGTCGAGTCGTAGGCCCATATACAAAAGGAAAAATTAGAAAGACATGGAAATCAATTTCAAATTTAAAAATAATCAATGAACTTGTAGATATCGATGAGATCTATAATTTTCATTAGATTTCAAAATGAACAAAATCATCTGTATAAAATAAAACATATTTTTGATGTGTTTTATGACACAAAATCCCCATTTTCGAGTTTTAAATTTTTCTCTTTGATTTTGCATAATAATAAGTACATTAAATATTTTTATAAAATATTAGATGAATATTTACATAATAATACTAAATATTTTTATAAAATAGCATATGAATATTTAAATGATAATATTACTTTTGAGTATTTTATTTTTGGAAAAGAATAGAATAGTATAAAAGGGTACAACCTACAAGTGCAGAAGGCTCTGTATATAAGGTCATTGTTGGTCTTTTTCTCGACTTTTTATTATTTTTAATATTTTATTTTTATGTAATTAGTTAGATAAGTGATTAAAGAAAACAAAAATAAATTAAAATTTTAAAATATTTACATAAATAGTAGGTCGAAGATCGATGTTTTGTAGAATGTACCAAAAAGGTCCTAGAATCAATTGCAAACAAGTTCTGATTTTAATGAAACCAGTTTTCATGGGATAGACAATTCTATAATTTGAACTATAAAAGCGAGTTTGATAAATTTGGAGTTTATTCGAAGTGGAATTCATTATGGAAATTAGACTTTACAGTTTATTCGGTTCAAAATCTAGAGGTATTTATTTAAGATGGAATTTATTTTATATTTTTATTTTTCTATATAGTTTTATGTGCATGTTAAAAGAAAGATTATGTTAATAGGAGTTAGTATGAATTTATTAAAATATGTGAAGTTTATACAATATTTCTAGGCTTATGTGAATTTTATGATTTTATATGTTAATGTATGCTTCTTATTATTGAACAGTACATGAATGCTAATTGTGCAGTATAAATGCTGCAATGTAATGATTTGCTAAAAAACTAAAATCCATTTATAAATTTTAGCTAGATGAATATGAGATTCATTAATTGATGACATCTCAGGAGCACCTCGTTCAATATACCGATCTTTTCTGTCATTTGTCAATTATAGCTTATCCTAAGGAGAACTTACAGAAGTTCATCCGTAGCATGCACGAGGATGTATAGAACACGATATCGACATAGGATCTCTGCTCCATCAAGGAAGTTATGGTGAAGGTAATGAAGATGGAAGCTATGTAGAGTCGATCGACGACAGGGAGGCCCAATCAAACGGAGCGGCACATCGAGATTTCTTTCATTCTTGCAGAGAGCTTCAACTCCATTGAAATCCCAGACACTCCAATGTGATATCCGCACCAGTTCTCACATCATCAAAGATATACGACCGATACACGAAGAACTACATCTAATCCTTAACAAACCAATTCGAACTCCGGCCATGCTGATCAGTTGCGCTGGTGGTGTTTCTTTGAAGGACTAGACGTAGACGGAGGATCGTCCGAGCCACGGGTGCGCTTCCGAGGAGCACTAACGTCGCTATCTGCATCGGCATCCACGACACTGTCTGCGGATTCAACTGTGGACTCTTCTGGGTCATTCAGCAGATCATCCAGGGTGGCGACCTGACCATAAAATCCGTGACCAAGCTCTTTGTCGAGGGCAGCCGTCAAAGACTCGATGAACCCGTGGAAATCCGTGTTCAGGGGGCAATGGACTGTGGTAGGGGATGCGCAGTGTGTACTCTCACCCTGGTCCTTCTCGTCCTTGTCTTTGCCATCGTCACGATCGTCTTCCTTCCTGCTGCCGGTGTCGATCCTCTTGTTTTCTTTGTCGTCACCACCGCTGCCGCCGAGCATCGACATCACCGGGAGAGGAGTAGCAGTTGGTAGTTGGTGGGAGATGAAGAGGGGTTGGTTGGAGAGAGGGGCGTGGGACCTTTCATAGATGTCTACTGCAGCCGTTGGATCTGTAATGGATGGTCAAGATCAGCGGCTCAAGTGCGAGAAGCTAACTGTTACAGTTGAAGGCTCATATAATAAAATAACATTCTGTTAATTCTTCCAGTTTATTTCAAGAATCAATCAAAACAATTTGCTGGAACAACAAACCAACTTCTCAGAAATCAGCAAAAATTGTAGACTGTAAAAGATCTGATGTATTTATTTCAGTGATTTCCAAAACTGTCCACAGATCTCTTGATTAATTTAATATCATCCTCATTCCTCAAGGTATAATATGAACATATTTAATTTGTTCATGTTAAATCAAGATCAATATATTTAATTTCTAATTTAATTAAGAAATTATGCATTTTTTTATCATGGGAACACGTAGTTGTGTGTGGTCAAAGCAACAAATCCAATATTCGTTGTGAATTTGTATTATCAATGATAATTTTGCAATGAACATTATTGCTTATTACGTATTTTAAAACCGTAAAATTTGACAATGAATATTAAACTATTAATCAGAATGGGAAATGATAGATTGATTAATACACCAAACGAGTTAGTCATAATCAAAGGGCTACAAGATGCCCAACATGAAACCTAATGTTTTGTTAGATCCTTATAAAGGCCCACTTTAGATACAAATCCACACAAAAAGGGTCTTCATCGTAGAAAACAATTAAGTCGCAATATCGACCAAGATGGGAAAGCTAATTAGGTTCATCAAGCTTACAATTGACTATCAAGTTCGGACCCTTCGGCTCCAAGGTGATCCGATCCAAGATCCATTCGAATTCACGCTATGTCTTATCTTAATGTAACTGCCACCGAATTAATATCCAAATAATAAAATCAATAATTATATAATATTAACATTTTTATAGAATTAATAAGAAGAATGGTGCGGTTATGGGGGGGGACCAATTCTCTCTCAACCACTCCATACGTGGCTCCCTATTTTTGGATGGAATGGGACACCTCTCCACGTACAAGAGATTGAGAATAAGGGAGAGAACTCCCTACGCGCACAAGAGGGGGAGAAAGAGAAACACAACCATAGAGCCTTCCCTTTTTCTTCCTTGGTCGAGGTATTTCGCAACCTCCATCACTGTGTTAGGACTTCATCTTTGGGCTGAGGGGTTGGTCGTGATCGGAGGAGAAGAATCGCGGTGTCAACCAACCATTAGGATATCTATTCGGTGCGGATACGGTATGTATTTTACCGTTCATGATCCTCAATTCTTGCTGTACCCTTGGGTTGGTTTGTTCAATGTGGATTGCATACTGGCAATCACCAATCTTTATTTGCGCACTAGACATCTTATAAGAATTCTCTAAGTATTTCTTTAATTTGCAACCTGTGTATGCCATCTCTCGGTATCATGTTTCCATTTGAATCAGTTTTGACTGGCATATGTTAGGGATTTTTGTCAGAACTCCTGTTTCATGGAGTCCGGTAGAGAAACTGTAGGTTTCTCGTACCCATGATCAAAAATCGGAAGTTAAGATTTATCATTGCCAATACCTATGAGATGATGTATTTATTGATATTAAATACGTCGGAGTGAAATGGTTATTATTTATCATATTCATGCGTCGACACCTGAACTTGATGTTAAATCTATGAACCATTGATTTCTTTCCTTCCTTGGTGCTTAATGATAATATTGAGTTGAATGAGAATAACTAAATTAGGATGGATGTAACCAACGTAGGACCATCATCTTCCTTTCGTAATGATTATCTCTAGTGCCAAATCTATCTTGAGTTGATCTGTGTTAGCACGTCCAGAATGTGTTTTACAATATCTTGCATGTTCTGATCATTCAATATCTTGAAGGGCATTCTTCATATAATACGTATTCTCAACGATGTAGAACACCTCGAGTAAGTTCTGGCAAGGCAATCGAGTTAGTGAAACACATGCTTTGGGTGACCTCCTTGTCCAGAGCAACAAACTAAATAGAACAAAAAAATAGATGAAATAATAGAACAAACAAGTAGAAGTTGGAAATCAAAACTAGGTGATTAACGGTGACATGGATATCATTCCCTTTGGTGTTACGACAATTGCATGAATACGTAGGTTCATGAAGAACATAATGACACCTTCTATTACTTAAATTCCACCTGATGTACGTAGTTACAAATATGAAAGGTTGCCTTAACCCTGGTCTGTGTAATGAAATATATATATATATATATGTGTGTGTGTGTGTGTGTGTGTGTGTGTGTGTGTGTGTGTATGTGTGTGTGTGTGTGTGTGTGTATTGTGAGATTGTGAATTACAGACACAGACCAATAGAGTGAGGTCCTACCATGTTATCTAAATCTGGCTAAATATATTGTTATCATAACAGATCATGATGTTGCGGAATCTAATCACGAGGTATCAAAAATTAACATTAATTAATATTATGGCACGTTAACGGTAAGCGGAGCTAAGTGCTACGCCACAAGGCGGGAGCCACCTCTAGAGTCCTATTACCGGGTCCATTTATGGACATATATGGCCTAAAGGGCAACACCTTCCGGGGGTGTCAGGTTCGGTAGAACCTAGTGGAAAGTCCACATATTGACTCAGCGCTGATGTCATCACGATGTGTTTAATGTATGATTGAATGTGCAAGTGAAAACCGCTAGTGCCAATGGAGGGTATTAATGAACCAACTTAACGATAAGATTGAGTTTAAGGGTATAGGTGCAACAATAGAGCACCATTATTGAGAATGTATGAACCCCTCATAAGTATGTGAATATAGCTATATCGCCATGCTTCTATTTCAATTTATCGAGCCATTCTCATTTTTGATATTCTTCTTAAAGCATGCTAAGCTGTTTGGCTTACGAGCATTTTGTCGCTCCTGTGGTTTTGCCCTGCCGCAGGTTCCTTGGAGGAATAGTGCATTGAAGCCGTTGATTGGATAACAGGAGATTCGACATTTCCTTTTGGTAGTGCTAGTTTCCTTTTCTTTATCTTAGCTATAGATGTACCCGAGGAACATTTTATGAGTTGTTCTAGTCTAGTTATTGTCATTATCAATGAAATCTCTTGAAGGATGAACTTGACCTTTGATTATATTAAGCTGTTAAGTGATGTTATCCTTAAATTTTGAAGTATCTCAAGTTTTTGTTATTTAGTCCTTTCAATGGTCTTCCTAAATTGTGGAATTGATATGCATGAGTAACCCTCGGATTCGACGTGGCATGTCGATTTGTTATGCTTCCGCTGGCCACACGGATCCGGGTCGTTACAAGTGGTATCAGAGCCGAAGTTCTCTTGGGTGCAATTAGGATTTTCTACTTTGTCGATGTGCTCATACATCGATATCTGACTCTCGATCGACTCTCATGATTTTAGATGGCTTCTGGACGTGAGCTTGTGCCTGGTGAAGGTGGGCTTGAGGATCCCCAACAGCAACAGTTGCATTTGATGACTGAGATGGGGCAATGGCTCCGCGAAGAGCGAGAACGTGCTCGAGCGGAAAGAGAAGCAGCACGCGAAGAAAGAGAAAAAGTCCGCAAGATTTACGATAATGCGAAGGTAGAGAGTCTTACCTTACAGAAGTTTCTGCAGCATGACCCACCCATATACAATGGAGAACCTGAGCCAGAGAAAGCAGAACATTGGCTCAAGGAGATTGAGTTGGCGTTTAGTGCCTTGGATTGCCCTGAGGAGAAGAAGGTCACCTTTGCCATGTTCAGGCTGCGAGATCAGGCAAAGGATTGGTGGGAGACCTGCAGAGGTGTGCACTTCAAGGAAGATCAAGACGCAACATGGGAAGATTTTGTGAAGCATTTCAAGGATCACTTCATTCCTATGCGTGCAAGGATCAAGAAGAGGCAGGAATTCATTGACCTGCAGCAGAATGAACTGGGCGTTGAGGCATACACTGCTCAGTTTTACCATCTTGAGAAGTATGGAAAAGGAATTTGCGAGACTGAATTAGAGAGAGCGAAGAAGTACGTGATGGGTTTGAAGATTGGCTTGCGATCTAAAGTCTTAGGGAGCATGCCTAAGACGCTGATGTAGTGGATGCTGCGGTAGCTATTGACGGAGAGCATCAGTTGACCCAAACTCTGCTGAAAAGACATGGCAAGGGGAGTGGAAGCCTCGGTGTTCGTCATGATAACTTTAAAAGTCCTAACAAGAAGATAAAGACCGGTTACCATGGCAAGGAAGAAGCTAGATTCAGGCATGTTGATAGACCGGGTGTTCATGTTTGCCCTCAATGTACGAGAAGCCATCGGGGCGAATGCTACAAGATAACTGGAGCTTGTTTGAAATGTGAACAGAAGGGTCATTTCATCCGTGATTGCCCGAAGATGAAGCAGATAGATGATAGGCAGAAGAATGCGGATCCGAAAAAGAAGATCATGGGACGAGTATACTCCATCTCCGCTGAACAATCAGAGGATCCTAGTCAGGTGGTAGAAGGTTGACGAGCCCGAAAACACCGGGTTAAGAAGTTGTTTTTATCGTGAAGTGCGTAAAATTATGTGTGTCGTTCGTTGTAGGCGGCGATCGGAAACAGTCAAGAAAATAACCACAAATTATTATTCAATTTCAATCTCGTGGTTTTTATGTTTATTTTACTTGGGCAAGTCCCAAGGTTGATCACAAGGAGGCAAAGGAACAACCTAGAGTTGTGTCTATCCAATTTTGAGTTCGATTTTCAAGGCGTTCTTTTTTTGGAATTTTTTAATGCAATAAAGGATGCAAGATGCAAATTCGGCCTATTTTAGGGACTAAAATGTAAACTTCGATCAAACAATGTCCGAAAAATATGAAACTTGGCCGAGATGATAACTATGATAAAATTAGTGTACTGTATTTTTTTTTGGAATTTTCTGATGCAATATGAATTTTTTTATGAATTTTCAAATGCGAACGGAATGATTTTCAATATTTAATTATAATAAATATTAAACCTACTTATTTTCAAGAAATAAAATTATCTAAGATCTATCACTAGGTGACGGATCTCAGAAAAATCCTAAATTTCGAAAATGTGGGGTCTAATACCTATTAAAAATTAAACAATGAAATATGCAAAATGATTTTTACAGAGCAATTTATGCATGCAAATGCAACGATTTTTGGGCACAATGTCAAGCAAATATAATCTCTACAATATGTGATTTTTCGGAGATTTTTAGAGCACCGATTAATCAATTACAAAATTTGGAGCACAAACTTGGTAAACTTTTCCAATTTCCACAAAATAATTATTTATTAATTAACCGTAAATCACAAAAATGTCCACAGCATGTCAACATGTAGAGAATTATATGATGAACAAAGTGCTATTTTTGTATAATAAAATGATGTCTAGAAGATGTTCAAAACAGAGGGAGAACACAGGGGGGTAAATGCAATAAATATAAATAAAATAAATAAAAGACAGGGGGGCTAGTGCGTAATTACCAAAGAAACTGGGGGGTAAACTGCAAATTAACCAAGGAGCACGTGCAGAGCACGTGCCCTCTAGATCTTAGGCGTAACGGAAAATAAGGGAACCCCCAGGGGGCTTCTTGCAATTTACCCCGAGGTCACGTGCGTAGCACGTGACCCGGGGGTGATGCAGCTGCTGACGTCCCCCACCCCACGTGCGACGCACGTGGGCGGGGTCTCTGATAACCGGCCTAAGCGATCGGGGTTAAGGTCTAAAAATGGTCGTTGCGACCTCGATCAAGTAGACTAAGTGTATCAAGAAAAATAGACCACTACGAGAAATAAAATCAATCAAAAATGTGAAAGCGGTCCTGCTATAGGTTTCACCTGGTATAGCTCCCAGGGTCGAACTCAAGGAGCACAGATTGGCCTTGCGGCCTACGATGTAGTCAAAGTTCAAGAGAGTACTTTTTATGGTTTTTATTTGTTTTTATAATTTTTTTAGATTTTTTTTTTAAAGAATGAGAAAAATGAAAGAAAGTGAAAACAAGGGACACTTCAACAATTTATACAACACACAAAGAATGATGCAAAAATTCCGGAAAATTGGTTTTTAGGTTTTAAATGTTTTTTACTGTTTTTGGTGAATTTTTGGGATTTTTCTAATGAATAAATTATTTACTAAAAATCAAACAATGCAAAGAATGTAGGGTACTGTCCAGCAAGGCTTAAGACCACAAAATAAAATAATTTTGGATCTCAAAAAGCCCTAAAGGTAATTTTCCTATATTCTATGAAGAATAAGGAAAATTTAGGCACCCTAATTATTGTTTTTGGAATTTTAATTGATTTATTAGAATTTTTATGAGTTTTTAGGGGTTTTTCAATTTTTAGGGTTTTTAAGTGATGAAAAGTAGCCAAAATTGGCTAGAAAATCAAGCAACCAGTAAACAACAATGTCTAATTTTTTTGGAATTTTTGGTGGAGTTTTTATAATTTTTTTGTATTTTTAAAGTCAAACAGTAGCAAAATTAGAGGTTTTTGAATTTTTAAAAATAATAAATGAAATCAGAAATGTCCCCAAAAATCATAGAAATTCCTACACCATGGCAGGAGCCATGTGTCAAAATTTCATTGGATTTGGAGGTCGTTTGATATTTTATTCAAAGAGTAAAGGTGGGGCACTGTGCACAGGGACCTAAGTGCAAATACCCAAAAGTTCTGGGGCCTTGGTGCAAAATACCCAGCAAGTCACGCGCTTCGCACGTGGCTGGGGCACACAGGGACCATATTGCAAGAAAAACTAAGTCCTAGGGGTTTCTGATAACACGTACCAAAACCCCAGGGGCAAGGTTGCAAAAAAAACCAAGAAATAACGCACATGCGCATATAAAGTGTTCACAGGGGTATAAATGCAATTTCACAAAACATTTTATTCAATCAATAACATTCCAGAACTACAGGGTTAAAGATGCAAATATCCCAAAATAACACGTGCCGAAGCACGTGGGTCTCTACTGGCAGGGGTATAAATGCAATTAAAATAAAGTGCGAGGGTCTCTATGCAAATATCCCAGAAAATAAACAACTGAAATTAAAAGTTACAGGACTGAACTGAAATGAACAAACTACCAGGGGGGCCTATGATATTTACCCCTTTATTAGCGAAGCGTTGGATGCGCGCCACGTGTGGATCGAACGGCTGCGGCTGGTGGGCGCTCCAGATGACTCCTCCTCTGATCGGACGGTGGAAGCAGCTCCAAGGATGGACGGTGCGGATCTGAACTGGAGCGGTGAGGACGATCGAACGGCGATGGAGGGTCCTCGAAGAACTGATGGCCGGCGAACTTCGCCGAGCTCGTGCGTGCGCTAGGGACCTCCGATGAGCCCCCTGAAGGTCGGAGAAGAATCGCGGGAGGCTCCCGCGTCTGCCGGTGGTCTCCAATACCCCGGCCGAGCCCTGGAAGGCTCCGGCGAGGTCGTCGGAGAAGAAGCTCCTGGCTCGAAGTTGGGAAGCCTCAGACGGCCTCCTCTTGACCTGCAAAAGAGTTCAGCAGCTTCGCGGGTCGAGGGCAAAGTGCCTCGACCCGGTTAGGTGGCGTGAAGGTGGTCTGTGCGGCGTGGCGAATGAGCTCCGGCGAAGCGACGGCGGTGGAACTCGACTCCCAGATCCTGTGCGATCTGGGTTGAATGAGCGGGTGTAGAAGGTGCGTGAGGAGGTTGCGAAGGTGAAGGTCGGGTCGGATTAGAAGATGGGTGATCGAGGTGATCGGAATCGGAGATGAACGTCGATGGTCGGAATTGGGGGAAAACGGAAATTAAGCTAAATTAAAAAGAACTACAGGCTACCTGATGGATGCTGGAGACTGTGCTGGAGATGGGCTATCTCCGGTCGTAGCTTCGAAGGGCGTCAAGGCCTGAAGCTCGGTGCTCAACACCGGCGGCGGAGCAAGTACGGCGAAGAACGCCGGATCAGAGGATACGCCTTCTCGCCTCACTGCAACAAAGGCAACGGCTTGCTGTCACTCTTGCGAAGCCAATGGAGGTCACGGGGAAGAAGGAGAGGGTCCAAAGATGCGGCGCGAGGGCGGCGGAGGTGATGGATATATAGTGTGACCGGGGTGATTAGGGTTGAGGTGCGACAGCAATGGAAGGCGTGATTTTGATGGCGGAAGATCCGGCGAGGGAGAGGGATGTGCGGCGAAGAATATGGTCGCGGGGGTTGAGCGGATGACAGCTGGAGTCGCGTGGGAAAAATTCGGCGAAGGAGGCGCGGGCGGCGCGATGGCCAGAAAAGGAAAGAGGCGCGGGGAGTGACCGGGGTCAACATTCCCCCGTGGCCCAATCAGGAGCGGCCACGTGTGCCCGAACTTTGACCATTTATTTTAGGGCAAAAATAGGTCGAATTAAAGAAAACTTAAAACATGAAATATTTTTCTTTTATTTTTTTCTATTTTTTGGTGATTTTTAATTAATTTTTGGAAATAAAAATAGGTTAGCTCTATATATAGGTATATGTACACTATATTGGATTTTTATTTTTGATTTTTTTATTTGTTATTTTTATGTGTTTTTATGCCCATTTTGTATTTTATTTATTTACAACATAAAATATGGAATAAAAGAATATTTTTATTTTATTTTTATTACATATATACAAGTGTTAAAATAAATAATTGAATACCTTTATATACATGGTATTAATACAATGTATTTTTTTTGTATTTTCAATTTTGTGATTTTTATTTGATTTTTGTTTTGTTTTCTTTTTATTTATTTTATTTACAAAATATGCCATAGAATATTTACAAAAAGTTTAGAAAATAAATGAATTTATTTATAGGGTTGAATAAATACAAGGAGTGTGGTTTATACACAAGGTGAAGGAAGGGGTAATTTTTGGCTTTTTGATTTTTTTTATCTTTTTATTTTGTTTTTAATAGAATATACATACAATATGTACAAGTATATTTTTGGGTGAGGAAAATATTATAGTTTTATTTATTTACAAATATATACATGTGTGAGCCCCTATCTCCCTCTACTTTGGCTTTTATGCGGTCCAGGCCCATGCTGAGCCCTCCCTTGGGTTAGGTTGCTCAATATTTATTCTAAATATTTCCCTCTTTTTCTTTTTGCTCTTTATTCTTTTATTTTGTGCACAAAAACATGCTAATTATAGGTTTTACACAATGCATGCTTTTGGTATTTATTTGTATTTACACATATCTACATGTATTTGCAAAGGTTTTTGTAGCTAAAATAGAAGAATAAAGAGTGATGAATGGGTATTCATCACCCCCTATGCTTTAACTTTGCTAGTCCCTTAGCAAACACTTATTTGAAAAAGAAGTGAAAAAGAAAGAAAAAGAAAAAGAAAAAGAGGATGTACATGGATCAAGGTTGACTTATTAAATTTTTCCTTCATTAACTTGAAATATGGAGCTCGATCAGATCTTTGGGATTATTAATGTGTCGGGAACCTTATTTGGACTTAAGCCTAAAACTCAACAGCCTCTACGTTCCACCAATCTATGGACAAGACTCCTCAATAAACCAGATCAGAACAAGTCTACATACACAAACTCTAATGACCATGAATCTTTTCCTTGCGGTGTAAGTGATATGTGGCTCCCCACCTCAGAAGTGACAAAGAAACAACCTCCCTCAACCTGGTAACTCTAATGCCTCAGTCTAGCAACTCTTTCCTCGAGAAGCGGGGTATTCCCTTCTAAGTTCAAGTGCAACCGGCTCAAGAAGAGGGGGTAGAAGTATAGAGTTTTGGAAGCTTAGCCAGTGTAGCTAAGTCTCCCGCTGCAAGCTTCATGAGATGTAACATGATACCATAAGCTTTTGCTTCATACTCCGGTGGGGTTATTAAATTTTCAATCCGACCCCACCACTTTTTTGAGTTCTTTTTTGCATTTTTTTTTTTTTTTTTTTTCAACAACTTCTGTACAACATATCTACATGGTGCAGCATATATAAGAAATTTCCCCTTGAGCCAGTAGACTATCCCTCTTTTGAAGCTTTATTGCAACCCACAGCTTCTGTCTTTAGCTTTCAACACCACTAGACCGAGTTGAGGTGCACTTCCTTCACTATAAGAAGAAGAGAGGTTTCCGCCTAGAAGTACTACCCTCATATGCTACCCCAAGCCAAAGGAAACTGCCTCTCTCACCACCTCATCCATGGAGAGCCATGTGTAAAGTGCAGGTGCAAGTTAAGCCATTGTAGTTAAGTGCTCTACTTAGGCTCATCAAGATGACATATGCTCATAGCCTAGTGGACTCAAAGAATTAAGTCCTTATGGACCTGAAAAGCCTTAAACCTAAATCCTATAAGGTTCCTCTTGAAGTAAGTGGATTAAGATCTTTTCAAGCTCCATTTCTCAATTAATTCCAGGCTTAATTTAAATGTCAACTCTCATCCAGGAAAAACTATATACATATATGTACAAAGATGCTATTACAAATATTTTACAATCATGCAAAATTTTTGAAAAATGTTTTGAAATCATGAATGAATGATGCATGAAGTGCAAGTTTTGCAAAATGATATTTACACACATTTACACAAGATTTTTGCAAACTTTTGATTTTCAAAACATTTTGAAAAAAATTTGTACTATATACATAATTTTGATACAAAATATTTACACAAGTTTTACACAAAAGATTTTTGAAATCATTTTTACAAAAATACTTTATACACTAGCTATTTATGTGCAAGAATAAAAGAGTTTATGTACATGAAAAATTTTTAATTTTTGTGATTTTTAGCCATTTTATTTATTAACACACTCACACAAAGTACGAGTTATGGCTAAAGTATATATGAAAATATATACACACTCCCCCTATACTTAGCTCGAACGATGTCCTCAGAGTGATCAAGAGCGATGAAGAAGGCATAACTCGTGCTTAGTGAAAGGGAGGTGAAAAGGAATGGCTAAGTACAGAAACAAATAAAAGAATAAAATGAGAGGAACTCGGTGGTCTCCCCCTATACTTAGGATTAACTAATCCTGAGTATAGAAAGCTGTACATGAAGGGAAATCCGAGTGAAGAATATACAGAATCTGCCCCCCCTATACTTAGGGTAAAATATCCCTAAGTATAGGCAGCAAAAACAAGAGCAGAAAGAATGAAAAGAATACTCGCAGGTCCGACATCCCCCCTATACTTAGGGTAAAGTACACCCTAAGTATAGCATAATCATAAGATGAGAAACGGGATTGGGACTAAAGAATAGAATGATATGTACAACTGGATCTATACAGGCGGAGGAACAGTGAAAATCAGGCGTGAGATGTAAAAGATGTGAGTCAAAAGACCACATCTCACGCAAAAATGAATAGCAGCAATAATAACGTCCCCGGCTCATGATCTAGAAATGGTTTGAGGCCGCTGGCCGTTCACTCGGAAGGTACTCTCAGAAGATAACTCGGATATATCAATGCTACCGTTATCGTGTACCTTTCTCACCAAATAAGGTCCTTTCCATTTGCTCTGTAGCTTCCCTGGAAATAATCTAAGCCTTGCATCAAACAGCCATACTTTCTGTCCAATCTCAAAATGCTTGTGGCTGATATGAGAATCATGCCACTCCTTGACTTTCTCCTTATAATGTAGGCTGTTTGAGAAAGCTGCATCTCTAAGCTCTTCCAAGGCGGCTAACTCTGCCCTCCTCTGGTCTCCTATACCATTTGGATCCATAAGAATATCTGTGACTGCCCAAAGTGACTTGTGCCTCAGCTCAACAGGTAGATGCATGGCTTGCCATAAACGAGGCGAAAGGGAGATGTACCCAATGGAGTCTTGAAAGACGTCCGATATGCCCACAAGACCGAGTCCAAAAGCTGTGACCAATTCTTTCGGTCAGGGCGGACGACTTTCTGCAAAATATTCTTGATCTCCCTATTCGACACCTCAGCTAGACCATTTGTCTGTGGATGATATGGAGTGGCAACACGATGGTCTATACTGAACTCTCTAGCAAGTGCCTTCACCTGGTCGTTGATGAAATGAGATCCCCCATCAGAAATCAGAACTCGTGGAACCCCGAACCGCATGATGATGTTCCTCTTCAAAAATTTGCAAACTGTCTTTGCATCTGCGGCTCGGGCGGGGATAGCCTCAACCCAACGACTCACATAATCTACGGCCAACAGAATGTACTCGAATCCCTGACTCTTAGGGAATGGACCCATGAAATCGATGCCCCATGCGTCAAAAACCTCACAGAAGTGAATGGGCTGCATCGGCATCATATCACGCTGTCCACAAGTGCCCATCCTCTGACAGTCAGTACACCTCTTCACGAACTCATCAGAGTCCTTGAAGAGGGTAGGCCACCACAAGCCGGATTGGAGCACTTTCTGTGCCGTTCTCCTCCCAGAATGATGTCCTCCTGCCTCAAGCTTGTGGCAGTAAGTGAGGACACTATGATGCTCCTCCTGAGGAATACACCGACGCCAGATGCTATCTCCTCCTTCGTGGTAAAGGATGGGATCCTCCCAGTGGTAGGACTTAGCCTTCGCAAGGAAGGTCTCAATTCTCTGCTTGGGCCAATCTTGTGGGACTTTCCCAGCAACGAGGAAGTTCACAATATCGGCATACCACGGGAGTGAGGCGATAGCAAGGATCGCCTCATCTGGGAAGGTATCACAAATGGGATCAATCTGCTCTATGTATCCTCAGGCTGCTCTAATCGGGATAAATGGTCCGCCACCACATTCTTGACTCCAGGCTTATCCTTGATCTCAATGTCGAACTCCTGGAGTAGAAGGATCCATCTAGTAAGTCTGGCCTTGGCATCCTTCTTTGACATGAGGTACCTGATGGCGGTGTGATCTGTGTACAAGGTCACTCGGGATCCAATGATATATGATCTGAATTTATCTAGGGCAAACACTACTGCTAGCATCTCCTTCTCTGTGACTGAATAATTCCGCTGGGCGGAATCCAATGTGCGGCTAGCATAGTGTATCGCAAATGGTACTCCATCCCTCCTCTGTCCTAGCACGGCCCCTACGGCAAAATCAGAGGCGTCCGTCATGATCTCGAATGGAAGAGACCAATCGGGCGGCTGTAGGACAGGAGCCTCAATAACACACTGCTGGAGAGTTTCAAAGGACGAAAGACACTTGTCATCAACAAGGAACTCGGTGTCTTTCGTCAATAGGTCAGTCAACGGTCGGGCAATCTTGCTAAAATCCTGAATGAATCTCCTATAAAAACCAACGTGCCCCAGAAATGACCGTAACTGTTTCAGATTGGACGGCGGTGTGAGTTTCTTAATGACATCGACCTTGGCCGGATCAACCTCCATGCCTCTGTTGGAGATGATGTGGCCAAGCACCGTCCTTGAGTCACCATGAAGTGACTCTTCTCCCAAGACAGAACTAGGCGGGTGTCAATACATCGCTGGAGAACTCGGTCTAGGCAGTCAAGACAGGAATCGAAATCGTCGCCGTAAACCGAGAAGTCGTCCATGAAGACCTCCAAGCACTCCCCTACCATGTCCGAAAAGATTGACAGCATGCATCTCTGAAAAGTCGCAGGGGCGTTACATAGCCCAAATGGCATGCGTCGAAAGGCGTAAGTACCGAAGGGACAGGTAAAGGTGGTCTTCTCCTGATCCTCAGGAGCGATGGCCACTTGGTTGTAGCCCGAGTACCCATCTAGGAAGCAGTAATGGCTCTTCCCTGCCAGTCTCTCTATGATCTGATCAATAAAAGGCAGGGGAAAATGGTCCTTCTTGGTGGCCTGGTTGAGTCTCCTGTAGTCAACACAGACCCGCCAAGAGGTGGGTACTCGTGTAGCTATCTCCTCTCCCGACTCACTGATCACAGTAGTGATGCCCGTCTTCTTGGGCACCACATGCAAGGGGCTCACCCACTTGGAGTCGGAAATGGGATAAATAAAATCTGCACTCCACCATTTTGATATTTCCTTCATAACAACCTCTCTGAGGTTGGGGTTAAGTCGCCGCTGGAACTCACGCGACGGCTTCGCCCCTTCCTCGAGATAGATATGGTGGGAGCACAACGAGGGACTGATCCCATGGAGATCTGCTACGCTCCATCCAATTGCCTTGCGGTTCCTTTCAAGAACCTCCATCAGACGGGATTCTTGTTCTCCAGTCAGATCTGCAGAGATGATGACTGGGTACATCTCAGTCTCTCCCGCAAGGAATCTATACTTCAGCGAAGAAGGGAGCGGCTTTAGTTCTGGACAGCTGGGTGCGGGCAAATCTGGCTTTTGAAGAAGATGTGTGTATGCAGACAATTCTTGCCAATTTGCCTGGGAGAATGACAATGAACTCTCACAAACTGGATCTGGAGAAGGCGGGTCCTCTACATTGTCTCTGATCTGTTCTGCCTCTACCTCCTCCTCATCTGTAGGCTCAGGTGGATCCAGGTCTGGCATCTGATCATCACAATCTGCCCAATCAGACTCTGAATCCGAGGGATCTGTATCAGACTCAGTGGCATCAGTACCACTGGAGAACAAGGTGGCATCAGCACCACCATAGAGCAGGGTGGCCTCAGTACCACCATCACTGAAAATCGTTGTCGCGATCAAGATCCGACTCTGCTGACTCAATAGTATCCTGAACCAGGGCCGTGCTCTCCAGACTCTCCTCTTCCATCATCTCTGCATCAGCTTGTATCTGAATATGAGAGGATGGTCTGTGCTGCAGGGTCTGCCCAAGCTGCCTCATCATCTGTGATCACAAAATCACAGTCCTGGTGGATGTCGGGCTCTGCGTCTGTCAGCTGCTCCGAATCTGTACTGCCATGTGAGCGGATCTGGATCTGGCTCTGTGGTCCTTAACCGTCTCTATTTGTATACTTTCGCCCTGGACGCGAAAGTATACCTTCCCACTGTCATGGTCAGTCACTGCCTTGGCTGTGGCCAAGAATGGGCGACCGAGAATGATGGGGGAATCGGTCAACGAGTCAGGGGTCTCCATGTCCAGCACTACGAAGTCCACGGGGAATTGCAAACCCTGAATCGTGACGACAACGTCTCGTAACAACCCTTTGGCCTCTTGACAGACCTATCAGCAAACTGAAGGTATGTCCTGCTCTGTACAAGAGTGCCCAACTCTAAGTGGTCGAGAAGGGCTGCTGGTAGAAGGTTGATCGATGATCCGCTATCTAATAGAGTGCGGTCGAACCTCTGCTCACTAATCTGACATCTGACATACGGGGCCCCTAAATCTGGCCTCTTAGTCGGCAGATGGTTCTGGATCGCGTAACACGTGGCTTTTGTTAGCACATGAATTTCTGCGGTCTTGTTCCTCTTCTTCCTCCTGACTGTGGTCCTATCTCTCAATGTTCGCTGAAGAAGAGGGATGTGCTGCAAAGCCTCATTGAGGGTCAGCTGGATGTGAAATCGGTCTATCATGCTCTGGCTGAACTCCTCCTGCTCTCTCTTTTTTGGGTCTTTTTCTTTTTTCTTCCCCTTCCCTAACTCAAGGGCTCTAGGAAAGGGGATCACAGGGTCCTTCTCAGATGAAGGACTAGGAATAGGTCTAGTCGGTTCAATGACTGGATCCTTACAAACATCATTCATCACAGTGGGATCAGAATAAAACTAAACCTTTTCCTTTATTCAATTCAGAGTTCCGAGATACATTTATTCGAGGAAAGACAACATCTCTATCAAGATGAATATTGGTGGCCTCAGTACCACCTCTGGCTGGCTCTGCAACTAAACGTCTTGCGGCCTCAGTACCGCGTGGCTGGCTCGGCTCTCCTGGTGGCGTCAGTACCACCTCCTCTATGTGGTGAAATGGCGGCTTCAGTACCGCCGGGTGAATCAGCATCTCGGGTGGCATCAGTACCACCGTCATCAGGATGTGCGGCTTCAGTACCGCTCTCCTTTCCCTCATCTGGCGCTCTAGATGGATCCTCATGTTGTCGCTCAGATGAGGCGCCGCCTGCTGGTCTTCTACCGCTCCTAAGTGTGACAAAATCAGCATCAAATAAATCCGACGAGATAACATCAAATGAGTCACTAGAAGTGGTAGGCTCAGTGTGAACTACCTGCTCAGATTTCCTCTTCAAATTATTCGGATTCGGCTCAATCTGTGCAGGGATAGCGGCCTTCTCTCTCATCAGGTCCCGCATCTCCTGGCGGAACTCGTCCATCTCCCGTCTAAATGTAGCCTGCTGCTCTGTGAAGAGGCGGGCTAGATCATCCATGGCGGGGCTCTCATGGGAGCCCGACGGGTTGCCTCTCTGGTAATGAGGCTGCTGGACTTGGTGCTGCTGTGGCTGAGAGGGGTAAAAGGGTGGATGCTGCTGCTGGTGAGCCTGCTGCTCACGTCTCCAATTCTGTCCCTGCTGCTGGTAGGGACGAGATACGAAGGATGATGGCTGATGTGGCTGATATGCAGGGGCTGCTGGTGATCTCTCTGCTGGGAATACTGCCCTCCCTGACCGGCTGGCTGCTGCTGGGGTTGGTTGCCCCCATTCCCCCACATGAATCCGGGATGGTCTCGTCGGATTCCAGGTTGAGGACGGTCATACCAAATCCCGTTGACATCCATCAACGGTTCTGCATCGTAAGGGGCTGGTGGGAGTACATCCAGAGGCTGATCCGGCTGATATACCACCATCTGTAAGTCTGGAGATGGTGGTGACTGGTAAGAGGGGCTGCTGCTGCTGGTACGGCTCCGCCTGTACAAGGTGAACTTGTCTAGGCTGCTGTGAGGAGCTGGAGCGCTGGGACGAGCTGCGGCTGCCGCCGGAATCGCCTCGCGACAGAAGACGGGGCTGAGGAGCCGTCTGTGCCTCCTGAAGACACAAGAGCTGGGTCTTCATGTCGCTCAGAGTCTGTGCCATTTCTTCCATCTGAGTTATGCCCTGGCACTGCTTCTTCTCTATGATCTCCATGCGGTCCAACTTCTCGCTAATAATCCCCATGTCCGCAGCGGCCGACTCTGCCTGTGCGGCTGCAACTGTGGACGAACTGGATGGACCTGCATCAACCCGTGCTATCCGCTGGTACTGCACGGGTCCTGGCGGCTGAACTCTCTGTGTGTACAACCGAGTCTGGGACATCACCATGTAATTCTCGGACATCTCCTCAAAGATGGCCCAGACTTGGTTGTGGTCCTTGGCAAAGTAGGACCCGCCGCAAGAAGCATTCACCAGACCCTGAAGCTCTGGTGTCAGCCCACTGAAGAAGCTCTGAACTAGGTTCGGCTTCGAAATGTCGTGGTGGGGGCATCTATCCAGAAGCTCTCTGAACCTCT
Organism: Ottelia alismoides; assembly: GCA_037367405.1. Lineage (NCBI taxonomy): Eukaryota > Viridiplantae > Streptophyta > Magnoliopsida > Alismatales > Hydrocharitaceae > Ottelia > Ottelia alismoides. The sequence goes on along the minus strand of JAZKJV010003555.1, from coordinate 6,524 downwards.
CCCATGCCTCGTGAAATTGCTCGTTAGGTTGCATGGAGAAGTTGTTGATCAGGGCCCTCGCTGCATTCGTCCGCCCGAGTGGATAGTACTTGTTCAAGTACTCGGTGCGGAGCTGATCCCATGTGTAGACAAACTTCCCTAGATGTTTCAGCCAGGAGGCTGCTCTATCTGCCAGTGAAAAAGGGAAGGCCATCATTCGAATCGTATCTTGGTCCACACGACGGTCGTGGACAGTGCTGCAGATCATCAGAAACTCCTGGAGATGGAGGTGTGGTTCCTCAGTGGCGAGTCCATGAAAATGAGGAAGCATCTGCAGGGTGTTCGGAGGGAATTTGAAATCCCCCACGATAGCAGGTATCACAACCCACTGGTGCATCAGTGTGGATCCGGGGTTGTGTAGTTCCCGCATTGGTCTTGCTGCGGCGGCGGCTGCCGCTGCTGCGGCTGCTGCTGCTGCGGCTGCTGCCTCTGCATCAGCATCAGGGATGTCTTCCGGCTCGCTCGGCTCTTCTCTCTCTCTTCGGAGTCTCTCCAACTCCCTCCTCATCTCGATCATGAAAGCCCCCTGATCGCGTAACTGGTTCTGAACTGTTTCTAATGACGCGATCAGGGTGGAGTTAATCGCCCCCTGGTCTAAGACAAAATGTTCGGGCTGGCGATCATCTGAACTACCGGCTCCAGCCATAGGAATGTCTGCAAAATCAGAAGAGCCCAACTCAGGTTCGGTCAAATTAATTCGTCTCTCCTCGGGCTCATGTCTCTCAGGAACAGAAGAAAGGGGATCGAGGGGGAACAGGGTGGACTCGAACTCGGGCCCGGAGAGCTGGTCTCGACTCTCACGGGCCAACCTAGATGATGGAGTAGACTCGCCTGAAAGCGGTGCAGCCAGAGGCTGCCTAAGAGATCGTCTACCCATCATCTTGATCTTGGCGAGTTGGGCGGATGGGATCTGGAGAAAATATGATGACAAAGCAAACCCCCGGTTCACCAACGCAACACAATGTGAAGACCGTGAAAGATCGGTCAATTTATCTTGTCAATTTTATTTGGTGAACATTCAAGATATCAGAGCGATTACGTGACCTGCTGGGATACCCGATACTCTCTCAACCGACTGTCCCGCACAGAAGAGTCGGTAATCAGTCGAGATGAGCACCGGAGGGCTTTACCTAGTGTTCGGGTCACTCTCTCGCACAATCAAACCAAACAATGAGGGGGTTGCTCTCCCCAAGACAAATTTTTAATTGTGAGTGTCTTTTAGGGTCAATAATGTTATCCAGTCCCATTTTTTTTTGTTTTTCTTTTTAAATATTTTTCAAAATAAATACAAGCGGCCTAACGGTTTTTCCGATTCTCCTGATGATTAGTCCAAAAACAGAGGGAGAAGACGAAAAAGCCGATGCGCGAAGAAATCAATGATGCATGCAGAGAAAGAAATGCGTACCTTGTCTCCAGCACTCTACATGCAAGTGATCCGCGCAGAATTTAAAGACAGAATAAAACTACCTAAATGGTGCAGCGGAAAAACCGGATCCTAGATGAGCAACTTCTATTGATCGTGAAGAACAATAGTTAGCTAATCGAATCGAGTCCGGAGTCCGATCTTGGGAGTCACTCGGTGCCCGCCACAACGGGTCCTGCCAGCGCTGTATGTGACTCCTCACGGCACGTGGTCTCAAATCCAATTAAACTAACTTTTTCAGTGAATTTTATTAAGGTCCAATTACGTTCTATAGGAACAGATATTCTATTAGGTGTTGGGCCTTAAAAATCTGCGTCACAATCAATCAAAAATTCCTAAATCTAGGGGCTAAAACCGCGAGAAACACCGGAAAAGGCAGCTAGCTATGAAAACCACGATAAAAGCCGCGAAAAACCGAATGGGTCCCCCGAGCACACCGGTGCTCAGCGAAACAGACCCGCAAAGTTTACAAGTGTCCAAGAATGTCCAAGGTCCAAGTCTAAATTATTACAACAAGAATAATGTTCTCTCTCTCTCTGAAATAAAAATTTTCCTCTCCTCTCTCTCTCTTCCTGCTCTTCTTCCCGTGCGGGTCCTCAAAAAAATGTACTCCAAATTCCAAGCAGTACCTCGCACAAAAAATGAGAAAGAGAAAGTGTCAGAAAACAGTTATAATGTAGAGAGATAAAAATACAATGATGAAAACCGACTACAAAGCCGTGCTCCCCGGCAACGGCGCCATTCTGATAACCGGCCTAAGCGATCGGGGTTAAGGTCTAAAAATGGTCGTTGCGACCTCGATCAAGTAGACTAAGTGTATCAAGAAAAATAGACCACTACGAGAAATAAAATCAATCAAAAATGTGAAAGCGGTCCTGCTATAGGTTTCACCTGGTATAGCTCCCAGGGTCGAACTCAAGGAGCACAGATTGGCCTTGCGGCCTACGATGTAGTCAAAGTTCAAGAGAGTACTTTTTATGGTTTTTATTTGTTTTTATAATTTTTTTAGATTTTTTTTTTAAAGAATGAGAAAATGAAAGAAAGTGAAAACAAGGGACACTTCAACAATTTATACAACACACAAAGAATGATGCAAAAATTCCGGAAAATTGGTTTTTAGGTTTTAAATGTTTTTTACTGTTTTTGGTGAATTTTTGGGATTTTTCTAATGAATAAATTATTTACTAAAAATCAAACAATGCAAAGAATGTAGGGTACTGTCCAGCAAGGCTTAAGACCACAAAATAAAATAATTTTGGATCTCAAAAAGCCCTAAAGGTAATTTTCCTATATTCTATGAAGAATAAGGAAAATTTAGGCACCCTAATTATTGTTTTTGGAATTTTAATTGATTTATTAGAATTTTTATGAGTTTTTAGGGGTTTTTCAATTTTTAGGGTTTTTAAGTGATGAAAAGTAGCCAAAATTGGCTAGAAAATCAAGCAACCAGTAAACAACAATGTCTAATTTTTTTGGAATTTTTGGTGGAGTTTTTATAATTTTTTTGTATTTTTAAAGTCAAACAGTAGCAAAATTAGAGGTTTTTGAATTTTTAAAAATAATAAATGAAATCAGAAATGTCCCCAAAAATCATAGAAATTCCTACACCATGGCAGGAGCCATGTGTCAAAATTTCATTGGATTTGGAGGTCGTTTGATATTTTATTCAAAGAGTAAAGGTGGGGCACTGTGCACAGGGACCTAAGTGCAAATACCCAAAAGTTCTGGGGCCTTGGTGCAAAATACCCAGCAAGTCACGCGCTTCGCACGTGGCTGGGGCACACAGGGACCATATTGCAAGAAAAACTAAGTCCTAGGGGTTTCTGATAACACGTACCAAAACCCCAGGGGCAAGGTTGCAAAAAAAACCAAGAAATAACGCACATGCGCATATAAAGTGTTCACAGGGGTATAAATGCAATTTCACAAAACATTTTATTCAATCAATAACATTCCAGAACTACAGGGTTAAAGATGCAAATATCCCAAAATAACACGTGCCGAAGCACGTGGGTCTCTACTGGCAGGGGTATAAATGCAATTAAAATAAAGTGCGAGGGTCTCTATGCAAATATCCCAGAAAATAAACAACTGAAATTAAAAGTTACAGGACTGAACTGAAATGAACAAACTACCAGGGGGGCCTATGATATTTACCCCTTTATTAGCGAAGCGTTGGATGCGCGCCACGTGTGGATCGAACGGCTGCGGCTGGTGGGCGCTCCAGATGACTCCTCCTCTGATCGGACGGTGGAAGCAGCTCCAAGGATGGACGGTGCGGATCTGAACTGGAGCGGTGAGGACGATCGAACGGCGATGGAGGGTCCTCGAAGAACTGATGGCCGGCGAACTTCGCCGAGCTCGTGCGTGCGCTAGGGACCTCCGATGAGCCCCCTGAAGGTCGGAGAAGAATCGCGGGAGGCTCCCGCGTCTGCCGGTGGTCTCCAATACCCCGGCCGAGCCCTGGAAGGCTCCGGCGAGGTCGTCGGAGAAGAAGCTCCTGGCTCGAAGTTGGGAAGCCTCAGACGGCCTCCTCTTGACCTGCAAAAGAGTTCAGCAGCTTCGCGGGTCGAGGGCAAAGTGCCTCGACCCGGTTAGGTGGCGTGAAGGTGGTCTGTGCGGCGTGGCGAATGAGCTCCGGCGAAGCGACGGCGGTGGAACTCGACTCCCAGATCCTGTGCGATCTGGGTTGAATGAGCGGGTGTAGAAGGTGCGTGAGGAGGTTGCGAAGGTGAAGGTCGGGTCGGATTAGAAGATGGGTGATCGAGGTGATCGGAATCGGAGATGAACGTCGATGGTCGGAATTGGGGGAAAACGGAAATTAAGCTAAATTAAAAAGAACTACGGCTACCTGATGGATGCTGGAGACTGTGCTGGAGATGGGCTATCTCCGGGTCGTAGCTTCGAAGGGCGTCAAGGCCTGAAGCTCGGTGCTCAACACCGGCGGCGGAGCAAGTACGGCGAAGAACGCCGGATCAGAGGATACGCCTTCTCGCCTCACTGCAACAAAGGCAACGGCTTGCTGTCACTCTTGCGAAGCCAATGGAGGTCACGGGGAAGAAGGAGAGGGTCCAAAGATGCGGCGCGAGGGCGGCGGAGGTGATGGATATATAGTGTGACCGGGGTGATTAGGGTTGAGGTGCGACAGCAATGGAAGGCGTGATTTTGATGGCGGAAGATCCGGCGAGGGAGAGGGATGTGCGGCGAAGAATATGGTCGCGGGGGTTGAGCGGATGACAGCTGGAGTCGCGTGGGAAAATTCGGCGAAGGAGGCGCGGCGCGCGATGGCCAGAAAAGGAAAGAGGCGCGGGGGAGTTGACCGGGGTCAACATTCCCCCGTGGCCCAATCAGGAGCGGCCACGTGTGCCCGAACTTTGACCATTTATTTTAGGGCAAAAATAGGTCGAATTAAAGAAAACTTAAAACATGAAATATTTTTCTTTTATTTTTTTCTATTTTTTGGTGATTTTTAATTAATTTTTGGAAATAAAAATAGGTTAGCTCTATATATAGGTATATGTACACTATATTGGATTTTTATTTTTGATTTTTTTATTTGTTATTTTTATGTGTTTTTATGCCCATTTTGTATTTTATTTATTTACAACATAAAATATGGAATAAAAGAATATTTTTATTTTATTTTTATTACATATATACAAGTGTAAAATAAATAATTGAATACCTTTATATACATGGTATTAATACAATGTATTTTTTTTGTATTTTCAATTTTGTGATTTTTATTTGATTTTTGTTTTGTTTCTTTTTATTTATTTTATTTACAAAATATGCCATAGAATATTTACAAAAAGTTTAGAAAATAAATGAATTTATTTATAGGGTTGAATAAATACAAGGAGTGTGGTTTATACACAAGGTGAAGGAAGGGTATTTTTGGCTTTTTGATTTTTTTATCTTTTTATTTTGTTTTTAATAGAATATACATACAATATGTACAAGTATATTTTTGGGTGAGGAAAATATATAGTTTTATTTATTTACAAATATATACATGTGTGAGCCCCTATCTCCCTCTACTTTGGCTTTTATGCGGTCAGGCCCATGCTGAGCCCTCCCTTGGGTTAGGTTGCTCAATATTTATTCTAAATATTTCCCTCTTTTTCTTTTTGCTCTTTATTCTTTTATTTTGTGCACAAAAACATGCTAATTATAGGTTTTTACACAATGCATGCTTTTGGTATTTATTTGTATTTACACATATCTACATGTATTTGCAAAGGTTTTTGTAGCTAAAATAGAAGAATAAAGAGTGATGAATGGGTATTCATCAGTCTCGGGTCCACCGCCCGGTGGCGAGTGGGGTCTACGGCGAGGCGGTTGGCGGAGCAGCTGTGGAGGCGCTCCGGTCGTGCTCCAGGCGTGGCGAGACGGAGGAGAAGTCGGTGGCCTGGAGCTGCTCGTCGATGTGGAGGTTGCCTCGGCGGATGGGCTGCTCTGGTGAGGCGGAGGAGCAGCCCAGGTTCTGGTGTCGTGGCGGAGCAGAGGCGTTGACGTTGGTCGGAGCTCGGCGGAGTTGGCGAAGTCAGGCGGTCGGCGAGCGATGTCGGTGAAGTAGCGAAGGTCGGTGGTGATGGATCGGCGAAGGTGTCGTTGGCGGAGGCGTAGCGATGGAAAAGAAACTTGCTCGACGAGAAGCGTGGAGCGAGAGCAGCTCAGGCGAGGAGGTCGCGCTGCAACGAGGGTCAATCGACCCTCGGATCTCGCCGGCGCAGCCCAGGCGAGGCTGTCACCCTCGTGAAGCTCAAAGCGGCGGATCATGGGGTTAGGGGGGCGGTGCGTCGTTTAAATAAACGAGGGAGGCGACCGGTGAGGGGATAGCGGAGTGGTCAATGGGGTGGCTGTTGGCGCGCGCGAGAGGAGCGGAGGGCCTGTAAGGTGGTCACCGGCGATCAGTTGCGAAGGGGAGGGGCGGAAGTTACAAAGGCGGTTCCGAGAAAGGGGGGTGCGGTTGGAGACGATGGGCAGGGGCCGTCCGATCGGCCGAGATCGGACGGCCCTGCCGTGGCCACGTGGCTAAGAGGGTGAGAGTGCGGCACGT